>SJYO01041852.1:30754449-30937679 GCA_006410555.1 Capra ibex | reverse complement strand
AAGTCAAGTCAAGTCAGCGAGTCAGCACAGGCTGAGAAACGCTGGGGTACTTAACGTCGTACGGTCCGGAGGCACAGATAGTGGTTGAGGGCCTCAAGTGAGTTTGAGTACAGGTAGCTCAGTCACTACGGTAGGTCGGTAGAGTAGGAGACAGCAGGGAAAGAGAAGGACGGGGGTTAGGGAGGGTCGTAGTCTCAGAAAAGGTTACTCAGTTGAGAAGCGTACTCCACCGGTTTCATGACCTCAAAGTCGAAATCGTAATCTCTTGTGCGTCCTGACTAGACGACATCCTACCTGACCAACCTAGAGGAACGTCAGGTTCCCTGAGAGTTCTCAGAAGAGGTTGTAGTGTCAAGTTTTCGTAGTTAAGAAACCGCGNGTATGTACTGGTGTCCTTTTTGGTATCGGAACTGATCTACCTGGAAACAACCGTTTCATTACAGAGACGAAAACTTATACGATAGATCCAACCAGTATTGAAAGGAAGGTTCCTCATTCGTCAGAAAATTAAAGTACCGACGTTAGTGGTAGATGTCACTAAAACCTAGGGGTTTTTTATTTCAGACTGTGACAAAGGTGACAAAGGGGTAGATAAAGGGTACTTCACTACCCTGGTCTACGGTACTAGAAGTAAAAGACTTACAACTCGAAATTCGGTTGAAAAAGTGAGGGGTGAAAGTGAAATCAGTTCTCCGAAAAATCAAGGAGAAGTTAAAGACGGTATTCTCACCATAGTAGACGTATAGACTCCAATAACTATAAAGAGGACCGTTAGAACTAAGGTCGAACACGAAGAAGGTCGGGTCACAAAGAGTACTACATGAAACGTATGTTCAATTTCTTCGTCCCACTGTTATATGTCGGAACTGCATGAGGAAAAGGATAAACCTTGGTCAGACAAGGTACAGGTCAAGATTGTCAACGGAGGACTGGACGTATGTCTAAAGAGTTCTCCGTCCAGTCCACCAGACCATAAGGGTAGAGAAAGTCCTGAAAGGTGTCAAATAACACTAGGTGTGTCAATTTCCGAAACCGTATCAGTTATTTCGTCTTTATCTACAAAAAGACCTTGAGAGAACGAAAAAGGTGCTAGGTCGTCTACAACCGTTAAACTAGAGACCATGGAGACGGAAAAGATTTTGGTCGAACTTCTAGACCTTCAAGTACCAAGTGCATAACGACTTCGGACCGAACCTCTTAAAACTCGTAAAGAAATGATCGTACACTCTACTCACGTTAACACGTCATCAAACTCGTAAGAGACCGTAACGGAAAGAAACCCTAACCTTACTTTTGACTAGTAAAGGTCAGGACACCGGTGACGACTTAAAAGGTTTAAACGACCGTATAAGTCACGTCGTGAAAGTGTCATAGTAGAAAGTCCTAAACTTTGTCGAGTTGACCTTAAGGTAGTGAAGGTGATCGAAACAGCCATCACTACGAAAGATTCCGGGTGAACTGAAGTGTAAGGTCCTACAGACCGAGATCCACTCACTAGTATGGTAGCACTAATAGAAGTAGTACTTCTAGAAAAAACATGTCAAGACACATAAGAACGGTGAAGAAAATTATAGAAGACGAAGACAATCCAGGTATGGTAAAGACTAGAAATAACTCGGGTAGAAACGTACTTTACGAGGGAACCATAAAGATTAAAGAACTTCTCTAGAGATAAGAAGGGGTGAGACAACAAAAGAAGATAAAGAAACGTAACTAGTGACTCCTTTCGAAAGAATAGAGAAGAACGATAAGAAACCTTGAGACGTAAGTCTACGAATATAGAAAGGAAAAGAGGAAGCGAAAAGCGAAGAGAAGAAAAGTGTCGATAAAAATTCCGGAGGGGTCTGTCGGTAAAACGAAAAAGTGTAAAGAAAAGGTACCCCTACCAGAACTAGGGACAGAGGACATGTTACAGTGCTTCGAGGTAGGTGTCAAGGAGTCCGTGAGATAGTATAGATCAGGGAATTTAGATAAAGAGTGAAGATGACATATTAGTATTCCCTAAACTAAATCCAGTATGGACTTACCAGATCACCAAAAGGGATGAAAGAAGTAAAATTCATACTTAAACCGTTATTCCTCGAGTACTAGACTCGATGTCAGTCGAGGACCAGAACAAAAACGATTAACATATCTCGAAGAGGTAGAAACCGACGTTTCTTATATTATTTAGACTAAAACCACAACTGGTAGACCACTACAGGTACACATCTCAGATACAAATTCTTTTCTTTTAAATTCGCCAAGGACGAAGGGACTACGTTTTCGGAGATTCTGGGGTTTTGTGACATCCTGTCTTTGTAGTTTTGTTGTGTCAATCTGTACAAGGGATAAATATTTACACATATTAGAGGGGGTCGTACGACAGGTAAATCATTACGACGATTTAGTGTTTTGTGTGTGTGTCTTTAACTTGTTGGGTCCATATCCTCTCCTCTGTCCTTTACTCGATATCATTCCTTGATGTCAGAGTTTATTGGTCCATTACCCTAGTCACTGCGAAATTTTGTGTTCACTTCCAAATTCATTTAATTCTTAGGTTAATGTATTTAGTCACTATCGGTGTCGACTCATGTAAAACAGATATCAGAGTGTCGTCCCGATGGGAGCACCGAGTCTACCATTTCTTAGACGGACGTTACACCCACTGGACCCAAGCTAGGGACCCAACCCTTCTCGGGGACCTCCTCCCGTACCGTTCGGTGAGGTCATAAGAACGGACCTCTTAGGGGTACCTGTCTCCTCGGACCGTCCGGTGTCAGGTACCCCACCGTTTCTCAGCCGGTATTGACTCGTTGATTCGTGTCCTGTCGTGAAGTGTAGAAATCGTATAGTTTATGTAAGTTTTCCACACAGAGTCACGGGACGATACTATAATTCCCAATAAAAGTGAGGTGGTCTCCTCTATAAACAACAACAAACGGCGACAAATCAACGATTTAGCACAGGTTGAAGAAAACACTAAAGTACATTATACCAGGTAGTCCAAGAAGACAAGTACCGTAAAGGGTCCGTTCTTATGACCTCACCCAACGGTAAAGGAAGAGGTCCCCTAGAAAGACTATGTCCTAACTTAAGTGTAGAGGATGAACCGTCCGTCTAAGAAATGGTGACTCGGTGGACCCTTCGGTAACTCCTCTAATTTAACATAGTTTATTTTATCAGACTTTGTAAAGATGAATAAAAGTACTTACTGAACAATAAAACTCTTTATAAGTAGATAAGTTTATAAAGGTAAAGAAGAACCTTTCCAAAAGTAAAACTCTTCATAGGTACACAATTTATTTGAAAAAATTTGAAATTATTAGCTTCCTGTTAACGAAATGTTATAACACAACCAAAGACGGTATGTCGTTGTACATAGATTCGTAGATAGCATTCGATTCGTGATACAATCCCATTTCTTATAACCGCGGTCACAAGTCTTGACACGAACAATGTATCCTTTGTGAACATAAACAACTTATTAACTAATTTCTATCTATTCTACGTAGGAACTCTTTGGACTCTCAACGATACAAAGGGTACTGGGGTTCTTCCTAAGTCTTCACTGACTCTTAACCAGTCGGTTGGATCCCTCCACCGATTCTTCCTACGTTTTACCAGACGTTCTTGGACCTCAGGTCTTTATATCCTTCGATATCTTTTAGGGTACCTGCCTCCACGGACCATCCGACGTCAGGTACCCCAGCGATCCTCAACCTGTGCTGACTCGCTGAAGTGAAAGTGAAAAGTGAAAGTATGTAACCTCTTTCTTTACCGTTGGGTGAGGTCATAAGAACGGACCTCTTAGGGTCCCTACCCCCTCGGACCACCCGACGACAGATACCCCAGCGTGTCTCAGCCTGTGTTGATTTCGCTGAATCGTCGTCGTCGTATCCAATAAACCATCGTCTTTTAGTGACGTCTACCACTAACGTCGGTACTTTGATTTTCTACCAATGAGGAACCTTCTTTTCAATACTGGTTAGATCTGTCAGATAAGTTTTCATCTCTGTAATGAAACGGCTGATTCCAGACAGATCAGTTCCAATACCAAAAAGGACACCAGTATATACCTGCACTCTCAACCTGACACTTTTTCCGTCTCGTGGTTTCTTAACTACGAAAACTTGACACCATAACCTCTTCTGAGAACTCTCAGGGAACCTGACGTTCCTCTAGGTTGGTCAGGTAAGACTTCCTCTAGTCGGGACCCTAAAGAAACCTTTCTTGCTCCGATTTCGACTTTGAGGTCCTGAAACCGGTGGAGTACACTTCTCAACTGAGTAACCTTTTCTGAGACTACGACCCTCCCTAACCCCCGTCCTCCTCTTCCCCTGCTGTCTCCTACTCTACCGACCTACCGTAGTGTCTGAGTTACCTGCACTCAGACTCACTTAAGGCCCTCAACCACTACCTGTCCCTCCGGACCGCACGACGTTAAGAACCCCAGTGTTTCTCAGCCTGTGCTGACTCGTTGACTTGACTTGACTTGACTTGACTTCCGGACCTTTCTCTGACTGTTCCTTGTTTGTATATTTATGTCCTCACAGTCTATGTTTATGTATTTACTCTTCCTGTTTCCTACTCCTCATTTCCGACGGAGGGTGGTTGTAGACCTGGTGTGTACTCGGACGTTCTTGACTCTGTAGGGACTTCTTTTGTCCTTTCATTTACTCCACCTCTTTAGAACTTGATTCATCTAAAATAGACTTCCTCGATTCCCTTTACACGAACTCAAATGGTTCTAAACTTAAAAGACGAGTTTCCCCTTTGTCTCTTCGACTTTTCTATATGAATCAAGTCAATAATCTTTTTGTCTTTTAAAGAGTAAACGTGTAAACTTGTATCTTAATGGGTGATGTATCCTTACTTTCTAGATCCTGAAAGAACCATGTGTTTTAACCTTTTCTTGTTTTATATGAAGGTCGGGGTCCGACATGCCGAAGTCCTTTTTAGTACAAAAGATGAGATGGTTCCTTAGACAAATTTTCTGACCAGAGTCAGTCAGTCTCCTAAAAAATTTACACAATAAGTGTAAAAGGTTAGAATTTTTTTACTCACACAAAAAGACCACTCATTTGGAGTAGTACGGAACTTAATTTGACGAAAAGGTTAAAAGTCGTAGTAAATTCAAAGGATGGAGTTATCTGGTTACACCTAGGTTTTCAACAGTGAGCCGCGTTATCCATATATACGTAAATTGTCGACTGTAGACACCGGGGGTTGAGCTACACGACTTACGAAATACATACGAGAGATCAGGGTGCGAAGGGGTCAACACCAGAAGTGTGGACGTCGTAGGGCCTTCTCGATGACCTTTCCGTATGAGGGACGTGTATGAAGACTGGATGGTCTAGTCTTAGGTGTAAAAGTGGGCTGAGGGACCACTCAACATACCTGAAAGTTTAAACGCTTCGTGACGAGATGAACTGAGATTCTTAATATAGTCATAAATATTCTGGTGAATATTGGTGTTGCAAAACACATTTCACATAACGTAGGTTCGAGTTTTACCATATAAAAACGTACATAAAGCGTAAACAGTGTCGAGAAAGGTAACTTTCATCACTGAGTTTGGACGAATTTAAATTTTCTCTTTACATAAACTTCAAAGTCTATTGATTCTCTTCTTAATCGTGAGTCGGTCCTCTCTCTTGGACCTTACCCTAGTCTCTATTTTGCCGGTGGTGTGAGTGAGTAGAAACGATAACACAACTACCCAGATGAAATAAGAGAGAGTGTTCCTTGGTGATGTTTAGTTTCTTGTATCGATGGTTATCTAGAGTCGCGGTTCGGGGGTGGGTAGACATCCAAAAACTGTAGGTTGTCCTATATTTAGGAAAAGTGTTTAAGATCGGGGTGGGGTGGGGGGGTTTTTTTTTTGATACTTTCAAGAGGAAACCGAGTGGAGTTGACAGGTAGGACCCTAGTAGTCGACACGACTTGTCAGTCACATCGGGACCCTTTACCTCTCACTCCCAGCCCCGCCCCTTAAAGGTATTTTTCTACCGTCGAAAATAAGTTTGGGGTATCAATTACACCTCATTTCTTGTAAAGAGTCCACTTAACCCTCCTATCATGATGATCTTTCTCTTCCTTTTTCGTCGTCACCCGTTCGTTAGGTTGTGCAGTGTACACGGTGTGAGTACGGCACAAGGAGGGACACGGGGAGTGAGAAAGAGACAACTTATATATTGACGTTCATGTACTTGCAATACGTTCAAGTTCCGTTCCGGTTCCTGACTTGTCCTTTAGTGTCATGTTATTTTGTTTTTATTTTCTATTGTTAGCACACTTCCGTTTTTGTGTAGTACTATGGGGACTGTCTTTCTTTGTCGTTACCCGATCTTATGGTGTCAGAGCAATGATTTGTTCTATTACCCGTAGTCAAAACATACGAAGGAAATTGGTTACCTTAATCGTTTACTTACAAGAAGACGAAAATGATTGTAAAGAAAGAGGCCAATTTTTAAATCAATAATTTGATGTCGACGTGTTCAAAGAAGTGATTGGGGTCAGACCTTACTGTCCTGAAGAACGTCAAGGAGTTTGTGTGTTTACGGAGGTCCTATAACGTGAACGATAAGAGCGATGGACCTTACTAAAGGGAGGTCTTGAAGGTATCGAGTGCGGGAGAGAGGTAAGGTCGAAGTCGAACTTTCAGTGGAGGAATCTCTCTAGAAGAAACTGGTAGAATGGATTCGTCCACGTCAATAATGCCCGTGTGTGTGGTATGAGATGGAGGAAACTAGACGAAATCTTGAATAGTGATAGACTGTATAAACAAAAGAATGTACACAGAACAGACGAAGGATGATCTCGTAATCGTGATATTCCCGTCCTTGAAAATGATAGTAGAAAAGGGGAGAGATAAGGGGTATGGATCTTGTAGGGGTCGTGGATCGGTAACGGATCATTTAAAACGTATTACTTTTTTCTTTCTACTATCTTTGACACTTTGGTATTGACCTTCTCACCAGTCGTGTTGGAAAGGTTCCTGCCGACTCCCTCGTCCGCATTCCTTATTCTACCCTTCGTGTATAATTTTAGTTTCTCCTTTACTCTCAGACAGACCCTCCAATCGTATAGTTCCACTATTAGGGGTCCTTTTGTCTTTGGTCATCGGGGTTTACCTTTGGACCCTGACCATTTGATCTCTGGACTAAGACCTGAGATGTCGACACATGGTTCGAAGAGAACACTTTGACAATCACGTTTATTTCTTCCACAAGTGACTAATGGTAGATGTCGATGTGTCTATTTTCTACGTTCTCCTTTATAAGTGAGAACGAGTCTTCACGTAACGATGATATAATTTTCTTTCTAGATACGGGTGGGGGAAAGGATTTCAGTTACTACTTGAGACTTTCAGTACTGGCCTTTCTCGTGACTTGTCTCAACTTTTTGAGACTAATTTGAGTTCAAGAAGTGGGGTGAAAAGTACTGAGGTCCTGTCGACCAATTTCTAGACCAACGGGGTCAAGGAAGTAGTGGAGGTTTTCTATTCATCGGAGTCTATTCCGATGAGTCCAGGTGTCTCTACTACATTAAACGAGATCTAGTATGTAGTCCTCTAAATAAACTGACAAGTAGAGAGACTGAGATTTAAGTATGAAAGTACAACAATTCACGAGTAGTGGACTCTCTTTCATATGTTTCTCTGGTGGCTATCTTTATCATGTGATTTACTGTTGAAGGTGTCGTTGGTCAAGGTCTTTAATTTGGTGTTGGAGACATCGTTAGACGGGTGTTGTTAATCGTAAACTAGTTATTGACTGTCGAAGGGATTCAAAACCGGGTCGAAAGTTGAATCCTGGTTAGTCTTATTCGGCTAATACGAGGTGGTTAGTTATTGTGTCCAACGAGACGTACATTTGTCGAGTGGAGGTCGGAGGAGTACTGTCCTCGGAGGTTAGTCCCGTACCTACTTTAGAAGGAGACAAAAGTGATATTTTGAAAGGATGAGGAGACGAACGGAAAATTAAGACGGTTTACGTCCGTTACCACGACTAAAGAAGGGATATCGCTCGAGACTTATTTATTCAAAACGAACAAGAGTAGACCCATCAGAAGTGAATTCATACTTCCTGTAATAGGGGGTTGTGGATCGTCTTACGATCCGTGTGTTATCCACGAGTTATTCACATGGCACCTTAATTTGACTCGACTTAGATGTTATTTCGCTATTGTTGTCTATTATTATTGATGGAATGTAACAATGATATTCGTAATTTAATCTATTAGATTCATTTTTATAAAACTTTGACATTACACGATACCTCAGTATTCCATAATAATTCAATTTTTGTTCCATATTAGTCTTGGTGTATTCTCTCATCATCATATTACGATAAATAAGACTACGAATTATTACTCTTTGAGAATCTTAATAAAAGTCGAAACAATAATGTACTTAAGTTATCGGTTTGTCTTTCTTGAGAAAGATCTAAGAAAGTTTTGTCTCAGAATTGGTTAGTTCCAGAATCACCCTCTTTGAAACCTTAAGGGTTTGGTACAGAGGGAAGAAGTTAGTCTGAGATTGGTATGGAAGAGTTAAGACGAGGAGACCGATTTTTAGTGTACAGAAATTTGTACAGACGGATACGGTTGTGTCCCTTATACTTTCTCTCGTCTATCAATCCTAAGGTGAAACCACAGAAGACGGGTCGATGTAAAAGGGATTCGAAAACGCAAGGGAACGGGAGTATCTCGAGTAGAGGAGTAACGGACGGAGTGGACTTGAGTTTATCGAGGGACGGACATCGGACAGATTGGGATCTGAAAGACGGACCAAGACGGTTGGACCTATAAGATGAAGAATGGACGACTTTGAGTGGTCTCCTGGACTGGATCAGAGGTCTGAGATCTGAGAGTTCCTGACCCTGACAAAACAGTGACACCCAGTGTAGGAATTCGTTTCGTCACCTAACTCTGATTGAAAGTCCAAAGGGTCTCTCTCAGAAGGAACCATCATAAAAGACCCACTTCAGTGGTGTCTGATCTTAAACAAGGATTCAAAACGTACATTCTTTGAGTTGTTAGTAGGAGAGTTCTTTATTGGTAAGTAAATTCTTATCGAATATGGTTTGTATGAGTGTTCTTTCATTACATGTTTGATCTTATCGACGGTAAAGAAATAACTTGTTCTGTGACTCGATTCTCGAAACACCTGTACTAGAGGAAGACGGAAATGTCGTCAGTCTTCTGTACTTACGCACAATCAGGGTATGTGCTCTTTTTACTGAATCCAAGTGCCTCTAATATATTAAACAGGTTTCAATCTGTAGACTACTCAAAACTTACGAGTAGAGAGATTAAGGTTGTAGGTACAATAGATCATAATAAGATATACAGAAGTAAAAGTGATACTTATCGCGACAATCAGTTGACCTAGAACTTTCTCAAACTTTTCACCTAAACTGGGGACTCCCTTACGACGTGTCTTTCGGTTTTACGTTAAATCTCCACTGAACTGTTCTGACCTCTGATTCGTTCCCCTCACTGAGTCCACTACATTTGACACTCAATGAACTCCTGTTCCTTAAGTTAAAAATAGATCGTAGAACAAAACCATGTGACTACGAGTTATTTATAACCAACCGCTTTATGTACTACCATAAGTAGTATTGTGAAATCACGTGAGGAAGGATGGTGTCATTATACAGGACCCTTCACCCCTAGTCTGTGACTACTAATAAGAGTAGTCAAAGGAAGTCCTTCGATCGTCGTATGTACGTTTAATCCTACTAAATTTCTCCTAAGTTATTTTCGTGATGAATGTTTACACACCTGTACTACATCCTTTTCCCGTACTAGGACCCTAACAACGTTGGGTTATTAGGATGTATGTTCTCTCTTTCTTACCAGTGATCCTAGCTTTTTTACTCGAACATGTTAGTCTCCTCAACACTGGAGACCAGTTCCTGTGTTGACGAAGACCCACTAGAGAATTCTTCCCAGAGACCACCACCGTCGGGTTCTACTAGATAATTGTTTGTTGTACTCTCTTTTCGATACCTTCTTTTCGATACTAGTTGGATCTGTCTCATAATTTTTCGTCTCTGTGATGAAACGGTTGTTTCCAGGTAGATCAGTTTCGATATCAAAAAGGTCATCAGTACATACCTACACTCTCAACCTCATATTTCTTTCGACTCACGGTTTCTTAACTACAAAAACTTGACACCACAACCTCTTCTGAGAACTCTCAGGGAACCTGACATTCCTCTAGGTTGGTCAGGTAGGATGTCCTTTGGTAGGGACTTATAAGTAACCTTCCTGACTACAACTTCGACTTTGAGGTTATGAAACCGGTGGACTACACTTCTTGACTGAGTGACCTTTTCTGGGACTACGATCCTTTCTAACTTCCGTCCTCCTCTTCCCCTGCTGTCTACTACTCTACCAACCTACCGTAGTGGCTGAACTACCTGTACTCAAACTCATTCGAGACCCTCAACCACTACCTGTCCCTTCGGACCACACGACGTCAGGTACCCCAGCGTTTCTTAATCTGTGCTAACTGACTGACTTGACTTAACTTCTACTCTCTTTTTATCTAGGAGGTAGTCCAATTANGCTGTCTACTACTCTACCAACCTACCGTAGTGGCTGAGCTACCTGTACTCAAACTCATTCGAGACCCTCAACCACTACCTGTCCCTTCGGACCACACGACGTCAGGTACCCCAGCGTTTCTTAATCTGTGCTAACTGACTGACTTGACTTAACTTCTACTCTCTTTTTATCTAGGAGGTAGTCCAATTAGGTATCCTCAGTCTAAGGATAAAATATGTTAGTATAAATTAGAACTTAACTATATGGGAGGTTCGTTAGTCTATCCTCATTTCGGTCGGTTCCAGTAAGAAAAGGGAACCTTTATCATAACCTAGGTATGTGTGTTTACAACATAGAGTTTCGAAAAACTAACCAGAAAGGAACAACTGAAAACGAGAAGGTAGGAGTATGAGACCGTAGGATGATCAATTCGACACTAGTCCAAAACCATCGGACCCACAGTGAAGAAAAAACTCATTTAAAGTATTGAAAAAAGTAGTCAATACACCTGAAGTAATGTTTCAAAATCGTTACTGAAGGATAGTGACGGATAGTAGTTCAGTAGGTCCCTATCTATAAGACAATAGATGATGATGGTTTTATTGTTGATTGTAAACACCTTGTCAATGATACATGGTCCGTGGCACCTTATGAAACAAATAAGGACAGAAATAAAAAGTAGAGTAAAATATTTAGTCCTTTGACTGTGAACCTCTCCGATACAAAGAACCGGTTCCTATGGGTCAGTTGTTCTCAGTGCCGGTAATAAAACCGGAACCACCAGATTAAAGTCTTGGACGTAATGACATTTTGTCACATAATTACCAATTCCTACATAAGAGACTGACGGACTTAAGATTTGAGTCGTGACGATAAATCGTCGATACACTCAGACACCTCAATTAATTGTAGAGATACGGAACCAAAGGTGTAGGTACTTTACCCTTATCGTTATTACGTAAAATACTCAGAATTCATTTAGTTACGTGTCACGAATTGGGTTGTAGACTGTGTTTTATCGTTGAACCAGTGACAATCAAGAATAATAAATGGTGTCCTCGTTATACCACCGAGACGAGTCTATCTATTACTCTACCGTAGAGAAACCTCGATTTCACCTTACTTCTTTCGTGACCTAACACACTGAATCCGTTCAGTAAATGGTGGAGACTGGAATTTAAAAATGTAGTAATTTTACCCTTATTTTTAGATATGGATGGAGTGTCACAGAATACTCGTGACATATTTGTATTCACGAAGTGTTTCGTGACATATTTATACAGTAAACTAAACAATGAGTGAGTTGATAGAGTCCCGAAGGGACCACTGAGTCGACCATTTCTTAGACGGACGTTACGCCCTATGGACCCAAGGGAGGTACCCATCCCTTCTAAGGGACCTCTTCATTTTCCGATGAGTGAGGTTATAAGTCCGGACCTCTTAAAGTACCTAACATTCCCTGAAAGTAAAAGTGAAGGTTGATAGAGTTCTATTACCTCTTTATCGGTCTTCGTTACAAAGGTGACGTGTGTCATACAATTCACTCTCTTTCACTTCAGGGAGTCAGGACAAGAAAGGCTGAGAAACGCTGGAGTACCTGACATCGGATAGTCCGAGGAGGTAGGTACCCTAAAAGGTCCGTTCTCACGACCTCACCTAACGGTAAAGGAAGAGTTCCCCTAGAAGGGTTGGGTCCTTAGCTTGGGTCTAGAGGACGTAACGTCCGTCTACGAAATGGTAGACTCGGTGGCCCCTTCGGGTGTGTCATACAATCTTAATGAAAATAAACAGAGAAAACCTTGTCAACAAGTTTGAAAAACTCCTCGAGAAAAAAAAATTAACTTCCTGTTAATGAACTGTTACAACACAACCAAAGATAGTATGTTAAACGTCTCGAGAAATTTGATTTGACTCGAGGTAAGGTGACGACCCGGGTTCTCTATAAGGTCTTTATTATCCTTCTAGAATTGTACGGTACCTAGAAAGTAGGATACCAACCTTACGGGGAAAGTTTCAGTTTCAAGTCTCAATGTTAAGGGTTACGTCTATGGAATTCCATACTGATTAAATCAGTGACTCATATAATTTGTGAAAGATATCCAGTCTGTGAAAGAACAGTGACCTCTATTTTGTCATTTAGTTTTTCAATTGTAAAATGTCTGAATGTGACTCAGTACTTCTATCTGTACTTCTGTGTAGTAATATTATGTTACAAGGGTTTCCCTTTTAACACGGACTTCCTCATTCTAAAGATCCCCGCCACTGTATACTCGACTCAGAATTTCTTCCTGTACGTCTCCTCCCTATTCTCTTTCTTGTCCGTTGAGAATCTATAGATATGACTCTACCGTGTCATATCAGATAACACCCTTCTAATTCGGGGAAGATGTTGGTGATCTGGTAAGTCGATACTGGATTTAGTTTAGGGAATACTAATATGTCACCTTCACTCTTTATCTAAATTTCCTGATCTAGACTATCTTACGGACTACTTGATATCTGCCTCGAAGTACTGTAACATGTCCTCTGTCTTTAGTTCTGGTAGGGGTACCTTTTCTTTACGTTTTTTCGTTTTACCGAGAGACTCCTCCGGAGTGTTTATCGACACTTTTGTTCTCTTCGCTTTTCATTTCCTCTTTTCCTCTCTATATTCGTAGACTTACGTTTCAAGGTTTCTTATCGTTCTTCTCTATTCTTTCGGAAGAAGTCGCTAGTTACGTTTCTTTATCTCCTTTCTTGTCTTACCCTTTCTGATCTCTAGAGAAGTTCTTTTAATGTCTATGGTTCCCTTGTAAAGTACGTTTCTACCCGAGTTATTTCTTGTCTTTACCATATCTGGATTGTCTTCGTCTTCTATAATTCTTCTCCACAGTTCTTTTGTGTCTTCTTGACATGTTTTCTCTCGAAGTACTGGGTTTATTAGTACTACCACACTAATGAGTGGCTCTCGGTCTGTAGGACCTTACACTTCAGTTCACCCGGAATCCTTCGTAGTGATACTCGTTTCGATCACCTCCACTACCTTAAGGTCGACTCGCTAAAGTTTGGGACTTTCTACTACGACACTTTCACGACGTGAGTTATACGGTCGTTTAAACCTTTTGAGTGGTCACCGGTGTCCTGACCTTTTCTAGTCAAAAGTAAGGTTAGGGTTTCTTTCCGTTACGGTTTCTTACGAGTTTGATGGTGTGTTAACGTGAGTAGGGTGTGTGATCATCCTCTTCCGTTACCGTTGGGTGAGGTCATGAGAACGGACCTTTTAGAGTACATGTCTCCTCGGACCATCCGACGACCTCTCCATCTCAGGTACCCCAGAGATTCTCAGTCCGTGCTGACTCGTTGAAGTGAAAGTGAAAAGTGAAAATACGTAACCTCTTCCTTTACCGTTGGGTGAGGTTATAAGAATGGACCTCTTAGGGTCCCTGTCTCCTCGGATCACCCGACGGCAGATGTCCCAGAGTGTTTCAGTCTGTGTTGACTTCACTGAATCGTCGTCGTCTTCGTCGTGTGCGATCATTTCATTACGAGTTTTAAGAGGTTCGGTCCGAAGTCGTTATACACTTGGTACTTGAAGGTCTACAAGTTCAACCAAAATCTTTTCCGTCTCCTTGGTCTCTAGTTTAACGGTTGTAAGTGACCTAGTAGCTTTTTCGTTCTCTCAAGGTCTTTTTGTAGATAAAGACGAAATAACTGATACGGTTTCGGAAATTGACACACCTAGTGTTATTTGACAAGACTTTCTCTACCCTTATGGTCTGGTAGACTGGACGGAGAACTCTTTGCATATACGTCCAGTCCTTGGTTGTCAATCTTGACTTGTACCTTGTTGTTTGACCAAGGTCTATCCTTTTCCTCATGTAGTTCCGATATATAACAGTGGGACGAATCAATTGAATATACGTCTCATGTAGTACTCTTTACGACCCGACGTTCTTCGTGTTCGACCTTAGTTCTAACGACCCTCTTTATGGTTATTGGAGTCTATACGTCTACTGTGGTGAAAATACCGTCTTTCACTTCTCCTTGATTTTTCGGAGAACTACTTTCACTTTCTCCTCTCACTTTTTCAACCGAATTTCGAGTTGTAAGTCTTTTCCTTCTAGTACCGTAGACCAGGGTAGTGAAGTACCCTTTATCTGCCCCTTTGTCACCTTTGTCACAGTCTGAAATAAAACCCCCCGACGTTTTAGTGACGTCTACCACTAACGTCGGTACTTTAATTTTCTACGAATGAGGAACCTTCCTTTCAATACTGGTTGGATCTATCGTATAAGTTTTCGTCTCTGTAATTAAACGATTGTTTCCAGGTAGATCAGTTCCGATACCAAAAAGGACACCCGTACATACCTACACTCTCAACCTGACACTTCTTTCGACTCACGGTTTCTTAACTACGAAAACTTGACACCAAAACCTCTTCTGAGAACTCTCAAGGAACCTGACGTTCCTCTAGGTTGGTCAGGTAGGATTTCCCCTAGTCAGGACCCACAAGTAACCTTCCTGATTACGATTTCGACTTTGAGGTTATAAAACCGGTCGAGTACACTTCTCAACTGAGTAACCTTTTCTGGGACTACGACCCTCCCTAACCCCCGTCCTCTTCCACTGCTATCCCCTAATCTACCAACCTACCGTAGTGACTGAGTTACCTGTACTCAAACCCATTTGAAACCCTCAACCACTACCTTCCCTTCCGGACCGCACGACGCTGAGTACCCCAGTGTTTATCAGCCTGTGCCGACTCGTTGACTTGAATTGATTTGACTTGTCAGAGTACAGAGTAATCAGACCAGAAAGACTACCCCTCTTCCCGTCTCTCTTTCTACTTAATTTCGACTTTTCGGTTTCTTTTTGAAGGATGAATTGTCTGAGTTCGGGTAGGTTCCTCGTGTTGGGTCCAAAGGGGTCGGATGTTAAACTTCTAACACACAGACACGGACACACACACACACAGACACACACACACACACAGAGACACACACACACACACACACACACACACACATTCTCTCTTTCTCTAGATATAAACTATAAAAGAAACCTATCGAATCACAGAAGAACGTACTCAGTTTTGTTAAAAGTCAGAAAGTCTGAAAGAGGGGGTTACGGTGTGAGGTTGAACCGTAGTCCCATAAACTTCTCCCATTCACATCACCACGAATGTACTGGATTAGTATAAAAGGGTCAAAAAGAATTTTAATTTTTTTTATAGAATACTGAAATTATCTGTAATTAATTTAGTTACACGTGGAACGTTATTCTAGATAAACCCTTTTTTTTGTTTATTTCTTGAGAAATTTTCAGAAATTTTGGATAACGAGGCCACCAGTCTACCTACAATGATTTAAAATTTCCACTTTAAAGTCCTACTTTTATAGAAACGTCTTTGTTCACGGGAAAAGTCTAATGGAACCAGAGAGGTCGAGACCCCTCTCAAGTGAGTCCTTCTCGGAAATAGACTTCTGATTGTCACTTTGTTCTCTATGTCCGTAAGTTGTTTAAATCACTGGAAATGGTTCGACCCAAGTCCCGTCCGGGGATCTACGTTGCTATTTGACCTGCATTGGGATTCACTTCCTGACACTTCCCATAGTGTCAGACCGAAGGATTTATTACACCCTAAAGTCAGGGTAGAGAGGAGGATTTTTATCAGGACCTAAGAGGTAGAGATCATTTTAGGGTCCGTTCCTAAGGGTTGTGATTGATCTACTGTTAATTTTTCACAGTTACGACTCTAGTGTCTTCTCAGTGAATTTAGATGATTGGAGTAGAATATGATTTATACGTCCAAAGTCGTCGTATGACGTCTGAAAAAACGTTTCAGAGGGGTCAACCATTCACAGGAGGTACGGTGAAAGACGGTCCGGGGGAGTTGGTAGAGGTTCAGAGTCTATCAACCAGAGGGGTCGAGGAAGACTGGAACATATTAGTCACGAAGAGGTGTCCTGTGACGTAAGCAAAGAGATCATAATAAGGACAGAAACTTTAGTAGGAAAAATTGAGGGAAAATTTTGAGTCGAAAGAACAGGTAGAGACCGTAACAGGTATGTTATGTTTTACTTTATTAATACACCGGCAAGAAGTAAACAAACTAAAAACATCTATCGTTTTAGTCTAGGAAACTAGGTTCTTTGATTGACACGTCGTAGTCGATAGGGTGAACTGGAATACTAACTTTAAATAATTTTTGGTGGCTTAGAAGTGATGTATTACCCTGACTAATATACTCACTCGTTAAAGTGAACTCTGTTTCTTCCTAAAATAATGTATCGTAAATGTAAAAAAATTTAAGTCGTGAAATTTCTGACAATAAGTGTAAACCTTTTAATAATAAAGGGACTGTGTGTTATTTAAGAGTTTATATGAACACTTTTTTAATTGTTTAATTTTTACCTTCCTTTCAAACATTAAAATTTAAGATTACAAGTTTTAGTGACAATTTTACCCATGTATCGAGGTTTTTTGAACTTCGTGTTATTATTACCAATTTAACCACAAAATTTTATACAATTAAAATAAATTGGAATTAACCGAAGGATAGCCTCTTCCGTTACCGTTGGGTGAGGTCATGAGAACGGACCTTTTAGGGTACCTACCTCCTCGAACCACCCGACGTCAGGTACCCCAGCGATTCTCAGCCTGTACTGACCCGCTGAAGTGAAAGTGCAAAGTGAAAGTACGAAACCTCTTCCTTTACCGTTGGGTGAGGTCACAAGAACGGACCTCTTAGGGTCCCTGCCCCCTCGGACCACCCGACGGCAGATACCCCAGCGTGTCTCAGCCTGTACTGACTTCGCCTGTACTGACTTCGCTGAATCGTCGTCGTCGTCTTTGTTATATATTATTATATGTTTAGATATTAAGTCATTTATCTGGTTCCTTACTTACTAGGTCTAACTCGACTAGTTTTTGAGGATAAAAAGATTTATAGTCTTTGTTGTTTTAGTCATGGAAATAACCGGAAACTTATAAGGTGTTTATAAATAAAAAGGGGAGGTCCATCTAAATTCCTTTTGTCTCTAGAATGACAGGACGAAAAACGAATGGAGGGTTATATCATCCACGAGTACTCATGGGAGTACCAAACCACAAGTAGTATAACTGTAGGTATTAAATATTTATGGAGAGGTCGATGTGTGGATGTGGAGGGTTTGAACGAGGAAGTGACTTATTTACGTCGTGGATAGTATAAGACTCCGGGTTTCGTTCACAGTTCCGTTACGTTACCGAGGATGGAAGCTTCCCGAGTGATAGATACCGTTACCAAAAGTATATAATCACGCGTAGATTTAGTCGAAATTCCTCCCGTGACTCTTAGAGTAAAGAGTATGTCAAGGTCCACCATATCTACAAGAAAACCCCTGGTATGAAATTCTTGGTGACCGGTATGTAAAGAAGCTTTTAAATTTTTATCTTGATGATATACTAGGACTCCATCAAGACCCGTATATATGTTTTCTTTACTTTAGTCCTAAGTTTTTTTAGACAAGGGTACCAAAAAAAACGTCGTAATAAGTTTTATCGGTTCTATACCTTTGTTGGAGTTGTAGGTAGTTCGTTATTTTCCTATTTCTTCTACACCACACGTATACGTACGTGTGTGTGTGTGTGTATACATGTACACACATATGTGTGTGTTTGTGTGTGTATATATCTGTGTGTTTTACCTTATAATAAGTCGGTACTCTTTCTACCCGTAGGATAATAAACGGTGTTATGCCTACTTTGAACTCCTGTAATACGATACACTTTACAGTCCGTTTCTTTCTGTTTATGATATACTGTTATTAGTATACACCTTAGATTTTTATGGATTGAGTGTCTTTGTCTGACCTTACCACCAATGGGACCCCGACACCCCATCCCCTCCTTTCCCTCTACAGTCAGTATCATATTTGAAAGTCAATATCCCTCTAGTTCATGACCCCTATGTCACGTCTCGTATCACTAATATCAAGTTTGTCACATATTGTATAAACTTGTAACGACTCTCATCTGGAATTTAAGGAGTGGTGTTTTTTCTTTACCATTGATACACTGTACTAATGTCCACAATCCATTACGATGTCACTATTAGTAAGACGTTTTATACACACATAAGATCACCTAAGGATCTTTAAGGAATTTCTTTAACCGTTAGGTCTACTCGTTCCGTTCGTGGGTCGACCTTTCAATGGTACACAGGGAACATGATGAAGAGTTCTTTCTCGAATGGTGTGTGAGTTGGACGTTTATTCACACTAATTCTAGAATTATTAGAAGACGGACGTTTTTAAATTCATTCAGTCCTTAAGACTAGGAAATTTTTATGAAAATTTATTTATTTGTAAAATTACTTCTATATTGTAAACTTTTTATTGACTTTTTTTTAGATAGAATATATACCCAAGAAAAGACAAGTAAGTATTTATTTGAACGGTTTAACATGACTTATACAAAATATTACGAAAAATGTTACATTCTGAAAAGAGACTTTTATACAGGATTGTTAGGTTACACGATAAATAAAGGGAGGAATTTATAGGATTTTTAAACGTGACGAACAAATTTAAAATTAGAAAAGTTAAATAATTACTATGTTTTACTTTATGAACTGACGGAAGAGGAACATTTATTAAGTTTATTATATTTGTTGTACTTCGGCAGAGACTCAAGGATAAGGGGTGTAGACGGGGAGGGACTGAACTTCCGTTCCTATGAGTTAAACAAAAATCCATTTAGGGAAAAGTCAACAACAACCACCAGCAGTATAAAAGTTTAGTTAAAGTATAGTAGATGAGTGTCTTTAAATATTAAAACGAAAATAAAGATTGTATTAATATACAATTATTGTTTACATAAGAAGACGTTAACCGGAAACGGGAAATTATGCAATACCATAAGAATACTTCAGTAACATACATCTATATGGAGTGATGAAGATCAAAGACGTGTCAAGTCAAGTCAGGAGTCAGTACAGACTGAGAAATGCTGGGGTACCTGACGTCGTGGAGTCCGAAGTGTCAGGTAGTGGTTGAGGGTCTCGAACGCGTTTGAGTACAGGTAGCTCAGCCACTACGGTAGGTCTGTAGAGTAGGAGACAGCAGGTGAAGAGGAGGACGGAAGTTAGAAAGGGTCGTAGTCCCAGAAAAGTTTACTCAGTCAAGAAACGTAGTCCACCGGTTTCATAACCTCAAAGTCGAAGTCGTAGTCAGGAAGGTTACTTGTAAGTCCTGACTAAAGGAAATCCTAACTGACCAAACTAGAACGTCAGGTTTCCTGAGAGTTCTCAGAAGAGGTTACGGTGTTAAGTTTTCGTAGTTAAGAAGTCACGAGTCGAAGGAAATGTCAAGTTGAGAGTGTAGGTATGTACTGATGACCTTTTGGAATAGAAACTGATCTACCTGGAAACAGCCGTTTCATTGCAGAGACAAAAAATTATACGACAAATCCAACCAGTGTCGAAAAGAAGGTTCTTCGTTCATAGAAAATTAAAGTACCGACGTCAAAGGTAGACGTCACTAAAACCTCGGGTTCTTTTATTTCCGACAATGACAAAGGGGTAGATAAACGGTACTTCACTACCCTGGTCTACGGTACTAGAAACAAAAAAAAAACTTACAACTCAAAATTCGGTCGAAAAAGTGAGAGGAGAAAGTGAAAGTAATTCTCAGAGAAATCAAGGAGAAGAGAAAGACGGTATTCCCACCATAGTAGACGTATATACCGATAAGAGGTAATTATATCTTTAAGTAATAAATAGTAAAGATGAGTAAAAATTATCTGTCTGATAAAGATTAAAAATACTTATAAAAACTTGTACGGGGTAAAACTTCTCTAAGTTCGTGTTATAACGACCCAGAATTCTCATAGATAATTATGTAAATTTTTACATTAATCTGTAACGGTTTCTCAAGAGGGTTTTTCGATGTAGTTAAACGTGAGAGTTTTCGTGACAAATTTATGTTTAAAGAGGGGTGTAAGAGTGGGTGTGACCTATAATAGTTTGAGAAGTGTAAAATGTTATACTGTCTGTAGGTTTTGGTCAAAAATGTACTTGAATTTTTTGATAAGAAGTGAGGGTTACATAGAAGACTTATATCTGAAGAAAATTTTGGGATGGATGATATATATGTTTAACTAAAGTAAACTTAAATTGACTAGAGTAAAAGGTAAAAGAGAGAAGATTTATTATTTCTACGGTCAGGAGACTCAAACCTACTCAATGGTTCTGGGAGTTATTTTTCTATACTCAAGGTTTACTTTCACTTTCACAAACAGTGAGACAGGACAGCCTGAGAAACGTTGGGATACCTGACATCGGGTAGTCCGAGGAGACAGGTACTTAAAAGGTCCGTTCTTGTGACCTTACGGTTTATTTTATGTAGTTTTATAATTACCATTAACGAAGGACCACTATCCGTTATGAAAGGAATAAATAAAAGAAAGGACAGAAAAGGTTTAAAAGAGGTTATTGATTATAAACAACCCCACGATTGACAAACCGTCCGTGATAAGATTCGTAAAGACACGAAATAGAGTAAAATAGGAGTTTTCTTCGTATACTTCCTTTATAATGGTAATAGGGACAATATATGTATTCCGAATTTTTCCTTTTGATTAAAAGAGGTTTGAGGTGTCGATACTACCTAAACTTGTGTCCGTTCGACTAAAGTTTAGAATTGGTGACATGGTATGAAGACCGATATTTGTAGATTTTTAGTTGACTTTCGTAGATATAAATGATTGGTCTTTAGTTATCGTAATACTGGACACTCGAATAAGGAGGGAAACGTTCGAAAGAATGTGTAGAGTTTCCGTTAGAATGGAAGGATCGGTGAGGTTTGGAGAAGAGGGGTCGGAGTAGAGACAGGTTTCTGAATTTCTATCTTCGAAGTTTTTGGATCTCCAAAATACCAGAAAATTAGAGGGATATTAAGTAAAAATAGTCGAAAGGAAACAGAGGACACTTCTGTAGAACAAGACATTTCGTGCGTGACATTAAATTAACAACCGAGGAGACACACTATAAGAATCGGTCGAAGACGAGGAAAAAACTTCGAGGAGCTAGATCGACTATTAGATATAAAGGACTATAATTACCCTTACCGACATTACGGGTCGTGACTGTATGTCAAGGGAGTCGTTTCGGAGACACAAATCCTAAGGTTGAGGAATCGTCACCACCGTCGCTGACTCTTAGCGGTAGTTTCTTGTGGTTGTCTAACGTAATGTTAGACAGTTAGGAAGAGATCTCTTTCCTTAACCGTTGAGTAATATAATTTCTCAACGTTAGTTCGTAGACCTTATACCGTTTCGTGTAGCTAAAATACACTTAATTACTCAAAGTCGTTAAATAATGGGACTTGAAGAACTATATTAGAATAGGTGTTGTAGAGATTGTGTTTACATGTAAAACACACTTAGTGTTAACAATAAGTTCGGTGTGGAAACACTTATGAGGTAAAGTCTCCAAATCGAAACCTCTGAATGTATATGTGAATACGGTTTTTCTCTTTAATACATGAAAATTTAAAAATTAATTGTTTTATGTACGGGAGAAGTAAACGGAGTACGGTCGTCCTTTAATTCTGTCGAAGAATTATTTTGTAAACATAGTCCGGTACAGTACAATTCGTTATTGGAGTAGCAAAAGGGTGTGTCTCAGTTGTCAATCTATTTCGTCTGTCCGATGCTTCCGGATTTCAGAAGGAGTATTTTTAATCAAACAACTTGTGAGTGTCACACGGGTCGTGACACGGAGGTAAAATGTACGTTAAAAAAGTAATTTAGAAGGGTCGACAGGACACTATATTCACAATAATAATAGTGGTACATTGTTTCTTTCTTTCATTCCGAGGTTCTACTTCGTTAGACGTGTGTCAGTATATCGTTCATTCATCTTGACCCTAATAGATGGTCAATCGAAACGACGTATTGTTTGATGAGGTCTTGAATCACTGAGTTTTGTTGTTAGTAAGTAAATCAAGTGTCTTATATCCAGTCTCTAAACCTGACTCGAGTTCTCTGAAGTCGACCCGGAGTGACTACACAGATGTCGACCGAACGACCCAGTCGACAACCCAGTCGACCCTCGACCGACCTCCTGGACCCGAGAGTAAGTACGTCGAAGGGTAATAGGTTTCCGATCAAGTCCGAGTAAGTGGACCGTCGGGGTCTCTAGATGTTTGACGTTCTTTTCGGTTGAGGCTTTCACGTATTGGAAAAGTTAGGAGACGAATGTAAGGTAAAGGATGAGAGGTAACTAATTTGGGTCCGAGTTTTGGCCGGGCCAAGTTCAAGTCTCATCTCTTTCTTTCTGACACTGACATGGAGATCTCTCTAGTAAAATGGCAGATGGTGTCAAAGTGGGTGAGACACACGGTGAGGACCTAAACAGACCGGAGTCTAGATGAGGATTGGAGGGTAAACGAGACGAGACATATTGTACGTGTGACTAAGAATGTCCGATAAAGGTCTGTGGACACTTTCAGTCATGTTCCATTACCTTTCTCTAATCTTCCATTCTTTTTTCTTTTCCTCCCATCTGTAGTCCGAGGGAGAGACGGAGTCCGACGTACAGGTCGTCCCTCCGGGGAGGTGTGTCCAGACGGTACCAAAGTCTGAGGCGGAGGAGGTGTGTCGGGAAGAAGGGTCCTTCTCAAAGGACGGTAATGATTAGAATTCCGGCGGTGTAATAGGAAACTGAAAGATCGGGGAGGTTTTGGATATATTTATTCAGAACCGTAATTTAAGGGAGACAAGATTTATAAATTACTAAAGACAACAAGACCAACTTGTACGTACGATGTGTGTGAGGGGACTAAAAACTCAGAGGATAGTCCTTGGTGATACATTAAAGGGAGGATGTCACGGTTCGTGATACTTTCGTTGGTATAAGTAAGTGAGTCTTTTGTAAGTGACTCTTTGATGATCCTGGCTTGTGACCCAGCTTCTGACAAACGTTTCAACTTATTATGGAATGTTTTGATTGGGTTTCCTCTATCTAGATACATATTTATTATTGGTATATCAGTTCAAGAAATTACTTGTACATTTATCTGAAATAATCTTTTCGTCAGTCTACACTATCCAGACACGTGTTCAAGACCCCAGTCTAGTGGATCTAGTCTTAGACCCCGTGAAAATGTTGGTTATTTCGTTCAATAAATATGAGACGAAGGAGGAACTAGGTTTCTCCGTATTATCCTAGTTGAAGTCTCCCTATGACATTTCTGGTTTTCATTATTATGGAAGAACCTCGAATCCCGACACGTCCAGACCAGGTATTCACAAGTTTTCCACAATCCATACTTAAAATACCTTTGTGTTATACCTTTTTTATAGGTAAACAAAACTCTTAACCCCTTCAGGCCTTTTCTTCTGCGGAAAGTCTCCTGATTTCTTATTCACTAGTGATCCATTTTATGTTGAAGAAGGTTTCTTCAAAGAAGTTTAGGGTAGATATTCACTAAGTAGGAGGAAGACTGGTGGGTGCCGTAAAACAAAAGTATGAGAACCTTGTCACTATAGAGTTAAAAACAGAACAATGTATACGAAATAGACGGGATACTTTGACTTTCGAGGAACTTCCGTTTGTGTTCGGAGAGGCGGGAACAGGTAGGTATTACGAGTCGTGTGACGAACGGTGTATCGTCCACACGGTTGATAATTCGACAACAAAGAGTCGAGGTTTTGGTGGGACGATATGAATGAGGTACTACGACCCTAACCTTAATGTTGGTTTGAAGACGAGACCCCATGTGATCTCCCTGTTACGTTCTGACTTCCTCCCTCCACCGTTAACGAGTAATAAAGGAAGGACAACTATAGGACAGACAAGGGATAAGGATCCACTTGTCGTGTAATCTTTACGGAGAAGTGGAGTCCGTTACGGAAGGACTTCACCGTCGACTTTGGTGAAACCCCAAGAGGGAGTGTGACCATCTTGGTCGGAGTAGGACGGTGGAGTCACTGTGGTCATGATAATGACCATGGGACGGTGACTCCAGTTTCAAAGTTTTGATAAAGTTTCAGGAAGAGATTAAAAAGGGAGATTGGTTGAAACAACTCGAAATTGAGTATATTTTGTTTTACAATGGTAGAATTAATATGTTACAATGTTTGGCACCTTTTAAGAATTTCTCTACTATTATCGTCTGGTGGACTGGTCGGAGAACTCTTTGGAGATACGTCCAGTCCTTCGTTGTCTTGACCTGTACCTTGATGTCTGACCAAGGTTTATCCTTTTCCTCATGCAGTTCCGACATATAACAGTGGGACGAATCAATTGAACATACGTCTCATGTAGTACTCTTTACGACCCGATGTTCTTCGTGTTCGACCTTAGTTCTAACGGTCCTTTTTATAGTTATTGGAGTCTATACGTCTACTATGGTGGGAATACCGTCTTTCACTTCTCCTTGATTTTTCGGAGAACTAGTTTCACTTTCACCCCTCACTTTTTCAACCAAATTTCGAGTTGTAAGTCTTTTGCTTCTAGTACCGTAGGTCAGGGTAGTGAAGTACCGTTTATCTACCCCTTTGTCACCTTTGTCACAGTCTGAAATAGAAAGACCCGAGGTTTTAGTGACATCTACCACTAACGTCGGTACTTTAATTTTCTGTGAATGAAGAACCTTCTTTTCAATACTGGTTGGATCTATCGTATAACTTTTCGTCTCTGAAATGAAACGGTTGTTTCCAGGCAGATCAGTTCCGATACCAAAAAGGTCATCAGTACATACCTACACTCTCAACCTGACACTTCTTTCGACACACAGCTTCTTAACTACGAAAACTTGACACCACAACCTCTTCTGAGAACTCTCCGGGAACCTGACGTTCTTCTAGGTTAGTCAGGTAAGATTTCCTCTAGTCGGGACCCACAAGAAACCTTCCTTACTACGACTTCGACTTTGAGGTTATGAAACCGGTGGAGTACGCTTCTCAACTGAGTAACCTTTTCTGAGACTACGACCCTGCCTAATCCCCGTCCTCCTTTTCCCCTGCTGTCTCCTACTCTACCGACTTACCGTAGTGGTTTAGTTACCTGTACTCAAACTCACTTGACGTCCTCTACTACTACCTGTCCCTCCGGACCGCACGACGCTAAGTACCCCAGCGTTTCTCAGCCTGTACTGACTCGTTGACTTGACTTGACTTGATTCTACAGTTTGAAAAATTTTCTCCGACATGGTGTAATATAAGGGTAGTCGTCACAGACGTTCAAGGTCAAGGAGGTGTAAGAGTTGTCGTGAACGACACCAGTCAGAAAATTAAAATCAGTAAGGTAACCCACACGTTCCCATAAACTAACACCAAATTAAACGTAAAGGATTTCTGATTCCTGAAAGTCGTATAGAAGTAACAAGTAATTGATCAGTGTATAGAAGAAAACATTTCACAGACAAGTACATGAAACAGTGGAATAATCAACCTATTAAACAGAAGATAAGTCAGGAAGTATATAATACCCATGTACAAGAAATAGTCTAAATATACAATCTTATAAAAGAGGATCAGACACCGAAGGGTAAAATAAAAGAGATTCATAGAAAGTTTCTTGTTTACAGTTAAAAACTACTTAAGGTTTAATAGTTCAAAAAGGAAGGATTAAGTTGAAAACACCGGACTCATCAGAAACGGACGGGTTCTAGTATGTCTTAATAAAGATACAGAATAAGATCTTCAAAATTTCAAAGTCGAAAATATAAATCTATATAGGTAGATTATTGTCTCGAATTTTGTGTTTTTTGTTTATAACTGTCTTGACTTCTATCTTTATTTAATTAAAACTAGTTTATAAAGTTATGGGGAGAGTTATTAATAGAAGTAGTCTAACTCTAGGGTATTGACTCATAATATTTGATCTACCGATGTCTTGTGTCTAATAAAAGAGTGTCAAGCCCTTCGACCTTCAGACTCTAATTTCACAGTCGTTCCAGTCTTAGACCATTCTCGATAGAAGGATTAAACGTCTACCGAGGGAAGACCGACACAGGAATGCACCGTCTCTCTCTCTCTTTCAAGAGATCACAGAGAACAATTTTCCTACGATTAAAGTAGAACTCCCGAGGTGAGAGTACTACGACAGATTTAGATTAATGAAGGGTTTCGGGGTAGAGGTTTATGGTAGTGTGACCCCCAATCTCTCCTGTGTTAAGTTAGGTGTCTTTGTTAGTCGTCTTACTGATTTGTCTTTTGGTCATTTCGTGTCTTCTACGCTTGGTACATAAATTTTTTGAACTAAATTAACTGTACACCTTGTGAATTTCTCTGAAGGGACCACCAGGTAACCGATTCTGAGATGTGCGGGTTACGTCTCCTCGACCCAAGTTAGGGATCACCCCTTTACTTCTATGGTGTACGACGTTCCATTACGAGTCTTAGGAAGTTCGGTCCGAAGTTATCATGAACATGTTCGACCTAAACCTTTTGTGTTCTCCTTGGTTTCTAGTTTAACAGTTGTAGGTGATCTAGTATCTTTTCCGTTCCCTTAAGGTCTTTTTATAGACAAAGTAATTGAGGTGATTTCCGAAACTAACACATCTAGTGTTGTTTGACACCTTTTAAGAATTTCTCAACCATTAAGGTCTGGTGGAATTGACGGGGAACTCTTTTGGACATAGGTGTAGTTCTTCGTTGTCAATCTTGGTCTGTACCTAGTTACCTGACCAAAGTTTAACCCTTTCCTTATGCAGTTCCGATATATAACAGTGGGACGAATAAATTGAATATACGTCTCATGTAGTACACTTTACGACCCGACCTACTTCGAGTTCGTCTTTAGTTCTAACGACCCTCTTTATATTTATTTTAGTCTATACGTCTATTGTATGGTGGGGTTACAGTCTTTTTGTCTCCTTGATTTTTCGGAGAACTACTTCCACTTTCTCCTCTCACTTTTGTGATCGAATTTTGAGTTGTAATTTTTTTGATTCTAGTACTGTAGGTCATGGTAGTGAAGTTTCGTTTATCCACCCCTTTGTTACCTTTATCACTGTCAGAAATGAAAGAAACCGAGGTTTTAGTGACGTCTACCATTGACGTCGGTACTTTAATTTTCTACGAACGAGGAACCTTCTTTTCGATACTGGTTAGATCTATCGTGTAATTTTTCGTTTCTGTAATGAAACGGTTGTTTCCAGGTATGTCGGTTTCAATATCAAAAAGGTCATCAGTACATACCTACACTGTCAACCTGGTAATTCTGTCGACTCGTGACTTTTTAACTACGAAACTTGATACCACAACCTCTTCTGAGAACTCTCAGGGAACCTGTCGTTCCTCTAGTTTGGTCAGTTAGGACTTCCTTTAGTTGGGATTTATAAGTAACCTTCCTGACTACGACTTCGTCTTCGAGGTTATGAAACCGGTGGACTCCACTTCTTGACTGAGTAACCTTTTCTGGGACTACGACCCTTTCTGACTTCCGTCTTCCTCTTCCCTTACTGTCTTCCACTCTACCAACCTACCGTAGAGATTAAGTTACCTGTACTCAAACACGTTTGAGGCGTTCTATCACTTCCTGATCTTATGGACCGTTCGACGTCAGGTACGTCACCGTTTCTCAGTTTGTGTTGTCTCGTTGACTTGTTGTTGCTTTCTTGTGAGGTGTACCGTTGTCTTTTTATTTCTAAAAAGAGGACTACGTGTGTCTTGTGCAGGGACACGCAGTATAAGACCCAGTAATTGTACAAAAGTTACTTAAATTTTCATAAAAGAGACTGGTGTCACCTTAAAACATTCTTGAGTTCTTGTTTTTGTGAAGATCTTTTACAGATTTATAAACTTTACATTTGTTGACTTATTAGGTACCTAGTTTCTACTAAAGTTTTCTCCCTAATCTTTCCCAAACTTGACTTGACTTATTTTTACTCTTGTGTACTTTCAAATCCCCTACGTTGATTTATACATCCTTCTGTATATCTCGTAATTTACGGATAGAACTGTTTTCTCTTTTACAGAGTTTAATAAAAAAATTTTTGAAACGTATAATTGTTTGATCTTTTTATCCTTGTTTAATTTCAGTTTCAATCGTCTTCTTTTTTATATCATTATTTCTGTTCTCATTTTTGATTCTAGTACCGTAGACCAGGGTAGTGAAGTACCGTTTATCTACCCCTTTGTCACCTTTGTCACAGTCTGAAATAAAAAGACCCGGGGTTTTAGTGACGTCTACCACTAACGTCGGTACTTTAATTTTCTACGAATGAGGAAATTCAATACTGGTTGGATCTATCATATAATTTTTAGTCTCTGTCATGAAACGGTTATTTCCAGGCAGTTCAGTTCCGATACCAAAAAGGCTACCAGCACATACCTACACTCTCGACCTGACACTTCTTTCGACTCGCGGCTTCTTAACTACGAAAACTTGACACCACAACCTCTTCTGAGAACTCTCAGGGAAGGAACCTGACGTTCCTCTAGGTTGGTCAGGTAAGACTTCCTCTAGTCAGGACCCATAAGTAACCTTCCTGACTACAACTTCGACTTTGAGGTCATGAAACCGGTGGAGTGCACTTCTCAACTGAGTAACCTTTTCTGAGATTACGACCCTCCCTAACCCCCGTCCTCCTCTTCCCCTGCTGTATCCTTCTCTACCGACCTACCAGAGTGGCTGAGCTACCTGTATTCAAACTCATTTGAGACCCTCTACCACTACCTGTCCCTCCGGACTGCACGACAAACGTTTCTCAACCTATACTGACTCGGTGACTTGACTTGACTTGACTATTAACTGTTTAAATATTTACTAATTGTAAGATACTATTCTTGTTCCTATATCCTTATTCTCGTGTGTGTGTACATATAAAGTTAAAAGAACTACATATCAAATGTATGTTCTGTTATATGGGTACATTTTACATTTCTAGTTACTTGAAACTATTAATATTCGTAAGTATATCGGAGATAGGGTTAGGTTTCGACATTATTAAGGTGATGAAGTTTTAAACGACACTGGGAAATTTTAGTTTTAGGGTAGGGACTGGTGGTTAGACTAAAGATAAATAAACTAGAGATATCAATGTCTAATCCGAACGGACTAAAACTTCAAGTATGTCTACCTTAGTAAATATACATGAGAGAACATAGACCATATAAATCGTGATGTGTTACAAAACATCTAAATCGATATATTAAGAGACGGAGTCATCAAAGAAAAATGATACCTTATCATAAGGTAAAATATTTATACCACGTCAAACAAGTAAGTAAATGGAAAACTACCTTTGAAAGTAACATGGGTCAAAAACTTAACAACTTCCTGTGACGGGGAAAGGGGTGACTTAATGGTCCAGTGACCATATACTTCAGTTAACTGAAACATACCCACTTAGATAAAGACCTGAGAGAAGAGAAGGTAACTAGATACATGGAAAATGAATAGACAGAAATGAGTGTATAAGTGTAGTAAAATAGAGAATGGAGTATAAAGGTATTACATAAGAGGATAGATATCGTAGAGAAGATTGGACTTGACTAAGGTTTACCCTGAAAAATAGAAGAAATAATATCGTTACGTAAAACCAGACAAATTACAGTAAACGGAATTTAAGTTGAAACGACAATTTTCTATTTGGTACAACAAACGTAAATAATAGTATTGTATGAAAAGAATAAAATAACCGTCATTTCAACTTGTCTTAAGAAGGGTATTTTTTTTTCTTTAGTTTCTTTATGATTTTTATTCGTTATTAATCACTGAGGTTTTTGAACAAGAAACTCTATCTTGTTTATATACGGTTTTTAAGTTTAATGTACTTTATACGTTTAGCGAACTTTCTGTATTTAATTATTGTAAGTGTATTCTTCTTTATCTATTTTACTTATCGGTATATAGATAATTTCTTTCACTTAAATATTAATTTCAGGATGAGTCTTCCTTTTTACGTCCAGATCTACTGGAAGAACTACTTAAGATGGTTCGTAAATTCCTTGTTTAACACGGTTGAATGTGTTTAAGAAGGTCTTTTGACTCTTCTCTTATGAAGGATTTAGTTATTCTGGCAGTAACGGGACTATTGTTCTGGTCTCCTGTGACGTTCTTTTGTTGACTATCTATTGGAGATTACTTGTGTCTACTTATGTAAGACTTGTTTGAAATAGTTTAGTTGGGAAGTATTAATGATCACCCTTAAATTTTACACCCTCGGTGAAACCTTTTGTCAAACATCAAGAGGTTTTACAATTTGTGTCTCAATGGTGTACTGTGTTGTTAAGATGAGGGTCCATAGATAGGTTTTCTTTATTTTGTTTCGTACACAGGTGTGTTTTTACACATGTATCTACAAATGTTGTAGTAATTAGTATTTTTGGTTTTTACCTTTGGGTTTAAGAGTAATGAACAGATCTGTTTGTTTACACCATATGCATGTGTTATCTGATAAACCTTTATTTTTCATATAATGACTATGTATGATGTTTTGTCCACTCGGAATTTTTTATATTTTTCACGTTCCTCAGTCTGTGTTTTTTTTAGTGTCTAATACACTAAAGTATATATTTTACAAGTCTCATCCGTTTAGATATTCTGTATTAATCTAATCACTACGAGATTATCACCTACCCTTCCAAGGGATCGTCTCCGATTACCTTGGTCTCAAAGGAACCTCCTAGTACTCTTTACAAGATGTTAATCTAATACTATTAACAACATGTTTAGACATGATATTAATTTTGGTAATTTAAAATACGAAATTTATTCCTACGAGGTCATAGGAACGGACCTTTTAGGGTACCTGTCTCCTCGATGTCAGGTGCCCCAGTGTTCTCAGTCTGTGCTGAATCACTAATTTGGTGGTGGTGGTGGTGGTTCCGATAACTCATTTAATCTTTGACTTTGGGTTGTTATATACTTTTCCTATTATGTGGTAACAACAACAAATCAGTGAATTCAACACAGGTTGAGAACACTGTGGTACCTGACATCGGGTGACCCGAGGAGACAGGTATCCTAAAGGGTCCGTTCTTTATGACCTCACCCAACGGTAAAGGAAGAGGTCCCCTAGAAGGTCTAGGTCCCTAGCTTGGATACAGAGGACGTAACCGTCCACCTAAGAAATGGTGACTCGGTGGTCCCGTCGGGTAATATGTAGTAATCTATATGTTTTATATATAAAATATATATTTTTTGTATTCACGCTTAATAGGTTCCTTACGTTCTGAACAATTGTTTTATTTGTATATTCGTTTGATTTTCCATTTTCAGTGTGATAGTAAGATCGTTTTTTTCGTGGACTGGTTTAAGTTATAGGTAAGGATTATTTTGGATAGTCTTTTGATCCTTACTTTCCCTCGAAGGAGTTGGACTATTTCTTGTAGGTGCTTTTGGGAGTTTGATTGTAGTATGGATTACCCCTTTCTAACTTATGAACGAGACACTCTAGTCATTGTTTCGTTCCACAGACTAGAGGGGTGAAGATAAATTGGAAAGTGAGTTCAAAGATCGGTCACTTTATTTCGTCATAAAATTTTAAATTTTGTACATCTTATCTTTATTTTTTAATTTTACGAAAATAAACGTCCGTTGTATTAGTAAATACATCTCCCAGGTAGGTTATTTTAACTGGTATTCAATGATATTATTTAGTCACTTAAATCGTTCCAACATCCTATGTTCTGTTCATCTAATTTTGTTAACATTTTGTTAAATGTCGTTGTAGTTGTATATATTTTATAAATCTCTATTTACACTGTTTTACGTATTTTTCGACATGTGATCTTTAATGTTTTGTGACGAATATCTTTAACTTATTTCATATTTATTTACCTTTCTGTAGTACAAGTACCTTGTCTTCTGAGGTAACACAATTGTACTATTAAAAAGGATTTGACTAGATATCCAAGTTATGTTAGTGTTAGTTTTAGGTTTGTCTGAAGACGAAACATCTTTAAACTGTTCGATTAAGATTTTGAGTGTATTTTTACGTTTACTAGGTGTTATCAATTTTGTTGAAACTGGTTTTTTTGTGTTTCCACCTCTTAAAAGGTTATCAGTACATACCTACACTCAACCTGGTAATTTTCTCGACTCACGACTTCTTGACTACGAAAACTTGACACCACGATCTCTTCTGAACTTTCAGGGAACCTGAAGTTCTAGTTTGGTCAGTTAGGATTACCTTTAGTCAGGACTGATAAGTAACCTTCCTGACTTCGACTTCGACTTCGAGGTTATCAAACCGGTGGACTACGCTTCTCCACTGAGTGATCTTTTCTGGGACCACGACCCTTTCTGACTTCCGCCCTCCTTTCCCCCTGTTGTCTCCTACTCTACCAACCTACCGTAGTGACTGTTACCTACACTCAAAGTCGGCGGAGGTCCTCAACCATTACTTGTCCCTTCAGACCGCACGACGTCAGGTACTCCAGTGTTTCTCAGTCTGTACTGACTTGTTGACTTGACTTCTTTAATTTTGACAAGAAACGTACTGTCACAATTCTCTTACTATTCTTTTTGTTGTGTTACTGTCTTTTATAAAAGTTTGGTACATAGACTATTTCCTTGACATAGATCTGATATATTTCTTTATGTCTGTCGTTTGTTCGGTTACTGTCACGTTGTTGTAATCAATAATACAAGTGTTACTCTATGGTAATCTATGGAGGAGTCAAGTCAAGTCAACGAGTCATCGTAGGTTGAGAAACGCTGGGGTACCTGACGTCGTGTGGTCCGAAGGGACAGGTAGTGATTGAGGACCTCGGATGGGTTTGAGTCCAGGTGACTCAGTCACTACGGTAGGTTGGTAGAGTAGGAGACAGTAGGGGAAGAGGAGGACGGAAGGTAGAAGGGGTCGTAGTCCCAGAAAAGTTTACTCAGTCGAGAAGCGTAGTCCACCGGTTTCATAACCTCAAAGTCGAAGTTGTAGTCAGGAAGGTTACTTGTGGTTCCTGACTAGAGGAAATCCCTACCTGACCAACCTAGAGGAACCTCAGGTTCCCTGAGAGTTCCCAGAAGAGGTTGTGGTGTCAAGTTTTCGTAGTTAAGAAGTCGTGAGTCGAAAGAAATATCAGGTTGAGTGTAGGTATGTACTGATGACCTTTTTGGTATCGAAACTGATCTGTCTGGAAACAACCGTTTCTTTACAGAGACGAAAAATTGTACGACAGATCCAACCAATATTGAAAGGAAGGTTCTTCATTTGCAGAAAATTAAAGTACCGGCGTTAGTGGTAGACGTCACTAAAACCTCGGGGGGTTTTATTTCAGTCGGTGACAAAGGTGACAAAGGGGTAGATAAACGGTACTTCACTACCCTGACCTACGGTACTAGAATCAAAAGACTTACAACTCGAAATTCGGTTGAAGAAAAAATCTATGGAGGATCTCTCCTCTTTTAAATTTGTTGACTATCACAGTTCGTGACCATTCTTCCATTTCCTTGACCTGGAGAGTGTGTCGACGACCTTTACATTTTACCGTGTCAGTGAAACCTTTTGATAAACCGACAAAGAGTTTTTCAATTTACAAACGGATGGTATATTAAATCAGAAATGTCAGACCTATGAATGAGTTTTCCTTACTTTCGTATATAAGTAAGTTTCTGGATATGTGTTTACGAGTGTCTTTAAACAAATATTATCGATTTTAGACTTTCGTTGGGTTTACAGGTACTTTTCCACTGACTTATTCGACACCATCCAACAACAACAAGTCAACGATTCAGTACCGGAAAGAAAACTCTGGGATACCTTATATCGGGTGGTCCGAGGAGACAGGTACTTTAAAAGGTCCGTTCTTATGACCTCACCAAACGGTAAAGGAAGAGGTTCCCTAGAAGGGTTGGGTTCCTGACTTGGGTACTGAGGACGAAACGTCCTCTTAAGAAATTAGATGTGTACTTTATTGTAAGTGGTTGTCTTTCCTTCCCCACTAACTATGTACGATGTTGTACCTCCTGAGAGTCTTATTAATACTACTTACTTTATTTTGTCCTTTTTTCCTTAAGTGTCACGTAACAAAATAAATGTATTTCAGAATCCTTTACTTTCGATTAAATGTTACTGTTTCGTCTGGAGTCAACGGATTCCTACTCCGTCCCCCATCCACCCCCCTCACTTTCCTTGATAATCTCCCGTGTCCTTTAATGACCTCCATTACTTCAACAAGTAATAGAACTGACACTTCTACCGAAACACCCATGTACGTATACTCTTTTGTAGTTTAAAATGTGTAATTTGTACGTGTTAAAAGAGACTTAGTTATTATTATGTTATTTAAACAAATTACTAAAGACAAAGGACTGACCTGGAACTAACAATCTTACTTTGTTTCCCTCTCTCCGTTCCTTCTTTGAGATTTCTTACTTTAATTTGTCGTACCCTTTCCTTTCCTCGATTACCTTACTTTACTTTTCCAGGCAGAGAATAACTTTGGAGGTTTTTCGGGAAGGTTTATTTGGTCTTTGACTAAACCCCAGAATAACAACGTATTAACAAATTCCTCTCTTATAGAAGTCCTACGAAATCATAAAGTACCGTATCCTAATCGTTACTCAATACGAAACTGTTTGAAAATGAATTTGAAAAACAAGTTTTGTCAAAAAGACTCTTTTCTTTTGATGTAAGGGATTAAAGTAGGACATATAAAATATTCATATCGTTACAGAAGGAAAAAAAAAAAAAAAGTAAAATTCATCACTCAACTGTCTATTTCTTGGGATGTCAAGTTCCCTTTCAAATGACGGATCAAGTACCCCTGTCCTGGTCTTCCCGTATTTTAGGTATAACCTTCTAGAGATGTCGTAAAGGGTAAGGGGTATCCTACGCTCTTCGATAATAAAGTTCGATGATTCCTTAAAATGAGAATCGAGGTGATTCCTTAAAATGATGATCGTTGTTTTTTCGATGAGGAAGTTATTTACACACGTTAAGATCCTTTTAATTCTCATCGAGGAATACTGTCTCGGACGATTTACTGGGATTTACAGATCAGAGACGAAGAAGGAAAATTATAAAGTAGGGAGGGGGGTTTTTTTCCAACTGGTACTTTATATCGGTTGGTTACCGGATTATCTAAAAGGTCTAAGGGTACGTAGATTTATATCGATGTCATTAGTTGTGTCATGTCGTGACCGTGTTTTAGTCTATATACCTAGCTACCTTGTCCTGTCTTTCGGATCTTTAGTTGGGTACGTGGATACCAACTACTTAGATGGTGTTTCCTCCGTTCTGATGTGTCACCTCTTTTCTGTCAGAGAAGTCAGTTATCACTATTCTTTTGACCTGTCGATGAACGTTTTCTTGCTTTAATATTGTAAGTGGTTGTGGTATGTGTTTTTATTTGAGCTTTACCTAATTTCTGGATTTATATTCTGGTCGATGATATTTTGAAAATTTCCTTTTGTATCCATCTTATGACGAACTGTATTTAACGTCGTTAGAAAAAACCTAAGTAGAGGATTTTATTACTTTTATTCGTTTTCTTTGGTATTTATTTTCTTTTCTGTTGGGGTCTCTTATCCTCTTTTATTGACGTTTTCTACGTTTGTTGTTTACTAATTAGAGGTTTTAATGTTTGTCATATACGTCGAGTTATAGTTTTGTTTGTTTGTGTTAACTTTTTACTCGTCTTCTTGATTTATCTGTAAAGAGGTTCCTTCTGTGTATCTACCGGTTTTTCGTGTACTTTTTTACGAGTTGTAAAGATTAATAATCTCTTTATGTTTAGTTTTGATGTACTCTATAGTGTGGTGTGACCAGTCTTCCCTGTTATTTACGACCTCTTCCACACCTCCTTTTCCTCGGGAGGATGTGGTAATGTAAATGTACTATCCTTACATTTAACCATGTCAAATGTCCTCTTGTTATACCTACCAAGAATTTTTTGACTTTCTCGATGGATTACTAGGTCGTTAGGGTGAAGACACGTACATAGACCTCTTTTGATATTTTGTTTTTCTAGGTCACAAGTGACGTCGTGACAAATGTTATCGGTTTTGTACCTTCGTTGGATATGCAGGTAACTGTCTACTTACCTACCCCTACACCACGTATATATGTTACCTCATAATAAGTAGACTTTTTTTCTTCCTTTATTACAGTAAACGTCGTTGTACCTACCTGGATCTTTAATAGTATAATTTACTTCATTCAGACTATCTCTTTCTGTTTATGACACACTATAGTAAATATACATCTTAGTTTTTACTTATTTATTGTGTTTACTTGAATAAATGTTTCGTCTTTGTCTGAGTGTCTGACGTTTTTGTTTGAATACCAATGGTTTCCCTTTTTCCCCCCCTTTTAATCCTCAAACCCTCATTGTATATTTGTGATGATGTATATTTTGTTTATTAGTTGTTCTTGAATGACATATCGTGTCCCTTGAGATACACTATTGGATATACCAATTTCTAAGACTTTTTCTTATCTATGTACGTATATATATTTACTTAGTAAAACGATATGTGGACTTTGATTGTGTAGTGACGTTTAGTTGAAATGAGGTTATATTTAAAAAAAATTAAATCAATTTTTATTTATTTATACCGGTTCATTGAATTCAAGAGCGGTTATCCTGCATTTACCCCCATTGCCCACGTCAAAATGTAGTAACGGAAATTTACCCTTAGTAAACGGAAGATGAAGAGACAAAAGGAGAAGGACTTCTCATCTTGTATTTACACAGGTATTTTATGTTCGTAGTTTTTACGTCTACACCTGGTGTGGGATCAGTTGTCGTCCTGTTGTACTAATTTCATTGACTTAAGGACTGACTGGAACACTCAGTCTCAGTAAAAGGACAGATCCTAATGAGAGAGGGAGACCTTGTGATTCACTCTCTCTTTATTCAGATAGACAATGAGTCCGAAAATATCTAACCCTAAAGGAACGATCTCGTCGTATCGCAGAAGAGTCTATTAGTCCCTAGAAACAAGAAGGGATGGATTTGAACCATATAAAGAACTTTGTTTTCTCTACACCCTTCTCAATACTTATTCTCCGTATTTTTACACTATTATCATTTCGACTTACTTCCTTTAATGATTGGTCTTCTTTACTTTCGTTTTTATCTTTAAATTCCTACTGTCTCCGTTTCTTGAGTAAACTTCTTCCTTTCTTCCCTCTTTTCTCTCAGAAGGATCATGATTTGGAGAATAAAACTTAGTTCTCCTTAAACTTTTTAAGGATCGGTTCTGGTAAAGTGAAAGGACGGTATTAAATTTCAATTAGCACACAAAAATCGTTACAACCCAATAGATTAGTGTGTCCGTTTACGTAGCTACTTTATTTCACCATAGAGAGGGGTAATTCGTTTTCGTGAAATAATACGTTTACATATTTATTGAAATTTAAGAGGTAGAAGATTATTTCACCTAAAAGTAGATTAGAAAGTTGAGATGTCGTTATTAATTCTTTTTCTATCCATAAGTAGAATAAAGAGAAAATAGGGATAGATCAACCTGTGCTGATTCGCAGAAGTGAAAGTGAAAAGTGAAAGTATGTAACCTCTTTCTTTACCGTTGGGTGAGGTCACAAGAACGGACCTCTTAGAGTCCCTGTCCCCTCGGACCACCCGACGTCAGATACCCCAGCGTGTTTCAGCCTGTGCTGACTTCGCTGAATCGTCGTCGTCGTCGTCGTCGTCAGAAGTATTGTTCAAGTTCTTTACACAACAAAGTACTGAGAAACCAGAAACATTTTACTTTTATTTAGTGAGAATCTTACTTTATAACGGTAAATTTTGAATTTACACACAGTATTCCTGTAGTTCAGATTGTCCATTGACACCGTAAAGTGACCGAGACGGGAGGGTGACTTTACGTTAGTACTTAAGGGTGTCAAGGAAGAGTTCTTTTGGTATGACTGTAGTGAGGTAGTAGATATAGTGGATAAAGATCGTTATTAGGGGATAGTCAATCAATTGATACCAATATTATCACGACATATTGTTAGAGACGTAGTATGTTATTATTCCAACATAAATAGAGTACCTATACCCATTTAACTAAGTGTGACCCGAGTTGACCCGTTACAATAAGAAGAGTGGGCACGAGTAAATGTGTAGACTTCCAACAGTCTCCCGGTCGTCTAAGATCTGACCCTAGTTGAGATCGTTTAACAGAGACGAAGTAAACAGATAACAGAACGAGGACCATTGTCTTCGTTCGAGTTAGTACGACCTGAAAAATTTCAGACACCGGTGCAGTACGGATAATTACAAGGTAACCGTTTTAGGATACAGACTTGGGGTTTATTTTCTCATCCCTATATCTGAGACGAAGAAATCACCTTATTTCGCTTTTCAGTATGTTGTTACGTGTATATATATACCTCTTCCCTTCTTATGACCTCACCGTTGGGTGAGGTCATAAAAACGGACCTCTTAAAGTACCTGTCTCCTCGGACCACCCGATGTCAGGTGTCCTAACGTCTCAGTCTGTACTGACTCGTTGATTGTAAATGAATGTGAATGAATGACTAAAGAATATTTTCGTATATGTCCTCCTAAAGAAAAAGAAGTGTGGGAGAGACCCTAAACAATAAACATCTGCAGAATTACTACCGGTAAGACTGACCATACTCTACATGGAGTAACATAAAACTATACGTAAAGAGATTATTAATCGTTATCAGTCGTATAAAAGTTACAAGAACAACCGGTAAGTGTATAGAAGAAACCTCTTGACAGATAAATACAAAAGACGTGTGAAAAAAATTAACAAAAAAAGATATAATTCGACATACTCGACCTAAATATAAAACCTTTAATTAGGGAACAGTAAACGTTTATAAAAGAGGGTAAGGTATTCAAGTAAAATAAATGTCGAAGGAAACAATACTTTTTCAAAAATTCAAAATAATCCAGAGTAAACAAATGAAAACAAAAATAAAGGTTAAAAGATTCTCTGTATAGGTTTTTTTTAAAAACCGATGTTAAATACAGTTTCTCAAAAGACGGATACAAAAGAAAATCCTTAAAACATCATAGGTCAGAATGTAAATCCAGAAATTCGGTAAAACTCAAATAAAAACATATGCGATAATTTCTTACAATATTAAAGTAAGAAAACGTTCATCGACAGGTCAAAATGGTCGTAGTGAATAACTTTTTCGACAGAAAAGAAGTGACATACAAGAACGGAGGAAAAATCATCTAATTAACTGGTATTCACCTACCCAAATAAAGACCCTAAAAATAGGACAAGGTGACTGGAAGACGGACAAAAATACGGTCATACTATGATAAAACTACTGACATCGAAACATCATATCGGACATCAGTCCCTTGGACTAATGAGGTCGAACTCTTAGAAGAAAGAGTTCTAACGAATCCGATAAATCCCGAAAAACAACGAAGGTATGTTTAAAATTTAAATAAAAGAGATCAAGACATTTTTCACGGTTGCTATTAAACTATCTCTAACATGACTTAGACATATAACGGAACCTCTGATACCAGTAAAACTGTTATAACTAAGAAGGTTAGGTTCTTGTGATAGGTGGACATAGTATAAGTTAAAGAAAGTAATCATAAAATATCAAAAACTTCATGTCCAGAAAGTGGAAGAATCCATCCAAATAAGGATCTATAAAATGAAAAACTACGTTCCCGTTTATCTTTACAAAGAATTAAAGATAAAGACTATAAAGTAACCTTCCTTTGAAGGACGTCACAACCACCTTTACATTTAACCTTGTTGGTGATACCTTTTAACATAGTCAAGTCAAGTCAAGTCAAGTCAGTGAGTCAGCACAGACTGAGAAACGCTGGGGTACTTAACGTCGTGTGGTCCGGAGGGACAGGTAGTGGTTGAGGGTCTCAATTGGGTTTAAGTACAGGTAGCTCAGTCACTAAGGTAGGTCGGTAGAGTAGGAGACAGTAGGGGGGAGGAGGACGGGTGTTAGGGAGGGTCGTAGTCCCAGAAAAGGTTACTCAGTTGAGAAGCGTACTCCACTGGTTTCATAAATTCAAAGTCGAAGTCGTAGTCAGGAAGGTTACTTGTAGGTCCTGACTAGAGAAATCCTACCTTACCAACCTAGAGGAACGTCAGGTTCCCTGAGAGTTGTCAGAAGAGGTTGTGGTGTCAAGTTTTCGTAGTTAAGAAGTCGCGAGTCGGAAGAAGTGTCAGGTTGAGAGTGTAGGTATGTGCTGATGACCTTTTTTGTATTGGAACTGATCTACCTGGAAACAATCGTTTCGTTACAGAGACGAAAACTTATACGATAGATCCACCAGTATTGAAAGGAAGGTTCCTCATCCGCAGAAAATTAAAGGACCGACGTTAGTGGTAGGTGTCACTAAAACCTCGGGTTTTTCTATTTCAGACTGTGACAAAGGTGACAAAGGGGTAGATAAAGGGTACTTCACTACCCTGGTCTACGGTACTAGAATCAAAAGACTTACGACTCGAAATTCGGTTGAAAAAGTGAGAGGAGAAAGTGAAAGTAGTTCTCCGAGAAATCAAAGAGAAGTGTAAGACGGTATTCCCACCACAGTAGACGTATAGACTCCAATAACTGTAAAGAGGGTCGTTAGAACTAAGGTCGAACACGAAGAAGGTCAGGTCGCAAAGAGTACTCCATGAGACGTATATTCAATTTATTCGTCCCACTGTTATGTGTCGGAACTGTATGAGGAAAAGGATAAACCTTGATGAGACAAGGTACAAGTCAAGATTGACAACGAAGGACTGGTCGTATATCCAAAGAGTTCTCCGTCCAGTCCACCAGACCATAAGGGTAGAGAAAGTCTTAACAGGTGTCAAATAACACTAGGTGTGTCAATTTCCGAAACCGTATCAGTTATTTCGTCTTTATCTACAAAAAGACCTTGAGAGAACGAAAAAGGTACTAGGTTGCCTACGACCGTTAAACTAGAGACCAAGGAGACGGAAAAGATTTTGGTCGAACTTGTAGACCTTTAAGTGCCAAGTGTATAACGACTTCGGACTGAACCTCTTAAAACTCGTAATGAAATGATCGTACACTCTACTCACGTCAACACGTCATCACACTCGTAAGAAACGGTAACTGAAAGAAACCTTAGTCTTACTTTTGACTGGAAAACGTCAGGACACCGGTGACGACTCAAAAGGTTTAAACGACCGTATAACTCCCGTCGTGAAAGTATCGTAGTAGAAGGTCCTAAACTTTATTGAGTTGACCTTAAGGTAGTGGAGATCGAAACAAGCATCACTACGAAAGATTCCGGGTGAACTGAAGTGTAAGGTCCTACAGACCGAGATCCACTCACTAGTGTGGTAGCACTAATAGACCCAGTACTTCTAGAAAAAACATGTCAATAAGACACAAAAGAACGGTGGAGAAGAATCATAGAAGACAAAGACAATCCAGGTCTGGTAAAGACAGGAAATAGCTCGGGTAGAAACGTACTTTACAAGGGAACCATAGAGATTAAAAGAACTTCTCTAGAGACCATAAAGGGTAAGACAACAAAAGGAGATAAAGAAACGTAACTAGTGACTCCTTCCGAAAGAATAGAGAGGAACGATAAGAAACCTTGAGACGTAAGTCTACGAATATAGAAAGGAAAACAGGAAACGAAAAGCGAAGAGAAGAAAAGTGTCGATAAAAATTCCGGAGGGGTCTGTCGGTAAAACGAAAAAACGTAAAGAAAAAGAACCTCTACCAGAACTAGGGACAGAGGACATGTTACAGTTTTTGAAGACAAGTATCAAGTAGTCCGTGAGACAGATAGTCTAGATCAGGGAATTTAGATAAAAGTAAAGGTGACATATTAGTATTCCCTAAAATAAATCCAGTATGGACTTACCAGATCACCAAAAGGGATGAAAGAAGTTAAATTCATACTTAAACCGTTATTCCTCAAGTACTAGACTCGGTGTCAGTTGAGGGTCAGAACAAAAACGACTGACATATCTCGAAGAGGTAGAAACCGACGTTTCTTATATTAGTTAGACTAAAGCCACAACTGGTGGACAACTACAGGTACACATCTCAGAAGAGAACACAACAACCTTCTCCCACAAACGAGATTAACATATCACCAAGGAACTTTTACATACTACTAGAATGTTAGAATGAGATCCCGTATATGAGTTTTGATATTAAGTTTTTCTATTTACATAGGGTTATAAGTGGTGTCGTGATAAATGTTAACGGTTCTGTACCTTCGTTTGATTTAGAGGTAGTTGTCTACTTACCTATTCTTCATCACGTATATATGTTACCTTATAATGAGTTAGTATTTTTCTTACTTTATTACGGTAAACGTCGTTGTACCTACCTGAATATCTAATAGTATAATTGACTCCATTCAGTCTCTTTCTGTTTAGATATATAGTGAATATACACCTTAGTAATTCTTACTACCTTTACTTGAATAAATGTTTTGTCTGAGTGTCTGTATTCTTTGTTTGTCAATAGTTTTACTTACCCTCCTCATCGTCTCTTTATTTAATCCTTAAACCCTTATTGTCTATGTGTGATGATATATGTTTTATCTATTTGTTCCTGGATAACGGATCATGTCCCTTGATATAAGTTATAGAACATTATTGGAAATTACCTTTTATCAGACTTTTTAATTTTAATTAGAATTTTTTTAGAAAAAAGTTCTTACAATGTCTGAAAATAAAAAAGGTCATCAGTATATACCTACACTTTCAACCTGATATTTCTTTCAACTCACGACTTTATGATTTCGAAAACTTGACACCATCACCTCTTCTGAGAACTCTCAGGGAACCTGACGTTCCTCTAGTTTGGTCGGTTAGGATTTCCTTTAGTCAGGACTTATAAGTAACTTTCCTGACTACGACTTCGCTTTAAGGTTAGGAAACCGGTGAACTACACTTCTCGACTGAGTGAACTTTTCTGAGACTACGATCCTTTCTAACTTCCAGCCTCATCTTCCCCTGCTGTCTCCTACTCTACCAACCAACCGTGGTGGTTGAGTTACCTCTACTCAAACCCATTTGAGACCCTCAACCACTACCTGTCCCTCCTGACCGTACGACGTCAGGTACCCCAACGTTTATCAACCTGTACTGACTCACTGACTTGACTTACCTACCTTAAATAGTGTAATTAATAATATCCCTCTATTAAGCTCGGAGTCAGGTTTAGATGTCGGTGACTTTAGTATGATGTACTAACTCATAATAATGGGATCACAACTCTTATGTACATATTGACTTATTGAAACGACATATTCAAACGACGTATACAAACGACATATGGACTTTACCTATGTTGTAACGTGTAATTGATCCGAAGTTGATTTTTCATCAAAATTTTACTATACATCTACCCATACCGTTCCATATCCCCTTCACCATGTCTCGGAGGTAGGGGAAGGGACCACATGGTAGGAGGGTCGCGGTTAGGTTATAGAGAGACTTGGGGTATAAAGTCCCTAAAAATATCTTTGCAGTAATATATCAGTACTAATTACTTTAGTAAGCAGTAAGACACTAATTTAGGTGAAGGTTGGAGAAACGGGAGGGGTTTCAGTTCTTTACCTCGACCTTCAAAGTTGAGAGATTAGTGTTCCAACCAAAGGGATCGTTGGTCAAAGATAGGAATTCCCGAAAGGTTTTTAGTGGAGTAATTATATTTAAGTCCACACCGGTTTTACCCGAACACTCCTGATTGAGAATATCCTTAAAGATTCTCAAAATTTTGAAGACACGATCCTTGGTTCTCCTTTTGGTTTACTGTGCCCGAAGGGTCCGTTGTGATCGCCATTTCTTGGACCGACGGTTACGTCCTCTGTATTCTCTGTACCCAAGTCAGGGAGCCAACCAGTCTAGAGGACCTCCTCCCGTACCGTTGGGTGAGGTCCTACGGACGGATCTCTTAGGGTACCTGTCTCTTCGGGCCACCACTCAGGTATCCCAGTGTTTCTCAACCTGTACTGACCTTACTAAATCAGTACAGTAGGTCATGTGGCACCGACTTTACCCGAATAATACTGGTGATTTTCTAAGAAGTAACGAGAATACCCTTAAAAGTTCTCACAATTTTCGAGACACGGTCCTTAGTTCTCTTTTTAGTTTACATATAGTAATATTTAGTGTTCATATGTGTGTTTAGGAGTAGGTATTTGTGTGAGGATAAGACAAGAGAGGACGAGTGGACAACGGAGAAGAATCCTACAAAAAGGATTTTTAGAGAACTGAATATATATCAACGTCGATGTAATTACGTCATTTTTTTTTTTTTTGTCTCTGATCCTCAGTCGGTTGTATAAGTATAAGACCTATTCAGTGATTAGGTGTTACATTGGTTACTCTCGAGACCTTTATTAGAGAAGTCCAAAGAAAGGTTGACAATTAAGGGGCAAGACACAAATCTGACGTAAGGGTAGTACGGGAAGGTTCAAGAGTGTTGGTAGTCTATAGTAGAGGTAAAGAAGTCGTTTGTAGTTGACCCACGGAAAACATACAATCCTGGATGAGGTCCTTGATTCTTAAGTCTCTTTATAATTCGGTTAGAAGTAGAAATTCCTTAGTGTTAGATCACCTATTCTGTCTGTCGATTTCGTTGTTACGGTTATTGATAAACATCTTACACGGATTGTTAATCGGGAAATTAACATTAGATTCACAGTCTGTAATTCGAAAACTAACGGTTCCGGAGGGAAAGTTTCTGTAAGTAGAGATTTTTTGTGTGACGGTTGATGTGTTGATCTATTTTTCGCTCCGGTGGGGTACGTGCTTCACGGGGAAAACCTTTGGATCCCACTAAATCTATTGACTGGTGACCTCATTGGGACGAAAAGGGAAGGACGTAAAATTGAGAATGAAGATATAAATTTAAGTGGTTAATTGTTACTGAGACGTTTGGACATCCGTGAGGTGTGAACTGGAGGGGTTTCTTCGTCTTGGAGTCTATGTGAGAGAGAGAGAGATCGACACTAGAGGGACACACTAGACCCCGTACGGGACATGGGAGGACCAGGACACTCATTATTTGTAAAAATTCAGGGATTACCAATAACGATTCCACGTAGAACGTTAGTATCATTCTTAGTCTCCCAGGTTAGGTCGGTGTTGTAACGGAGACCAGACCCTTTATAGACACTCCCGGGTCTCTCACGGAGTCCGTAAGGATTGACTGTTGTAGTGGTAGTTATCCGACTCTGACTGTGTTTTGTGTTCTTGAAACTATTTCAGGACTGTCGATTCATTCGGACTTCCTTCCTGTGTATTTAGTTTAGTAGAGGAACGACAATATGATGTATGACGATCCAGTTTCTACGATCCACTAAACATGTTGACTATATTTTTAAAGTTCCTTCGATGGAACCGATAGAGGTCCTAATCTGACTGGGTTAAAGATAGGGTTTCTATTTTTCCTAACACAATGACAACAAGTCAGTGAGTCAGTGCAGGTTGAGACGTTTGGGTACCTGACGTCGTGTGGCCCGAAGAGACAGACCGTGGTAGAGGACCTTAAGTGAGTTTGAGTACAGGTAACTAAACCACTACAGTAGGTTGGTAGAGTTGGAGACAACGGGGGAAGAGGAGGTCGTGAGTTAGAAGGGGTCGTAGTCCCAAGAAGTGTAGTTCACCGGTTTCATAACCTGGAAGTCGTAGCCAGGAAGATTCCTTATAAGTCCCAACTAAAGGACATCCTAACTGGTCAAACTACAGGAACGACAGGTTCCCTGAGCGTTCTCAGAAGAGGTTAACACTCGTGTAAAATTAATCCTTTTCCATCTTAGACTCGTAAAGACGAATATAAAGTGACCACTCTTGAACCAGTATACCGGTACGTTCGATGTTTTCTTCGATCCTTTACTCAATAGATCGATCAACAGATACACAGGTCTATTCACACCCTTGGACCTGAGGTTACGGTTTTTCATCTTATTTACCTCTTAATTTATAACTCATGTTGACACTTGAAAGACAGTGTTTTTTGATGAGAATTAAAGGGACCTTAGGTCTAAAGTACACCGAGGGTAGAATAGTGAGTTATTTCGAATCATCAAGGGACGACAATACCAGTAAAAGGTCAGTTATTCTTTACCCTTTTCACCCTACCATATACGGAAGGAAAATTCTCGTAAGGGACCTTCAACGTAGATTGTGGAAGAGAACATAGTAACTTGGACTTGAATCGACGTTCTCTCCGGTCCTTTACCTGAGGTAATTAACCGACTCGTACCCGGGTTACCATTTTGAAGATAGTGGTTCCTTCTTTTACTTGTCTATAACCTTCTGTTAAGTTAAAGACAGTTCTTTGGTTGTCATTCTATTCGGTATTGACCTACAGACCCCCCTTTTTTAGACCACCCATTTTACAAAATCGTCACTTCAGACAAAAGTGAGTTTTTAGTTTTTCGTTCACCAATTCAAAGAGTATACACACACAGACTAATTTACACATGTACATCCGTGTTTTTGACATTATTTCAGTACGAGTGTTCAATGAGGTGAGGGAGAAGTCCACCTTCAAGTCAAGTCAAGTCAAGTCAGCAAGTCAATACAGGCTCAGAAACGTTGGGGTATTTGACATCGTGCGGTCCGGAGGGACAGGTAGTGGTTGAGGGTCTCAGGTGGGTTTGGGTACAAGTAACATAGCCACTACGGTAGGTTGGTAGAGTAGGAGATAACAGGGGAAGAGGAGGACGAAAGTTAGAAAGGGTCGTAGTCTCAGAAAAGGTTACTCAGTTGAGAAGCGTACTCCACCGGTTTCAGGACCTCAAAGTCGAAATCGTAGTAATGAAAGTTTCTTTAGGGTCCCAACTAGAGGAAGTCTTACCTGCCCAACCTAGAGGAACGTCAGGTTCCCTGAGTGTTCTCAGAAGAGGTTGTGGTGTCAAGTTTTCGTAGTTAAGAAGTCGCGAGTCGAAAGAAGTGTCAGGTTGATAGTGTAGGTATGTACTGGTGACCTTTTTGGTATCGGAACTGTTCTACGTGGAAACAACTTTTTCATTACAGAGACGAAAAATTATACGACAGATCCAACCAGTATTGAAAGGAAGGTTCCTCATTCGCAGAAAATTAAAGTACCGACGTTAGTGGTAGATGTCACTAAAACCTCGGGGGGTTTTATTTTAGTCGGTGACAAAAGTGACAAAGAGGTAGATAAACAGTACTTCACTACCCTGACCTACGGTACTAGAATCAAAAGACTTACAACTCGAAATTCGGTTGAAAAAGTGAGAGGAGAAAGTGAAAGTAGTTCTCCGAGAAATCAAAAAGAAGTGAAAGACGGTATTCCCACTACAGTAGACGTATANGGTGACAAAGGTGACAAAGAGGTAGATAAACAGTACTTCACTACCCTGACCTACGGTACTAGAATCAAAAGACTTACAACTCGAAATTCGGTTGAAAAAGTGAGAGGAGAAAGTGAAAGTAGTTCTCCGAGAAATCAAAAAGAAGTGAAAGACGGTATTCCCACTACAGTAGACGTATAGACTCCAATAACTATAAAGAGGGTCGTTAGAACTAACCCAGGTCCACATTCTTAAGGGACTTTAACGGAGGGATCTGACGGAGGAATTAAGAAAATCTTTCCTTTCTAAGAGAAGACGATTTTCCTTTAGATTAGACTAAAAGGATTATTTTACCCTCAATCTTCCCATCCTGTGTATTATTTCGATTATTCGGACGTGAACTAATTATCCTTATTATAAATCTCTTAACTTCTTACTCAACTCACTCGGATCCCTCTACTCTCTTCTCGTCCCTTCTCTTTCCTTTAAGATTACTTAAGATTTTTTGTCATAATCATCAAAAAGATAATTGTCTACTGATTGATTATCGGAATCTCTGAATTTTTGTTGTGTTTAAATAATAGAGTGTCAAGGGAACCTAGTTTTTAGATCTGTGTGGAATAGACCTGGAAGACAAGTCGTAGAGTGTTTCAATCAGTTACGTGACTGACACGACGCCATGAGTAAACCTCGTAGCAAAAGTAGGTTCGTGTAAATGAGTAAGGTATAAAGGACTTAAGTCAAGGAACACCAACATCCTGACTTTTTCATGTATAAAAGAACGATCGACAACCATTGATCCCTGGTGCGAGTCACAGGTCTTCAATGGGTGTCAAGAATGGAACGCAGAATATAAGTCCAGTGTTATATCAGTGCAAACGAAAGAAGGTCCGGTGGTGAAGAAGAAGATTAGAAGTATTCTAATCCAGTAAGGGTAGGTCCTATTAGGGAAAACTAATTAAGTTTCAGTTGACTAGTCTTTGGATTATAACGGACTGAGTAGATACGAGTTCACATAGGGTCCATTATTCGGTTCGTTCTACGAAAGGTCCGAGGGAAGGGTCCTACGGACGGTACGATTACCCTGTGTGTATACAGTGTTTGGTATTCTATGTCTCGTTTCCTTTCCTCCCTTGAATGTTAGACTCAACTAACAGCTAAAATTTCTTTTTCTTTCCCTCCGGTGTAGTATGATTTAATCTCTAACGATTCGTCCTTTGAGTTCATTATGTCTTCGAATCCTCAAATTTTATGTAAAATTGGTGGTCTTTCTTTAACTCAGTGACTTTCAACGGTAGCAGAGGAAAAAGTGTCGTTATTGAAAATAAGGTAGTCTTACCGTAGAAATTGTTTGTAAAAAAATTGTATAACAAAGTCACTAAATGGCACACAGTGATCGAATTATAAGTACCGAGTCACCATTTCTTAGGTGGACGTTACGTCCTCTGAACCCAAGCTAGGAAGTCAAGTCAAGTCAGCGAGTCAGTACAGGCTGAGAAACACTGGGGTACTTATGTCGTGCTGTCCGAAGGGACAGGTAGTGGTTGAGGGCCTCAAGTAAGTCTGAGTGCAGGTAGCTCAGTCACTACGGTAGGTCGGTAGAGTAGGAGACAGTAGGGGAAAAGGAGGACGGGGGTCAGGGAGGGTCGTAGTCTCAGAAAAGGTCTCAGTTGAGAAGCGTACTCCACCGGTTTCATGACCTCGAAGTCGAAATCGTAGTAAGGAAGGTTTCTTTAGGGTCCCAACTAGAGGAAGTCTTACCTGACCAACCTAGAGGAACGTCAGGTTCTCTGAGAGTTCTCAGAAGAGGTTGTGGTGTCANCAAAGTGACTAAATGGCACACAGTGATCGAATTATAAGTACCGAGTCACCATTTCTTAGGTGGACGTTACGTCCTCTGAACCCGAGCTAGGAAGTCAAGTCAAGTCAGCGAGTCAGTACAGGCTGAGAAACACTGGGGTACTTATGTCGTGCTGTCCGGAGGGACAGGTAGTGGTTGAGGGCCTCAAGTAAGTCTGAGTGCAGGTAGCTCAGTCACTACGGTAGGCCGGTAGAGTAGGAGACAGTAGGGGAAAAGGAGGACGGGGGTCAGGGAGGGTCGTAGTCTCAGAAAAGGTCTCAGTTGAGAAGCGTACTCCACCGGTTTCATGACCTCGAAGTCGAAATCGTAGTAAGGAAGGTTTCTTTAGGGTCCCGACTAGAGGAAGTCTTACCTGACCTACCTAGAGGAACGTCAGGTTCTCTGAGAGTTCTCAGAAGAGGTTGTGGTGTCAAGTTTTCGTAGTTAAGAAGCCACGAGTCGGAAGAAGAGTCAGGTTGAGAGTGTAGGTATGTACTGACGACCTTTTTAGTATCGGAACTGATCTGTCTAGAATCAGCCGTTTCATTACAGAGACGAAAACTTATACGATAGACCCAACCAGTATTGAAAAGAAGGTTCCTCATTCGCAGAAAATTAAAGTACCGACGTTAGTGGTAGACGTCACTAAAACCTCGGGCGGTTTTATTTCAGACTGTGACAAAGGTGACGAAGAGGTAGATAAAGGGAACCCAACCATCTTAAGGGACCTCTTCCTTTATCGTTGGGTGAGGTCATAGGAACGGACCCTTGAGAGTACCTGTCTCCTCAGATCCCCCTGATGTCAGGTACCCTAGAGTTCTCAGCCTGTACTGAATCGTTGATTTGGTGGTGGTGGTGGTGTGAAGTTCTCGAAGAGGTCTCCTATTATATACTTTCGTCGTCCAACGGATACTTTAGGATCTTGACAAGTAGATTTACGGGTATATAAGAAATAGACTGAGACTTGATATAATCGAGAATTTTAAACCACACTACGGTATAAGTTTAAAACAGTGATCTTTAATTATTGTAGTATACAATAATTATAATTATTGTTACATTATTTTGTATTGTTTCTCAGGGGTATTCTTTTTGATACGAATGTCTTCTACGGTAAGAAGGTGTTTGATTTTCTATAGATACCACTAAACAGGACCCCCTTTTCCGACTTAAAACCTACAAACTTCGGCCATAATTTTATTCTTCAATAATTCTTGACCTATGTATAGGGAGGTGAATCTTCGAGACCCTGAGACCTTTTAGTGAATCGAAAAATGTCTAAGGTAAGAGAACGGATACCTTACTTCTTTTATTATCTTAGCTGGTTCATCTCGACAACACTTCCAATTTACTTGTTACCCATATTACATACATCAATCGATGTATGTTTTATCGAGTTGTTTACAATCGATAAAAATAAATTACATATCCGTGATTCGTAAGTACAGAAAGACATACATCGTTGATCTGAGAACTCTTTCTGAGTCTATGTTTTAATCCTTTTTCACGTGGGTTCAAGGAAGGATTTATTGTTATTATAAAGATCGACGACCTCCTTTTATAACGTATATTAGGACGAGTTCAGAAAATAATCTAAGAACGAACTGATAATACCGGTGAAGACTTAAATCATAAATCTTATAACTGATTTAAATAAGAAATGTCTTGAGTCGTTGTAAGGTAAGAGGTACCGATGTACAGAAAATCGTAGGTAATAGATATTAAAAGAAAAAGACAGAAGGATCTTCACAAGAATAACCGTTACCAATGATCGACCCGGAAGAAAAGAGATATTAATGAAGAAATCGTTTTATAAGAATAAAACGAATGTTTAATAAGAGGGATACACGTCAGTCTCAAGAAAGTTGATAACTGTGAGAAGAACGGGATTGGGTCCGGTCGGTGGGTCATACGGGAGAACGATTAATAAAGCAATCCGGGTGATAAAGTTCCTTTAGAAAGAAAGGACGTGATATATACCTGAATCTCGTACTCACAATCTATTTGTTCCGTATTACTTTTGTGAATTCTCCGTCTTCTTTTATTGTCTCGAAGAAAATTCACTTAATTACAGTATTTAAATTCCATTTGTATAAAAATCCCTAATAAGGTCCACGTCTTGTCTTTGTCTTAAAACTACAGAAATAATTAGAGGACGTAATACGGTTCGTGGGTTTATTCACGACTCTCGGGCCGACATTTGTTCTGTTTACTCCAGAGACGGGGGTGTCTTGAACCTCATGTCCCCTATTCGTCTTTTCTGTTTACGGTTTATTAATATCATATTGTTACCTACTTCCGTCCCCACTCCATTCATGATCCTCAATAACTTCACTCTGTCTCTTTTAGTAGATATGTTTTTTATTAGTGCTGAAGAGGTTTTTAAGTATGACTTCGGGATTAGGGGTTTCCCTACACAAACCTCCACCTCTTGACCCTCCATTAGTCCAAATGTACTCCAATACTCTCACCCGGGGGGTTCAAGTCTAGTCACAGACATGTTCTTCTCCTTCTCTGGTCTCGAGTAAAAGAGAAGTCGGACTACTCCAATGTCACCCTTCCACTGGCAGATGTCCTGTCCTTCTCCCGGGAGTGGTTCGGTTTGGACGGTCGTGGAACTAGAACTTGAAGAGTCGGAAGACCAGATAACAAAAATTTAAGGGAAAATTTATCTTATGTAAAATAATATGAAATATTTTGTAGTCAGACACTACCTAACAATTATCTTCATGGTCGAGAAGTGATGTCTACTGAATTCTTTGGTGCACGTCGTCTGATGTAAAAGGTAGCAGAAGAACACAGCTCCGTCAGAACCCAGTTTCGGGGGTGTGGGGGTGGGGGAGTTACCACCCACCCTTCCCTACAATTCCCTCCACGTGGTGGAGACGTGGTTGTCGTCTTACTCCACGACGCGGAAGAGGTGAGAGAAGGAGGAAAGTGGTGGAAGTGTGTCTGCTACGGTTTCAGACTTCCCGTCATCTCGATATTGTTCTCCGATTAAGGAGTCAGTAGTATACTTTCGACGAGTAACTGGTTTTGGTGGACATAATACACTTATAATACCCAACTTACTATGACTTCAGTATTGAGGGTTATAGAATCTTATACCGGAATAAACCTTTATCTCAGAAGTCTCTTCATTTGTTAAAATTTACTCCAGTAGTCTCACTCGGGATTAAGTCGTACTACCACAGGAATTTTTTCCTTCTTTACCAGTGTCTCTGTATGTGTGTCTCCTGTCTGTGACACTTCTGTGGGTCCTTCTTTTGTCGGTGAGTCTGTGCTGACTTCGTTGAATCGTCGTCGTCGTTAACCTCATTACGCAGATGTTCCGTTCCTTATACTTCCTAATGATCGCTCATGGTCTCCGATCTTTTCTGTTTCTTTCTTAAGAGGGACTCTCAGTAGTCTTTCTTATAGACTGTAGAACTAAAGTCTAAAGATCCGAGGTTCGGACACTCTATTATTAAAAGACAACAAAATTCGTTAGGACGAAAACTATGAAATAATGTAGTCGGGATCCTTCAATTATATTACTTATTCTTTATTTGACAAATTTTGGTGACTTTAATCCTTCAATTGATTACACATCCGAAGGGACCACCGAGTCATCATTTCTTAGACGGACATTACGTTCTCTATGTCCAAACTAGGAACCCAACCTTTTTAGGGGACTTCTTTGTTTGCCGTTGGGTGAGGTCATAAGAACGGACATTTTAGGGTACCTACCTCCTCGGACCACCCGACATCGGTCGGGTACTGGAGACGTTCTCTCAGTCTGTGATGAATCACTGATTGGTTGTTGATTGTGTCTCTTACATAAAATTCGTTCACGTCACATCTGATGCAACAGTTTCTGGAGACGTCATTCCGTAAATTGTCTCTAGACTCTTTACTCATCCTTAGTAGATTGTTTTCCTCTCTCTCCCACAACCCTGTCCCGTCTCAACTAGTGTCGTTATTTCGTCTTCCTTATTATAGATTCTGTCAGGACTCTGTCTTCTCTTATACCACCCAGGTCTTTGATTTTTTATTTTTTTTCAGGTCACATAGACCTCGTACCTCTCACCCTACTATCTCCACTCGTCCATCCGTCCAACCATCTGTCCCTAGTCTCGGAGATCAACTCTTGAACTCGGTCTGCCCACAAACAATAATCGAAATTCCTCCTGTTATCCCAAGTGTCTGTAAGTACCTTTTCCCCTTAACAAATAACAAAAACTAGATCAGTTTTTCAATGAAGTGTGTATCTTTTTCAGTCCTAACTAATTGTCGAAGGACAGGGACGATGGGTAACGGGTTCAGATCTCCTTGGACCTCCTTTCTTTTCTCTACGACGACTTTTGTGTCTCGGTGTGTTTTCGTCGGAACTCGTCGGTTACGAAACTTTCTTATAACTTCTTTTCGTTAATCTTTTTATTTGTTGATACCAATCCACTACAGAATCAAACAAGTCCAACGATATTGTTTTATGATGTCTGACTTACTGAATGTTCGTTGTCTTCAAGTAAAGAGTCAAGACCTCCAACTTTCAGGTTCTGTTTCTACCAGTCTAAGAACACTCTTGAAAGAAGTATCAAACGTCTGAAGAGTGACGTAGGAGTATGGTACCTTTCTCCCATTCTCTCGTGAAACCTCAGGGAAATTTACCTTTGACAGGGTAAGTCCTTCCGAGACGGGAGTACGAGATTCTAGTTGAGGTTTCCGGGGTAAGGATCATGTTAATGGAACCTCCAATCTTAAAGTTAAGTGTCTAAACCCCCATTGTCTTTGTAAGTCTGGTATCGTCTTAAATTCGTGGTTTGTTAATATCTTCGTCTTTTACTCTTCAGGGTCTGAGACCAGCATATTAAGGTAGATTAAGTCTTTTCTTGGTCTCCTCGGTTACCGTATTCAGGACCTCAAGGTTCCGGGTTCTTAGTCTCGAGACAACAGATTCCCATTCTTTTATACCTGAAGGGTCGAGTTTCTCTCTCTCTGGAGTGGGAAGGAGTGAAAACATAAGGTGACTCCGGTGGTTGTCTAACCTACTACGGGTGGGTGTAAACACACCCACCGGACAGAAGACTTAGTTTACGACTAGAGAAGACCTTTGTTGGATGACTTTGTGAGTCTTTACTACAAAATGGTCGATAGACCCTTAGGAAATCGGGTCAGTTCGACTGTGTATTGTAATGGGTACTGTGAGTTACTTCGTACCTACTGAAAAGGTACTGATTGACCCTACACCTAGTTACCTCTGATTTCCTTCCCTCTTAGGGTCTCAGAAAGGGAGCCGTTACATTTCGTTTCCCGTCGTGATCGAGAATCCCTCTTCTCAGTCCTCCAAGATGGATTAGTCATAAATGTTACGTAAATTTTACATTACACCAAACAAGGATGTACAAATCATTTTTTTTTTTTTTTTTTGACATGCATCAAGAGTAAACGATCAACTCTCAAGTAATCGTTGGGCAATATATTGAAATATATTTCAAAGATCACTTTCTTAAAGGAGTCACAATTAATTTTGTTATTATTATCATTATTGTTATAGGTCTACTACAACTGAGGTAATTGTTAACGTAAGTTTTACAAGTTTAGGTCACACCCATATTGTCCATATGTCAAGAAGGATTAGGTGAATAATTTTACCACATTTACGAGGTTTTATATGTAAGTACAGACCTATACGATGTACGATGTTGTCTTATCAAGATAACATTACAGTCGGGAATCGTGTGTCAGGTGAAACGTGATGAAATACTGAAGTAAACGTACAGACAAAAAAAAAAAGGGAGAGGGTTACTCAATTCAAAAGTTTTGTAGGGTTTCCGGTTCAGAGTACATTTCCTTAGTCAGTAATAAAAGTACGTATCTCTTGTTTCAAAGGAAAGGGGGACTGACAACTGTATTGTGAAAGGGGGTGTGAGGGTGGAGTTTTACGAGTGCGGTTTTTACAACTAGAGTGTATACTGTCTGTAAACGATATTATTCACTTTGTTTGTCTTCTCCAATAACACAAAACTTTAAACCCTTAGACCTTGAAGATTTAAGACGGAGTCTTTTAGCCGGTTTCGATTTCGTTCGACACGCAAACTTAAGGAATCTACCCCTGGTGGACGAGAGCCACTTGAGGTTGACTACTTAGACAGGGGCACTTTGAAGAAATAACACGGGAACAGTACATGTATGTGGGACCCTTAAAGTGTCTACAAACACCTTATTTCCTTCTTTCCGTCCATCCCTTCCTTCCTCTTTCCCTCCCATCTTTCTTCCCCTCTGTTCGATCGTTCTTCGTCCGTCCTTTCCTTTTTCTTTACTGTATATATTTTCCTTTTATCACGCACTACTCGATCCTGTGACGACAACTTAGAAGACAAAGACTATCGTCCTCTAGTCAAGCTTCGTAGTTCCAGTTCTGACGTCTCTTACATCAGTTGTTTTTTCCGTTTGAAAAGAAGGGAAAGTTTCAATAAGGTTACAGTTTGTTGTATCACCAGAGACTTAAAGTGAACCTACACCCATGGTCCATTATAATTATTTTCATCGAACGTCAAGAGACTTCTCTCTTTATTTGAGTAGGTATAGGATTACAGACGGAGTCGAAAAGGAATCTAAACCCACAACAGAGGGGTTTAGAGGTGGACGGACGGAGGAACGGTAAATCCAAAACCTAGTTTCCATTGAGGGAACTGTTCTTACAGAAATTGGTGGGTGATCATTTTATTTATCGGGGAGATTGACTGACAGTAATATCGTGAGTTATGATTGATTATAAAAACAACCGAATCGTAGACAGATGGTGACGATCTTACATTCGGAGGACCCTTATCCCTAACATCGGAATTCCAGATCAAGAGACAATATAGGGGTCATGGACATTCTTACGACGTTGTTTCTTCCGAATTTATTAACGAACAACTTCATTAGGTAAAGACAATGAAATAAAAAAATTTTTTTCTTCCCACTTTATAGACACCGTACCTTGTTGTCTAACCAAGGTTTATCTCTTTCCTCATGTAGTTCCGACATATAACAATGGGACGAATAAATTGAAGATACGTCTCATGTAGTACTCTTTGCGACCTGACCTTCTTCGTGTTCGACCTTAGTTCTAACGACCCTCTTTATAGTTATTGGAGTTTATACGTCTACTGTGGTGGGAATTACATGTTTCACTTATTCTTGATTTATCGAAGAACTACTTTCACTTTCTCCTCTCACTCTTTTAACCGAATTTTAAGTTGTAAGTCTTTTGATTCTAGTACCGTAGACCAGGACAGTGAAGTACCGCTTATCTACCCCTTTGTCATCTTTGTCACTGACTAAAACAGAACCGCCCGAGGTTTTAGTGACGTCTACCACTAACGTCGGTACTCTAATTTTCTGTGAGGAACCTTCTTTTCAATTCTGGTTGGACCTGTCGTATAATTTTTCGTCTCTGTAAAGAAACGGTTGTTTCCAGACAGAACAGTTCCGATACCAAAAAGGTCATGAGTACATACTTACACTCTCAACCTGATATTCCTTTCGACTCACGGTTTCTTAACTACGAAAACTTGACACCACAACCTCTTCTGAGAACACTCAGGGAACCTGACGTTCCTCTAGGTTGGTCAGGTAGAATTTCCTCTAGTCAGGATCCACAAGTAACCTTCCTGACTAGAACTTCGACTTTGAGGTTATAAAACCGGTGGACTACACTTGTCGACGGAGTAAACTCTTCTGAGACTACGACCCTTTCTAACTCCCGTCCTCCTCTTCCCCTACTGTCTCTTACTCTACCAACCTACCGTAGTGGCTGAGTTACCTGTACTCAAACCCATCCGAGGTCCTCAACCACTACCTGTTCCTCCGGACCGTACGACGCTAAGTACGCCAGCGTCTCAGCCTGTACTGACTCGCTGTCTTGACTTGACTTGACTACTGTATCTGAGGGTGGCAGAAATGAGTTGAATTAATTATAGGTGAAACCTCAATTTTTAATCAGAAACATTACATAACTGAAGGTCTAATGATTAAAACAAAAGGGTGTCTAGTGAGTAGGGACAATTGAAAGATTTACCGACTTGAAAAATATCATTGTTTAGTAAATACCATGAACTAACTAAGAAATTTATTCACTTCTTACACATATGTATGTATATATGAAAAGAAATATTTTTTTGTTCCTATAAAGTGTTTAAATTCTGAAGTTTTGTCTTAGAACTATTAGGTCATCCAAAAAGTCTCATTAAGTTAGTTATTGTCTTCATAAAGTGGTGTATCTCTGTTTTTTTTTCTACAAATGGTTTGTCCATTTACGGTGTAACCCCTTATTTAAGACACACAATATTTGAATCTAAACTTTTAAGAGTCTTTAGGTACTTAATATGTCTGAAATACGTTGACAAAAAAGATAGTAAGTTATCAAAGGTATCGTTGAGACCGTAATTTAACACATATACGATGGAACTTCTGTGTTTCGTAGTAAGAGAGATAAATTTCACTTCATGATACAATAAAGAGTCACAATACAAGGTGAATATCTTTTTTTGTATATATGACGGTGACATGTGTTACGACAACACAATCGAAGTGTAACAAACCGAATTACATCTAAACTTAAGAGAAAACAATTTCAAAAGTTCAACAATTTTTCTTTATCCCGTTCAATTGTTATTTTAATTCTATAAAAGAAAAGATCACTCTTCCTTTTAAAATTTTGTCACCCTTTTCATTTTTATACCCTCTGTTTAAATTTTGACATGAGAATTCTAGTCTAACTTTTACTCCGATGTGTAAAGGTTCTTGTCTTCGGTCCGGTAAGGGTAATGTTCTACTAAAGACCCTTGGTTCTTTATAAGACAAAGAACTAGACCCACGATTAAAGTGTCTATACCAGTCAAATACCATAAATCACTCATCATTGTGAATCCCGTACACGTGAAAAGACTTACATGTGACATGATTTTAAATTTTAGGACATCTTCAGTCAGACAAGGTTTTCGACAAACAGATAGACGACACGTCAGTTTAGAAAAGAAATTTTGTGGTCTATCACTTCTAAAATCCGAAATACTCTGTGGTAAAGACAGAAAACCCAATCTTTCAAACCAACCATCCAACGATCCGAAAAATATTGAGAACTTTTACTTTTTAGTAAGAAGTGAACTCTCAACATGTTTTTGTTCAGTACCCGTTGAATATTTCAGTCCTCTTAAACCCTAGTGGTTCCCTCACTTACGTCTCTCTTTCCTTTGTCCTGGTGTCTAACTTGGGGTCCCAGAGGTTGTAATTCAATGTGGATAATTTGGATAATAATACTATTTAATATAGTGATTTAAAGGATTATAATTCAGAAAGGTAAAGACTGATTCAGTACAACATAATAAGAAGTTACACACCGGTTTAAAAGAAACGATTACGGGAAAAAAAATCATAAAAAGTAAAAATAAACAATTCACTCTATCAAAATCGAAGGAAAAGACATTTTAAAAAGAATTCGAAACAATAGTTACAACATGAATGTAGTGTTCTTAACTAGACCTTCAAAAAGAAGAAAGACGTACGAGATCTTATATATTTTATCGTTATTTTCATAGACGTTAACTTTCAAAAGTATCTTCAAAAGATGTTTAGACAGATCCGGTTTCCGAAACATTTAGTAAAACTATTGTCGTTATTAAATTGTATCGTAAATGAGAAACGGTCTGGAACAAGATTCTTGTTCCAGTAAATTAGAAGTGTTGTTGGATTACTCGATTCCTACTAATAGTAGTAGTAGTAGTAGTAGTAGAGGTGAAATGTAGACTCCTTTGACTTCGTTCTGTCCAATTTACCCCTACCGTCCACCTGTGACAGATAAAATTGTCTACCTTAAGTCACATCCTTTAACTAATGTATTCACAACTTTTCGACTTCCTCATTCTTTCCTTATAACTCCGTTTCGTTTTGTTTCCGACCATGGTGAGAATCCCCACATCGTTGTTTCCCCTTCTTTCAATCTTGTTGTTCTTGCATCCTCGAACCCCTAAAGGTCCACCACGATTACCATTTCTGGGGGGACAGTTACGTCCTCTGTATTCTTTGTGCCCAAGTTAGGGATGTAGTCCTTCTACGGGACCTCCTCCCGTACCGTTAGGTGAGGTCATACGAACAGACCTCTTAGGGTACCTGTCTCCTGTGACCACCCGATGTCAGGTACCCCAGTGTATTTTGACCTGTGCTGACTTCGTTGAATCGTGTACCCTCGAACCTCCTTCTCAGGTCGTCTTACTTCCGAGACTAGAGTCCCTGTACTACTTCGACAAAGACCCCTACAGGAATCTTCGTCTTCCTACACACTGTTTGTCTTTGTCGTTGTTTAGTTTTCTTTCAGGTAAAAGATATCGAGGACTGAAAGTGGAAAGAGTCACAAGGGACAGATGTCTTCCGTCACCCGTTTTCTTAGACACTCGATTTCAAACGTTTCCGGGCCGGAGTCTCTTGTAAAATTCTGTCTAAAGTCTCGAGTTCCCGTCACCTACCTCTTCGGTCTTAGAGATAAAAAAGAGGAAACCAATAACCAAAAAACCCTAAAAGAAAGAGAGGACCCATGAAAACAGTATTAACCGTATAGAGTATACAAATTCAGTATAAAAGACTCTTTTAATAAGTCCAAAATTTTAAATTGAAATATCTCAATGTGTTTGATGGGAGAATATAAAAATTAAAGGAGAAAAACCAAAGTAAAAGGGTAAAGAATATATACATGAAAAAAGGAAAAGAGAAATAATCTAAGAGTAGTAAATAGTTAAAAAAAAAGTTTAGTGATCTAAAAGAAAACAACAGTACAAGAGATTGAGAAAGGGTAAGACGGAAAAAGAAACACTTAAGAAAGGAAACTGAAAGAAAACCAAATAAGACAAGGAAAAAATAGAAAACACAGTACAAAAATACCAAAGTAAATAACGAGATTCATAAATTCCTCTATTTAAAAGAAGACTCGGGCCGCGTCCTAAGACTATACGTCATAAAAGTGATAAAAGTTATTTAAGGTGTGAAAAACGAGTTAAGAAGAAAAAGGATCTCAGGAAATTATATCGAAATTTAATGAAAAAGTTTCTCCTTTTAGAAAAAGTAAAACACGAAAACAGTAATTAAAGATCAAAATGACGGAACACTATCAACAGGTACCAGACAGAAGTAAAAGTTTAGTACTGGATTATGTATCAGTTAAAATACTGTCAAAGTTTCTATAAACTTTTTATATATAGGAGATAATAGTCCTATGTCTCAAACTATATATATGGTGGTCTCCATGGAATGACTAATATTACATATCCAATGAATGGATATGGATAAAGTCAGGGTGACTAGAATGTGATTTCTCTACTAACTTTCGAAAGATGATCGTCACACAAAAACGGATAAGAAATTATTAACGGAGATAAAAGAGGAAATACTTCAATGATCTATTTTTCTATTAATACTGTCAATGTGGAAACAACATTTAATATAGGAAGTTGTGATATTTGACAAAATTTATGTTTAACTTACTAAAAACCAGATGAAACCTTGATTTATAAAACCTGACGTTAGGAACCAAAAATAAAAACCGAAAGTAAATATATGTAAACAAATGGTAAAGTAAAAATTGTAAATTAAATTTAAACACAATTCATATAGAAAATCTCAGTCGTGTCTTAACCGAAAACAAGTCACAGGTCAGATTTCTAGAAAAAACAAAGTTACCTACTTAATTCGGGTAAGTATTAATAACGTTTTTTGTGTATCAAAAACCAAATCAAGACAGTATAATATCCTCCTTCCAACCTACCCCTTGTCTATCTACGAGAGTGATGCACCAGAGCAAGTAAAAGAAAAATATCAAGACTATAAAACCTTCCGAAGTTAAAACAAGGTCACCAATGGGAGTCAGTCACAACTCTTAAGGATTATAGTGGGGTCAAAGTTACTAATGTGTCCTCTGAGTGTCCTGTTGAGGACCTCAACGTGAGTTCGATACTAGATAATGTCACTTTCTAGTCGTTTGTTCTAGTCGTTTCTCGTTTTCGTGTACTCGTGTCAGAACTCTTTTGGTCTGTGTTGGAATTCTCAGGAGAGGGTCACTATGGTACATTCTGTACGAGTCAAGAGGGTCGGTGTCCAGTACTCCAGTGTACACCTTGAGACAGATGATCCTTTCGAGCGATCTCTGAGTTATGAGTTCTTAAAATAACTCTCACTCAGTGCGTCCGTGGGAGACAAATCGTGCGTCGTTTTAAGATCTGAGGGTCTTCCTTTCGTCCACAAATCGCTTTGGTATTACGAACGTGTTTGTCATATCCGTGTCATTTGGTGAAAATACCAGACTTTCCATCTTTGGGAGGACTTTGGGTTCAAGGGTCCGTGGTCGGTTTCTGATCAGTAGACTTCTCCGAAAATTTCCTGTTGTCGGAGTCAAGAGTAACTTGGTAAAAACATCGATATAAAAATGTCACAGTCTTGTGTATAATGATACGGTGTGACTGTGGGAATAGAATGGATACTAAAACGGGATCTTGACATCAGTTTACACAAGTGACGAGTGATTAATAAAACGACTTTAAAGGAGATGGTAGAGAATCATCTAACCTCAATCAGGTGTTCATATAAGAGAATTCTTACACTTGTTATATTGGTATCTAAAACGTACAAGTTATGATATATGAACCTACTGTTGGACTATTTATGTTTTAAGAACTGTGTGTAAAACGGAGCTTATTCAATATTTACAAGATAATAGTAGACTTTAAGTTATAACGTCACCTTTTCGGCCTATTGACGGACTAAAAGAGAGGGAATGTCCACTGTATTAGAAAAATAGAAAAACAGGTTATGTATGACAGAAATATAAATTTGCCGGATTAAACGATATAACGCCCAGTAAAAAGGTACCTTACACTACATAGGAAAACGATACTCGAGTCACAAACACGTGAGTAAGTGAGTTAGCATGGGTTGAGACGTTGGCATACCTGACACCGGGTGGTCCGAGAAGACAGGTACCCTAAAGGGTCCGTTCTTGGGACCACATTCAACGGTAAATGAAGAGGTAGTTACAAACATGGGGATAGGGTTTAAGTAACCAATTGGGAGTTACACTACCGTAATCCTTCTTCCTGAAAACCTTCCATTAATTTAGTATTATCGAGGTGACTTAATACCCTAATCATAATATTTTCCTTGGTTTTTTTCAAGTGAGACGAGAGGTGGTACACTCTTATAATACTCTTCTTTCGGTGGAAGTTTGGTTCTTCTACAGTCTAGTCGGTCGTGGAACTAAAACTCCAAGGATCGGAGGTCTTGGTTCTTTTTACAACTAGTTCGGTTAATCAGATACTAATAAACAATATCTGTGGTTTTGAATGATTTTACGAAAAGTTAATTTTTTTGGTTCTCTCAAGGACTTTTTGTAGATAAAGACGAAATAACTGATACGGTTTCGGAAACTGACACACCTAGTGCTATTTGACACCTTTTAAGACTTTCTCTCACCTTATGGTCTGGTGGACTGGACGGAGAACTCTTTAGACATACGTCCCGTCCTTCGTTGTCAATCTTGACCTGTACCTTGTTGTCTGACCAAGGTTTATCCTTTTCCTCATGTAGTTCCGACATATAACAGTGGGACGAATAAATTGAATATACGTCTCATGTAGTACTCTTTGTGACCCGACCTTCTTCGTGTTCGACCTTAGTTCTAACGGTCCTCTTTATAGTTACTGGAGTCTATACGTCTACTGTAGTAGGAATACCGTCTTTCACTTCTCCTTGATTTTTCGGAGAACTACTTTCACTTTCTCCTCTCACTTTTTCAACCGAATTTCGAGTCGTAAGTCTTTTGTTTCTAGTACCGTAGGTCAGGGTAGTGAAGTACCCTTTATCTACCCCTTTGTCACCGACTGAAATAAAACCCCCCGAGGTTTTAGTGACGTCTACCACTGACGTCGGTACTTTGATTTTCTGCGAATGAGGAACCTTCCTTTCAATACTGGTTGGATCTATCGTATAAGTTTTCGTCTCTGTAATGAAACGGTTGATTTCAGGTAGATCAGTTCCAATGCCAAAAAGGTCACCAGTACATACCTACACTCTCAACCTGACACTTCTTTCGACTCGTGGTTTCTTAACTACTAAAACTTGACACCACAACCTCTTCTGAGACCTCTCAGGGAACCTGACGTTCCTCTAGGTCGGTCAAGTAGGATTTCCTCTAGTCAGGACGCACAAGTAACCTTCCTGACTACGATTTCGACTTTGAGGTTATGAAACCGGTGGAGTACGCTTCTCAACTGAGTAACCTTTTCTGGGACTACGACCCTCCCTAACCCCAGTCCTCTTCTTCCCCTGTTGTCTCTTACTCTACAGACCTACCGTAGTGGTTGAGTTATCTGTACTCAAACCATTTGAGATTCTCAACCACTACCTGTCCCTTCGGACCGTATGACGCTAAGTACCCCAACGTTTCTCAGCCTGTACTGACTCGTTGACTTCATTTGACTTGACTACATTGAATCTAAAAGAAAAAAAATTCCTCTCTAAAATATTTAATGTAAAAATATATTAACGACATAATATGGTGAAAACCAAGGGGGATGGAGTGGGGTGGTGAAACCTTTGAGGTTAATATTTATATAACATAAAGGAAATAGAAATAAGATTTCACTTTCACTTTCACAATCAGAGTCAACACAGACTGAGAAACACTGGGGTACCTGACATCAGACGGTCCGAGGAGACAGGTATCTTAAGAGGTCCATTCTCATGACCTCACCCAACGGTAAGGGAAGAGGTCTCCTTGAAGGGTTGGGTCCCTTCTTTTTGTCAAAAAAGAGAGATTAGTAACATAGAGGAATAAACATGAAATAAACGAATAAAAAGGAGTAAAAAAAGAAGACACTGGGAATGACACGAAGGATTATATAGACAAGAGACAAAATACGAAACTTTAAATCAGAAGTGAAGATTTAATAAAAAAAGAAGAAAGAGAAAAGACTTTCGATGGTGAAATACGAAGTTGAGGACGTTGTTAGATCGACTATAAAGAACAACTGACAAGTCGAAAAGACATCGAATAATATAAAGACTATATATATATATACTATAATGAACTCTCAACATTAACAATGTAATTTCAAAAATTAAGTGTGACTTTACATACTAAAATTAAAAATAAACGAAGTACGTTATAAAAGGTTACTCTAAACAAAGATATATCCCCTAAAACCACGAGAAAACGTATAAAAAGAATAAAAAAACACAAACCTATGACAGAAATCAAGTAAAAACAATATGTACAAATTTACTCAACTTAAAAGGATCTGGTCAATAATTATTCTCTGGGACACTTATCAAAAGATCCAAAGAAACAAGTTTTCAAGAGACTATAACGATTTTATCATCTGATAAATTTTATATTAGGTGTCGAGGAAACGGTGAATTGTGGATCGGACCAAGTCTTCTCGAAGATGGGGGTTGAGATTAAAGGGAACCTAGGAAACGAATAGTGACTATGGTTCCCCTATATGGAGAACTAAAAGTTTGACAAATGAGAGAAAACCTTGTCCCTCAAAAGAAAAAAAAAAAATCAAAAAATAAAAAAATTAAAATTTTATAAATTAAGAATGCACGCAAGGGTTTGTACTTGGGGGGAGGGTGGAGGGAGGGGTATTGTAGAGACACCCAGTAGGGGTACGTGGTCGGGGTTCGTACGACATAGGACGCAGTCTGTATCTGACCGCTAAGTTAAGAGTGTACTATCATATGTACAATCTTACCTTGTCCCTCAAAAGATTCCGTACAGTCACTGGAGAACTGAAGGAGTCTATGAAAGACTTTGAAGAAATGGGTGGAAGCAAACATTAATATGGGACAAGACAGGTCAAGTGTCGTGAAGGATAAGTCTGTACCCAGACGAAGAAGGTCCTTATTTACAAACGAAGACTAAAGATTATAGGTGGTGACGATTAGGAAAGATACAAGGGTTTAAGAAGTAGGATAGAAGTCGTGGGTTTCGGGGTAGTAAGGGTATTTCGACTACAATTAAAGTAAACGGACCCATGTCAATTTCCATTGGTTCTCAAACACTTAAGAGACAAAAGATCTCTTTTTTTAAATAAATACAAGAGGAATGCTAAAGGTCCCTTTTTTTTAAATGTTGATTCGACAGATACCGGGATAATATAGGTAAGACTAATAATTAAATAAAGATGACTTTGATGTCCACGTTCTTTTTAACGGTCAGGATGACTGTTATTTTGGTTACCAGTTTTTCCTTCAGTTACGGGATATAAATACGAATATTTTAAAGGTTTCATAAAATTAATATAGAGGTCCTACGGAAGACACAGATTACATGAAGAATTACGGGAGACTAGACTTCACAACTGAGACATTTATAAAAAAACAGACTCGTTACATGTCACCTTAGTGTTATAGTGGAAAGTATTTCTATTACGTACCATGATTTTCCGGTAGATTATCACGTTAAGGGGTAAATTAATAGAAAAGACCGTATTTTATTGGTGGATGAAAGTTAATAATATGAGTAATATTAATTCAGTATCTCTGTGAGACAGAGACTCATACACTTGTCATATAAACTTGTTTCCTGTCTCTCAGTCTTATGTTGAACCTTACTGAAAGATAAATGACTTCGTAAAACGATAATGTCTTTCACAAGGTAAAGTACGTTTAAAAAATGTAAAGTATGTTTACAGAAAAGTTATATAACTTTTCCGTTTAAAGTTCCTTTCATAAAGTTCATTCAGAAGTTCACCAAAATTTTCAACGGGTTCCTTCAACATGTTTGGACCCGAACTTAGAGTCTCAGAAACAATAGATAAACTGAAAGATTCGAAGTGAAAGAAGTATAAATGTATTAGGTAAGTAGGCTGGGCACAATGAAACCCTATGTGTCGTTTCAGTGAGAAAATTATAGGTTTAATCATGTAGAGTTTAGGGTGAGACGTTTGGAGTCAAGTATGACGAAGATTGGTAAGGGAGGTGACGTTCACGAGAAAAGAGACAGGTACCGTTTTTAAGATAAATTTTAACAGTTCTTATGGTAGTCGGGTACGTTTCTCTAGAGAAGGGACTACGACCGAGAAGTATGTGATTTGGACTCTTAGGACCCTTTAAAGTCGGTTTAAGGACTATTAACAGAAGTGACGACGGAGGATGTTGTCAAGGGGTCCTCTGACCCTGCACCTTCCTAAAATCATAGTCACTATACAATTTAGGTTTTGGTCGGGAGAGGGAGGTCAATGAGTTTAGTACACGTGTATGAAGAGGGAACTGGGTGTTCCGTGTGAATGACAATAATAATAACGGTACTAATCACGTATCATTTCTAATATATTTAAAAACAACCCATATACCTACCCACCCATCTACTTATGTCTCGTGGAAGGGGGAGCTCAACATTTGAATTTACTTTCTTGTGTGTCTTTGACAGTTGTATTTCGTCATGTCCTGAAATTTTTATATAATCAAAGAACAGTAAAAACCACTGTTATAATTCACTTTTTAGAGATTAAATAATGTATGCAGTTTTGTACTAAAATTTTTCGTTGTTTATAAGTGAAAACTTTATTCTCAATTAGGAAATCACAGATATCAATATTTACACTTACTTTAGTCGTTAATTCAAAATGAAGTCACAGTTGTTGGAACTTTGGTATCGAAGGTTAATACATTTTATGGTATCACTTAGGTGTCTGGAATGAAGTAGTGAAACTTGGTGACTTAGATTTGTAAAGATCAAGAAAACTATTTTTCCGAATAAAAATAGGTTGGAAAACCCTTTTTATTCATTTATTCCGTACCGTCGTTACATAAAGGTATCAGTTCCTCTTTCGTCTTTAAGAGATTCTTTAAATGTAAAGTTTAAATGAACTTATTCGTTCTCACAAGTTTAAGAAACGGTATGATTAAAGTATCGAAAACTTTATTAACACTTATAGTATGTATAAAGGAACCTTATACTAGTGATAAAGAAACTTTTGTTAAAAAAATTATTTGGTAAACGAAATATCATAATAATATTGAACTAGAAAAATAATACTAATTAATAATACGGGTGAAATAAAGGTCCCAAAGTTTACATTTGTTAAAATAAGTCCCAACAGAGTATGAGAAACGAAGTGTCAGAGGTCTCTTAGATATTAACACTACTCTGTAACATCTGTCCTTTACTTATAAATACCTTAATCACTTTACACACACTATGGTTCATACATAGTAAAACCATTTGTCTTGGTGTCTTGACGACGACTTATTCAAACTTCGGATACAAACAAGAGAGGACTCACAGTAACTTGGTGAATAAATTAGTCACAATTTGTCCTCTGATACGATCCTTACCCTCAGTAATACATCCGTATTTTAACCCCCTTGACTCTAAAAATTTTTAATTTTTCACATCAAAACTTAATCCTCCCTCTCTTAAAAAAAAAACGGAAAAAAAAAAAAAAAACGTAAAGGAAGGGGTATTTAAGGTACATTTACAGTTGAGTCATTTGAGTCATTCAGGGAACTAATCTGATAGGTCCGAATTCTTCTACTGTCACTTTAAATTTTTCTATGTACGTGGGGTTGCAAGTGTCGTCACAATAAATGTTGATACTTCTATACTTTCGTTGGATTCACTGGTGGTTTTCTACTTACCATTTCTTCGTCATAGTCAAGTCAAGTCAGCGAGTCAGCACAAGCTGAGAAACGCTGGGGTACTTAGCGTCGTGCGGTCCGGAAGGACAGGTAGTGGTTGAGGGTCTTAAGTGAGTTTGAGTGTAGGTAGCTCAGTCACTACGGTAGGTCGGTAGAGTAGGAGCCAGCAGGGGAAGAGGAGGATGGGGTCAGGGAGGGTCGTAGTCTTAGAAAAGATTACTCGGTTGAGAAGCGTACTCCACCGGTTTCATGACCTCAAAGTCGAAATCGTAGTAAGGAAGGTTTCTTTAGGGTCCCGACTAGAGGACATCCTACCTGACCAACCTAGAGGAACGTCAGGTACCCTGAGAGTTCTCAGAAGAGGTTGTGGTGTCAAGTTTTGGTAGTCAAGAAGCCACGAGTCGAAAGAAGTGTCAGGTTGAGAGTGTAGGTATGTACTGGTGTCCTTTTTGGTGTGGGAACTGATCTGCCCGGAAACAACCGTTTCATTACAGAGACGAAAACTTATACGATAGATCCAACCAGTATTGAAAGGAAGGTTCCTCATTCGCAGAAAATTAAAGTACCGACGTCAGTGGTAGACGTCACTAAAACCTCGAGTTTTTTTTTATTTCAGACTGTCACAAAGGTGACAAAGGGGTAGATAAACGGTACTTCACTACCCTGGTCTACGGTACTAGAATCAAAAGACTTACAACTCGAACTTCGGTTGAAAAAGTGAGAGGAGAAAGTGAAAGTAGTTCTCTGAAAAATCGAGGAGAAGTGAAAGACGGTATTCCCACCACAGTAGACGTATAGACTCCAATAACTATAAAGAAAGCCGTTAGAACTAAGGTCGAACACGAAGAAGGTCGGGTCGCATGAGTACTACATGAGACGTATATTCAATTTATTCGTCCTACTGTTAAATGTCGGAACTGTATGAGGAAAAGGATAAACCTTGATCAGACAACAAGGTACAGGTCAAGATTGACAACGAAGGACTGGACGTATGTCCAAAGACGTATATCCAAAAATATCTTCATCATATTTATATATGTTACCTTATGATAAGTCGGTACTTTTTCTTACTTTAATACGGTAAACGTCGTTATACCTACCTGGAACTCCCGTACACGACACACGCATCAACGAAGTCAGTACAGGTTGAGACACTTGGATACCTGGTATCAGACGGTCCGAGGAGACAGGTACCCTAAACGGTCCGTTCTTATGACCTTACCCAACGGTAAGGAAAGAGGTCCCCTAGAAGGACTGGGTCCCTAGTTTGTGAGCAGAGGGCGTCACGTCCACCTAAGAAATGGTCGACTCGGTGTTCCCTTCGGGTTCTTATGACCTCACCCATCGGATAGGGAAGAGGTCCCCTAGAAGTGTTGGATCCTTACCTTGACCCCAGAGGACGTAACGTCCACCTAAGAAATAATTGACTCGATGATCCTTTCGGGTTTTATTCAGTGTGTCTCTTTCTATTTGTGACATAATATAGTGAATACACACCTTAGATTTTTTATGTTGTATGATCACTTGTATTGTTTTTATTTTTATTTTTTTTTATTTTCGTCGTCTAAGTGTCTATATCTCTTGTTTACTCACCAATGGTCACCCCTCTTCCCTCCCTTCACCTCCCCTCTCCTCACTCTGTCCACATCCCCTAATTCTCCATGTTTGATAATCCATATTTTATTCGATATTCCTATATGACATATTGTGTCGTTATATCGGTTACAAAACATCATTGATATTTACCTCATATTGGAAATTTTAAACCCTTAGTGATGTAACATGTGGACATTTAATATATTATGATATGTAGGTGATATGGATTTAAATTTTTTAAGACTTCCTTTTATTTTTCTTCAACTGTCACTTTTACTAGTATGTTGTGACTATAAGTGTAGTCCAATCAATGATTTAACAGAACACTCCAGGTCGGTCTGGTGTGAATATAATGTTTCCATCCTCTACTCTCGAAGGGACTTCCCTTACGTGAAAAGGAAAGACAGTAGGGTCCTTTTCTAATTAGATTAGTCTTTTGTCTTAGATTTCTGACCTTCTTTCCTTCTATAGATGAATACAGATCTCGATTTTGGTAGACCTGTTTCTTAGACTCGCGGTCTCTCCGAGTCGGGTAAGACTTATACCTTAGAGAAGTGGTATATTTTGGTATGTCTTTGGTCCACCAAGACACTTCAAACGCCCAAAACACCATTGTTATTCTTAGTATGTCTCTTCCCTACTGTAAGACTCTAATGGTTCAGGAGACTGGAGTTTTCTTAGTCTCTGACTCAAGACCTACGGAAACACTTACTAATTTTGTCTTGGTCTGTGTTCTGATTAGAGGTTTTATATGTTTGTCGAGTACACTGAGTTATAGTTTTTTTGTTTTTTGGGTTCTTTTTTTACCCGTCTTCTCGTTTTGTGTAAAGAGGTTTCTACTGTATGTCTCTCGGTTGTTTGTGTACTTTTCTACAAGTTGTAGTGATTAATAGTCTCTTTATGTTTAGTTTCGATGTTACTCCATAGTGGAGCTTGGTCAGTCTTGTCGGTAGTGGTTTTTTTAGAGTTTCTCATTTACAAGTCTCACACCTCTTTTCCCTTGGGGGGATGTGGTAGCCATCCTTACGTTTGACCATGTCGGTGTTACCTCTTGTCATATCTCCAAGGAATTTTTTTGTCTTGATCTCAATGGAATACTAGGTCGTTAAGGTGAGAACCCGTATATAGACCTCTTATAGTATTAAGTTTCTCTATGTATTTGAGGTTACAAGTAACTTCGTGATAAAAATGTTATCGGGTCTTTTCCTTCCTGGGATCTACAGGTGACTACCTTCTTACCTATGTCTTCTACACCATATATATACGTTACCTTATAATAAGTCGGTATTTTTATTGATTTATTACGGTAAACGTCACTGTACCTACCTGGATCTCTACCAGTATATATCGTTTCATTCAGTCTGTTACTTTTTATACTATAACGAATATACACCTTAGGTTTTTATTCCATTTTTAGTTGGATAAATGTTCTTTCTTTGTCTCAGTGTCTACATCTTTTGTTTACATACCAATGGTTCTTCCTTTCCCCGTCTCTCTCTTTAACCCTCTAGCCCTAACTGTATATGTGTGAGATGACACGCACGACTCGAATCAACGAGTCAGTACAGGTTGAGAAACCCTAGGGTACCTGATCGACCGGTCCAAGGAGACAGGTACCCTTAAGAGGTCCGTTCATATGACCTCACCCAACGGTACGGGAGGACGTCCCCTAGAAGGGTTGGGTCCAGAGGGAGTAACGTCCGTCTAAGAAGTGGTAGACTCGATGGTCCCTTCGAGTTCTTGTGACTTCACCCATCGGATAGGGAAGAGGTCCCCTTGAAGGACTGGGTCCTTAGCTTACCCCTAGACGACATAACGTCTGTCTAATAAATAGTCTACTTGATGGTCTCTTCGGGTATGTGTGATGATATATGTTTTATTTATTATCCTTGCCTAACATATCATGTCCCTTGAGATGAGTTATGAGACATTACTGGATATACCCTTATCTTAGATTTTTCTCACCTATATACATATACATACCCGAAGGGAAAATCGAGTCGACCATTTCTTAGATGGACGTTACTTCTTCTGGACCCAAGTTAGGGACTCAACCCTTCTAGGGGACCTCTTCCCTTTCCGATGGGTGAGGTCATAGGACCGGACCTCTTAAGGTTCCTGACATATCAGGTACCCCAGTGTTACCCTGGATATACCCTTATCTTAGGTTTTTTCTCACCTATATGCATATACATATTTAATAATTGAAACGACATGTCGTCTTTGATTGTATTGTAACATTTAGTTGATATGAGGTTATTTTTAATTAAAATTTTTTATACTGGACAATCCGGGGTGATTCAGGGACCCCTAATTTTTCGTGTAGCTATTCTCTCAGAGATTCCTACCTAACCTATCTTCCGGACGATTATGTATTTGGGTGCCCTTAAGTCTTAACGACGTAGACCCTTATAGTTAGTGACATAAGGTTGGACTTATATGGTCAATGTAAACCTTTCTTCATAATTTGACTTGGAGACTCTTCTTTAATCTGAACTTTAGAGTTTTCGTTCTTAAAACACAGTACTCTTTTTGTCTGATATCACTATTTTCAAGATCCCCATACTATACATCCTTCGTTTTAGAAAATTTTGTTAAAAATTTTATATTTGTAAAATTTTTAAGACTAGAAACTTATAAGAATATAGTTAAATGTATTATTAGGATATATGAAAGTGTCTGATAATTTATATCGTAAAATTTTGATTTTGAATATTTGTACATTAGATTCTCAACACTTCCACAATCAGTACAGACCGAGGAATCCTAGAGTTGTTGACATCGGACGGTCCGAGGAGACAGGTACTTTAAAAGATCCGTTCTTATGACCTCACCAAACGGTAAGGGAAGAGGTTCCCTAGAAGCACTTAGTCTCTAGTTTCCGTAAATACTCCCGTAGTCCTGGTTAAAGGGGAGATATTATTAAGTCTAAGGGAATATATTACAGGGTTTGGTGTCTTGGTGTTGTTCCTTGACACAAGAACATACCATAACTACTAGACTCATCCTGCTTGGTTAGAAAATTGTAAATTACCCTAATTTTCCTCGTAGTGGATCAATACTGAGTTAGGAGAATATTCTTGATAGCTTATCCGAGGGAATGGTTAATTAAGGATGATTTCTTTTGTATAATTTATAACGAATCTTCAGTTCAAGTAGAGATTTCTTCTTTCTTATTTTGATGACTTAGACTCCCGAATGATTGATCGTAAACAAACACCCTCATCTCGTATCGGAGGCAACCTTAAGTCTTACTTGAAATCTGATTTTAGAACTACCTCTGTGTGTTGTTGCAATAAAAGAATCGAGGATCCTGAATTGAAGAAAAGTACTTGGTATCTTATAAAAATTTAGATGTTATTTGTAAAGATCACAACCACCATACTGTAATACAATTAAACCGACATTTAGTGAGTGTGTATAACATTTTATTATTCTTTACAATCCCGACTAGTACTTATGTGACCAAACAGAATAATAGACGTGACATCCTATTACAGAGTTATTCCTAAAATTTAAAAAACTTTCCTCGAAAATTCATGAGTGTATCACGACCGGGATAAAGTGTATGTCTTTCCCCGTGTGTTCTGTACGTCTACCGAAAATTAATACGTGACGAAGATTAATATGGTAAATCCCAATCGAATAACCGGAGAGAGGAGACAGTCTTTCCTAGTCGAGTCTCCTAAACCTAGAAGTTACGGAACGTAAATTCCGAAAAGTTAAGAAATTCGACGACTATGTAACAGTCCCGTTACGACTTTTTATTTTTGAAACGACAACGTCTCTTGGAAAGTCTTCCACAATAATCTTAGATATTTCTGTGGAAAGTCTTCCACAGAATCTATTTCAGTACAGCAGATCTGACCAAGAATATCTGACGGAACCTAAGAGATTAATCTTTTGATTTTACCAAAGAGACCCCTAACGAGGGTTACGACAAGGTTTTAAATTCGAGAAAACCCATCGAAGGTTCTTTTTGTATATAAAAAACTTCCCAGTCTCCGAAAGTTTTAAAGGTACTACTCACTCGTATGAAATGTTCACAAAACTGTCTTGACGATAACGTTTATAATGATCTTGAGATGAGTTATGTATTTTCTCAAAAGATCGTCGTATTTTCATGACCTTCTTTCCTTATGATTTAGGGGATTCTTTTTACAAGAGTAGTTAAAAATTTGTCAATTGTTCTACCTCAAGGAACTTCCTGTAATACCGTTACGAGAGGAACACCGTTAATGGTCGGAAACATAACTCAGACCGGAATAAAAAAATCAGTGGTTTATCTTTTATTCTTTAATTCTACACGACTCAATGTTTTATGTTTGATGTTGTCTTATACACACTCTTTCTAAAAATCTATTAATTTATTATTCGGAATAGTAAACAGTTTTTGCTACTGTCTTACCTCATTTTTAATAAACCCTAAGATTCAGGTTTACTGTGTCGTAGTGATGATCTCCAGTACCCTTTTTCAATTGACTACCTTTTTATCGTCACTTTTCCTTCTAAACTCGAGTAAAAAATCAACATTATCTCAAACACCTTCAGTTTATACACCTTCATACTTCTTTTCTAAATACACCGTATTTCTTAATAATTATGTACTTAACATAATAATCTTTTACATTTACACGAGAGAAAACCTTAATAATATCGACGAATCTATCAGTTAAAAGAATCTGTAATTGGGAGGTTCTACTTACATTTAAAAGATGAGAGGAATCTCGAGATCGAGTAGATACACATCCTATTAAGGACTTTTTGAATCACCCCGACTCTGAATAGAAAAAGAGTCCTTGAGTCTAAAACTGTAGTCCATCTACCGACATCCAGTGACTTTAAATTCCCATTTTAGTGGTTCCATTAAACCGAATTGGACAGTAGTATTCGACGAAGGAACTTTACATAAGAGACAAGAGAAAATATGGTTCGTATAAATTTTGTTTAAAGAAAACAAAGGAATTCTTCGTATCAAGTACGAAATGTCTACATTGTCAATAATATGATAAGATTCATAAACCATATTAATCAGAAAAGGATACACAATTGGGTACAAGTTGTTAAATTGGAGAAGGTCGACTCGTTATAGTATCTTTTTACTGGTAGAATTATGAAGTATTTCAGTCAGTTTTAGGATTGATTAAATTTCATCTGACTATCGACGGTTATGAAGAAGACTCATAAAAGATTAGAACTGACTGTATCTGTAATGATCTAGTCAGTACGATTCCATTAAAGTGTATAGGGTTTCTTTTACTCTAAAAAGTGATTTTATTTTTTCAATCGGGAAACTTATCGAGAATGAGTTTCAAAGTCCTTCTACCTTTACCCTCTTATAAGTTACAGTTCTCAACTAGTCCTATTTTGTTATTTCATGGTATATATGAATAGTATAACCGTTTTTGTTTTTCAATAAAATTGGTTACACGATCTTTTACTGTGTTTTTTATCTTTTATTCTCTTGGGTTATGGGTGGAGTAAGGTTATCTTCTCAATTAAACTCTGTCTAGTATTTGACATGGTCTTTTTAATCTTGGTCTCTCGGATCTTCTTTTGTATCCTCTTACAGAAACATTGGAACGCCATCCATTTTTCAAGTATTTTATGTGTTCTTTGTCGATTTATGTTTTCTTTTTTTTACTATATGAAATAGGATTGATATTAAAGACGAATATTTTCGATGTAAGATCTTTTACTTTAAGTGTTGTCTGTATAGACTACTTGAACACAAGTTTTATATATTTCTTGAGGATGTTTGTTATTTTTCTTTTGATTTAAACGTTTTTACCTGTTTTCTGGACTTGTTTAGGAAATGTCTTCTATATCCTTGTCGGTCATTCGTAATTTTCCTCGAGTTGTCGGAATCAGTTTTCCTTTCGTATTTAAATGTAAGAGTGTCGGTGAACTTACCGATTTTACATTCTGGTTGTTATGTTGGTAAACGACCCTATTCTTGTAGATCTTGAGAGTGTGTAACGATGAACCCCTTCGTATTTCAACATGTTGGTGAAGAGTCTCGATGTCCAGTCAAAGGAATTTTCAATTCATCCGTAGATGGGATGTTGGGTCGTTAGGGTGGAATCCATAAAAGCTCTGTTTAATTTACTTTTTGTATACAAGTGTTTTTCAGTATAAGAAATATCGGGTTTGGACCTTCATTGTCTTCACAAATAGTTGGTCTCTCTAGAAAAAGAGTCATATCATTGTAGTATGTTGTCTTGTAGTGACTATAAACGTTGTTGTTCCTACTTAGATTTTTTACTTTCGTTTCTTCGACCTTTCCTTTACGAAGGACATAATAAGATAGATGTACTTCAATTTTTTGTCCGTTTTAATCTTGAGTTCTGTTATAAACGGAGACACCCTACCCCTAATTCCTTTACCCGTGTTATATTGAAAGATCCATTACTCTTGTAAGATATGGAAGAAACCACGTATTGTCAATGTATTTGTATATGTTTTTGAATTCCTTGACTCATGAATTCTGGATACCTAAATAAGACACGTTTAATGGAGTTTTTGTAAAAAATTTTACATTGTGACATATCGTTAGAGAGATATATATGTGACAGAGAATATGTGTAGATCTACACATATTCTCTGTCCTAGANTTTTTGAATTCCTTGCCTCATGAATTCTGGATACCTAAATAAGACACGTTTAATGGAGTTTTTGTAAAAAATTTTACATTGTGACATATCGTTAGAGATATATATATGTATGTATATATATATATATATATATACAAGGATCACCATGCCATTTAATTACGTCTTTATGGTCGTCATTAAACTATTACTGACAAATTTTACACTTTCCGGAAACTGGTTCATTCAGATAAATATCCTTAAATAAAACCCCTTTAATAAATCTTTAGAGATACACACGTGTATATGTGTGCATATATGTGTTCACACACGAATGACATATATTCTAAATATCGTCATCTTAAAAGTAAGGTGCTTTTGTCTCTCTTTAATCACCAACGGATCACAACCCTATCAACCCTTCTTTACCCCTTACTACTGATTTTCCATATCCCAAAGAAAAACCTCCCGACCTTTACAAGATTTTACTAGCACCATGTCGATTTTACTAACGTGTCGAAACACTTATTTGGCTAACGTAACATTTTGTTCTTTGTAACTGTGATCACTGGTTACGTTTTTAACTTTTTCAACATGAATTATTTAGATTACAAACGTAGTAACTTTTTTTTTTTTTCTTAAAAGTAAGGTCATAATAAGTCAAGTCAAGTCAGCGAGTCAGCACAGACTGAGAAACACTAGGGTACCTGGTGTCATGCGGTCCGAAGGGACAGGTAGTGGTTGAGGGTCTCAGATGAGTTTGAGTACAGGTAACTCAACCACTACGGTAAGTCGGTAGAGTTGGAGACAGCAGGGGAAGAGGAGAACGGAAGTTACAAAGGGTCGTAGTCTGAGAAAAGGTCACTCAGTCAAGAAACGTAGTTCACCGGTTTCATAACATCAAATTTGAAGTTGTAGTCAGGAAGGTTACTTGTAAGTCCTGACTAGAGGAAATTCTACCTGACCAACCTAGAGGGACGTCAGGTTCCCCGAACGTTGTCAGAAGAGGTTGTGGTGTCAAATTTTCGTAGTTAAGAAGTCACGAGTCAAAAGAAATATCAGGTTGAGAGTGTAGGTATTGTGACCTTTTTGGTATTGGAACTGCTCTGTCTGGAAACAACCGTTTCATTGTAGAGACGAAAACTTATACGATAGATCCAACCTGTATTGAAAGGAATGTTCCTCATTCACAGAAGATTAAAGTACCGACGTCAGTGGTAGACGTCACTAAAACCTCGGGGTTTTTATTTCAGACTGTGACAAAGGTGACAAAGGGGTAGATGAAGGGTACTTCACTACCCTGGTCTACGGTACTAGAAGCAAAAGACTTACAACTCGAAATTCGGTTGAAAAAGTGAGAGGAGAAAGTGAAAGTAGTTCTCCGAAAAATCAAGAAGTGAAAGACGGTATTACCACCACAGTAGACGTATAGACTCCAATAACTATAAAGAGGGTCGTTAGAACTAAGGTCGAACATATGTGTTGTACTTATAATTAAACCGACGAAACTGTATCGTCACCAAATTTGTTCTACCTTCAAAATAAAAAAAGGAAGATACTCTCGACGACAAGTTAGAACCGTCCATCCGTCGAGACGAGATGTGTCATTATACTTCTAGGTCTAGAAAGACAGATCAGTAAGGTGTTGGGAACCTCACAGAAAAAGATGTCCTAATTTCGACCGAGTGATTGTGGTACAGACGAAAAGTAACGTTCCTCACTTTCTTTTTCCCCTTCTATTCGTCGAAGGAAATTTCTAGACTTGATCTTCAACGTGTGTGGAGAAGAGGATAGAACGATCATTCTTGTACCAGTATTGTTGAAAGAATCATCGAGTCCTACGATATTGTTTTATGGTGTCTCATCCACTGAATGTTTGTCATCTTTAAGTAAATAGTGTCAAGACCTACGACTTTCAGGTTCTACCACCGCGGGTGTACCAACTTACCTCAAGAAGAAGAACAAACGTCTCTTAAGACGAACATAGGAGTGTACCATCTTCCCAATCGCTCGAGACACCCTTAGAGAAAATATTCCCGTGATTAGGGTAAGGACCACCGAGTTTACCATTTCTTGAGTGAACACTACGTCCTTTGGACCCAAACTAGAGACCCAACCCTTTTAGGGGGCCTCTTCCCTTACCGTTAGGTGAGGTCATAAGAACGGACCTCTTGAGGTATCTGTCTCCTCCTCGGACCACCCGATGTCAGGTACCCGAGTGTTTCTCGACGAGTGTTGACTTGTTGATTGTGAAAAGTGAAAATAAGGTAAATTGTCTCAAGGTGAGAGTACTAGATTAGTGGATGGTTTCCGGAGTGGAAGACTATTGGTAATGTAAATCCCCAATCCTAAAGTTACACTTAAAACCTCCCTGTGTTCGTAAGTTTGGTATCGGGATATGATGGTCCCTGTGTCTTTACAGAGATTAACCCGGTGGTACACGGGTGGGTTTTGACCACTGTGTATCAAAGTTAGGAATTTCCTTTTTTCCCTTTTACCCACTCGAATTTACGTTTAGAGTCTCTGTTAAGACCTTATGAGAAAATTCTTTTGATATAATAGTTACGAAAACTATGGTGTTTCTTACTTTTGTGTCTATATTTGTTGAGACTTATCTTTTACTTTACCTTGAAAACCTGAGACTTACACTGCTCCAAAATCCCGAGGAAATTGGTTGAACAAAAAGAATATAAAAGAAAAACTGTACACAAGATTTCGGGAGGTATTATATAAATATAAATTTGTTCAGATTTTCTTGAAAAGGTTAATTACATTTGAAAAATTATCTTTTCTTTCATCATATAGTATCGAACTGACGTAAAGAGGAAAGTATCACCATTTTGTCATCTTCAAGATCGGTTATCACAGAAGTCAAACTACTTTGTGTCATTTTTGATAATCATTAATAAACTGTAACCATTAATAAAATGTATCAACCTAATTTCAACCAGAAATATAGTAAGAAATATGAAGATAAATAAAAGAGAAAAAAAACGTTATTTATTTTACTTGTTGTGTGTAAAGTTTACCGGGTTACCCCGTCGGAGTATACCATCCTTCTGATTTGTTTTATAGTTTTTTCCTGTCGGACTTATTTCTTCTACACCACACACATATATATATATGTATATATATATATGTGTGTGTGTGTGTGTTACCTTATCATGAGTCGTTATCTTTGCTTCCTTTATTACTGTAAACTTCGTTGTATCTACTTGAATCACGATATGACTTACTTCATTAAGTCTGTTTCTTCTTTATAGTATATTGAAGTATATTGTACTCCTTAGATTTTTCTTAATTATGTTTACTTAAATGAATGTTTTGTCTTTGTCTGAGTGTCTGAAGCTCTTACTCGAATAGCAACGATCCTCCTTCCTACCCCCTTTTCCTATCAATCCCGTAAACCTTACCCGTACATGTGTGACAACATAAACTTTACCTATTGTTTGTCCCTGAATGACATATTGTATACCTTGAGACTAGTTACAATACACCGTCGGTCCTACCCTACCCCCTCTTTCCTACGTACATATACATACCGACTCAGGGAAGTGACAAGTAGACTTTGATAGTGTTGTAACAAATAAGTGATATGGGACTATGTTTTAAATTTCAAAAAAATTTTTTCCTATCGGACTCATGTAATTAAGTTTATAATTTCTTGGTCCATTTCGTTCTCCCACAGTACGGACTCAGACTTTCTACCCTCCCCTCCTCCTATGAACGTCTAGGACCTGGAAATGTACCGAGTCAACATACTGGTGTAATAAAGGTAAATTTTAGATTTGTATTTATACTGATTTTTTATACAGTTGGACTAACTAATTCTTTCTCACTTATTCACAGTTCGATTAGTTGATGATATAGACTATTAAATAGACATTTCGATTTTGGTTCCGTCAGGGAAAGAGACGTGGGATTGAATAGATTTTTAATCGTAATAAATTCATCTACGTAAAGACATTTTTCTTCGAAAAGGAGAGACTCGACGAATACGGATGGACTGAAAGAATTAGACTCATTACCGAGTTCAGTAAATTGTACAAAAGTTTTAAGTTGTCACTCAAGTTAAAATAGGAAGAGTAAAGGATGATAATATAGTAGGAATTTGAATAAAAATATAGTTGAATAACACCATCGAGTCGACCACTTCTTAGGCGGACGTTACGTCCTCTGGCGTCAAACTAAGGACTCAGACCTTCTGGGGGGACCTCTTCCTTATCTGATGGGTGAGGTCATAAAACCCCGAAGGGACCACCGAGTCTACCATTTCTTAGTCGGACGTTACGTCCTCTGGACCCAAACTCGTGACCTAACCCTTCTAGGGGACCTCTTCCCTTACCGATGGGTGAAGTCGTAAGACCGGACCTCTTAAGGTGCCTACCTCCCCGGACCGTCCGATGTCAGGTACCCCAACGTCTCTCAGCCTGTACTGACTCTTTGAAAATGAATGAGTGAGTGAGTAGGAATAGAGTGATAGAACGGGAGAAGGGATCTGTCATTGTTAGTGTAATCTTATCAAAATTAGGTTTGGTTAAAGTCTAATTATTTGATAAGATGTTGTTTCTTTGATAAAATGTCTAAATAAAACTGATATTTTATCGTTTTCGAATGTCTTATTAAATTAACAAATATTAGATACTAGTATGTAGTTATAATGGACTAAGGATTAATCTTAGTTCGTCCTTTAGTCCATGACAGTAGGTCGAATCAAGGGTGAGTTCGTTGGAAATACTTAGTTCTCATAGACCGTTCCTTCATGTCTGTACTTCCATCAGGAAAACCGTTTAGGTAATTTATCTATCTATCTATCTTTGTATCCTTATAGTTGCTTAGGTAATTCCTAATTATTTTTGTTGGTCTTATTGTCACGTCTATTAAATCAGACCAGGGGAAAGGGTCTGTACACCCTCGGGTGTCTGACGTGATTCTGATTAATATTCCTCGTTTCCAACAGGGTCTCCAACGTCACGTAATTTGGTTGTAAGTACTAGACTCCCACTTCCAGTTTCTACCTGTGGTTTTCGTTAGAGACCGTCTATAGTGTTCGTCCAATAGTCAGATTTACCCCGTCCGATTTACTCTCTTTGTCTTTTCTCGGGTGTTCGGTCTATGGTACCTTTGTTCTTTTCCCACTCTCACAGGTTTGATCTCTCACTCTTCGTCTCGTACTTTCTTAAAGAACTCTACCTCCTCGTGTTAAAATCGTTGAAAAATATCTTTTTAGTGGTATGACACGTACTCGACTTTTACACGATAATTCCAGTGATATGTCCGTAAAGTACGTTTCTACCCGAGTTATTTCCTGTCTTTACCGTACGATTGTCTTCGTCTTCTATAATTCTTCTCCACCGTTCTTGTGTGACTTTTTGATGGTTTTTCTAGAAGTGCTGTGTCTATTAGTACTATCTGACTAGTGAGTAGATCTCGGTCTGTAGGACCCTACACTTCAGTTCACCCGGAATCCTTCATAGTGATACTTGTTTCGATCACCTCCACTACCTTAAGGTCAACTCGATAAAGTTTAGGACTTTCTACTGCGATACTTCCACGACGTGAGTTATACGGTCGTTTAAACCTTTTGAGTCGTCACCGATGTCCTGACCTTTTCCAGTCAAAAGCAAGGTTGGGGTTTTTTTCCGTTACGGTTTCTTACGAGTTTGATGGCATGTTAACGTGAGTAGAGTGTACAATCATTTGACTACGAGTTTTAAGAGGTTCGGTCCGAAGTCGTTATACATTTGGCACTTAAAGGTAATAAGTTCGACCAAAATCTTTTCGGTCTCCTTGGTCCTAGTTTAACGGTTGTAGGTAACCTAGTAGCTTTTTCGTTCTCTCAAGGTCTTTTTGTAGATAAAGACGAAATAACTGATGGAGTTTCGGAAACTGAGACACATAGTGTTATTTGACACCTTTTAAGACTTCCTCTACCCGTATGGTCTGGTGGACTGGACGGAGAACTCTTTAGACATACGTCCATTCCTTCGTTGTCAATCTTGACCTGTACCTTGTTGTCTGACCAAGGTTTATCCTTTTCCTCATTCAGTTCCGACATATGACAGTGGGACGAATAAATTGAATATCCGTCTCATGTAGTACTCTTTACGACCCGATCTACTTCGTGTTCGATCTTAGTTCTAACGGTCCTCTTTACAGTTATTGAAGTCTATACGTCTACTGTGGTGGGAATACCGTCTTACGCTTCTCTTTGATTTCTCGGAGAACTGTTTTCACTTTCTCCTCTCACTTTTTCAACCGAATTTCGAGTTGTAAGTCTTTTACTTCTAGTACCGTAGACCAGGGTAGTGAAGTACCATTTATCTACCCCTTTGTCACCTTTGTCACAGTCTGAAATAAATCAATCTTCGTACTTGTGTACCAGTTTCACTAAGTAAGGAGGTAAGTGTCACTACCTCGGTCTCTTGTCCGTATATTGAGTTTGGTCTGGTATAGATGATCTGAATTATTTCCTTGTGACTCTACCTATTACAGAGGATACGTGAAGACACTCTTGGTACCTTCGGACCTTGACGGTTACCGTATCTTCTACGGATTGTTACGAGACTCGGTTCGATGTCTCGTTCTCCGTCATAGATCTTACCGGATATTCGAGGAGTTAGGTCAGAATAAACTCCTGTTGACTTGATATGAAAAGTCAATTTACTTGGTTAATTAAAGTGTGTATTTATTTTTCGTATGTAATGGAGATATAGGAATAAAGATTCTGTTTTTCTTTATATGAGATATTTGACGAGGTGTATGACTAAAAAAAAGTGAATTGTTGTGTAAACATCTGACGAGTATAATCGTGAATGTATAGATGAAATAGTAAGAAATTATCGACCTATTTTGAGGTAACACACCCACACTGTACCATATAACAAGATAAAGAAGTGACCAGTTGTAAGTCCTGTAAATGTTAGTCAACGATTTAGTTTGATTTGTTGTTACTTATAGGGATCTGAACGCAGAATTCACAAAAACACGACGTACGTTTATAGTAGAGATCTGAAAGTCCTTCGTTGACTTTTCGACTAAGACTTTAAATTTGTCTTTAAGTTTTCTAGATTTTGCCAGTTGTTTTAAAATGTCTTCTTTGACACTTGGTAAGTGTTTTACCTAAAGTTCTGTAGTATTTCAACCTCATTAGTCCTGACATCGAAATCATGTCCTTACCCACTTCTCTAGTTACATTGTACTACATCTCAAGTCCTTTCTTTTTCCATGTACGTGTAAATTGACTTAAAGTTGTTTCTATGATTTTATTGTTACCCCTTTCTTTTTAGAAGAGTTATTTAATTTGACTTTGATCTTTTTTTTTTTGGACACCTTTTATACTTGAAATTGGAGATAGAGTATGGTATGTGTTTTTAATTAAACTTTGTCTAGTATTTGGATTCACATATATCTGTGTGGAGTCGGTATAACGTCTATCCCAAGGTCCAGTGGTGTCTTCTACAGGTTCCTCTTCACGTCTCTGTTCCCTTGCCGGTTAGTCACCTCGATTGTCTTGTGTGTGTTGTAAATTGGTAAGTCAAACGATAGAATATACCCACGTCAAATACTACGGAGTTTTACTAGTATTATCAGTGTAACTAGTATTATCAGTGTAACTTCTGGTGACTAGTGTTAGTGATATTGTTTATATTGTTATTACTTTTTCAAACTTTATAACACTCTTGACGGTTTTACACTGTATCTTTACTTTACTCGTTTACGACAACTTTTTTATTACGATTATCGGAATTAGTTTAGTTACAACGGTGTTCAGAAGTTAAATTTTTTTATATATAGATGGATTTCTTTGATTTCTGGATATATATCTTTTGATATTTTGTGACCACTTTCTTTAGTTTCTCCTGTAATTATCTACCTCTTTATATGGTACAAGTGCCTAAACTTCTTAGTTATATCACTTTTACTCATATGATGGGTTTCGTTAGATGTCTAAGTTACGTTAGGGATAGTTCGATGGTTGACATAAAAAGTGTCTCGATCTTGTTTATTAAAGTGTTAAACATACCTTTATGTTTTTTGGAACTTATCGGTTTCGTTAAAACTCTTTCTTCTTGTCTTGACCTCCTCAGTTGGAGGGACTGAAGTCCGAAATGATGTTTCGGTCAGTAGTTCTGTCATACCGTGACCGTGTTTCTGTCTTTATATCTAGTTACCTTGTTTTATCTTTCGGGTCTCTATTTAGGTGTGTGTATACCTGTGGAATAGAAACTGTCTCCTCCGTTCTTATATGTTACCTAATTTCTGTCAGAGAAATTGTTCACCACGACCCCTTTGACCAGTTGGTGAACATTTTCTTACTTTGATCGTGTGAAAGATTGTGGTATGTGTTTTTATTTGAGTTTTACCTAATTTCTAGATTTACATTCTGGTCTTTGATATTTTGAGGATCTCCTCTTGTATCCGTTTTGTGAGAGGTTGTATTTAGTGTCGTCCTAGGAGATACTGGGTGGAGGGTGTTATGACCTTTATTTTCGTTTTTATTTGTTTACCCTGGATTAATTTGAATTTTCGAAGACGTGTTGTTTCCTTTGATATTCGTTCCACTTTTCTGTCGGAAGACTTACCCTCTTTTATTATCGTTTACTTCGTTGACTGTTTGTTGATTAGAGTTTTTATACGTTCGTTGAGTACGTCGAGTTAAGGTCTTTTTATTTACTGTGTTAGTTTTTTAGCCGGTTTCTTGATTTATCTGTAAAGAGGTTTCTTCTGTATGTCTACCGATTGTTTGTGTACTTTTCTACGAGTTGTAGTGAGTAATAATCTCTTTACGTCTAGTTCTGGTGTTACTCCATGGTAAAGTGTGGTCAGTCTTACCGACACTAGGTTTTCAGATGTTCGTTATTTGCGACCTCTCCCACACCTCTTTTCCCTTGGGAGAATCTGACAACCACCCTTACGTTTGATCATGTCGGTGATACCTCTTGTCACACCTCTAAGGAACTTTTTGACCTTTATCTTGACGGAAACCTCTTCCGTTACCGTTGGGTGAGGTCATGAGAACGGACCTTTTAGGGTACCCGTCTCCTCGGACCATCCGATGTCAGGTACCCCAGTGCTGTACTGACTCGTTGAAGTGAAAGTGAAAATACGTAACCTCTTCCTTTACCGTTGGGTGAGGTCACAAGAACGGACCTCTTAGGGTCCCTGTCCCCTCGGACCACCCGACGGCAGATACCCCAGCGTGTCTCAGCCGGTGCTGACTTCGTTGAATCACCGTCGTACTGGGTCGTTAGGGTGACGACCCGTATGTGTGGTTCCTTTGATCTTAACTTTCTCTATGCACATGGGGTTACAAGTAACGTCGTGACAAATATTATCGGTCTTGTACCTTCGTTGGATCTACAGGTAGTCGTCTACTTACCTATTCTTTCGACACCATGTATATGTGTTACCTCATAATGAGTCGGTATAAACTTAGTCAAGATTACTCCACTTACTTTGACCTCGGCTAATATGTTTCACTTCATTCGGTCTTTCTTTTTGTGGTCATATCATATGATTGTGTATATATACTTTAAATCTTTCTACCATTGCTATTGGGACATACGCTCTGTCGTTTTCTCTGCGTCTACATGCCTTGTCTGAAAAACTGAGACACCCTCTCCCTCTCCCACCCTACTAAACCCTCTTACCGTAACTTTGTACATATTATAGAATATTCTTTACTTAGCGGTCAGATCCAAGTTACGTCCTATGTCCTATGAACCCCGACCACGTGACCCTATTAGGTCTTCCTACCATACCCCTCCCTCCACCCTCCACCCCAAGTCCTCACCCTTGAATACATGTGGGCACCGTCTAAGTACAACTACATACCGTTTTGGTTATGTAATAACATTTCGTTTTTTTTTTTTTCTTTCTTTTCTTTTTAAAAAAATTTATTTATTTATTTTCGTTTTAGACGTTCAGAGTTGTTTAACTTTACGTTGTTTTATTCCATATGGACATGTGATTTTGGTGTTACGAAGGGTCTTCTTTTAAGTAAGTCATCTCATAGAGATGTTGGAACCCGTTTTCAGGACTTATCTATGAAGTGATTTCTTCTACACAATTACCGGTTAATGGCGTACTTTTCCACGAGTCGTAGTGATCAGTCGTCTCTTTACGTTTTATGTTGATGTCAATCGATGGTAAAGTGTGGATTACCTTATTGAATTTAAAATTTTTACTATTGTGGTTTACAATCATTTCTTTACATCGTTGTATGCAATTCTGTCGTATGTACGATCACTTTCAAATTTTAACATGTTAGTGAAACACACGCACACACACACACACACAATCAACGAGTCGGTGCAGGCTGAGAAACGTTGGGGGTACCTGACATCTGGTGGTCCGAGGAGATAGGTACATTAAGAGGTCCGTTCTTATGATCTCACCCGTCGGTAAAAGAAGAGGTTCCTTAGAAAGGTTGGTTCCCTAACTTGACCCAAACGACGTTACGCCAGTCTAAGAGATGGTAGACTCGGTGGAATGTTAGTGGAATATTTTGACAAATCGTCGAACAGTGCAATTTGTATGTAAATGTGGTACTGGGTCGTTGAGTTAAGGATTCTTAAACGGGTTCTCTTTACTTTTGGTACTGGTGTTCTTCAGAACGTGTTTTCATAAGTATTGTAATAAGTACTATTAGTTTTTGTTGTTTTTGTAGTAGTTATCCCTTTATTTAAGATCATATAAGTTCTGCACTTTGTGATGGCCCGTTATTTCTTGACGGAAAAGTGCGACGCACAAGTATAAGGATTACCTCTCAAACAGTCGCAAAGAAACCAAAAATGTTCTTGTTAAGGTGTCCTGTTATTAGTGTTTCACCAGTGTTTCTCCATCTGTGTTGAATCGTTGATTTGTTGTTGTTTTAATAAATGTTTGGGAGAACACCAGGGTGGCGACCTACGACACGAAGAACGTCCCCTCTCCAAAGGCAGTCCGGATAATTGAGTAAGTTTTTTACACGACAATTTTAGTACCAAGGAAGGACCCCGCCGACGAGGGTGCTCGGGATCGTGACCGGTCTCTTTTATGGTCGTTGTAGTAGTGGTTGGGGAATGTGGGAATGTTCCCAACTTTTCGGCACAAACTTGTCTTTATTCTGACTTCTCCGACACCACGCCGCAAAATGGACATACGGCAAACGCGCGAGTACGCGGGTTCCTCTGCGCGGTTCCCAAAAATTAATTGAACCTAGTGAATTAACTGAACATTCCTTCAGTTAAATCAACTGAACATGCACTCATTGTAGTACCTGAGTTACCTACACTTACACTCGTTTGAGACCCTCTATCGCCTCCTCTCTTTTCGGATCACACGATATCAGGCACCCCATCGTTTCTCAGTTTGTGCTAAATAACTGACTTGTTCGTAGTTATCTTTTATTCCTATAACTAGAAAATAGTCAAAATAGATAGTTTCATAAAAGGGTTCTATGAAAAGAAAACGGTAGATAAAAAAAGTATTAGAAAGTGTAATATTCAATTATACACATTAATAAAAGAAACAATTTATGACAGTTACTTCAGAGTGTTCCAAAGGAACCATCGAGTCGACCATTTCTTAGGTAGACGTTACGTCCTCTGGACCAAGCTAATGACCTAGTCCTTCTAGGGGACCTCTTGTCTACCCGATGGGTGAGGTCCTAAGCACCCGAAGGGACCATCGAGTCTACCATTTCTTAGACGGTTGGTACACCCTACGACCCTAAGTTAGGAACCTAACCCTTCTAGGGGACCTCTTCCCTTCTCGATGGGCGAGGTCATAAGAACGGACCTCTTAAGGTACCTTTCTCCTCGGACCGTCCAATGTCAGGTGTTGATTCGCTGATTTGTGTGTGTATACTTCAGAGTGGTATAGTTCTTTTACACATACGTAACATATTTGTAGAACAGTGATTGTCGATGAAATCTAAGATTTTACGTAAATTTTAAAATTAAAGTATTTAAATCTTATCCACATACAAAAACCTGAGGTTGTTTTTATCCTACTGGAGATATTACTATTTGTAGAAGGAAAGAATAATCGGAAACGGATACAGTTTATGCAAACATTTGGTAAAACGAACATCATAGAATTATGTCCCTTCTTTACTTTTATATACACGGGGAAATTCCTTGTCTTTGTGGTCAGTAGGACGTTCAGTATCTAAATTTACACAAGGTACTGAGAGACAGGAATGTAAGTCATAGGTTAGATAGGTAGTTCAAGAGGTTTTGTATAGAGATTATACAAGTCCAGAGAGGGAGGGGTAGTGATGGTAGAGTTAGGTTCGGTGGTGGTAAAAGGTAATCTTGATAGTGATATTAGGGGGACCACAGTGGAAAGAAGGTGACACTGGAGAGGTGGTAGGTAAGAGTTGGGTCGTCGGTCTCACGACTAAAATAGTAAATGTATTGTGTCAAGGAAAGAGAATAAATTTTGAGGATTGCTGAAAAAATAGTGTTAATTTTATTTTTGGTTGAAGAAAGGATCGAGTGTTTCGGGATCCACTAGACGGGAACGAACGCAAAGGTGGGTGTAGAACCCGAGGAGAGAAGGAGTATATCACGTGAAATAGTGTTTTCGGAACGAATTCGAGGAGATTGTATGTGACTTCAAGAACTCTTGGAAAACAGAGAACGTCGACAAGCGATCTCAATTCATGAGGAGACGGTCGGGGTTGGGGAGGTTAGAAACGTATCAAACGATCGATGGAACAGTCCCTTCAGAGGAAACCGGAGCGTCAGTGTGGTATACTACAGTGGGTTACATTAAGAGACGTGTTATCAACAGTGAAACCAAAAAACAAACGCAAGTGACAAATGATCGTATAAAAACAGACGGGAGTGATTTTACATTCGAGGTCCAAAAGTCTGGAACAGAAAGAATTGTGACATATGGGTCGTGGTTATTGACATAAACTATATGTCATCTATTGAAAGTCTTTTAATCTTGTTGGGACTTTATGTCATCGGGAAGAGACTCCGTCGTAAGTTTTTTTTTTTTCTCTCTAATCTGTTTATGGATAATTCTTTCGATCTCTAAAACTAAGGTCCGTTATGCTAGTTGGACGTCAGAAGGCGGAAGAAGATGTATGAACGTAAACGACGACGCTTGAAGACGGGTAAGAAGTTAGGAATGGGAGGTACGAGAATGAGATACTCGACGGTTGACGGGAGTTAAGAACGGGTCGAGAAATTTGGACTAGATGTCAAAACTTGAAGGATATAGGAACTTTTTTTTCAAGAAGAAATCCTTAATTTGTATCTTCTTTATCATTTCTTACGAGATCGACATGTATTGGAGAAATAATGGGGAGGACCTAGAGGGTATACATACGTGATTGTAAAGTATCAATAGTCCAAGACAAGGAAGATATTAAGGATAATATGTACCTTTGTACAAACCATTTCCTTTGATGGAAATGAGTGTACTGTCTGGTAATTGTAGGTACTCTTCACAAAATCGTACAGTAATGTCATATGTTAAAGAGGATATTTTTACGTAATAATCACTTTTGAAAATTGACTAGATATTTCTAAAATATCCCTGTCTTTGTTTTCTTGAATGTTTCAGTATTTGTATTTAAAACACTGATTTCACTTGAGGTACGATGTATACGGAATTAACCTACCGTTTCCTAATGTAAGGTACGTAAAAGTCCCAACCAGTCCTTATCACTTTTTCTTTTGTGTTTACAATTTCGGTCATTACAGTTCCAAAAGAGAGGAACCTTAGAATAAGTTTCTACGTGAAATACGAAGATACGGTAGGATAAATCTAATAGTTTATCGTAGTATACATTGATAATTATATATGATATTTGTTAAATGAACTGGTGGTACGTACGGACGAGAAATTTTCGATTATTAAGTCGTGAAGGTCCTTTAAATATTACATGATCGTTAAGTGAGTTTTGTCTAAATTTTCACAGGACGGGAGGTCGTCTCGTAATCGAAAATGTGGACAACACTCCCTGTTTGTGTAGCTAAAAAGATCAAGAAGAGTCTTGTTAATTTATATCCATCAACTCCTGTCTTTTTTTAGAATTCAGTCTAGAGAACTTTTCCCCGGAGATTCTTATAGACTTACAGGAACCAGTATAAAAAGTTTACATTTCTTAAATCTACAAGTATGTCTGTAAAGTCAGGTAAAGACAAACAAGGACTTTCGTAACATTAAGTGTCTAGTCGTTCACATATATTTCACTAAATAAACATCTTTAAACAGTAATTTAAATATGGAAAGACGTGAACCCTTTCCTCCACAAAGACTCTCGTCCGTAGAACAGGTGTGAACATGTATTGTTAAAATGTAGATTCTAGGAAATATAGTTTATATGTTCATTCACGGGTTTGCAAAAACAAGGATAGTCTTTTATTCCTATATCCATCCGAACTTAATCCTCTTTGGCAGGTCGGACTCGTGTTTAAACCCCTTGTCCACCGACCATTTTAAGTCGTTTTCACTTCATAAAGTGATTGGATAACGATAAGAGATACCCTCGATCATTAAAAATTTTGTCTTTGTACGAACTCTCGTTGTACAATATAAATTATGTGTGATTTACTAAAACAACTGGAGTTTGTTCTATTTTATGAATAGTATATCCGTTCTCGGTCGACACAGGAAGCAAAACTGGTGGTTAAGGGGGAGGGTGGTCCCGACCAGGTGCACGAGGGAGACCCGCACAGACCAGCCACAGACTGACGAGGTAGAGAAAAGACAGGAGAGGGGGAGTCAGGAGAGGAGACACATCACGGTATGAGTGTGTTGGGGTAATACCAATATAACACGGAGAAATAACGTAACGAGTCTGAAAGGACGAGATTACTGATCAAGAATCTTCCAGTGGAAGGGGAAGAGGAGATTGACGACCGGTAACGTGTCAAATAGACAGGAAGACGTAAAAGAGTCCACCACTCGACGGTGACGGATGAAGTCCAACTTTTATAAAACGGAAAGTCACTTGAAGGACCTTTCAAGAAGTAGAAAAGGTAGACTTACAGAAATATCCTCACTGAAGGTAGGTCAGTATCTTATAATAATGCTCACATTTCCTCCGAGAAGTCTTGTTACTCATGGGTTAATTGAGTATCGTAGTGGTTATCGACCGAAATAATGGAGTCATAAACGATTCCATTCCCGAGTTGACTTTCTTGGACCTACATAGGATCTTCATTTAGAATTTACCGAACTACAACCACAGTGTGACTACTCACCTTACCTAAGTGCCCTAAATACTTTTTAAAGTTGGTGAAGAGGGTATAACTGAGTAGAAAGTGACTCTATGGGAGGGAATATAGGAAGGTAGTCTAGTATAGGTAGGAAGTTCAAGACTAATCAGATTTACTTACTCCCGGACAATCTTACAGGAAAGATCAAGATTGTCTGGTCGTTGTTCGTGAAATCCTTTACAGAGACACCAATGTAGGTCTTGGAGTCCCGTTTTAGGACGGAGAAAAAGGGTATGACGAACGAGACATCCCCTCAGAGACTAAGGATGGTGTATTACCTAATAGAGAGACGGGTCTGGGTAATTTAATTGTGAAACTATCAATATACGAACCGAGAGTTAAGGTTGGAGTCGGGACCTGACAACATGTATGGAGGGGAACCGAGGTATAAGAGTCCGAGACGAAAATCCTTTGTTCTGACGTCTGTTAGGGAGTACCGGTTTGAATTAAGACTAATTAGATTTTCTACTTTTGTACCTTTTTAATTTTATGTGTGAGTCACTCTTGTGTCAACGGGGTTGTGACCGGAGAATTGTATTCGACTGGTTAGGTTCTAAACTAGTGGACAGTGGTAACTTGTTGCCTCCTATTCTGTCAACCTACCGTAGTGACTGAGTTACCTGTACCCAAACCCACCTGAGGCCCCTCAACCACTACCTGTCCCTCCGGACCACACGACGCCAAGTGCTCCAACGTTTCTCAGCCTGTGCTGACTCGCTGACTTGACTTGACTTGTGTTAATTTCATTTTGTGTTTATGGTAGTAGACTGAAAGGGGAGTAAGTTAACGTTAAGTCCAAGTATTGAAAACTCAGAAATGGACCGAGGTTTGAAAAGGAAGACTCAGGAATATAAAGGTAGGGAGGTCTGAAGGTCCGACCATGAACACCATAAGAGGAACCGTCTCCTCGGAGTCTAAATAAGTCGTTTGTAAAGAAACTGAATACGGAAATCAAGGGGTTTAGGACACTGAAATCCAACCTAGAGAGACAGTTCCGGAACACAAATGTTCAACATCAGTTGTCCTGATTCGCTGAAGTGAAAGTGAAAAGTGAAAGTACGGAACCTCTTCCTTTACCGTTGGGTGAGGTCACAAGAACGGACCTCTTAGGATGGGGATGGGTCCCTACCCCCCTAGGATCACCCGACGGCAGATACCCAAGCGTGTCTCAGCCTGTGTTGACTTCACTGAATCGTCGTCGTCGTCAGGGACCCAGTCTCTTTCCCTGTGATCCATTAAAAATAAAGTAAAAATTTAGTGAATAAAGAAAAAAAAAAAAAATTAAAATTTTAGAAATTAAGAATGTACGCAAGGGTTTGTACTTGGGGGGAGGGTGGAGGGAGGGGTGTTGTAGAGAGACCCAGTAGGGGTACGTGGTCGGGGTTCGTACGACGTGGGATGCAGTCTGTACCTGACCGCTAAGTTAAGAATGTACTGTCATATGTACAATCTTAAGGGTAAGAGGGTTTAGTAGGGTGGGAGAGGGAGAGGGAGACTCAGGTTTTCAGGCAATATGTGTAGACACAGAAAAAAGGACAGAACGTATGTCCCAGCAGTAACGGTAGAAGGATTTAAGGTATATATACACAATCATATGACATAACCACAAAAAGAAAGACCGAATGAAGTGAGACATATTAACCGAGGTCAAAGTAGGTAGAGTAGTCTTGACTAAGTTTACTTAAGAAAAATTGCCGACTCATTGTGGGAGTACCTTGGAAGAGGTCCTATCTAGTGTAGGACCCGGTATTTAGTGAATAAAGATATTACTATCAACCACGTGACATTCTCAAAACACTTGATTCAAGTCAAGTCAAGTCAGTGAGTCAGCACAGGTTGAGAAACGCTGGGGTACTTAGGTCGTGTGGTCCGGAGGGACAGGTAGTGGTTGAGGGTCTCAAGTGAGTTTGAGTACACGAAGCTCAACCACTACGGTAGGTCGGTAGAGAAGGAGACAGTAGGGGAAGAGGAGGACAGGGGTTAGGGAGGGTCGTAGTCCCAGAAAAGGTCACTCAGTTGAGAAACATACTCCACCGGTTTCATAACCTCAAAGTCGGAGTCGTAGTCAGGAAGGTAACTTGTGGGTCCTGACTAGAGGAAATCCTACCTGACCAACCTAGAGGAACGTCAGGTTCCCTGAGTGTTCTCAGAAGAGGTCGTGGTGTCAAGTTTTCGTAGTTAAGAAGCCGGGAGTCTAAAGAAATTTTTCTTTTTATTCAGATAGTTCTCCGTCTAGGGTGTCTGTAATATATGATGGTAAGGTTCTTTCTTGAATTTTGGTACTTACGGACGTTTAGAGGATAATTGTACCGTATACTTTAAATAAGGATAAATTTTATATATTTTGAACAGGATTTCACCTCTTTTTACACACGTTTAATATATCAGACTTTATTTCTATAATTAATCGATCGAAACTTGACGTTCATTTAAACAGACGTTGAATTCCTAAGAATAAAAAATGTTGAGGAAATTAAAAGAGGGTGGAAATCAAAATAAAAATACATTTTTTGATTTCAATACAATGAAAGGTCAGTTATGTCTCCAATGGTTAACTTTAAGTCGGTTGTTAAGATTGGTGAAACTTGAACACAGAGTAATTTTTCTTTTCGTAAATGGTCATGATATAAGGTCAAGGGATCCATTGGTTCTGAAGTAAAGTTTTGCCTGACCTATCAGTGTTCATTCGTATTATATGTGTGTATGTGATTTGGTTTGTTTTCCGTTAAAATGAAGATAACGATTTTATCTAAACTGGTTCACGAAAACGTACTACTGTCTACCATCGACGTAATTATAAATACAACCTGTACCGTTCTCTTCGAGTTTCCTTTTCCTCAAATATAACTTCTAAATAGGAACCTTTATCCATTTTTAGTTCAAGAGTCACATCTTACTGGTGTCCAAGGGTCTATACTCGTACTTAGGTACGAGACGGTGGGATTTGTATATATAATAGAACGTATTCAAAATACAAGAGATTTGGAGTCAAAGGGGTACTTAATCTTGATTTAATATTCTGAAGTTACCTTTAATTCACTCGATTACGAATATTTAGTATTAATGTCGATGGTAAAAGGTGTGCGAAGGAGACCTAAGTATGAATCAACGAGTCAGCACAGACTGAGAACCTCTAGAGTACCTGACATCGGGTGGTCCGAGAAGACAGGTACCCTAAGAGGTTCGTTCTTATGACCTCACCCGTCGGTAAGGGAAGAGGTTCCCTAGAAGGGTTGGGTCCCTAGTTTGGGTCCAGAGGACGTAGTGTCCACACAAGAAATAACAGACTCCATAGTCCCTTCGGGGTTGGGTCTAATCTGTATGTATTGTTAATCAATCAAGTCAATTCAACGAGTCAGTACAGACTGAAAACCTTGAGGTACCTGACGTCGTACGGTCCGAAGGGACAGGTAGTGGGTGAGGGTCTCGAATGAGTTTAAGTACAGGTAGCTCAGTCACTACGGTAGGTTGGTAGAGTAGGAGACAGCAGGGGAAGAAGACGGAGGTCAGAAAGGGTTGTAGTCTTATAAAAGGTTACTCAACCAAGAAACGTAGTCCACCGGTTTCATAACTTCAAGTCGAAGTCGTAGTCAGGAAGGTTACTTATAAGTCTTGAATAAAGGAAATCCTAATTGACCAAACTAGAGGAACGTTAGGTTCCCTGAGAGTTCTCAGAAAAGGTTGTGGTGTCAAGTTTTCGTAGTTAAAAAATAGTGAGTCGGAAGGAATACCAGGTTCAGAGTGTAGGTATGTACTTATGACCTTTTTGGTATCGAAACTGGACTACCTGGAAACAGTCTTTTCATTACAGAGACGAAAAATTATACGACAGACCCAAACAGTACCGAAAAAAAGGTTCCTCGTTCGTAGAAAATTAAAGTACCGACGTCAGTGGTAGACGTCACTAAAACCTCGGGTTCTTTTATAACTACTCCATTTATAACCGTGGAAGTAAAATGACTGTTTCTTTCATTCTAAGACGCTCAAATCTATTAAACAGGTACCGGAGTGTTGACTATTCACCGTCCCCACTTTAAGTTTTGATTCCAAAGTTTCAGGAACGAGACCTGGTGAGGTGACAGGACGTCGTTCTAACATGGAATTAATGTTATCCGTAAGCTATTGGGAAAAAGAATAATTAATCATAACGTTTACGTTCCCCGTGAAAATCCCGAAGGTTGAACGTACTGAGGTCTCCTTGTTAAGTGTAGACTCAGATGTACTTACCGTGTGGGAATCCTCAATACGTAACTTGTCGATCATAAAGACATGTGCCATTAGGAACCGTGATAAAAAGCGTACAGAGACATTAATTCTTTCCTCTTCACCTTTATATAAAGTTTCTCTTAGAAATAAACATCACCCGGGTATTATAAAACCGAGAGGGTTGTCGAAGTCTTGTTGAAAGTGTACAAATTTCTTACGGGATTTAATACTGAATAGAGATTTCGATCTTGAGTCTTGGGGAAAAGGAACAAATCCTTCAAACTCATGTTCATATATATTAGTACCCCGTACTTAATTCGGTTAATTCGAGTAGACATAAAGTAAGGTCTTCATCATTTGCACTCCGTGGTATGGACTGAAAGTGACAAATGGAGTAGAGTTTTACAAATTAAAAGTGAAAACGGTAGAGGAATGTTGTACCAGAAGTATGACCCAGTGGTTAGGAGTGAAAGGTGGTAGTGTTATCAAATTGTTTCAAAAGATTTATTGAGAAGAGAAGGATTTATTGAAAAAACCGTTACGGTCGACAGTTCTGTCTTTATAAAAAGTCAGAGAGGAGTACCATATATGAACTATATTCGTCTACCGTGTATCTTTCACGAGTCATTTACGATCAAGGGAACGACAGAAGGGAAGTGTAGGGTAAAGGAGAAGTTCTTGTCCTTGATCCGGAATATGGATGATGACATGGGTTTCGCAGGTCACAACATGCAGTCCTCCACATGTTGTACAACTGAACCACTGCTACCACCACCATTCCTGGGTTCTGTGTTGACATTTCGTGTTTTTTCACGGGTATTGATGAACGATATCCGTTTATACAACAAGGAAGTTTTAATTATAGGGTTTCACAACCATAAACTTTCTTTCCGAAATCACGGGAATATTTTCTCCGGGGTCTCTCAAGAGTACGGGGAAGACAGTGCACTCCTATGTCAGTCTTCCACTGACAGAGACTTGGTCCTTCATCCGGAGTAGTCTATATCTAGACGGTCACGTCATTAGGACCTGAAGACCGGAAGTCTTGGCACTCTCTTTGAACAAATTTTCTGTGGGTAGATACTATAAAGTCAATATCGTCGGATTTGTCTGATTCTGTGGTGGGTACGGATTTACGACATAAAGTAAAATATTCACAGGATACCTTTTCTTTGTTTCTTTTAATTTATGGTTGAAAACGATTAGTAGAAAAGGGAAACTTTATTACGTAAAACAAAAAAGTATGTTAGGAAGTTCATAGTCTCGGAAGAAAGATAGAACTTGATAAAAAGAAACGAGTTGATAGAGAAAACAAAATAATTTTGAGAGTTGACTCGTAAGGGTTTCCGAGACCCGTTACATTTAATTAAGGATCCCCGAGTCGGAATTAGTAGACCATTGTCTCGTCATCACTCTTATGCTGGACGGAACCCATAGTCCTCAACGGGTCCGACGGATCACTATTGGTAATAAATATGTCTGTGCGGGAAGTGTTCTTGGAATTGGGGAAGATGAGACAGTCGTTGAAATTACCGAATTACTAGGAATTTCGGACACTATGATACTTGTCTCTAATGGGTAGAGGCTTCGGCCAAGTTCGAGGGGTCCAATCGGTCCAACCAGAAGTGGTAGAGGACATTGTGATCGGCTAGTGACGAGAGACACAGACACGTACACGGAGGTGTCTTAGACGGGCAGGTAGAGAAGAAATCTTGAAGTCACTTTACGGGGAAGACGGAGAGGAGGTCGAGGTCTCATTTACAATCATTAATAAGTTCCTTATAAGTAAAAAAAGAATTTAAATTAAAAATAAAATAGAACCTTATATCGACTAAATGTTATGACACAATCAAAGTCCATATGTCGTTTCACTAAGTCAAAATATATATATATATATATATATATTTTCACTTTCACAATCAGCGAGTCAGTACAGGTTGAGAAACACTGGGGTACTTGACATCGGGTGGTCCGAGGAGACGGGTACCTTAAGAGGTCCGTTCTTATGACCTCGACTAACGGTGAAGAAACAGGTCCTCTAGAAGGGCTGGGTCCTTAGCTTGGGTCCGGAGGGTATGACACCAGTTTAGAAAATAATAGACTCGATGGTCTTTTTAATATAAGTCAATACATACACATATATATATACATATATACTTTGTTAGTGAAACGACGTGTGGACTTTAATTATACTCACATATATATATATTTTGTGACTTATATATATATATATATTTTGACTTAGTAAAAGGTCATGTTGACTTTGATTGTGTTATAACATTTAGTTGATGTAAGGTTTCATTTTATTTTTAACAACAAGTCAGTAGAGGTTGAGAAACGTTGGGGTACCTGACGTCGTACGGTCCGAAGGGACAGGTAGTGGTAAAAGGTCTCGAACGAGTTTGAGTACAGGAACCTTAGTCACTATGGTAGGTTTGTAGAGTAGGAGACAACAAGGGAAGAGGAGGACGGAAGTCAGATATGGTCGTAGTCCCAGAAAAGGTGACTCAGTCGGGAAGTGTAGTCCACCGGTTTCATAACCTCGAAGTCGAAGTCGTAGTCAGGAAGGTTACTTATAGGTCCCAACTAAAGAAAATCCTACCTGACCGAACTAGAGGAACGACAGGTTCCCTAAGAGTTCTCAGAAGAGGTTATGGTGTCAAGTTTTGGTAGTCAAGAAACTACGAGTCGGAAGAAATACCAGGTTCAGAGTGTAGGTATGTACTTATGACCCTTTTTTTTTTTTTTGTGAAACTGATATACCTGGAAGTTGTCGTTTCATTATAGAGACGAAAAATTATACACCAGATCCAAAAAGTATCGAAAAGAAGGGTCTTCGTTCACAGAAAATTAAAGTGCGGATGTCAGTGGTAGGTGTCACTAAAACCTCGGGTTCGTTTATTTCAGACAGTAACAAAGTAAAAAAAGGGTAGATAAACGGTACTTCACTACCCTGGTCTACAGTACTAGAAGTAAAGACCTTACAACTCAAAATTCGGTTGAAAAAGTGAAAGGAGAAAGTGTAAGTAGGTCTCCGAGAAATCAAGGAGAAGTGAAAAACGTATTCCCACCACAGTAGACATATAGACTACAGTAGACGTATAGCTTAAATTTATTTTTAATTTAAATTCTCTTTATAATTGTAAGGGACTCATTAATAATTGTAAGATATAAGTAAGATAATCCAATCATGTTTGTATTGACACCAAATTCTGGTACTTAAAATTTAGTAATATAATTATTGATCCGAGTTTGTGTAGAAATAATTAGTTTTATCCTTGGTAATGTTAGTTGTTAAACCGGTTGTTCTTTATTCAAACAAATAAGGACATCGTATTTTTAGGTACGAAGTCCTAAGTTACTTGATTGAGAACCTTTCGTAAAAGACGTAGGACGACCAACACTTTCGAAGGGTCCACCGTGATTACCATTGTTGGACGGACGGTTTCGTCCTCTACTTTCTCTGTGTCCAAGCTAGGGACTCAACCCTTCTAGGGGACCTCCTCCCGTACCGTTGGGTGAGGTCATAAGAGCGGTCCTTTTAGGGTAATCTTCTCCTCGGACCTCCCGATATCAGGTATCCCAGTACTTCTCAACCTGTACTGACTTCGTTTAATTGTGTGTATGTGTGTGTGTGTGTGTATATATATATAGGTAAGAAAAAGTCTAAGAAAAGGGTATATCCATTAATGTCTCATGACTCATCTCAATGATCATTGAAACAACGAAAGATATCGACTCATTATAAGACACCACATACAGATGGTGTAGAAGAAATAAGTAAAGAGATAACTATCTGTCAGTCCAACGAAGGTACAGAACCATAACATTTATCACGAGGTTACTTGTAACCCCACGTACATAGAAAAACTTAATGTCAAAAGAAACCCATGTACGTGTTATCACCCTAACGACTCAATATACCATCAAGTTAAAAATCGAAATATACCTTGGAGGTATGACAAGAGGTATCTCCGACATAGTTAAATGTAGGGTGGTTTTCCCATTCTCCCAAGGGAAAAGAGGTGTGGAAGAGGTAGTAAATAACAAACATCTAAAAAAACTACTACCGTTAAGACTGGTAAAACTCCACTATTCAATAACATCAAAACTAAACGTAAGAAGATTATTAATGACTAGAGGTCGTAGAAAAGTACACAAACAACTGGTAGACACATAGACGAGACCTACAGATAAGCTCAGAAGGTAAAAAATAACCCAACACAAAACAAAACAAAAAAATAACGTGACGTACTCGACAAACACATAAAAACTCTCACTAGGAAACAGTCAATGAAGTAAATGTTTATAAAAGAGGGTAAGACTCCCATCAGAAAAGTAGAACAAATACCAAAGTAAAGGACACGTTTTCGGGAATTCAAATTAATACAGGGTAAACGAATAAAAACAAAAATAAAAGTAATAAGACCCTCCCCAGTTTTTTCTAGAACGACGCTAAATACAGTTTCTCGTAAGATGGATACAAAAGGAGATCCTCAAAATATCGCAGACCGGAATGTAAACCCAGAAATTAGGTAAAACTCAAATAATAGGACATACCACAATCTGTCATCAGATCAAAGTAAGAAAATGTACATCGACAGGTTAAAAGGGTCGTGGTGAATAACTTATCTTACAGAAAAGAAGTAACATATAAGAACGGAGGAAACAGTATTTCATCCACTGGTGTCCATCCACACAAATAGAGACTCGAAAGATAAGACAAGGTAACTAGATATAAAGACAAAAACACGGTCTCGGTATGACAACTTAGATATCGAAACATCACATCAGACTTCAGTCCTCGGACTAAAGAGGTCGAAGTAAAAAGAAAGAGTTCTAACGAAACCGATAAGTCCTAGAAACCACAAAGGTATGTTTAACATTTTTTTAAAACAAGATTAAGACACTTTTTACGGTAACCGTTAAACTATCCCCAACAAAACTTAGGCATTTAAAGAAACCCATCATTTCATTAAAAGTGTTATAACTAAGAAGGTTAGGTTCTTGAACCATATAGAGAGGCAAACACAGTAGTACCTAAAGAAAGTAGTGATAGAATCTCAAGAGACGTATGTCCAGAAAACGGAGGAATCTATCCGAATAGGGATCCATAAAATATGAAAAACAACGTTATCATTCACCCTAACAAAGAAATTAAAGAGAAAGAATAGAAAACAACAATCATATATCCTTATATTCTCTAAAGATACATAATTAAAACATAGGACATTGAAATGATTTGAGTAACTAATCGAGATCATCAAAAGATCACCATGGAAATCCTAAAGATACATACCATAGTTCAGTAGACGTTGCACTGTCAAAATGAAGAGAAAAAGATTAAACCTAAGGGAAACAAAGAAAAAGAAGAGACTAACTGGACCGATCCTGAAAGTTTTGGTACAACTTATTATCACCGTTCTCACGTGTGGGAACAGAACAAGGACTAGAATCTCCCTTACGAAAGTCGTAAAGTGGTGACTGGTACTACAAACGACACCTAAACAGTATATACCAGAAATAATTCAACTCCATCCAAGGAAGATACGAGTGAAAGAACTCTCCAAAATAGTATTTACCCACAACTTAAAACAGTTTTCAAATAAGACGTAGATAACTCCACTGGTGCACTAAAAATAAGACGAGGTGTTGTCCTCTGTGCGAGTCCGATCCCACATGTACCGAAGTCATGTCTGGTTCCCATATCAAGAATGAAACGGGACGGAAGGTGTTTGACGGGTGATGTAAGAGGAAACTAAGGGATTTCCAAGTAAAGACAGGGTCGACTAAAGGGGTGACACTTCCCCACCAAAAGACTTATGTCCTTGTAGAGAGGAGTGGAAGTTGAAGGGTGGTCCCAAAGACCAGGGAAAAAACTAAGGAGAAAAGAAGGAAAGAAAAAGAAAGAAAGTAGGATGGACTAACGTTCCCCTAAAAAGCACAGGAAATTCAACAGACTTCAGAAGGTGTTTACAAGTCGTCCACAAGACACTCTTGACAGGGTAAATATCTACATAAGACCTACACGAACACTCCTCTCTCCTTAAGACGTAGGAGGATAAGGTAGTAGAACTGCGGAGGGGAGAGTTGTAATTAAAAACACAGACGGTATACTCTCGTTGTCTTGGATAAAGTCGCAACAAGAGTCCCAATCTACCCTATTCCATACATTTCGTGGACCGTGTCACGGACTATATATTGTTACGAGTTATCTTTATCCGAAGGACGGAAGAGGAGGAGGTCGGGAGTCACCAGAGAGAAGAGGGACGGAGAAGATTATCACAAAATAAAGAAGAAGATGAACAGATCCGGGATCGTTCGAGAAAATAAATTAAAATAGTCAATAAATTAGTTGTGACTTAAACAGATTTTGACAAGATACTTAGACCCTACTACATGTTTTATGTGAGTCCCCGAACAGAAGTTGTTTACGTGTCACATATTACCCGTCATTTAACAAAATTAATTTATATTAACATGATGTTCCATCAGAGACGTTGTTTCTTCACTACATATTTCCTGTCTCACTGTCTGTGACGATGTCTTATACTTACTTTTGGAGTCGTTTTTCTATAAATTCGACCTAATATTTATTAATTATGTTGAAGTATCTTATACCGGTTTTTTCAAAGAGTTCGTCTCTTTTCTTTTAAACAGGATTTCTTTATCGAGTGATATCCTTTTTTAGGACATCCGTATAAAACCGAATAACATAATAATTACCACTAATAGTTCTGGTATAAAAAAATTTCGTTGTTTGTCCTATGGATTTATGTTTCCTTTAATATCCCTATTGTCTTGTTTTGTAAATCTTTTGGATTTACAGATCAACAGTAGAGATCCTTTCATTTTACTTACTTTTTTTTGGACTAATATTTTTTTATTTCTTTACCAATTTATTCATCACTGATTGGTTTAGTTCCATGATACATCTGAAATTATTACTATTATTACCTTATTTACATTATAGTAAAGTTTAAAGAATTTATTAGATTTTAACTTTCAAGAATATTACACGCTTGTTTCTGAAGTTTCCTTTTGCGGATTCTTTTTGTACCGACAATAAACTACACCGTGACCAGTAATAAAATATTTTTTAGAAAAACTTTAGGAGAATGTCACATGTTAAAGTTATCTTTTCTACTCCACAATGATAAGTCCTTTACGAAAATACAAATGTTTTAATAAAATTTTATAAAAAGTCTAATTGAACATTGTTAAAAAATGAACGTGATTTTTGTTGTTTGACCTTCGTAGTTCGTAAGTGATTTCATTTATAAGGGTGTTACAATTGAATGTGACGTAAGACCCTCGAAGGTGGAACAGGGAGGGATAGAGGTTTTGAGTTCAGTGAGGGTAAATCTTTCTAACATCCAAAAAAAAGTGGGTCGCTTCTCGTATAAATTATAAGTTTCGTGTCTCGTAAATTAATGGACGGCATATTCCTAAAAGTTGACTTCAACGGAGTTGTTCTTGTGTAAATGAACCACTGTTTTACCTAAGAGGATTAAGAACGGAAAAGGTTTGTCATTCTATTTTGTCCTTTTGGAAGTGGTCTGTGTACTATGGATTTGTACTTTAGTCAACAGTCAGATTACACCTCAGTCTTCTTTCTTGTTCCCTTCTAGTTTTCAATTCTTTTTCCTTATACGACGATTGAGGATCATCACAAAGATAAAGGATTGTAAATCTTAGTACTTACGAAATCGTAAACTAAAAATTACACGGACTTTCTAGGTAAGAACTCAAAGAAGAATTGATTAACAATGTTTTAAAATGAAAGAGTTTAATGTTCTAATTACGTATATAAAAATTCTTTTATAGTTTTATTAATTCTCAGAATTCTTACAGTGTGTAGGTTAAAATTTCTTCCTTTGACCTGACTGAAATGTAATAATGACAGAAAATTCACACTACCTATACGTATACACAAAATAATTTAAAAATTATTTACATTGTTTGATGTTCGTCGTTTTATTAATAAAGGAAGTTGTGAGTCCTAAAAGAAAAAAGTAAGCACCACTTATGGTGTCAAAGAGAAAGTGTCCTTAATAATTAGAACTTTCCAGTTGATATTTATAGAAAAGGATTGTAGAAACACCGACCTATTTTGATTCGCAGACGAATTACTCGTACTACGAGTAGTCGGAACCAAAAGAAAGACACCGTTCTCCTCTAGTCGTTGAGGTTTATGTAAAGGATCTCGATGAGTCGTTGTTCCCGGGTTTCAAAAGACTCCATGGACGATCATACCCCTCAATCGTTCACTTTCTTTCTCTTTTCCGTCACTCAAAAGACTTAGAGGTTTACAATGTAGAGGTCTTTTACATTGTTCGTAGACGGTGAATACATTTATTTAGTGTATTCGTCGTGTAATGACAAAGAATTCGTAGAATATGTGTATAGGAGGAGGGATATCTCCTATCTTGTTAGAGTCTCTCGGGTTCCACTACCGTACCGGTGTCGATGACTTCTCCGACCTCTACTTTAGAAGGCCGGGGTTTAGAATTCGAGAAGGTTCACGTGGTGGTATCGGGTACCACAAATCTCAGTCTGTTTGGATACGAATCAACAGTAGAAAAGACGGCGAAGGATCAAAACCTGTTCAGTGAGTTCTGGAGACACAGAGTCGAAGGAGTAAACGTTTTACCTTATTGTCCTCGGATCTATCGTATGCGAACAATACTCGTGTTTTATGATATCTATCTAGGGAATCGTTTGAGCGTCGGGACTCTAGTAGGACAACGAGACAAACAACATTAACGACGACAACAACGACAGTAAACAGAGGTTTACGTCGGTGGTCCTACTAAGAACATCTTCCGTCGTATCATACCACCGATCCTTACAACTCGAGAGTTCGATTTGTGTAGACCTAAGTTTTGGATGGTGACGATTCATTTTCGGTATACTGAGATTCGTCTAACGAATTATTATTGGAAAACAATAGAGGTAAAGAAAATTTACTTCCGTTACTATTATTTGGATTGAGAAAACCGAAAACCCTCCTAATTTATTTCACGTGTGAACCTTATGAATATTATCACGGATTAGATATCTTTCGTGAATTATTTACGGTTGAAATTAGATAACAGTTACAATAGAATAATTAAAGGTCGTCGAAGGGGGTTCCAAGACTGTAATTTGAATGAAATTCTGTAGACCTGTAGACAACACACATCTAATACCGTTGTGTACCTTTCTTACACTGTGAAGGACCCACACCAATGTTAGATAAAATGATCGACCCCATATTTAGTTATGAATGTTACGTTCCGTAGTATTAGATTGACAGTTACTTCCCATTTCTGTTGTCCATCCTGGTCTCAGGTCTCCTCCTTTGTTAAAACTTTCGTCATCGGAAAGTAAAACCCCTCGTCCAAACAATAAATATCGGTTTTCTTCTTTTTCTTCACTCTGGACCAAGGTTCCGGTTTTAAAGTACCAGGATATTATAATCAAATTTTTAGTTCCCTTTATCCTGAGAAATTAGGGAAAAATAAAATAGAACTTTCAACTTCGTAATTCTTTCAGTAGATGGGGGATAAGTATAGGATCCAAGAGTTCTCTTTCCTGTAAATTAACGTCTTTAGTCATCTTTCTTTATTGGAGTCGTACTTTTTGTTAGTAATGGTTTTTTCCTTTGTCACTAACTCACATACATGCACACAGCACGTGCACATGTATATATATAAGTCTCCGTGTATGTTACCGTAGAGAAGTCCGACTACATTTGGAGTAGTGTTGGAATTCGTCCAGTTTAAGTGTTTGGTCGAAAACCGTTAGTGACCCCATTTCACTTGAAGTCTCATATTGTCCACACCTGGTCTAGATATGACCGTCTCGTTTCGTTTCTTAACCTTAATCTAGTAAAATTAGTTTTACAAACAAACCGAAGTCAATGACTTTATTGAAGAAAGGATTTTAGACGAAGGCGAAGGACTAAGACAAACGACTCTTATTGTTGAAAAAGTCTGACTAGTACGGTTGTTAGGGTCGGGTCCCTTATCCTCGGTGTTACCCAATTTGACTTTTAGTATTCGGTCCGGTCATTTACCTCTACTTAACAATCACAAGGATCTTTCTTGTCGAGGCAAAAGGTCTAAAGGACTCCTTCCTCGACGTATTTCACCAAATAAACTAAAACGTCTGCCTTCGTCCATCGTGCTTAGATCGTCCTTTGTCTCGGGAGTTCCCTTATAAGTTTCTTACAAATTTTCCTTCGTAAAATCTTTTTTTAAATTTATTGATAAAGTTTGTTTCAACCTCTATGATACACCTCATTTCCCGTGTTCGACATTTAGGGATGTGATGATGAATGACCACTATAGAACTCGTTAGGAGAGTTGGAGAGACTCGGAGTCAAAAGAGTAGATATTTTACCCCTCTCTTTTTATATGGGAAACGTCCCAATTTGATGTTATTTAATGTTACATATATTCAACGGACCAGGAATAATCCATAAGGAATAATAGGTTTACTTATCGGTAGTGTCACTGTCTTCTAAATGAGTTTACCCCTGGTGATTACACAAAAATGAGTAAACCGTTTATACATAATCTGTGAACGTTCCAGTGTGTTCAGAAACTTAGGTTCCACGAGTTTCAGGTGACCGTCTCTTTACCAGATTATCTAAAATTGACTAAGATGTTAAATTTTTCGTATTTATTCCATCAAAACCTTAGTACCTGGTTCCATGTCTCGTTAGTTTACGCATCTCCTCTTCGGGTCCTTTTTGTTTCACAAACTTGACAGAACTTTCCGTATGTCCTTGTGAAAGTCACCTCTTCCTTTCTTTACCGTAAAGTCAGACCCCCTGAACGTATGTGTTGTCGTACTTTTATGTTTTTGGGGACCACGTAAGTCCCTTGGAGTTCATTAGTGAAAGACCCTCGGGAGTTTGTACATTAGACAGTACTCCTAAATCAATCCGGTAAGTACGGTAAAATAGGTTTTGTCATTTTGACATAAACGTCGTTTATGTCGATACGTTGTATATATATATGCCGGTATTCCGTTGACTGTCAAACGAGGACAGGATGTAAATCGTAACAGTGGCCCGTTAGAACTGTTAAAACTTCCCACTCAAAAGAAGTCACTTATCTCTCCATCACAATTTTCACTGATAAGGGGGTTGTAAGTCCGTAAAAAGTCAAATCACTTACTACGTGTAAAACCGACATTATTGACTAGATAAAGGACATGTAGATTATCTACTTTTTGTACAAAAATAAAAGAAGAGACGTGTTGTTGACCTTATTAAAAAATTTACATATAACGAAAACAAATTGTAACATTGTTATTTGGTGATGTTATAAGTACTGATTTGAAAGCCCTGATATAAATTGTAACACCTTCCTTAAACGAGACAAATATATGATTCTTGTGATTACGGTTTTATTGTGTACCTAAATCGTGTATCTAAAGACAGTCTGGCTTATATCAAATCTATCACAGTTGAAAACTGACTCAAGAAACTACAAAAATAATTATAAAATTTCGTATTGTAGACTCGGTAAAGACTTGGTTTTAGAAATCAATGTCATTTAGAAAGGATCTGAAATAATCAGAACCCTATTAGTTGATAAACGGTTTCCATTTCTTTGTAGTGTGGGTCTTCGTTTGAGTTCAACAGTTTGTCGTTTTTTGTACGTAGCGAGAGTCGTACGACAACTCTACTGGGAATCTCCTAGTTCTTCCTTAGTAATAAGTCTCGGTAGTGTTCGATCTTTTTGTGGAAGTAAAAGATGTAACCCTTTGACACTAGAAACTTTTGACGTTGACACCGAATGACCGGATGTTTCAATGTAGTCAATCCTGATGTGTGGGTTGGGTTTGGTCGAACTTCCAAAAACTAACTTGATTGTCAGGTTTCCACTCCGTCTAAAACTCCACGCCGGGTTACATCCACGAATGGATGCTGTTGCTACAATGGTCGTGTATCAACGAAAAAGGAGAAATAGATAGAAACGGAAGACGAGACAACCGAAAGTAGGTTCCGAGGTACATCATTATTTACTGAGGTCGAGGTGGGAGAGGGTTGTGGTTCGGTTCTCCTTTTCTTCTAGGTAAAGGGTGTCGAGAGGGGTTTCAGATCCCAAGGAGGACTTGGGTCAAGACAGCGAACGGAGGAGACTTAATTAGAGCAAGGACCCCGGTCTCGTGTCTTTACGGTAAGAAGTCCTTTTCTATGTCGGGACTTTGACCTCAGGGTGGACCAAGTGTGTCTGTCTTCTATCCCTTACATACCGAGGGGTCACTTTGAACTTTTAATAACGGTTTTCCGTCCCCTTCCCTAAGATCTCTCCATTTGTGGATTAATTAGGATAAAGACGAGGAATGAAGTACGATGGATCCCTTTCAGTTAATGAATTCAAAATCAAAGGATTAGACATTAAGTCGTCAGTAGAGTGTGTGAAGTCGATGTAGTGACCCGTATAAACTTCTAGTCCTCTTTTTCTATTTTTTTAGAGAAGGACATATACTATTTTTCATAATCGTATTTTCCTTTTGTATTCTAAATTTAGACTTGTACACATGTGTGTGTCGGGATATCATATTTACACCCTTAAAACGTTTCTATGAGATATAACATTTGTTTAGTTTAATTAAAGGATTAGAAATATCAGTATTTAGTCGGAAGTGTGCGAAAGTGAATCCATATGAGTACCGCTCTTATGGACTCTAAAATTTGTCCTTTTCGGATTGACGTAACGTGAAAGAGTGTCCTATATCGAGAATTAAGATTTACAACAGATAAAGTCTTCCTTACGTTGAAAAACATCCTCAGTCCTTTATAAGGGTTCCCTTTCCTGAAGTCTCACTGTCCCTCATCAGTAGATCCGTTGCCGGTCAAAACTCAAAAAACCCCAAATAAAAGGACGAGGTTTGGTCTCACCTGATATTAGGATAAGGGTGAAATCGTTAACGTTCGTTTTCCGTAATAAGTCTCGTAGAGAAGTGAGACAGTAAAGACCGGAACGAATCTAAACATGTTATCGTTCAGTCTTGTTTTTATGGATTAGGTTATTTATACATCATCAACTTATGATTAACTACTACTTTTTACCTTGAGATTGGTTGGTCGTAACGAGGTTTGATTCCTTTTTACAAGACTATGGTTTCCGTTAGTCAGATCACCTCTTTGGTTGTACCGTTATTTTCTTGTCAAGGTTCGTCTTGTTGTGTTGTGTGTGTTTTATTGAGCTTCTTTCTTAAGGACAGACCCACTCCAGTGTCCTGAAGGTAGTTGGGGAAGCTTTCTTTCGACGACCCTCTACTCTTGGCGTGGAATCAATAGGAATGGATGTGTTATTAATCGTATCGTGTCGAAGGCAGTCTATCATTCGTAAACAATAAAAAAAATTTATATGAACTGAAGTTAGTCGTCTCAACCCTACTTCATTTTCTGTGACACAATAGGGAAGATTGTTTCCGTAACGGACGACGTCATGAGACTTTATTCAGTTTGGGTCTGGGTTTGGGTATACGACATTGGTTAGTTAGTCGGATAGATATAGATAGTGTAGAAACATGATAAACGTCACAAGACACATATAAATACTCGAATCATGTTATTCGTATCTAATAAGGAATGACAGGTAAAGAGTTGGTTAGAAAACAGAAAGTCTCTGGACTCAATTTCCACCGGGAAATTTTAATAGCCATTTCTTTTTATCGTCTTATGTAACACGGTTTAGATACAGACATGAATGAATGAACAATGAATGAAACTCACTTCACTAGTTATCAGAAGGACGACGACGACGACGATTCAGCGAAGTCAGCACAGGCTGAGACACGTTGGGGTATCTGTCGTCGGGTGGTCCGAGGGGACAGGGACCCTAAGAGGTCCGTTCTTGTGACCTCACCCAACGGTAAAGGAAGAGGTTACGTACTTTCACTTTTCACTTTCACTTCAGTGACTCAGTACAGGTTGAGAGTCGCTGGGGTACCTGACGTCGGGTGGTCCGAGAAGGTAGGTACCCTCAGAGGTCCGTTCTCATGACCTCGCCCCACGGTAACGAGAGAGGCTTTATCAGAAGGATCGTCTTAATAAATGTTTTGTAGAATGTCCTGTACACTTTATCAGTGTCTTGTAATCCTACGGAAAATTTCGATCAGTGGATTGTCTCTAAATCCCCCTTTTTTAACGATGAAAGATTGAGACATACACATTACAGGGAGATTCGTTTGCCGAGATTTCAGACTCTATGAGTCAGGGGATCTTAAGGAATATGGAGACAAGTTTTAAGGTGTCTCTTTGACCGAACAGGAAAATCCTACCAGAGTCGTACATCTTTATTTCACTTCGTTGTGAATTTCTTCCATATAATTACGTCGAAAACCTGGACCTCGGACTCTCGGGTTTAGGTCTTAGTAGAACGTCCGAAAGGTAGGTAACGTGGTCGGAGAGACAATAAGTTTATTTCGGTCATTCCTGACCTAATGTTCAGTCTTCAGATAACACTGGACAAAACACCGAGAAGGTCTCGGAATTATGGGTCTTGTCATTGATATTACTCATCATACCTTGAGAACTTCACCCGTACCGAGGACGTCGTCGTTTTTGTGTTGGTGATGGAAGTCTTTCGTCGAGTTGATGGAAATTGAGGTATATAGAAATTCGGTACGTAGTGGTTCGCAACCCAAGATTTGAGTGGTGATAGTAGTCGAACTAGACCGTCGAAGACCCAAGATTAGGACTGTAACGGATCGACTGAAAACACGCGATTGCAGGAGGAGACATTTTACTCCTAAAATGTATGTAATCGATCTAACTGATTGAGTTTTGACTGGAGTACAGAATATTTGTAGTACAGTAACTCTTTCGACTTCCCACTAATCAGATTTTATTCATTTGATAAACTGACCCTAATTTGATGTTTAAAGTTATCGTTGATTGGAAATAATCCTCGAATAATACATAGTCTGTGACAAGATTTGTAAAGTGTACAAAACTTGATAATTTAAAAGTCTTTAACCCAGAAAGGACCACCGAGTCACCATTTCTTAAGTTAAACGGTCACGTCCTCTGTGACAAACTATCGACTAGGTCCTTCTAGGGCGTACGGTACCTAGTTGATTTAGGTACACGAGACCTCGGGACGTCGGTGTCGATGACTCGGGCGCCCGGGACCTCGGGTACGAGATGTTGTTCTTTTCGGTCGTGCCACTCTTCGGGCGTGAGCCGTTGACCTCTCGTCGGCGCAAACGGTGTTGATCTCTTTTGGACGTGAGTGGTTGTTTCTGAGTCGAGTCGGTTTTTATTCATTTATTTACTTATTTTAATTGAAGTCTTCGGTAAATTCCATCCAGGATGACGATAGGAATATAGTGTCCATTCCTTTGACTCCGTGTCTTTATAATGTTTCGTACGGGTGTCAGTACGTCTACTACCGGACCCTGAATTTTGTGGTCTTAGAACCAGGTCACCTCGTCCTTTACCGTTGGGTGGGGTCATAGGAACGGACCCTTTAGGGTACCTGACTCCTCGGACGACCCGATGTCAGGTACCCAAACTTTTCTGAGCCTTTGCTGACTCACTGATTGTGTGTGTGTGTGTCACTCTCAATTCCTTGACTTTCTTTGACTTATTCCGAGTCCGTCTCTTTCGTTGCCCCTTTCACCACTCTCTTACTTAACCTGTGCAAACGTCTTCGATTTAGTATTTATCGATATAATTCTGTAAACCTGTTTCCGTCTTAATGGAATTTCGATTATTTCACGAGGTGAGGGTACTTTCCGGAATCGTTCGCCAAGTGTATCAGTGTCAAAAACTTTTAAAACGTTTTCTTTCCATGAAAAGTGACTTTAACCGTCTCTGTCGACAGATAAAGTAATTTGAAGGACACCACAGTCAACCATGACTTCACAGATACCGTGCACCCCCTTGGGTCAATACCTTTCATGCCAACTGATCTATAATCAAACCCAAATGATAAGTGTTAGTAGAGGTCTATACCCCTTGAATGATTTTCGGTAAAGTCACAATTCTTTCCGAAAAGAGGAAAAAGAAAAAAAGAAAAAAAAAAAAAACTACTCTTACCGTGTCGAAAACAACGGTAAACCTTCTGTATAGGTATTTTGTTTAACCATTAATTTCTGATTCCAGGTAGATCAGTTCCGATACCAAAAGGTCACCAGTACATACCTACACTCTCAACCTGACACTTCTTCCGACTCACGGTTTCTTAACTACGAAAACTTGACACCACAATCTCTTCTGAGAACTCTCAGGGAACCTGACGTTCTTCTAGGTTGGTCAGGTAAGACTTCCTCTAGTCGGGACCCTAAAGAAACCTCCCTTACTACGATTTCGACTTCGAGGTCATGAAACCGGTGGAGTACACTTCTCAACTGAGTAACCTTTTCTGAGACTACGACCCTCCCTGACCTCCGTCCTCCTCTTCCCCTGCCGTCTCCTACTCTACCGACCTACCGTAGTGCCTGAGTTACCTGTACTCAGACTCACTTGAGGCCCTCAACCACTACCTGTCCCTCCGGACCGCACGACGTTAAGTACCCCGACGTTTCTCAGCCTGTGCTGACTCGCTGACCTGACTTGACTTGACTTGACTTGACTTGTGCTTACAGATACTGTCCATAGAAGAAAATAATGAAAGTAAAAAATTTTTTTATCGACTATTTGATGTCTAATTTTGTTATTTTATACTTTATCTACGTTATCTTTAATCTTTACTTTAGTCATTCTTAATGAGATTTTAACTTTTCGTTTAAAAATGTTTATTCGAGAATCTAGTATGGTTTACTAATTAATTCTTCTCCTTTATTATCAATGAAACCTTATCTTCATCATTCATCTGTGGACCTATAAAACAATTAGGTTAATTACGTCTCTTCACTCAGTATACTTGTGTAACCCTTTCCTAAATTTTAAGAACGATTAAACTTTATTTTATGAACTTAGTTGTCTCTACTGTGAATTGAATTATACGGTGACGACTCCCCCGTAGTTGTTGGTCAACGAATTACACATAGTACTCGAAATGACCAGGACTTCTAATCAGTGATTTGTTCTTTTAAACTTTGTAAGATTTTAGAATGTTGAGTATAAATCTTCTTAAACTATCTACTAAGGGGTTTAAACTGTTATTTGAATTTGCCAATGTTCCTTATAGTTATTACTCAACATTTCAAAAAGATTTTCTTTGATAAGATTTTTTTATTAGTTTTTAGTTAAACTTTTGTAGTTTAAAACTAATGGTAAAATTTCTTTTCTAACTTAATAGTTGCATGAGAGAAATATCTTCTAAAATGTTTTGGTGACAGTATACTTTTGTACTAGTTTTGTGTACGTAGATTTTTTAATTCTTTCATAAGGTCACCATACCATCAGTCTATTAATTATTTTTATTTTATAATAAAATGAGTTAAAATCTTATAAACACCGTAAACAGTCTAAAAAAAATTACATACGAAACGAGTAAGAGTTTGTAAGCGAAACAAGGATCAAAAACATAACTATTAGAACACAACAAAAGGGATTTCTCCCGGGGGTTTAACATATTTGTGACTTTAGACGGAGACTCGAACCTGTAATAAGGTTCCAAAACAGAAGGAGAAGATAGGTCAGATAAAATACGAGACGGGTCTACAGTGTAAAGAAACACAATTACAGACAAAAGTGTTTCCTTCCTCCCTGATTTTACAAAATTTGTTGACAAGAGATGACCCGTAGTATAATTCACGAAATACTGTAATGGAGCAAATTAATATATGTACAGAACTTCCATCCCGTTAACAAAAGGTATTATAAAGGGGTTTAGTTTTTATTTACGACCAACGTTATTCCGGACGAGAGATACTTACGATGGAACGGTCGACGTATAGAATTGTTCAGGTAGTATTCACACAACTAATTTCTATTGTATGTTGGGGAAGTCCACTGGGTAAAATTTAAACTTGTATCGAGGGGTTTTACGTAGAAACCCAATTGACACCCAAGAAACAAGTATTTGTGACAATTACAATTCCAACGAACCCGTTTGACAAGTGAATTCCTGAACTTACGTGAAACAAAGGACATGGAGTGGGACGGACTCGTATAAGGGACGATCGAGTATCATCAGCCACGAATTGTGGGGTGACTCTTACTGTGAGATTAGGACCCCCTAATTCGTTTGTGACGGGGATCAGAAGTCGTAATGTAACAATTAGGTAATCCTAAATGTTTTCATGTTAAACTTTTTGTTCCTTTATTAAGATAACGGGTATTAAATCCTACCGTTTTAGTCTAGTCAATTCCGACGGTTGCATACTAAATTAATTGTGTTGGTAACAAACCTCCCATAACGTCGTGTATACCATACTATACATTTTGGTTCGTTGTAAAAAAATATTACACACTTATATCTATTATGCTTCAATTTCTAGTTCATCGCTAGAGAAGGGATCGAGATGGAACCCAACGTAAAAATTGGACTGAGACTGATATAGTTCATAGTTAAAGTATATGCTACTACTTTAACAGATAACTTTATTTTTCAATATTGGTCGTAAAAAATGAAATATACAGTCCAAGAATTATCAAAGGATTTATTGTTCCTTGTGAGAATCAGTCAACCGTAAAAGGTCACAAAATTAACGGACGACACTATATTAATAACACTGTAAAACCCTACAAAAATTGTAGGACTTAATTTATAAGACTGTAGGGTGTCTCGTGAAGTACTTTTGTCAGTTTGACATAAGTTCAGTAATCGTCAGATGTCGACAGGAAATTATAATTTTAATAAAAGGTTATGTTTTGTGTCTACTTTTAACTTCATAAATTGTTAAAACTCGAGTCCAATCTAAACTCGATATATAATGGGATTAAACCGTCCATTCCTTCTAGTTCCACTACGACTCTAAGAAGGTAATTTGAAATAGACTTCGTGGTTCACTTAATTCCGGTGGAGCACTATCTTCTATTACTTGTTTTACATGACTAAAGTTGTCACGTTAATCGGGGTCTAATGTGTCGGTGTTTAAGACGTAATTCCTATTAGTGGTCTGGTGGTGTAGAGAAAAAGTTAACAGGACCTTTCGACCGAACGAAATAAAATAAGTCCATAAATAAATAGATAGGTAGTTAGACAAATAAATAAACGAAGTATACTATATAAGTTTATTTTAGAATGTCTATTAAATCTATTAAATAAAAAGTTTAAAAATATTTTAAAAATTTCCATTGTGAGGTAAACGTCCATAATGTTTTACAACCGATACATAGGGTACAACATGTCACGTAGGACCTCGGACAGAATGTGGGTCACCAAACACGGAGTGTGAGGGGATGGGGATACAACGGAGAGGGGAGTCGGGTGGGTATTAGTGATCTAAAAGAGATACTCAGACGGAACAATACGGAACACTCGAGAAAAAAACAATACGAGTGATTAAACAACGTTGATAATTTAAGGTGTGCATTCACTGTAATATGTTATAAATAGAAAAAGATAGACTGAATAAAGTGAATCACATTACGGGAGGTTCAGACAGGTACAATTGTGTTTATCGTATAAAAGTAAGAAAAAATACTGACTCATAATAACGGGACATCGGGTGGTCCAAGAAGACAGACACCTTAAAGGGTCCGTTCTTATGACTTCACCCAACGGTAAAGGAAGAGGTTCCCTAGAAGGACTGGGTCCCTAGTTTGGACTTAGACTACCTAACCGTCCACCTAAGAAAAAGTGATTCGATGGTCCCTTCAGGATCATAAGGTAACAATCTATTAACTATATAAAATTTATTGTCCAGGATACGACATGAGTTACACCGTTCCAGTATTACCTAAAAGCTTCACTTTCGGATCGACCCAACTGGTCACTAATCGTGTCCCTATTGAGTGGTAGAAGTGAACCTACAGAAAGTTTGTAGAGTCTTAATCGTGTAGACTTTAGAACTAAGGGAATGGAAAAGACGGGTACGACAATTCGACGATTCAGTGAAGTCAGCACAGGCTGAGACACGCTGGGGTGTCTGTCGTCGGGTGGTCCGAGGGGCAGGGACCCTAAGAGGTCCGTTCTTGTGACCTCAGCCAACGGTAAAGGGAGAGGTTATGTACTTTGACTTTTCACTTTCACTTCAGCGAGTCAGCACAGACTGAGGATTGCTGGGGTACATAACGTCGCATGGTTCGAGGAGGTAGGTACCCTAAACGGCCCGTTCTCATGACCTCACCCCACGGTAACGGAAGAGGTCAGAGTCCCTTTCCGTTGAGATACGAAGGTCGACGAGTCCAAGTGTTTGAATAATAGGGACATAATACGGTCATAATAGGGACTAAGAAAGGAACGAGAGTGTGTAGTTTTACGTTTTGTAGTTTCTTAGGATAACCGATTTTAAGTTTTAGGTTACGAAGGATGGTGGAGAAGGAGACGGAGAATCAAGTTCGGTGATAGTGGAAAAAATTAAACCATTTTATCTGTATTTTTTCCCTGAGGGAACCACCAGGTCCCAATTCTGAGGTACAGGGGTCACGTGTCCCACGTGCAAACTAGGGACCAGTGTCTTGATTCTAGGGTGTACAGTACTCCGTATCGAATTTTTTTTTCTCTCTCTGTATTTTAAACGGTACGATTGATAAAGTTTCGTATATAAGGTACCGAAGGAACCACCAAGTCTACCATTTCTTAGGTGGACTTCACGTCCTCTGAACCTAGTTGGGGACCCAACCCTTCTAGGGGACCTCCCTTACCGATGGGTGAGGTCATAAGAAAGGACCTCTTAAGGTACCTGTCTCCTCGGACCTTCCAATGTCAGCTAACCCAGCTTTTCTCGACCTGTGTCGACTTAGTGATTGTGTGTGGTACCTTAATTCATGTAAGTGTCACACCACGTTGATAGTGGTGATAGGTGAAGGTCTTGAAAAGTAGTAGGGTTTGGACACTTTGTCATTGACGGGTAAAGGGTAGAGGGAGGTGGTCACGGATTGTTGGGGTGAGGTGAAAGAGATACTTAGATTAAGAGTGTCTATAAAGTATATTCACTTTAGTACATTATAAACAGGAAAATGCAAACCGAGTAAAGTAAATCGTAAAAATTTCCGAATAGGTACAACATCGTACATAGTTTAAAAGGAAAAGGAAAAATTCCGATTCATTATATGGTAACATACGGATAATTTTATCGATTCAAAAATTCTAAAAGTATGTATGAGAGTTAAATTTGAGAGGTTCCATTCCGTTCTCTTACGACCGAAATCCCCACGGACTGTTAGTAACCACAATGGATGTAGTTGATATCGATACGTCACTTTACTTGTCTTGTCGGAGTCCCTACCCCCAATCCTCCACGTATTCATTCCCTCATTCTAATCATCTTTTCTCGTGACTACCCTTGACCCTTCTAGTATAATTTTTCTCTGAAATGGAAGAAGTGTTAGAGACGGACCTGACTGGTTCTACCTTTTCTCCTCGTCGTATTTATTTACGATTCATACAAAAATCAATGTTGTTTCTTTATTTATTATTAAAACTACGTTCGAGACGTGACTAATACGGACCAAAAAGATTTTTGCAACCGAAGTGTGAGACACTCTATCGTTAAATTTTCAATGGAAATTTAAGTCAAATAAAGTTATAAACCGAAATTACTTAAATATCGACAAAAATGTCGACCTTTTATGTTCGAACGTTTCCGTGTTATGTGTGTTATCTTTTATTTGTCCTGTTTCAAATCATTGTTGTTACCTACTCTAAGTATAAAGTCAAGTGACATTGACAAAGTTCGGAAAACCGGGTCAAGACCACCCCAATTTAGTAACAAAACAATAAAGTTTCACTGTTGAATGTCATCTTTCCTTCCCTTCAAAGAGAACAAGAAATATTTAATAATTTTAAGAGGAACTATTACACTAAATGAATATCCTTACAAAAATTCTTTACACAGGTAAAAAACATCGTACATAGTTTACGATATTTACATCAATGTACATAGTTTACATCGTACACAAGTCAAAAACCTTCAAACGAAGTAAAGTCGGACTGTCACATTTTACAGAATGGGTCTGTACTTGACCTTATATCGGATAAAGTGACCTTCATTTGTTCCACCATGGATCCCGTCATGGTGACGGGACATAGACGAAACACTTCGGGAGTGTAAAAGAGGGTTGTGGTGTGTAGAACAAGTACTTTTTCAGGTACACCTGGTTCCCTCTGGGAAGACAGTTAGTCGTACAATTTTGAACCATTTCAAGTAAAGAGAATAATAATCTACTTTAATTATAGGCGTTCAAGATTATAAAGGAGAACGTGAGGTGAAATCTTTAGTGACAATGTCCCTTTCTCGAACGATGTAAAATCTTTTTCTTCAGAGTTATACTGTATTACACTAAATGTCAAAAGTCTCCTGAAATCATAGACGTTCCAACAGTCGTGAGTGCTTGAGGTGATGAGTGGTAGATAAGTCAAGAGTTGAAGAAGTTTTGTAGGAAGGTAGAAAGAAGATAGAAAGATTACTTCCGAAGAAAAACAATTTTTGTTTTTTCTATGAAGAATCAGAAGTAGAGAGAGTTAGGGAGAAACCTAGTTGTGTCAATGTACGGAAGAAAGACGAAAAAAGAAGTGTCGTAGTCAAGTCAAGTCAAGTTAGCGAGTCAACACAGGCTGAGAAACGCTGGGGTACTTGGCGTCGTACGGTCCGGAGGGACAGGTAGTGGTTGAGGACCTCAAGTGGGTCTGAGTACACGTAGCTCAGCCACTACGGTAGGACGGTAGAGTAAGAGACAGTAGGGGAAGAGGAGGACGGGAGTTAGAAAGCGTAGTCCACCGGTTTCATAAAACTCCATATTAGATGAATAGTATTTTAAGTAGGTAAAATTTACGTTTTAGGTTAAGAAAAATCATTTAAATGTCTTAGTACGTTAGTGACGTTGTCAGGTCAAAATTATGTAAAGGTTCGTGAGGTTTTTATGGCTACCGGGTAAAAACGTAAAAAAAGATTGTTAACGGAAACGAAACCAGGTCACTGAGGTGTGAGAACTAAAGGAACAACAGAAAAAAGGGTAAGATCGGGTAGGAGGAACCAGACAGGGAGGATGAGATGTGTCGGAAATTTATATAAGGAATGTTGGATTAGGATCCGGAAATGTCGGATCCGGGACCCAAAGAAAAGAATGAGGCGTACGAAAAGAATTCGGTGGAACAGGTAAGGTACTGAAATTAATGGTGGGTGGATGTGGTTTTAGATAAGATATGAACTTTGTTTGTGTTGTAACGTTTAGTTGATATGAAATTAAAAATTTTTAGACGAGAGGTGAGTCTGGAGAGAAGACCCGAGATTTAAATATATATAATAGACACATGATGGAAGTTGAATTGTACTTTACTTGAAACCATAAGAGACAGACGGACGTACGTACGAGTCAGTGAAGTCAGTACAGGTCGAGAAACTCTGGACCCCCCGATATCGGACGGTCCGAGGAGACAGGTACCCTAAGAGATCCGTTCTTGTGACATCACCCAACGGTACGGGAGGAGGTCCCCTAGAAGGACCGGGACCCTAACTTGAGAGAAGAGGAGACAGAGGACGTAACGTCCACCTAAGAAATATGTGACTCGATAGACTCTTCGGGTAAAAGAAAGATGGGGTTTTGAAAAGGAGGAGGTTACAGAGGAGAGAGTTATTTCTGTAGTGATTGTAGGAAGTGAGTCACCGGACATGGTCTTTTGAACACGTGAGAGGAATTGGAGAGAGAGGGATAGGATGGTATGAGTCCCGTAGGGAAGAGGGGTAGAGGTATCTGTGAAGGGATCCGGGTTTCGTTGTCGTAAAGAACGAACTTGTTGATGACATTGGAGAATTACCAAAGAGACGTAGGTGAGACCTGGGGAAGATGTGAAAAGAGGTGTTACGATAGTCTCAGTTTATTTTTCATTTATATTAAGTTTAGATGAGATTTACAAAGTTACCAAAGATATTGGAAATACTATTTAAGTCTTAAGAAGTGGTATGGGATGTATCGGGAAGTGGTAGTCCAGGGATTGTTAGGGGGTCCGGGTGTCCGTAAGGAAAGTAAGAACGGATGATTTTAGGATGGTGTCGGAATTGCATGGTTTGAGAGGAGAGCGAGATCCAATGAAGGAGTGGGACTTTACAAGAACGTACCCAAAGGGGTGTAGAGTGAGAACGAGTAACAGTTCACAAGGTGTATAAGGGTTCTCTTTGAAAGAAGGGACTGAGATCTAAGAACCAGTCAAAGTTATTTTATGAGAGAGTATCATGGGACCAGGAACCATCCTGACTAGTGTTGACATTAATTTATTGTCAGATATAACAAATCATAGACAAAGGGAGAGATCTGACAATAGAAGTACTCCCGTCCCTGTTACAGTTTAAACGAAGTAATAACATACGAACCCTCGGACTGTGTATCCTCCGTGAGTCATTTATGGACAGGTTCCTGACGTACCAAAGTAAATCAGGAGTATTGTTAGGACTTTAAATTCATTCTGGTAAATATATCGTATCCATTTCTTTAATACTAAGTCTCTTACGTCAATTGTACCGGTTCTAGTTAGTGTCTCCTAAAATAATTATCTTCGTATTTATCTTATTGTGTCACTCGTAGAATCTTATGAACGAATTAGTTTCGATCTCATTATTATTTACTATGTGTAACAGTAATTATAACAAGTCGAAAATTTGTTTAGAAGGTCGGTTCCTTGGTTTCGTCAATCAGTCGGAATCCTTTATCTCAATGTGGATGTGTAAATTAGAGAGAGTTTTTTTACGAAAACTTCATCTTTAATTGTATATAATTTAATGAAAGAGGGTCCTTCAGGATTGGGTACTGGTTAGATAATAAACATGTATGGTATATTTCTACTAACTACTTTTCTTAGGTACCAAAGAGGGTGAGGATATGGGTCAGTGGTGTATCGCTTATGTGACGATACTTAGTTCCTTAGATCCATCATGACCCACCATACCATCTGTCATTATTCGTGAAATATTTACAAACAACTAACCTATATCTTTACAATTAGTCATCTTTACTCGGTTTCGAACTTGGGAGTTGAAGGACTAAGTTTAAAATTTCCATTGAATATGGAGTTAGTTTTTTAAAATCTACTTTGAAGAACTCGGAGGGAGAAGGCTTCCGAAATGCACTTGATAGGGAAAGTACCATGATTGATGGTGGGGTGGTCGTGATCTGTTGGAACGGTCTTGAGAGACCTCTTCTTTTTATTCCGAAACCTTATTCTATTCTTACATATCATCTGTGTTTTTGAAAAATATTATTTGTATTTTCGGTGATTGGTTAACTAGTTAATTTCTTATTTTGTTTTTTGGATTCGTTAATTTCGTTACCTATAATAAATCGTTTATGGACACCTCATGGACACAAACGGTGTATCACAACTATTACTACTGGGTGTAAACAAATCAAATATTTTACAATTATGGACGGAGAGGAGGGAAAGACGTCACTTGAACTTGTGCGGTTGGACACCAGATTGTCAGTGAATGAAAAACTAGATAGGGGTGATTCTACCGTCGTGTCTCTACATCTAATCAGGATACTCAAAACATAGGTCGTATGCTTCTATTCGGGACTTGAAACTATTCGGGTGGTTCGGTACCGTAAAAGAATTATGAAACCCTCATTTGTATATTGACCAAGACGGTGTTCAAGATTTATCCCGAGGTCAAGAAGGTGATATGGACCCAAGACGGATTTGGGGTAAGTTTGTCTTTAGACTATTTGTAAGATTGTGAACGACCAGGGGAGAGTTACTCCGACTCTGGTATAGATACTTCAAAGAGGAATTTCAACTGGTCTCATCCGGTTTGGTTTCGTTTTCTAGTCGTCCAGTTGACGTTCTAACTTATCGTCTTGGTCTGTTCTAAACTAGTCGGAGGTGTCATGTGGTCCAAATAGTCTTCACTACCTCTCGTTTTTGGTTCACAGTTGGGCTCTCCGGTTTAGAATTTGGGTCCGGTTCATACAATGAATGTTGTTTGTCGTAATTTACTATATGTTTCTAGTCCTGGTGTCATTTACGTCCTCTTGTCAAACTTAGTTCCTAGTTTCATTTATTCGTCGTTTTCTAAAGTTCCTAAATTAAAACTCCGGAGAAGCATAATCGTAACTCAATCACTTACCGACCTACCCAATTTCCGTATTCTTATTCCCCTCAGGCCTTGAACGTTGGTTTTCTTTTGATTTTATCTAGGAGAATTGTTCTATTTCACACAATAAGGGTAAAATGTCTATCCTTTGACTCCAAAGTTTCGGGGTCACTAAACGGTTTCCCTCTTGAGACTTGTTCCTCGTCCTACGTTGGTCTTGGTTTGTATTACAGACTGAAGACTTTTCGTGAAATATTTACAGACAACTGACCTAGGTCCTTGTTTGGTTTTGAATTTGTGAAGAGTAAGTATAAAATGGACATTGAGAACCCGAATTGATATTATCGTAAAATGTATTTGATAGAGAAATTAACATAATACATCATATGGTAGGACAAAAGTAATCACCATTTCCATTCAGTTTAGTGAGTACTAACCTCAATCAGATTACGTTCAGTCAAACCATCTTTCTGCAAAATTTCCACTCTGTACTTGGTTGTCTCTTCAAGTCAAGACAACGAATCAGTACAGACTGAGAAACGTTGGGGTACTTAACGTCGTGCGGTCCGGAGGGACAGGTAGTAGTTGAGGACCTCAAGTGAGTTTGAGTACACGTAACTCAACTACTACGGTAGGTCGGTAGAGTAGGAGACAGTAGGGGAAGAGGAGGAAGGAGGTTAGGGAGGGTCGTAGTCTCAGAAAAGGTTGCTCAGTCGAGAAGTGTACTCCACCGGTTTCATAACCTCAAAGTCGGAGTCGTAGTCAGGAAGGTTACTTGTGGGTCCTGACTAGAGGAAATCCTACCTGACCAACCTAGAGGAACGTCAGGTTCCCTGAGAGTTGTCAGAAGAGGTTGTGGTGTCAAGTTTTCGTGGTTAAGAAACCACGAGTAGAAAGAAGTGTTAGGTCGAGAGTGTAGGTATGTACTGGTGTCCTTTTTGGTATCGGAACTGATCTGCCTGGAAACAACCGTGTCATTACAGAGACGAAAAATTATACGAGAGATTCAACCAGTATTGAAAAGAAGGTTCCTCATTCACAGAAAATTAAAGTACGGACGTCAGTGGTAGACGTCACTGAAACCTCGGGGTTTTTTATTTGAGACTGTGACAAAGGGGTAGATAAAGGGTACTTCACTACCCTGGCCTACGGTACTAGGAGTAAAAGACTTACAACTCGAAATTCGGTTGAAAAAGTGAGAGGAGAAAGTGAAAGTAGTTCTCCGAAAAATCAAGGAGAAGTGAAAGACAGTATTCCCACCACAGTAGACGTATAGACTCCAATAACTATAAAGAGGGTCTTTAGAACTAAGGTCGAACACGAAGAAGGTTGGGTCGTAAAGAGTACTACATGAGACGTATATTCAATTTATTCGTCCCACTGTTATGTGTCGGAACTGTATGAGGAAAAGGATAAACCNACAACAAGGTACAGGTCAAGATTGACAACGAAGGACTGGACGTATATCCAAAGAGTTCTCCGTCCAGACCACCAGACCATAAGGGTAGAGAAAATCTTAACAGGTGTCAAATAACACTAGGTGTTTCAGTTTCCGAAACCGTATTAGTTATTTCGTCTTTATCTTCAAAAAGACCTTGAGAGAAGGAAAAAGGTACTAGGTCACCTACAACCGTTAAAGTAGAGACCAAAGAGACGGAAAAGATTTTGGTCGAACTTGTGGACCTTCAAGTGTCAACTGTATAACGACTTCGAACCGAACCTCTTGAAACTCGTAATGAAATGGTCGCACACTCTACTCACGTTGACACACCATCAGACTCGTAAGAAACCGTAACGGAAAGAAACCCTAAGGGAATGTAATCGTTATTCGTTTTTTTTTTTTTCACTTTTATCTTCGGTACATATACGTACAAGAACTCTCTTCGGCATAAACGGACCAATCTCTTCGTAGTGTCAATTAAAGACATAGGGTGTCCGTTTCAGTGTCACCTGTGTTATCACGTTTGAATTTACTGTGGGGACATTACTGTTGGAGTTGTGTCTTATAAAGTGAATTGAGAGAGAGAAAGAGAGAGAGAGAGAGAGAGAGAGAGAGAAAGAGATACGATAGACGAGTTTCGGTCCCAACCTCTCATGGATATATTATTACACAACTGACATAATTATTATTTGTAAACAAAACTTAATATAGAACTTAATTATTACTCTGAGAGTCTAACTCTCGAGTGAGTGACCTTCGGACCCAAACACTTATAACAACCAATTAGTAACTCGGTGGGATACTTGAATTATCTGTGATATATGTTATTTGCACACTGATGTCAAACGGGAAGTACGGAGACACAAGGATTGATTATCGTATCTAGACTCTCGTGTCAGAACATTTACTATCTTATTTTATGTGTTTTATTGTTATTCTGTTAAGTTTTTAGAGTTGTCTATCTCTGTATTTTCAAATGCCAACTGTAAGAAGGAAATTTCAGTGACACTACTCTACTCTCATCGTTTTACAGTTTGTCTTTCCTCCATTTTGTTCACTTTAAGTGGTGTCATCGACTTAATACAGGTTTAGAGTTGCCACTGTTCTTTCCGGAAAGTTCAGATTTATTTCTACCCCTTTATGGTCATTAATACGGAAGATAAATAGTGGAAAGTCATCGACTTCCGTAAAATGTTGGAAATTGAGTAATTAGAAGTTTTGTACTGACACTCAGATTTCTTACTGTCGACCAGGTGGAACAAAGTGTCCTTTTACTACTCTGGATTCCCTACCCCACTCACCATCTCGACGACGTGGTACGGACATCCAGGTGGTCCCTTCTGTAAGTTCGGTTATCGATCGGTAAGATTTTAGGTCCGTGATTTGGGTACCTTTGTATCCGGAGGAGTTTTTGTAAATGATAGTATGGTGTTAGATTTCAGGATTCTAACCTTTCAGTAAGAGAAGATTACTCGACGGTCCTTATACTAAGAGACCAGAAAAGGAAGATCCACAATTACTCTTAAAAAAATAAACACTTTTCTTAGGACTACGGCAGTCATTATTATTTGTACATTGGTCTCGAAATTTTAGTATTCAGTAATCTATGATTTCCACTCCAGGTACACAATAAAATAAATGGGACACAGATATGATGGAAGTTCATCAGACATAGTAAGTGACAAACTTCATAAACGACAATGAGAGACCTTCTTTGACTTTAAGGACATTCTTCTAATTTATACGGATCGAATAACTCCAGTCCGAACTGGTATATTGACGGAAACCGGTCACCTTACATCCGTTTTCAGTGTAAACAGTGGAAACTTTTCTTCAAAATTTTTAATTGTATACCATCCGGTACCCTTAAAGGGGAGACAGTTATTTAGATTTTCAACGTCTATCTCTGATAAGGTAGTCAAATAGGTTTCCGTGTCAACCTTTACTTGTTTCGACTCTACACTTGGGTCCGTAAACTCAAGGTCGTGGGCAAAAGAATTACTGATAAGGTCCTTTAAAAGTGGTGACATTCTCACACCGGGTTTTCTCGGTTCCCACTTAACAAGTTATTTTTGAAATATTAATCATTAAGGAAATCCGTGACTCTCTTGGACTGAGACCAAATATTTCCATTAGTAATTAATTTACAAAAAGACATATATACAAATGAGTTCCAGAAATATGTTCTCCATATAAAAATTATAATCCCTCTTTGGATAAATATGAACTCTTGTTTCACTGGTTGAGAAACAGATTATCCGATTATGGACGGGAGTTCCTAAAGTTAATGTTAAAAAATTAAGGGTTTTTATTCGACCTGTTGACTGTTGAAGATCTAAGTTGGTGGAGAAACATACCGGAAAATTGTTACGAATAGGAAGGGTCATCAATAACAAGAAACAGGGAATCCAAAGAGATGGGACCTTTGTCTCTAACTTTGACGTTGAAAATTTATATTAAAGGATAAGATTAGACGACAAAGGGTTCAGAAGGAGTAGAGTCATTAGTCATGGAAGTAATTCGGTCCACGAGTCTTGTGTTTAAGCCTCAGTGAGAACTTAGGAGTGAAAGGGAGTGTGGGAAATAAATTAAGAATGCGTAGATGACAGGATTTATATAGGATATAAGACTTTAAAGGACATATTGTATGGTGAAGAGGGTTTGAGACTCGGTCGTAGTCGTGACGGTCCCGACACCGTCATTTGAGGATGACCAGAGGAATGACGGTGAGGACAGGAGTTTGTGTAACGAGAGGTATCTCGTCGGACTCAGTAGGAAGATTTTCTATTTACCCTAACACGGTGTGGGACGAGAAAATTGTCAGTCTTTCGAGAGTAGGTCAAAATGTGAACAGTTACAAATTATTGGACACACTGTAGTGGTTTGTGTTCCAACCCTTCTCTACGATTGTCAGACTACCCTACGCATAACACTTGCCAGAGATACTATAGTGACAAGGGAGGCGTGAATCTTTTTTGAAGTCGCAAGAACGATACTTAAGCTTGGGGATGTATTCGACGGGGACGATGGGGAGTCTAGAATGGTAAGGATAATAAACGAGAGGACATCGGTATAACCGGAGAAACAATGAAGAGTTTGTAAGGTTTGTATACAGGTAGAGTCACTTACAAGGAGGGTATAAGTGTCCCGAGAATAGAAGTGAAGCAAGTTAAGACTCAAGATTACAAGGAAGGAATTATGGGATATACTTTATTCTTGGAGGGGAAAGGTAGGAGAATGGGAACTATCAAAAATTAGTGACACATTGTATGACAAAATAAACATATGGGTATTTGGGTGACCCCTATATTTAAGGAATGTCACTTACTGTTAGTGGAACGAGTAACGGTATAGGAGTCCTAGATCTTGTCAAACATTGTTTAATATCTACGAGTTATTTACAGATGACTCATTTACTTATATACTTATTTACTTTGTTGGTTACTGATTCAGTTGTTTATTTCAAAAAGTTTTTTTTTTCTATTCTGATCACCTCTCCGCATATTCCTGGTTCATAGAAAACTCAGGACTGACTCAGGACTTTCTAGTCACTTTAGGTTCAATATATACGAAACCAGACACAGTTCACCTCTCATTTTTGATTAATTTACTGTCTCCACTACTTTACTTTTGTTTTTATTACGTATTTTGTTTAATCCGTTCAAAGTCATTGTTTATTCTTAGACCCCTCCCCAACAATATTTCTTTCTTTCTCATTCCTGTATAATTTGTATTAGAACCAGGTCATCTCTTTCAGGTACTCATCAGTAGTCCTACCCGAAGGGTTCACCGAGTCGTCATTTTTTAGACGGACGTTTCGTCGTCTGTACCTAAGTTACAGACTCATTCCTTCTAGGAGACCTCTTCCTATACCGTTGGGTGAGGTCATCAGAACGGACCCTTTAGGGTACCCGTCTCCACAGACCACCCGATGTCAGGTGTCCCAACGTTTCTCAGATTGTGTTAAATCCTTGACTTATCGTGCTTAGTAGTCCTATTAGGCTGTGACTAGGTTTATGAAGGATGAAGGTAAATGTACGACTCACTCGAGTGGGTTCCCTAAAACGAATCAAAAGATTAGATATAATTTTTAGTTATTTTTATCCCCTACCCTACAATAGTAAAGAGTTCTGGTAAGAATAACCAATTTTACTATACCAACGTTCCTTCTTTGGTTGAGACCGATGGAATCCGTCATTTCTTCAAGTATTTTTCTTAAAACCCTTCGAGAGATTCTTAGTTTCCCTTCCGACCTCTTGGTCCTGGTCCCTTCTTGTCCTTCATTTCATCCAGACCTATAGAGTTCCGTTCTTGTCTTATTATTATGAGGGTCACAATCGTTGACGTTAATATTATATATGACATAAATTCTACATAGTCCGTATAGGATTTGGGAAATCTATAAGATTGAATAAATTAAGAGTATTGTTGGGACACTCAATCCATGATAATTACTGAGGTAATATTTCTATTCCTTTGGACCGGATTTCTCCAATTCATTGAACAGGATCAATGACAGTAAATCGATCATTCCCCAGACTTGAGTCCGATAGACCGAAGACTCAGAGACAAGAATCGATGAGTCGTATGAGACTGGAGACTATCAGTGAAGTCCCGGGGTTCACTAAATTGCCAAAAGGACGTAAACACAATAAAGTGGTCCTAAGTTTCAGGATTTTTTTCTCCACCGTCTTAACGTCACCAAACTTAGAGTACGAGTCGGGAACCGATTCCCTTCCGGACAGTGAACGGACTGACATGAGACTTCTAAGGAGTCTTCTCTCGTTTTCCTTGAGGGAATTTACCTTACTCCCGCCGTAGTGGGTTTCGTTTTCTTTACCTAGAGGCCGGTTTGTGTCTTCAGAGATCATGTGGTAAAGTAAATTAGAAGATTAGTCAAAGAGTTCAAAGGTTCTAGGGTGGGTGAGGGTTAGTGTACACTGACACTAAAAGTATTTTGGAGAATTATCAGTCCGTTCTTGTTCGTGTCCTGTGATTACATGAAACATTCCTTTTTTTTCTTTCTTTTAACTCCTGATAAAGGACTGGAAAATTACACATAGTCTCGTGTCACGATTGTCGAAATGTATATTAGAGTAAAGTAAGAAAGTCACAATACTCTATCTATAAAATTTACTGTAACTTCAAATCTTTCTAGATCACTAAACGGGTTCCAGTACATCGACCATCTCGACTTTGAATTTGGGGTTAAACAGTCTAATTTTAAAATTAAAAAATTAAATTTTCTAAATTCAATACGAAGGGTCATGTTTTTAATATTACTAGAAATCCACTACTTTTTTGTTAAGATTCGTATGTATTTTACGTTTAACAAAATATTGTCTTTGGATTCTTCTAATTTTTTTAGTATTCATACTTTTATGGAAATTTCGATTTTCTTGATTAATCTAACTCATATAAAAAAATATAACCGAAGGGACCACCGAGTCTCCTATTTCACAGACGGACGTTATGTGTTCTGGATCCAAGCTAGGAGTCCAACCCTTCTAGGGGACCTCTTCCTTTACCGTTGGGTGAGGTCATAAGAACGGACCTCTTAGGGTACCTGTCTCCTCGGATCGTCCGATGTCAGGTGCCCCAGTGTTTCCCAGCCTGTGCTGACTCGTTGAAGTGTGTGTGTGTGTGTGTGTATAAAAATATTAACCAGGTTCCGATAATCTTAGTATATTACTAATATTTTACATAACTGAGTCATTTCATTGTTTTTCTTAACGAAAATATTATTTCGTAGTATTGGAACTTGAAAACAATATTAGAAAGCAAACTCCACAACTGTCGAAACACTAGAGGTCGGGTCGCTTCCTCTTTCCTCCCTTTTTGCCTCTTCGGTTCTGTTCCCCCTTTCCAACTTGCAACTACTACGGTCACTACTACGGAAGGTCAACGGGAGTTTAGTTCACTCAACAGGTATGTTAAATTGAGAGGTAAAAGGAACGTTCTTTTTTCTAGTCAAGTGAAGATTTCTTCTAAAACGTCAGTTATTGTTAAGTGACAATGAATATTTCACCTCCTATTGTCCTTTAAAAGGAAAGAAGAGTTCAATGTCCCTCCTTTGTAGTTTTTCTTCCTACGTTTATTTATTTAGACATTAATCAGTATTTCTAGGTGTGTGTAGATAAGTACTTCCCTCCCCTTACTGATATAGATACACATGTCAGAGATATGTTAAATGTCTTACCTTTATTCGTCCGATCCTGAAATTCGTTGTCTATCTTCGATGTCCATTAGGTCCAATTCAGTCATTGATTAATGTACTGAGACCCGTTCAGTGAACCAAAGAGACGGGAAATCAGACGGGAGACTAACCCGTGATGTGTCTTTAAGGGACTTTTGGTCTACAATGTAGTTTCCGTTATAAAGGACCTCCGGTCGGAACGACTGAAGAAACTTTCCGTGATTTAAATCTTTATCGCACGTTTATTGTGACGAGTCTAATTTGAGCGAATAATCACCAGGTCTACTATTAGTTTCCGTTTGTCTACCAGCGAATTGTTTACAATAACCTTCCTTCCGTAGAAATTTATATCCTAAACACACTTTTCAAACGAAAAAGAATGTTCAATAAAACTACTAATACGACCTTACAACCGTAGAAAGAAGTCTTATATTGAAACACCGTAGAGTATGTGTACAACTCTTTCTAGTTTCAAAACCTCGTGGTTACCTTCCAACGAGGTTCAGATTATTCGTTTTAATACGTCAATTTTACCTTGAACTTTTGGTATTAGTATTCATATATCAATAGTTCTCGGTCTCCTAAGTAGAATTCCTTAGTCTCCATAACTTATATCGAACAAAAATCTTTGGGCTGGGTTAGGTGTGTTCACGGTCTTATCCTTTACAACAAAGAAAATCGGATTGTATAACTCTTGTCCTAAAATAAACAAAACAAAACAAAAAAGTTTTTTGTACGATAGGAAAAACGAGTCGTTTTTTTTTTTTTTCACACCTATAATCGATATAGAGAAAGGGAAAATATGTCTTTTTTTTTTAATATTTGACATAGGACTTTATGTGTTCTATCGGAAGGTGTACTGATGACCTCGGAGACTTGGTTGTAATTGAGTACAATAACTATAATTGATTACAATCATTGTGTTGAGTACAATGACTAATAAATATTTTAGGATCCACAATCCGTGAAAAATGTCTTCTATAAACAGTTTTGTTTCGATATGTCAATGGTCAAAAGGACCTCCTGTTGATCCTAACTATCTCCGCGTTGAGATGTTCCATTGTATAGCAAGTCCCAGGAAGATCTTATTTCTATGGTGTGATCAATTAACTTGTCTCTCTTCAGTTACATTTCATAAGAACTTTTTATTACTTTCAATCAGTGAGTCAGTACAGACTGAGAAAAGTTGACGTACTTGATATATATCGGACGGTCAAAGGAGATAGGTATCTTAACAGGTCCGTTCTTATGACCTCACCTATCGGTAAGGGAAGAGTCCTCCAAAAGGGTTGGGTTGTTAACTTGGGTCCGTGTAAGAAATGGTAGACGGCAGACTTGATGGTTGGTATATGTTTCATTAACTGGTCCATTGACTTCCTCATTTTCCTTTTGAGATAAATCATTCACAACGACGAATCACAAATGTTGATCTAGAGACCAACCCCTTTAGAGTAAACATCGTAAACGGTTAAAGGTACCACATTTATGAGGGTACCACCGTCTAAAGGTCGATGTTTGTCACATTGTAGAGTGAACGTTTTAAGGACTTTTAAATTGTTGACTGAGACGTTCGGTTATACCCGACCGAGGGAGTGTCTCCATTGTTGACGTCCTTTGGTGATTGTGGGGATACCGACTCCTTGTCTCCAACTTTAATAACTTTAAATCTTCGGACCTTCTCCCTGAGACGTCCCACCCTGTCGGAGACGTGGGTTCCATTGGAACACATGGACTTGCTGGAGTTAGTTTTTACGTTTATATAACCTCCTCGACGTTGTCCCGAACCACTTCACCCGATAAGTCAGGAACCTCTTTATATTGTGACTCTTCCCATAAACTGTTTATGTTCGGGTGAACCGTGTCGTAGCACCTTCCTTGAACCATGAATACACTACAGACATTGATTTATGAACTAGATGAAGATGGACTCGGTCCACCGATAAGAAGACAAGGCTATACAAACCTTTGTACCCGACACGATGCGTGGGTCACTAGGTCGGTTTTTGTTCCTGAAGTCGGATTTAAGGTTTATGGTCTCCGACTTTACAAGTCGGAGCGGATTCCCTTATGGAGTTAGAAACTTTAAAATAACGCAACAAAACTTGTCCTGTGAGACTGTAAAGAACATAATATTTTGTTTATCGTTTTGTCGAAGGTAAACAAAAACAAAAAAAAGGGTAAGGGGTACAAAAAGACCTGTTTTAGGTGAGAAAAAATTTTTTAGACCACCTTTTTATACTTTTTATTTATTTACGGAAGTATGTATTTATGTATCTGTATTTCTTCCACACTGATCACGACCACTGAGACTTTAGGTGTTATAAACTTTCGTAGTCTCATTGACGTTTGACCTAAGTCAAGACTGAATCCCTTCCTTGACGACGTAACCCATCTTTTCCTGACCATCTCGTGTCTAGTGTCCACATCCTTCTCTAGACCTTCGTTAGTCCTTCCTCGTACCGAAAGAGGAGGACGGAACGGTAGAGGAAGATTACCAGAGACTACCTTCTCCTTGTCCTTTGAGTCCCGTTTCGACCTACACCAAACGCCTCAGGGTCGGGGTCCTGATGACGAGACTTAGATCTTTGTTACCAAACCTCGACTTTCCGTTATTATCGAATTATTGTCCAGGTCAATATTAGTCTTATGATATAAACATGCGACGACGACGACGATTCAGCGAAGTCAGTACAGGCTGAGACACGCTGGGGTAGCTGTCGTCGGGTGGTCCGAGGGGGCAGGGACCCTAAGAGGTCCGTTCTTGTGACCTCACCCAACGGTAAAGGAAGAGGTCACGTACTTTCACATAAACATATTGATATTAAACGTTCGAAAAAATTTTTTACGTAAACTGTACTATTGGTGGTAAATACGAACCGATACTCGGTTCTTGGTACGATTTAAAATATGTGTTGTATGAAGTAAGTTAAAAGTCTTGCGAGAATACTCGATTCATAACAATTGGAGTAGGTAAAATACTTCCTTGACTCCATGTTTTTCAGACTCTCAACGGACTCTAATGTGTTCGACTACCGTTGATTTACCAACAAAGTGCATTCAGGTGGTACGACAGAGAATCGATGTCCCGATAGTAAAAGTCAATTCTTTATTTGGTCTTACTCTCGTTTGAAGTAGACTCCCAGTTAAGTCTTTCTAAAGATAAGAATTGTCCGACATCGTCTCTAGGATAATCAAGACTGTCAAGGACGAGAGTCAGTACCGTATCCTTTTAAAACCATTATACGTTTTCTACGAGAAGAATTCTCCACACACACACACAATTTCAGTCCTAGTTGACCTGTGTTTTGCATTTTTATCGTGGGATTTATTAAGTCTCCGAAGTAAAAACAGTATATTTACTCAGGTCTCAAACCGGAAGGTTCTTACCACACTATTGTGAGACTACAGGAGTTCCTAGATCTATGAAAGATTGAAAAGTGACGAATAATAAGGAAACGTCCACAGAAGGAAGAACACGACGGAGGAACACGTTTCTAACGAGGAAGTATAGCTTACAACTCAAGGACAAATTCAACTTTTGTCTTCCTGTTTCTTGTCGATTAAGAAAAATCTTCGGAGAGGGTCCTTGGAGACGAATGTAGACTAACAGGTCTTGACACAGTGTACCGTTGTGTGTCGACTTTCCCTCCTACCCTTTATGAAGAATATCGATCCGTAAAAAGGTGTACTATTTTATTCCCAAGTCAATCGAACTTTTCTTGTTTCGTATAACCAAACCTTTAACACGTATAGTTAGTGTTTTCTATTCGTCCTGAACATTCTAACTGTCGAATAAGGGGGAAATGAATTAAGTAGAGAGAAACGAAAAAGGATGAAGGAAGTAAGCAACTGAAACAGGGTCTAAAGGGTTCCGTCGGAGTCCACTTTTACAAGTAGGGAAACAACGAACTTAAGAGATTACGAGTGGTCGGAGCACGGAACTAAAACCGAACCTTTTATACACAGGTATATTTGATAAATGAACAAAAGATCACATAAGATGTTGTCGGGAAGTCAAAGAGAATTAAGAGTTAAATCCGTGTCGACTGAGACTTGGATTTCAGGGTTTTACAGAGGAAAAAAAAAAGTGGTAAAAAAGTTTGAAGCCAACAAAAGTCATTGAGTTCTAAGAATCTCAAACCTTGGTACCGATCTATTTGACTTATCTTATACAGTTCTGTCGTATAATTTGAAGTACACCTTATTATGGGAGGAAGTTGTCTCATAGATGGAAGGTAGGTATCGTTAACACTTAAACTTCTAATTCCCAATCTTCCGGGACTCGGAAGTCGAACACTCATGAATGAGAGAGGTAGTGAGAAAGAAGTATTTTAGAGTTACTATTATTCATCTTGAAATTTGTTATCCTTCTAAAGTTCCTGTATCTTTTCATAAAGTTCATCCGTGTCATGGGTCCTAAAGGAAAGGAGAGGAAGAGGAAGAGAGAGGGTCTCTGGTTTCCGTACTCTTAGTTATTGGTTCGAGGTCATCGGTTACTGAATTGTCCTTCCAGACAGTCCATTCTCCATCCACTGTAGAGTATTAATGATACGTTATAGAATCGGAAACAAAATTGTCTAACAATATTCCACAGCTAGACACATACACGCACATACGTACATGAATTGAGATGTCGGGATATGGTGGTCCCTTCCGAGAATACAGAAAAAGGGAAAAAATAGGATTCACAAAAAATTGTTAAAAAAAAATCTTTCCAAAATCTAAACATCGTTTTATTTCGTTTATCATGTGTCAAGTCAAGTCGAGTCAGCGAGTCATCACAGGTTGAGAAACGCTGGGGTACTTGGCGTCGTGCGGTCCGGAGGGACAGGTAGTGGTTGAGGGCCTCAAGTGAGTCTGAGTGCAGGTAACTCAGGCACTACGGTAGGTCGGTAGAGTAGGAGACGGCAGGGGAAGAGGAGGACGGGGGTTAGGGAGGGTCGTAGTCTCAGAAAAGGTTACTCAGTTGAGTAAGGTACTCTACCGGTTTCATGACGTCAAAGTCGAAATCGTAGTAAGGAAGGTTTCTTTAGGGTCCCGACTAGAGGAAGTCTTACCTGACCAACCTAGAGGAACGTCAGGTTCCCTGAGAGTTCTCAGAAGAGGTTGTGGTGTCAAGTTTTCGTAGTCAAGAAGCCGCGAGTCGGAAGAAGTGTCAGGTTGAGAGTGTAGGTATGTACTGGTGTCCTATATGGGAGGGGAGTCCTTCATATGGGATAATAATTGTAGAATGTATCTTACCATGTAAACAATATCAATTACTTGGTTATAGTTATGTAATAATAATTTATCTCAAGTAAACAACAACAACAATAAATGAACGACTCAGTACAGACTGAGAAACACCAGGGAACCTGACATCGGACGGTCCGAGGGAACAGGTTCCCCAAAGGGTCGGTTCTTATAACCTCACCCAACGGTAAAGAAGGAGGTCACCCAGAAGGACTGGGTCCCTAGTTTGGGTACAGAGGACGTAGAGGACGTAACCGTCCATCTAAGAAATGGTGACTCAGTGGACCGTTCGGGTTTATTTCAAGTCAAATAAGTATAAAGGAATCGAAAATAGATTACAGGAAAAAGACAATCTCTTAGGGTGTCCCTATAGTGTAGATGACGTAAATCAGTAGTAATAGAAGAATCTGAGAAGAACCGACACTGTCAAAGAGACTGAAAGGAATAAAAACAAAGAAAAAAATTTATAGAACAACCTCATATCAACTAAACGTTACAACACAACCAAAGACGACATGTCATTTCACTTAGTCAATATTTATATATATATAGTGAGAAACACTCTAAGAAAAGGACAAATCCAGTAATATCTCATAACTCATCCCAAGGGATACGATGTGTCATCCAAAATAATCAATAGATAAAAGGAACAAAATTTCTGTAATTGTCAAAATTCCGTACGACGAGTCCACATAACATTCTACGGGAGATAACCTTAAACAGTCTACAAAAAGAGAACAGATCAACTCCCAATACGTAAACCCTCTCTTTTTAGTGTCTCCATTTCCCAGTGAAGTAGTGTTAGAATAGTCCCCATGTATGTTAGTCAAGACAAGTCAAGTCAGCGAGTCAGTACAGACTGAGACGCTGGGGTATCTGACGTCGTGTGGTCCGAAGGGACAAGTAGTGGTCGAGGGCCTCACATGGGTTTGTACGGGTGACTCAGCCACTACGGTAGGTTGATAGAGTAGGAGACAACAGCAGAAGATGAGGGTGAAAGTTAGAAAGGGTCGTAATCCCAGAAAAGTTTACTCAGTCGAGAAGTGTAGTCCACCGGCTTCATAACCTCAAAGTCGAAGTTGTAGTCAGGAAGGTTACTTATCAGTCCTGACTAAGGGAAATCCTAACTGACCAAACTTGAGGAACGTTAGGTTTCCTGAGAGTTCTCAGGAGAGGTTGTGGTGTCAAGTTTTCGTAGTTAAGAAACCATGAGTCGAAAGAAATTGAGAGTGTAGGTATGTACTGATGACCTTTTTGGTATCGAAACTGATCTACCTGAAAACACCGGTTTCATTACACAGACGAAAAATTATACGACAGATCCAACCAGTATCGAAAAGAAGGTTCCGAATTCGCAGAAAAATTAAAGTACCGACGTCAGTGGTAGACGTCACTGAAACCTCGGGGTGGGGGTGTTATTTTAGTCGGTGACAAAGGTGACAAAGGGGTAGATAAAGGGTACTTCATTACCCTGGTCTACGGTACTAGAAGCAAAAAACTTACAACTCGAAATTCAGTTGAAAAAGTGAGAGGAGAACGTGAAAGTAGTTCTCCGAGAAATCAAGAAGTTAAAGACGGTATTCACACCACGGTAGACGTATAGAGTTCAATAACTATAAAGAGGGTCGTTAGAACTAAGGTCGAACACGAAGTGGGTCAGACCGTAAAGAGTATTACATGAGACGTATATTCAATTTATTCGTCCCACTGTTATATGTCGGAACTACATGTGGAAAGGGTTAAACCTTGGTCAGACAACAGGGTACAGGTCAAGATTGACAACGAAGAACTGGACGTATGTCTAAAGAGTTCTCCGTCCAGTCCACCAGACCATCGGGGTAGAGAAAGTCTTAAAAGGTGTCAAACAACACTAGGTTGTCAGTTTCCGAAACCGTACCAGTTATGTCGTCTTTATCTACAAAAAGACCTTAAAAGAACGAAAAAGTTACTAGTTTATCAACAACCGTTAAACTAGAGACCAAGGAGACGGAAAAGATTTAGGTCGAACTTGTAGACTTGTAAGTACCAAGTGTACGACAACTTCGGACACACCGTGACCTCGTCGTCGACGTACCGTGACCCACCGACACTCCTCTATGGAGTGGAGGTTCCCGTTTCCTCTTCGGGGTACTTCTACCATCCTCTCCGTTTTGACGTAAATCTTAGTTTGGGGTATGGGCGGTCTTTACGAGTCCACCGAGTTTGTTTGGAACCCATGTGGTCCTGGGTCTCTGGGGTGTCTCTGACTCTGTCTTGATACAAACTCACAGAGGACGTCCCGTACTCAGACGTCACCTGACGACGTCTCCGTCGCCGAGACCCACGTCCTCTGGACCCATACCTTATTCTGGAGAACCTCCTCCAGCGGTAATTGGGGTGGTATCTCGCCGGTCTTGAATTGTGTCCTGACCCTCTGTCTGAGGAACTCCCGTGATTGTTTTGGAACACACATAGTCCTGGGTCCTCTTTCCTCGTCACTGGGGTGTTCTCTGGCTCGGTCTGAACGGACACTCACAATCCTCAGAGACCGTCTCCGCACCCAGTCGCCGCCGGACGACGTCCCAGCCCCCGTGACTCACGTACCCTGGAAAACTTCCTCCAACGGTAATAGAAGTAATGGAGGTGGTATCAAACCGGAGTCCAGTTTATTGTCCCTCCCTTGTGTTGGGGTGGGTAGTTGTCTTTTAACCTAATTTCTAAATAACTAGTACCGGGACGGGTAGTCTTGTTCTAGGTCAAAGATGGAGTCAGTCAGAGAGGGTAGTCCTTCGAAGATATTCGGAGAATAGGAAAAGGTAGTCTCTGTCTTACTTTTGGTGTCATATCTTTTGATTGGTTAGACTAGTGCACCTGGTGTCGAAACAGATTGAGTTACTTTGATAGTCGGTACGACACATCCCGATGGGTTCTACCTACCCAGTATGTTAGTCGTACTATATGTTAGTCGTATTGTATGTTAGTCGTACTGATTAATAACAATTTCAACTAGAACCAGGGGACCGATTTTATCACAAAAAGTCGAAATAGATGATATTTCAATGAGAAAAAGGGGAAAAGATATGACATATGTAAAAAGTTCCTTCGGTTACATATGTCAGGTGTGAATTCTTCCCTCCTCAATACGGGGGAGGAAATCCTACCTCATAGATGTGTTAAATAAACCTGAAGGAGACACACCCTTTAAACAGAGAAGAGGGGGTAAATAGATAATAAGTTAGTAAATAGAGATAGTCACACCTGTACACTTATAAATAAATGTGAAACCCAATATTAGGTCACGATGAAACGACTAAAACAACGAGTTTAAACAGGTCGAAACGGATAACCGTAGCGAAAGTCAACTGAGAGTACGGGGAAACTGTATTATATTTAGTTACTTCAAAATAAAAAATCACACAAATCTGGAAGGAATAAATCTCCAAGATGGTCTATACGGTCCGAGTAGAACATAATAAAGGACGGGGTCAGGATCTTAATCGGTAAAGAGGTTAATATAAAAGTAGAAATAATTGTTAAAGTCAAAAAAGTTGTTAAAAATAAGTTATTTATTCGTACTTAAAGGACAAAGGTTGTTTCTTCTCTACTCTTCGTGTATCCTTTTTTTTTTTTGTAAATCTTCTATGTCTAAGAAATCTCTTCCTTCCTTCTTTCACAACGTGTAGAAGGAAAGGGACTTCAAAGGTCTTTCACTCAGTGTCAAGACCTGACAGTCTCCCCCTTTAGGTAGACGTTCTCTTTCAGTGGTGGACCTGGGGAAGTCTCGTAGGGATCTCACTCATGAGGAGGAGGTCTTCTTTGACACGAAAGAAAAAGAACGTCCTTTTTGTAACGAAGATCATAACGTTTCTCTCCTGTCATAGGTCGCGTATGTACAAACCTTTATCAAGTCTAAGACCACGATTGTTCCTCTTCTTACTTTTCTCAGGTTCCTTCCATAGGCTTCTGTCTTTATAGGCGATCGGAGAGTTTTATAGTTTTATGGGAACACTCTCCACAGTCACATACACTTCACCGGTCACCTAGAAAGTCACTTCGTCATCGTTCATTTTGTGTGACTGAAGGTAAAGAATCTCTGTGTCCTTTATACAACTACCCTGGCACAATGTCTCTTCTCCCGGGTCGTTTGACGCACGAGGACTTCCGTGGTTGTTTCCTTATCTCCTTTAGTCTAGGTCTTTTTGACCGACCTCAAAAGGAAGACTATCAAGCGTCTCCGACAAAGGAGGTCTTTCGGGAGGGACTAGGTATCTTACCGGCCCACCCCGTAGAGACTCGGGGATTTCGACACCCGAGAGTGACTAAATAGTTGTTTGTAAATAAGTCGGGGATTATACTCAGTCCTTTATTTGATAGACGGTCCCTACTTCTCTACTTAAAATGGGACAGAGTGTTGAGTGTATGGTTCTTTACCTCTTCCTCTCACCCCATTAGTGTTTGTACAGTCATGCATTAATATTAGGTATTGTCTTCCGTTGTCTGTTCTGTCTTTTCTTTTTTGATGTGTCCGATCCTCCACTTCTACAGTCTCACATACTCCTTCGTAGATTCGTCAGAATTTCCTACTGTTCATTAGGAGGTTAAGGTGAGCAACTGGTAAGAAGTATAATAGATAATATTATAATAATATAAGAAGAGAACGAAAAAGATTGAGGAGAATTTCTGTGGCAAAAATAAGAGAGTCACAATAGTCAGTTCCAACGTGTTCGTTTTACCTTGGTTTTCATATATATAAATCTCCAAATCATATATATAAATCTTTTCATATATATAAATATCCAAATACATAATATATTTTATAATAAATACATATATATTAATATATATAAATATATATATAACCTCTTCCTTTACCGTTGGGTGAAGTCATGAGAACGGATCTCTTAGGGCACCTGTCTCCTTGGACTACCCGACGATAGGTAACACAGTGTACCTAAACCTGTACTGACTTCGTTGAATCGTACGTAGCTACGTAACCTCTTCCTTTACCGTTGGGTGAGGTCATAAGAACGGACCCCTTAGGGTCCCTGTCTCCTCGGACCACCCGACGGTAGATACCCCAACGTGTCTCAGCCTGTACTGACTGTACTGAATCGTCGTCGTCGTCTATATAGATATAACTATATATATCTATTTTTCTTTCTCTGTCTTTAACTAACTTTCCTTAACCGAATGTGTTAACATCCTCCACCGATTCGATCTATAAACTCAAGTCAACGAGTCAGAACAAGCTCAAAAACGTTAGGGTACTTGGAGTCGTGTGGTCCGGAGGGACAGGTAGTGGTTGAGGGTCTCAAATGTGTTTGAGTACAGGTAACTCAGCCACTACGGTAGGTTAGTAGACTAGGAGATAGCAGGGGAAGAGGAGGACGGGAGTTAGAAAGGTCGTAGTCCCAGAAAATTTTACACAGTCGAGAAACGTAGTCCGCCGGATTCATAACCTCAAAGTCGAAGTTGTAGTCAGAAAGGTTACTTGCGGGTCCTGACTAGAGGAAATCCTACCTGACCTTCCTGGAGGAACGTTAGGTTCCCTGAGAGTTCTCGGAAAAGGTTGTGGTGACAAGTTTTCGTAGTTAAGAAACCACGAGTCGAAAGAAATATCAGGTTGAGAGTGTAGGTATGTACTGATGACCTTTTTGGTATCGGAACTGATCTACCTGGAAACAACCATTTCATTACAGAGACGAAAAATTATATGACAGATCTGACTGGTATTGAAATGAAGGTTCCTCATTCGTAAAAAATTAAAGTACCGACGTTAGTGATAGACGTCACTGAAACCTTGGGTTTTTTTATTTCAGTCGGTGACAAAGGTGACAAAGTGGTAGATAAACGGTACTTCAATACCCTGACCTACTGTACTAGAATCAAAAGTCTTACAACTCGAAATTCGGTTGATAAAGTGAGAGGAGAAAGTGAAAGTAGTTCTCCGAGAAATCAAGAAGAAGTGAAAGACGCTAAGATACTTCTGGATGGACTTGAAAATCTTGATTGTGGGTTTTTTCTACAGGAAAAGTAATATCCCCTGACCTTACGTTTTCATCCTTCAGTTCTTTGTGGACCTCATTGTCCGTTTAAACCAGAACCTCATGTCTTACTTCGTCCCGTTTCCGTTCATCTCAAAACGATTCCCTTGTGTGACCAGTATGGTTTGTGGGAGAAGGTTGTTGTGTTCCCTTCTGAGATGTGTACCTGTAGTGGTCTACCAACTGTGACTTTAGTCTAACTAATATAAGAAACGTCGGTTCCTACCTCTTCGAGATATATCAGTCGTTTTTGTTCTGGTCCTCGACTGACACCGAGTCTAGTACTTGAGGAATAACGGTTTAAGTCTGAATTTAACTTCTTTGACCCCTTTTGATGATCTGGTAAGTCCATACTGGATTTAGTTTAGGGAATACTAATATACGACCTCCACTCGTTATCTAAATTCCCTGATCTAGACTATCTGTCTCACGGACTACTTGGTACCTACCTCCAAGTAATGTAACATGTCCTCTGTCCCTAGTTCTGGTAGGGATTCTTTTTCTTTACGTTTTTTCGTTTTACCGACAGACTCCTCTGGAATGTTTATCGACGTTTTACTTCTCTTCACTTTTCGTTTCCTCTTTTCCTTTCTATATGGGTAGACTTACACCTCAAGGTTTTTTATCGTTCCTCTCTATTATTTTGGAAGGAGTCACTAGTCACGTTTCTTTATCTCCTTTTGTTATCTTACCCTTTCTGATCTCTAGAGAAGTTCTTTTAATCTCTATGGTTCCCTTGTAAAGTACGTTTCTACCCGAGTTATTTCCTGTCTTTACCGTACCTGGATTTTCTTTGTCTTCTATAATTCTTCACCGTTCTTATGTGTCTTCATTCATTCGTTCATTTCAGCGAGTCAACACAGACTGAGAAACGCTGGGGCACCTGACATCGGGTGGTCCGAGGAGGCAGGTACCCTAAGAGGTACGTTCTTATGACCTCACCCAACGGTAAAGGAAGAGGTCCCCTAGAAGGGCTGGGTCCCTAGCTTGGGTCCGGAGGGCGTAACGTCCGTCTGTGAAATTGGAGACTCGGTGGTCCCTTCGGGTGTCTTCTTGATGTTTTTTCTAGAAGTGCTGGGTCTATTAGTGCTACCACACTAGTCAGTGGATCTGGGTCTATAGGACCTTCACTTCAGTTCACCCGGAACCCTTTGTAGTGATACTTGTTTCGATCACCTCCACTACCTTAAAGTCACCTCGATAAAGTTTAGGATTTACTACTACGACACTTTCACGACGTGAGTTATACGGTCGTGTAAACCTTTTGAGTCGTCACCGGTGTCCTGGCCTTTTCCAGTCAAAAGTAAGGTTAAGGTTTCTTTCCGTTACGGTTTCTTACGAGTTTGATGTGTTCGCGTTTGATGTGATGAGTTCGCGTGTTAACGTGAGTAGAGTGTACGATCATTTCATTACGAGTTTTAAGAGGTTCGGTCCGAAGTCGTTATACACTTGGTACTTAAAGGTCTACAAGTTCAACCAAAATCTTTTCCGTCTTCTTGGTCTCTAGTTTAACGGTTGTAGAAGACCTAGTACCTTTTTCGTTCTCTCAACGTCTTTTTGTAGATAAAGACGAAATAACTGATACGGTTTCGGAAACTGACACACCTAGTGTTATTTGACACCTGTTAAGATTTTCTCTACCCTTATAGTCTGGTGGGCTGGACGGAGAACTCTTTGGATATACGTCCAGTCCTTAGTTGTCAATCTTGACCTGTACCTTGTTGTCTGAGTAAGGTTTATCCTTTTCCTCATACAGTTCCGACACATAACAGTGGGACGAATAAATTGAATATACGTCTTATGTAGTACTCTTTGTGACCCGACCTTCTTCGTGTTCGACCTTAGTTCTAAAGACCCTCTTTATAGTTATTGGAGTCTATACGTCTACTGTGGTGGGAATACCGTCTTTCACTTCTTGATTTCTCGGAGAACTACTTTCACTTTCTCCGATCTATATAGTTATAGATATAACTATGTATGTAAAAATATATACACAATATAAATATATAACATAATATAAATAAAAATATATAGTTATATTATTATATTACTAATATAATATATTTTATTATTTTAATAAGTGTACATATATTAATATATAAAAATATATAGATATATCTATCTATATATCTGTATAGATATAACTATATATATTTATTTTTCTTTCTCTGTCTCTGACTGACGTGTCTTAACCGAATATGGTAACATCCTCCACCGATCTGTCCAGAGTTTAGGATTCCCGTCCGACGGTCCTTCCCGTCCGACCTTTGAGAGGGTGTCCTCGACTGTGACGTCAGGTGTCCACTTGAAAGAAGAAGGAGTCCCTCTGAAGTTAAGACAAGAGTTTCGGAAAGTTGACTAACCTTGACCGGGTGGGTCTAAAAAGTCCCATTAGAGGAAAATGAATCTCTGGTCTAAAAAGTCCTATTAGAGGAGAATGATCTCTAACAGTTACAATTTGTCTAGATATTTAACGGAAGTGTCGTTATGGATGTACTTATAAACTAACTAATTGACCCCCTAATGTCGGATTGGTTCACCTGTGTATGTCGACTGGTGGTGTGAGTGGGTAGAGAAAGATGGTAGACGGGAGTCGCGTGGTAAGTGTACTCTAGTGTTACTCTAATTAAGAAGGTCCTGAACACGTTACGTCATCGGGACGAAGGAGTGACTAAGGGGGACAGAGGACGGGGTGGTGTGGACTGATGAGTTTCGAAAACGGATCTGAGCCCGGACCGATAACGACACACAGACCCACACGGGTCACGTGTCTAGTATGACTTGTAAAGGACCCACTTGTTTGTCCTGATAACGTTATGTCCACTTTCCCCTTTCTTACGGTGTATTGACAAATCTTTTTACCATACATTCCGTCTTAGTAAATCTTTAATTACTATCAACTTTTATACTCTCAAACCCTAGGATCCTTTTTTTGGAGATAAGGATTTGGACGGAAGGAAAGAGGAAATTCATATGTTTTGTCTTTAATTCATGAGTTCGGTGTTTTAGTTGACCTAAACTTTAGATCTAATATATTGGATAAACTTTAGATCACCTTCAAAGTATTGGTGACACTTGGAGTCAAAGAAGTAGAAACCGTACCCTTTTATTATTTGGAATGAAGTCTTTCAACAATACTCTTACTTACTCTTTTATGTAATTGTGAATCGTGTTTCTGTTCGTAGGATATCTCAAAATTTTCATCGATAATAATAGTAAAACGACAAACGACAAATCAGCGATTCAGTACAGACTGAAGAAACGTTGGGGTACCTCACACCGGTACGGTCCAAGGAGAGAGGTGTCCCAAAGGGTTCGTTCTGATAACCTCGTCCAACGGTAAAGGAAGAGGTCCCTCAGAAGGGTTGGATCCCTATTTTGGACACAGAGGACGTAACTGTCCGCCTAAGAAATGGTACCTCGGAGTCCCTTATAATAGTCATTCATGGATGATACACGGTCCGTTTCATTCCCTATTACTCTGTTCATTCTTCGAACTTTTAGGTAACTCCTTACAGTCTGTAAAGTTATGTCATGTATTTAAGTTGTCCTCTCCCTCTTCGTGTATTTCGTTAAATTCAAAGGGTCGGATCCCTAGTCCTTCTGAAGTGTCACCTTTAAGGTGTACTTAACTCGAAGGTTCCTGGTCGCCACGGAAGGACTCGTGTTTTTACCGTTTCCCGTAATGTTCGTACTCCTTGTCGTATACAGTTACGTCTCCGTATCTTCTCGTATCACACAGATCTCCTCTCGATTTCAGGTCACACTTACCTCGTATCCACAACACTCCATCCCCCTCTCCTACCCCATTCTACCTCCTGTACCTCTCATCCTCCTACCGTTCCTTATATTTCTGTAGACTACTTCCGACTATACCGTATTTGAGAATCGTCCTCAAACCGGAGATAGGACTTCCGTCAACCTCCGTCTGAAGGTTAAGACGAAAACCGGTGTCTCGTTAACATGACATTTAACTATTTCGTCGTAAACATAAATGAACAGATGTTCGGTCTGTATCGTTTACGTGTGTAGGGATACCTTTACAAGGAGCGGTCCTAGTAGTCATTAGACCCGTCTTCTCCCTGTCCCCCTAATGTGTGTGGTTTTTGTTCAGTTGGTACCGCGGGTTGGGTCAGGTAACGGAATGTAGTGGTGTACCGACCTGAATGTAACTTAAACCCCTCCTTCTTTTGAAAGAATCAACTTTGTTTTCCTGTATCGGTGTCTATATAAAGAGAGAAGAGAGGGAAAACGTGTGGGGCCAAGACTTGGTAAAATGTGTGAACTCACAAGGGAGGAGGAAAGTCGTGAACGAAGAGAACCGAAGATCCTGTAGGAGTAAGAGGACCCACAGAAAGATGGAGTGTCCAACGGGGAAGAGTCAGAGGAAGTGACTAAGGATTACAACCTCGGGCTCTAAAGTCAGAAACCTACACAGGGAATAGAAGGGAGTGAGGGATCCAGGAAAGTACGTCTACATAATGAAATTTATACCAGTTACACGATTGTCAAAGGTTTAAATATAGTAGCCGAGTCTGGAGAGGAAACTTAAGGTTTAAGATGTAAGTTGACGGACGAGGTATAAAGATAAGCCACACAGTCCGTAGAGTCTGAAGTCTATCTCTTTTGATTTGAAAACCAGAAGGTTCGGTTTAGACGAGTTATTTATATTTAGTGTTCTAATAAAATTTTGTATTTAATAGTGGAGTGAAGTGACGAGTTTTAACAGGCTGTAGAGGAACAAAGGAAGTGTCATTTTTGGTTTCAGGATGTTTTAGGGTCGATAACTTAAGGGAGGGGAAACGGACAGACTGTAACTAGAAGATGGCGAGAGGTGGTACCGGTGAGGTGCGACTAGTGTGATCGAAGAAGGAAAAGGAGTATATGTGTTCTGGTGTCCACGGAGCCTCGGAAATGTGAAGGAGGGGAAGGACTCCTACGAGAAGGGGGTCTTATGACATCTAATGTACAGTGAAAGAGTCAATTTAGAAGGGATTCGTCGAATAAATTCTATAATTGAGCTGGTGACAGTTGTGGAGAAGGTCTTATGGTATAGAGGAAGAGACGAAGTAAAAGAGGAATCATGGTCAGTGGTAGATTAGTCCGTAGAGTATATGAAAAATAAACAGTGAAACAACATCAAAAAGAGAGAACGGTGGTGGGGATCTTATACTGTTTCGTACTCCTGAAAAAAACAAAATAAGTTGTAACATGTGGGAGGACTTTTTTTTTTTTTTTTCTTGGACTGTGTATCGTTGATGAGTTTTTTGTAAAAATTTAATTAATTAGTTAGATACTTTTTTTGCGACGTGTATCTCAAACTTCTAAACCCCAACTTAAGTTTGACACTGAATAAGGAAACATGGAAACCAGTTTACTAAATAGAAGAAACCGGAGTCGAAAGAGGAAACTTTTAACTCCTATCATTAGAGACAAATTGTACATCGTTACTAATTGATCCTAATATTTTGTGCTATGTCACCCGTGAGTTGTTTACTAATATATGAGTAAATAGAATAAATTACAAAGACCGTTTATTTTTTCAGTTAGGACATTATCTTATTCTCGAAGAAGGTGACGGTCGTCAAGAATCTGTTTTATACTAAACATTTTTGGTTCAAATTTGTAGATGCGAAACTTCGTAATAATAAAGGTATGAGGTATAATTGAGGAGTTTGAAGTCATCCTTAAATCCCAAGTCTATACAAAACAGTTCAATTTGTGTTTTATTTTACTGTCTAACGGACAAAATACAGTCTATACGTAAGTGTTTCAATAAATAAATTGTTTATAAATAATCCATGGGTGATAAACGGTTTGTGACAAGATCCAAGACTTCTATTTAGTCACTTGTTCTGTTTCAAAGACGAAAGTACCATAAGTATGACATCACCTCTTTCTTTACTTACTTATGGAATACCGTCATTACCAAATGTTTCTTTTTCGTCATATTTCCTGGTCTCTCTCAACGATAAAAAATGTCCTATCTGATTAATCATTTTAATCTAGTCTTCGGACTTACTTTAGTACCTATTTCGGTACCCTAATAAACCATTCTATTACAAGGTATTTATATTTTCTCTCTTTTTTTCTTCTTCTTTCCGGGACTTCAAACTACACGATTTTCTTGTTTTTTCTTCTCCGGTCAAACCGACATCGACTCTCTCGTTCCTTCTTTTATCAGACTTTAGACATCATTGTCTAATGGATCCCTGGTCTCGTACATTCTTCAATGTCCGTGACCGAATTGGTGATCGGTGATTGGAAGTTTATTATCCTGTACATAAAAATTTAACGTACTGATTACAAACTATTTATTTATAAAACCGTATAGGTAGTGCAAAAAAGGATTATTAAATCATTACGAAAAAAAACATGTAAAATACTAGTATGGTATTTATGTCAGAATTTAGAACGGAAAATATGAATTATATAACGTACGCGAAACGTATCTGAAGTTGTAAGAAATTCGTATATATAAATTACCAACATACTACATAGTGATACAACCACATGACGTCTAATTGATTGTTAAGTATAAAATCAATAAAGAATGTAAAGTGATAATATGTATCAAGAGTCTGAACTTAATTCTACCCCTTGGTCCGGTTAAAGAAGAGGATAGACGACGTTTGAGATCTTTACTGTCTTCTTTATATATTCTTCATCTCTCATTTTCCTTCTACTCTTCCACCCCTATTTCTTCTCCTCTTTCTACTTTACCCTTTTATTTTTATTTATTTTCTATGGGTCCAACCTTTTTTTCTTCACTTAAATAGAGATAAGCACCTCCTGTACCAGAGTTCATATCTTTCAGGATTCCTTATGTGTACGTGAGTGTGTTTGATTATCTTGATTATTCGTATAAGTCATTCCAACGGTTCTGTGTTACCACATATTTTAAGTGAATATAAGATTGGACGCACTTTACGTCCTCTGTGTTCTCTGAGTCCAAGTCAGGGACCCAAGTCTTCTAGGGGACCTCTTCCTTTACTGTTGGGTGAGGTCATAAGAACCTTATGTACCTTTTAGGGTACCTCTCTCCTCGGACCACCCGATATCAGGTACCCCAGCGTTTTCCTAGTCTGTGCTGAATCGTTGATTTGGTGTTAGTCGTTACTTGTTAAGTTTTTACTTTAATTCTTTTATTAGGGTAAATATTTTCTTAAACTTGTTCATCTTATGAATTTAAATTGTTTTTATTACATTTTACATATATGAATTCTGGTATTTTATAGTGACTTTCGTTAATTTCTTCTAGATTTGTTTACCTTTCTGTAGGGTCTAAGTACCTGGACTTTCGGAGCCATAACGATTGTAACGTTATGTGGAATACAACTAGATGTCTAAGTTACGTTAAAGATAGTTTTAGGGTGGTCGGTAAAAACGTTTTTAACTGTTCAACTAAGATTTAAGTATCCCTTTACGTTCCCTGGGTCTTTTCAGTTTAGTTAGAACTTTTTCTTGTTTCAACCTCTGGAACTACTTAATTTTTAAATTATATTTCGATGTTATTAGTTCCGTCACGTTATAACTGTATTTTGATTTGTATATCTAGTCACCTCGTTTTAACTGAAAGGTCTTTCTTTGGGAACGTAACTATCACTTGACTAAAAGTCGTTCCGTTCTCTTAGGTTACACCTTTGTTATTAGGAAAATTGATTACCTAACGAACAAACAATGAATTTGTTGAACTATCGGTGTACGTTTTCTTACTCAAACATGGGATAGGGAGTATGACATATATTTTTAATTTAGTTTTACTTATATAAATATTCAAAAAGAGATTTTAAGTTGTGTACCTAACTCAACATATTACCTGTACTGACGTCTATTTATAAACTCAATCTTTAGATTCGGTTGGATACGAGGGTCCTGTGTCATACTTTCCTGTTACACAATTTACACATTTTCGTTGAATTTTTTTCTACAGTAGATCTAAGTCTATCAATCTTGAGTTCTTCTAAAGACATCATTATCTCTCTGACCTCCTTCTGTCTTGGTTACTTTATTGGTTATTTCTTTTAAAGGGTCTTGACATCTTTCTATATTTACAAAGGTAAAATTTTCAGGTTTACGTATACTTAAAAGTAAAAAGGTTCCTTTTCTTTTTTTAAGATTTTCGAAAGTTTCTTCCGCGTCTCCCCTCCTTAATTGTCCATGTGATGTCTCCTAACTTTAAATCTAACCGTAGTGTTAAAAATAGTTAAAATCTACAGTCTCTATTATCTCGTTACAAAAGGTTTAAGGTCTCCCTTTGTCAATACTCAGATAAGTTCGTTCGTTAGTATAATGAGATTTTACAAGTGGACATGTTTTGATCATATGGTGTTTAGTCTCATTCTGTTGACCCTAAGGAAATTTTTAATTCCCTTTAGTCAACAAGTGGTATATATAACTCGAGGAGTACGGTCCGTCGTAGCATCAATCGGCACTGTATTTCCACTTGTCATATGTCATATAAGAGTAGTAAGCGCACAGGACATAAACGGAGGAGTGATTGGGAATGAGTAACGAGAAAACATCCGAACGTGTCTAACCTTCTAACTCGACGGAACGCACGGGCAAGGATGACTCCAGTTTGTTCCTCTTCGAGACGGAAGAATACAGTCGAGAGTATGACATTTGTTCACAGTTACAAAGTGCTAGATAAAGTGTAAAAAGAGTAAAAAGACGGGAAAAAACCTTTCCTCTAAAGTGATAAATTTCACTAGGAGTTCGTATTACCTCATCACGACAGATCCGTGTTCTTCCGGAACACCTCTTTTATGTACACAATCTATTTGAACCAAGTCGGTACTCAATATCATGGTGACCCGTACTCAAGTTACAATTACTTAGTTGTCGTATATAATTTATTCCACATAAATTTATCTTGGTACTTATCTTTGTTCTAACGTATGACTAGTCGACTATTTTTACAACACTGGTCTCCAAGTGATTGAATTGAGATATAAACGGGACCCTCACCTCTAAGTTATAAGTCGTGATTAAGTAATTAAGTCACAAAGATAGTGTCACTGCACTATCTTTATTAGTGGTACTTATTACCCTCAACCGATTTTTTAACGTTCATCTCGTTTTTTAAAAATTTTTATACATTAAAACGTATTTATTTTTGTTGAATTTGGTAGATTTCGGACTTTTTTTAAGGTTGGTATAAGAAATTTTAAATACTCGACGGAAGGGAGAGGAATATTATAGTTTTTCCAAGATTTGTATTGGAAGATCATGATCAAAGGAATTTAAGGACTTTTCTACTATTCTTATAAATATACTGATGTAGTCAGTAGAAAAGACCCATAATTTCGTGTAACACACACACACACAAAATTTATTGGTACTCAATAAAAGAACTTAAAGAACCTTTATAAAAGAAAGTCTTAAAGACATCCTCAGATTCGTGTAGTAGGTGCAATCCTCCCCCTCTTTAGACGAAAAATTAGAAATTTTATTAGTTGATCATAGTAGAAAAGATTTTATTTAATCGGTTAATTAGCCATCCTTCACCGTTGTGTGTTTGTTTAGTTTACCTTGTTTTTCATCTTAAGTTCTTTACCACTTGACTTACTCCTGTTTTACCCTTTTATACAATTTTTGAAACTTTAAAATATAAGTATAATTAAGAATCTTTTTTTGTAGAAAAACCTAACTTAAAGAGAAAATGAAGGAATTTTTTATCTTGTGTAAGTAAAAATTCATCTTTATAACTTTAATGAGAGGAAATAAACGTATAAACCGTTCTGAACGAAGATAGTTGGTGAATCATCATGATTCTAAATACTTTCTTGATTTTATGTTCTAATTACCCTCATAATGAGTTTATATGAAGCTTCTCTTTAAATAAGAACGAAAGAAACTTATTATTTCGTTGATTCAAACGTATGGTGAAACAACTTGTCCCTCAGCTTCTAGTTCACACTCTCTCATCTTTATGATTTTAAAAAGCTTACAAAGTTCTGTATGAAACGATTTCGACTAAGGATGGACAAACCGAGGTAACACTATTCGTTTGTCTGGGACTAAGGGTCAACCATCCCCGTCTGACAGGTCATGAATGGGCGTACTAATAATTATAGTAAAGGAAAGTGGTAGTTTTCACAAGATCGTTACTCCCTGTATACCTCTCCCCCTAACTTTCTCGCTCGACTGTACTAAGAGAAAGGATAAAGTAATAAGGGAGTCCGTTAAAAGAAAAGACACCAGACGGAAACAGGAAAAGGTCCAGATTCTTTTGTGAAAAAATTTTTTTAAGGTTAAATTTTCGAGGAAGAAAATTAACTCCTGAATTAACCTTTCTAAAATAGTAAAGTATATTGTTATCGTCTTGTTCAAAAAATAAAACAAATATTATACTATATTTTAGTCTTCTATTAAAAAAACAACAAAGGTCCCGGTGGATTAATATTGATAAAATTCTTATAGAGTACTCTAAAGTTCTCCTTAACGATTTGATTTCAATCTTTGTCCGAAGACATAGGACAGAGTAGTTATCGAACCAATTCTTCTTATAAACTGGTACACCCAGTTATACTCTTAAGGTCCGGAAACCCATGTCTGATTTTTATCATGAAACCTGATGTTTCTTTGGTGTCCGAAGGTTTCGTAACTGGTCATCCTTTAAAAAAAGAAAAAAAAAGTTTTTTTCTTTTCCTTCCTTCTTTTCTTCTCCTTTCCTTCTTTTTCGAAAGAGACGTTACAACAAAAGTTAACGAACTAAACGTAAAATAAATTTATCAACTATTAAAAAGAAGATCTCCTCATCCGTAGTCCCTAAGGAAAAGGTACAATAATCATTATTATTATTTACGAGTATAACACTATCAACTTCTTTTACGTATTGTTGTTTTTTCATACTTAATTAATGTAAGAATTGACTTTAATGTAATACAAACAGCATGATAGTAGAATTATAATTCATACAAACAGTATGAATTCATATAAACAGTATGACAGTAGAATAGTAGAGACCCTCAACCACTACCTGTCCCTTCTGACCGCACGACGTCAGGTACCTCAACGTTTCACAGTCTATACTGACTCGCTGACTTGACTTGACTTGACTAGTAGAATTAATGCACCTCTTGTATCAGAAATCTGATATCAATTAAAAACTATATATAAACTTAAGTGATTAGAAAACCTATTTAAACTTCGAACAGATTCTGAGACTTCGGACTTCGGACCCTTTGGTGTCAGACATTCTTTCTTGCATCTTTAACCTTGGTCAATTGACACCAAAAAAAAGGTTGAGATGGAGTCAACGATCTGAACCCATTTAGTGACTTACTAGAACTTGGAGTCAAAGGAGTAGACTGTTTTCCTTCAGGATCATGGTCCCTTGTGACGAATTACAATACAACGTCGGACCTATCCTCCCCTCAAATCCCTTCTTACTAATGTACATGCACATACCTACTCGGGGAAACGACAGGTGGACTTTGATAGTATTGTGACAATTAAACGATATGAGGTTATATTTTATTTTTCAAGTTTTGTTTTAAAAAATTGAAAATTAAATCTTTTTCTTCACGATCATAGAAAGTATGTTGTAGATTAACAATATTCCTTGTGTACTCTTTTATCTCCATTTCTCCAACTACGAATCTTTGATGATACGTTAAATAAGTTTAACAAATACTCATCTTTATCGTAATAGACAAATTGATTACGGATTAAAATTGTTTATTTTTGTTTTGAACGATCTTTGTCCGTTCATCTTTATACACACTAAAAATACACAGACCGTTGTTTCATAAGAAAGAATTTTTAATCTAAGTCATACTATGTCAGGAGTCTACGTTTACTCTCGGAGAATAATATAGGTTCCTTCCTTTAACATTTGACTTTTATATCCCCACTTATCACGACATATTGGAGAGTACTAGGAATAAGTAGAGGATGGATACAGTACCCATTTTCATGTAAGGAATAGAGGGTAAGTTTAATATTCCATAAACTCCTATTTCAAGGACAAACAAAGTAGAAACAACGGAAGTGTCTCGGAAACGTGTATTAACTCTCGTATTAATAATACAGTGTCCGTGGATTATTCTTTACTTCTTCGAGTCAAAGTTTAGGTCCAGAAAGATTGTCACTTTCGGAAGAGGAAAGGTCTATGGTAGAGTCACGATATTTGATCAATAGAACATTTTGTTACAACTCTCAGGGTACCTGTCGTCCACAATGTATAAATATACATTTTAGTATATATATTCACATTCTAGACGACAGGTACCTTGGGAGTTGTGAAAACGTTACACTGGTCAAATATCATGACTAATCTTTACTGAACTCTAGGGGTTCAACACGAGGACTAAGTATAGGAATAGGTGGGTGGTGGAAACGAGAGTGGTAGAGTTTGGAAATGGAGGAACCAAGGAAAGGTGTTTCTTTTCGATAGGTCTCGAGAAATTAAGAGACTCGTGTTTCATTGGAGAACCTCCGTAGAGGGGTGGTGATCCGTCCTTTCTTCCATTATATGGGAGACTAATCTTAAGTTTAACTATAAAACTTTTAAAGTTTTTATTTACAACAGATAGTCGTAGGGAGAACTATAATTTGGTAACTTTTTAAAGTGATGAAGTTTTATGAACTCAGGGTCGGGACCCTTGTCAGGGGTACAAGGGTCCCGACTGGAGTCACCAACCCACGTGAATCCCTTAGACTCACACATTTCAGAAGTCAATCCAGAGGAAGTAACGAACGGGGAGGACCGGAACAAGAGGTCGAAGACCTGGAGAATCCCTTTTCAGTATAGTTCCGTTAGATTATCATTTACGTCGGGATGCAAAAGAGTTTCGTACAGGGAGTCTTTTTGTCAGGGTTCTACGAGGTGGTTTTTTTTCTTTTCTTTTCTAAGAGGACCAATTTTTTCGTTTTCCCTTTGACGTATGGTATGTAAACGGACGTCTTATTGTCCTTTGAGAGTGGTCGGGAAATGATTGCCGTTCGGAGATGATACGGGGGTCACGAATGTCACAGACCGGGAACTTCCACAACTTGTTCATAAACAGTTAGTTTTTTAATTTACATAAAGGTTATGATTTATGAGACTCTTCTTAATGTTAAATTTCGTAGAAAAAGTCAAAACAAAGTGAGTCTCAATGGGTTTTATGTGGACTTGTTTCTTAGGAAAAGAGTTTCTTTAACATCCTTATCAAATATCCTTGTCATTTAGTTTGGTTTCTTTTGGATAAAACGAGATTTCTAATCTCGTATGAAACAAAATTAAGAGATCTTAGAACTGATCGGGATTTTTATGAGTATGAGAATAGGTCACCAGACTTATTAAGGGTAATCTCTCACCTCAAGTTCTTTCTTTATCTCTTGAATCTTAAAAAAATTTACACGAATCAAAGGATAGTAATACCCTTTTAACTTGTCAAGTCAACATCCTCTTCCCGATCAAGACCTAAGAGATTACCAAACGAATGGAGTTTGACACATTTATGATCAAATGATAGAAATAGTATAAAAAAATCTATTTTTATGTTGAGATAGGGTTACAGTTGTATTAAAGAATTTCCAATTCTCGTTTTTCTTTAGAATGTATGATTAACTAGATCAAGATGTTCTTATCTTTCCTTTATAATAAGGGTTTCTTACGATTTAAGTTTACAGACTCAAAGTATAAAAAACTTTCGAAAGACTTTTTTTAAAATTTACTTAAAATGAGAAAGTTTTTACAACTATTGAAGGGGAACTTGAAGAGAGGCAGAAACTGGACATACTAACTTGACGTAACAGAAAGGTAGGTTGAGAGACTAACGACGTTGAATAAAGAAAGAAGAGAATAAGAGAGTGACAACATATCAGGTTTCTAAACGGGACCTGTAAGAAAAGAGAGAAGTATGAAAGAGAGGGGTTGTTTAGGTAGGTAACAGTATTGACGGAATTGATGTAGAGATGGTTGAGATGGAGGTAATGACTGAGGAACGTGCGTGAGGAACGGGAATAGGTCGACTCAGGTTTGTAAAGACATACTAACAGTGTGATAAACAAAAGTGAGTAGTATTGATTTTACGGTCAGTAACAGTAGGGACGACACCGGAGACATGTAGTAGTAGGTAGAAAGGTTTGTTTTTCTTGTTTGAGAGGGGAATTCATCTTTTACTTAACAAAACCATCAGATATTCCTGACAGAGTGTTCTAGCTACCTTCCCGACCTCTTGGTCGGAGTTTTTATTCGTCTTTGGTTCTGTGTCGATGTGGGTGGTATGTACGTAAGACGACTCCTATGACGGAAATACAGTAGTGGTGAATTAATAGAACACGATGACCTGAGTGTTGACACGGTGTTCTTTTTTTTTTTTTTGAGACTGGTAGATGACGGAATAAAGTAATGAGGGAGTTCTTGAAATTCGAGGTCTACCCACATAGACTACAAAGGTCGGATCCACTGTAAGGATGTGAATTCGATGACACACTTCTTCGAACCTCCCTTAATAGACGAGGACGTGTATTTGAAAACCAAGGGTACTATCTTCCATCCTAAGACGGAAGAATGAAACGTTAGGAAGGTTTCATACTTCTTGCAAATCTATGACCCTTTACTTTTTTCATGTTCACAAAGATATAGAAGGATATTTTGGTCGAAAGGGAGGACTAGTGTGACGAAAACAGTAGTGGAAGTTCAGTAATACTCGTTTAGGGTGGACTAGTAGTTAGTTAAACCCCCATTGTAGTTTGAAAGAAGTGTCATGAGGAAGTGGGGTCAGGTAATAAAGTAGTGGAGTATACCACGAAAACTTTACTAGAAGAGTAACCTAGGGACGGAGATCGAAGAAAGGAATATATAAACGACACCTGCAAACAAGAAATCATCGTCACGAGGTCAAAAGAAAACGTATTAATGGAGAGAAAGTAACATAGAGCCTGACAATTCGTTCCACTGAACTGGATGTTGAGGATTATCGTCTACACACTGGGTCCCATCTGGTACTTATGTTTATAACGGGACTATATTATGTTTCGAATAAATTGAATATACGTCTCATGTAGTACTCTTTACGACCCGACCTTCTTTGTGTTCGACCTTCGTCCTAACGGTCCTCTTTATAGTTATTGGAGTCTATACGTCTACTGTGGTGGGAATACCGTCTTTCACTTCTCCTTCATTTTTCGGAGGACTACTCACTGTCTCCTCTCAGTTTTTCAACCGAATTTCGAGTTGTAAGTCTTTTGATTCTAGTACCGTGGACCAGGGTAGTGAAGTACCCTTTATCTGCCCCTTTGTCACCTTTGTCACAGTCTGAAACAAACCCCCCGAGGTTTTAGTGATGTCTACCACTGACGTCGGTACTTTAATTTTCTGCGAATGAGGAATCTTCTTTTCAATACTGGTTGGATCTATCGTATAAGTTTTCGTCTTTGTAATGAAACGGTTGTTTCCAGGTAGATCAGTTCCGATACCAAAAGGGTCACCAGTACATACCTACACTCTCAACTAGACACTTCTTTCGACTCGTGGCTTCTTAACTACGAAAACTTGACACCACAACCTCTTCTGAGAACTCTCAGGGAACCTGACGTTCCTCTAGGTTGGTCAGGTAAGACTTCCTCTAGTCGGGACCCTAAAGAAACCTCCCTTACTACGATTTCGACTTTGAGGTCATGAAACCGGTGGAGTACGCTTCTCAACTGAGTAACCTTTTCTGACTACGACCCTCTCTAACCCCCGTCCTCCTCTTCCCCTGCTGTCTCCTACTCTACCGACCTACCGTAGTGACTGAGTTACCTACACTCAAACTCACTTGAGGCCCTCTACCACTACCTGTCCCTCCGGACCGCACGACACTAAGTACCCCAGCGTTTCTCTGTCTGTGCTGACTCGCTGACTTGACTTGAATGAAGACCTAAATTGACGGTACGTCGACGACGACGACGACGATTCAGCGAAGTCAGTACAGGCTGAGACATACTGGGGTATCTGCCGTCGGGTGGTCCGAGGGGGCAGGGACCCTAAGAGGTCAGTTCTTGTGACCTCGCCCAACGGTAAAGGAAGAGGTTACGTACTTTCACTTTTCAGTTTCAATTCAGTAAGTCAACACGGGCTGAGAATCGCTGGGGTACCTGACGTCGGATGGTCCGAGGAGGCAGGTACCCTAAAAGGTCCGTTCTCATGACCTCACCCCACGGTAACGGAAGAGGTAATTGACGGTATGATGGAGTGTTTTTACTAAAAGAGTGTACTTTATTACTTAGTAATATGGTAAGAGGAATAAAAATATATGTGAACTTTAAAAACACTGTTTTTCAAAAAAGATTTAGGGTTGTCTAAAGAGGATCCTTGTTGTTTGACTAAAATTTTAAATGCACCGGTTTGTTTAGATTTGACGGACCTTTTATTTTATTTTACATCCTTTAGTGGGATAGTCTATAGTCTGAATGATACTTAAACAAAATTAATTATATCGTAGAAGCTTTGTGTCTCTATTTCCTTAATTGGTTAACGTGACGGTTTTTTTCTCTCAATGTATAATGTTGTAGAACTAGGGATCGTCTCTGTTGAGATATCCATTGATCCTCTTTTTGTTGAATAAATTTACTACGACTTTGTTGGTTGATAGGTGTACCCTTTTTTTTCATTTAACTTTAGTGTTGAATACAGTATGTATTTTTAATTTAAGATTACCTAATGTTTTGTTTTACACTACCATTTTGACATTTTAAAAGTCTTGCTTTAGATTTTCTGATAGGATACCGGAACCCTATCGTTTCATAAAGAACGACGATGACGACGGCGATTCAGTGAAGTCAGTACAGGTTGAGACACGCTGTGGTAACTACCGTCGGGTGGTCCGAGGGGGCAGGGACCCTAAGAGGTCCGTTCTTGTAACCTTACCCAACGGTAAAGGAAGAGGTTACGTACTTTCACTTTTCACTGTCCCTTCAACGAGACGGCACAAGCTGAGGATCGCTGGGGTACCTGACGTCGGATGATCCAAGGAGGTAGGTATCTTAAAAGGTCCGTTCTCATGACCTCATCCCACGGTAACGGAAGAGGTTTTCATAAAGAATCTACTCTAGATAATGTCTTTTCTGTATTTAAGATGACATTATTCTAATTTCTGAAGAAAAATAGTTTCTGTGGTATTACTTTCACTTTTCTGTTCGGTCTTTGATAATTCTTTTTGACGTTGTTTTACTCACTGTTTATTGATCAAAGGTCTTATGTGATTCTTGAAGACACTTAGTTTTTATTTTGCAGTTTATTGAGTCGTCCTTTTACGGGTCTTCTACACCTGCTATTAACGTAATTTTTATTTCGTTTGTCGGGTTATTTGTACTTTTACGGGAGTCAAGGTAATTATTGTATGTTTACATTTGATCCGTGTACTTTATCGGTGATCTAACCGTCTCTAATCCTTTATATTGTTATTATTTATAACTGTCTTGGTGACGATCATTATAATAGTCAAGTCAAATCAAGTCAAGTCAGCGAGTTATCACAGGTTGAGAAACGTTGGGGTACTTAGCGTCGTGCGGTCCGGAGGGACAGGTAGTGGTTGAGGGCCTCAAGTGAGTCTGAGTGCAGGTAACTCAGTCACTACGGTAGGTCGGTAGAGTAGGAGCCAGCAGGGGAAGAGGAGGACGTAGTCTCAGAAAAGGTTACTCAGTTGTGAAGCGTATTCCACCGGTTTCATAACCTCAAAGTCGAAATCGTAGTAAGGAAGGTTTCTTTAGGGTCCCGACTAGAGGAAGTCTTACCTGACCAACCTAGAGGAACGTCAGCTTCCCTGAGAGTTCTCAGAAGAGGTTTTGGTGTCAAGTTTTCGTAGTTAAGGAGTCACGAGTCGGAAGAAATGTCAGGTTGAGAGTGTAGGTATGTACTGGTGACCTTTTTGGTATCGGAACTGACGACGACGACGACGAAGTCAGCCTGGAATCAGCCGTTTCATTATCGAACTATTTTAATGAAATCCTTTCTTAAACCGTGATAGAAGACTTCAACTTTTACACATGTCAATCTTAGGTTGTTAAATTGAGGATTCATATGTAGGGTGTCTTTGGTTCTTTGTACGATTTCTTACCAGTACTAAGATTATCGTTTTTATTACTCATATTGGTTTTATATGTTATTGTCCTCCAACCTATTTAATATTATACAACTATATAACCCAATAATGACTTACTTGGTTTTGGTATACGTTGTTATCCTTATTTATAATTATTATATTGGTACTCGTCTTTTTTATGTCCGGTATCTCCTGATGTAACTCATACTATAAAATATTTCGAGAATTTGTTTGTTCTAACCTATTATGTAACAGATTCCTATATATGTATATAACTTAAATAAGGATTAAACTTGTGTTCGTTTCCTTCCTATTTATATTTAAAGTTCTATCAAAATAGACCAACCTTATCTCTTCCCCTCTGGGTCTTTTTCTTCCCTTCTTAGGATTGTATTGTGGTTATCGAAGTAGTCGTAACCATTATAAGATAAAGAATTTAACTTACCACCCGAGTTTCTGCAGGTGAGATCTTAATATGTAGTTTAGAGTATATATATCACGTACATAGGAAAAGACGTGGATCATAATGTATTAATTTTTAACTCCTTATACAGTGTGATACTCTATCCAAACAAAATACAAAGCAAAGTAAGGAAAGTAACTTTCGTAATTATGAATGTCCCAAATAACACTACATAATACTTCTCCACTAAGAGATACAAATAAATGGAGTGGGGTTATTCCATTTATTACTCAAAAGATATCTACATATTGTGAAATGTTGTCTGAATCGTCGGATTTCGTTACAGTCAAATAATCGAGCATCAGGACATCCGGTCTTCAAGTCAATACTGTACTGACTCCAGAGACGAGTCCCCGAGTACCTCGACTTTTTAGTTCCATAACCGACTCGAGAGAGAAAGACCTTTCATACCCCTTCTTAGACGAAGGTTCAAGTAAGGTTAATAACCGACTTAACGTCGGGAACACTGACGCCTTGACTCCACGTGTACTTGACAGTCCCACTGATGCGAGAAGGTCTCTGAAGGGTGTATAAGTTTCAGTCATTTCCTCTGAGAAAGAGTATACCTTAGAAAGAGTGTGAAGTGTAGAGGAAGGTCTTTCTCGAATAGGAAAAATTCCCAAGTAGACTATTCTCCTAGGTAGACCGAGAAACATAAAAATTCCTGGTCACTAGACCCTGGAATTAATGTAGACGTTTTAAGGAAGTGTCTTTATGTATCCTCATATACACAGACGTGGTCCTCGGTATGTAGAACCCCCAGTAAAATCTTAATATGAGTACTGACAATCGATTAATAGTTCGAACTCAAGTATTAAAGAGGGTAACGGTCAATCAAGAAAATACGGTGGAAATAGTATAATTTTTACAAACATGATATATAATCGGTTCTGGGACAAAAATCCAATAGATATAAAATTATAACTAATCAAGTAGATAAGACTATCGTAAAGGTACGTTATTAGAAATTAATGTTATAAATATTACATAAAATTATAAAATGTACTGTTCAAAAGGGGGTAATGACAAGAAGAGGTATAAAACCAGACCAAAATATAGCGTACAATGGGGTTTAAAAATTTTCAATTTTTATTTCACTTTGTTTATTAAGGAAACCTTTAAAATAGTATCAATTTATGAAATATCTGAAACCCTGAATTTAGACTGTTTTGACCTTTAAACTAACCTTGACATAAACTCTTGTTAACTGTAAACGTAATTAGACTTGAGAATGGTAACGACCATTTTCTTTCAGTCACATTTGACAATTATAAACATTTAGTATAATTTGTCCTAGACTGTATTTCAGTTTCACAGTCAATTTACGTATTTGTTTGATAATAAAACAAAAGTCGAATTTATAAAAGAGTAGTCTTTCCGAAAAGGACCGTAAGGTGTGATTTCATCAGGAAGGTGGTAAAAGGTAAGGTAGGTAATTTTAAAACGTTTAACATTTCAAGTCCACTGACATTTCTTTAATTTGAATGAAAGATTTCGTTTGTAAGTTCTTGAATATGAAATTTATATACTTGAAAGGAGTATCGAGTCAGCCATTTCTTAGACGGACGTTACGTCCTCTGGACTCAAGCTAAGGACCCAACCCTTCTAGGGGACCTCTTCCTTTACCGTTAGGTGAAGTCATAAGAACGGACCTTTTAGGGTACCTGTCTCCTCGGACCACCCGATGTAAGGTACCCCAGAGTTCTCAGTCTGTGCTGAATCGTTGATTTGGTGGTGGTATGAAATTTATTCACCTGATAGAGGGAGCTCCAACATTGGAACTTTAAATATCTTTTGTGGAGACCCTGTATAAGGGGCAAAGACGAAGGGAATAGACTCCTGAAGGGGTCCATCTAGTTTACCATTTCTTAGACGGACGTTACGTCATCTACATCCAAACTAGGGACCCGTGTCCCTCTAGGGGACCTCTTCCTTTACCGTTGGGTAAGGACATAAAAACGGACCTCTTAGGGTACCTGTCTCCTCGGACCACCCGATATCAGGTACCCCAGTGTTCTCAGTCTGTGCTGAATCGTTGATTGTGAAACTCCTGAAGAGGGTTCGGGTACAGTGAAGCGGGTTCCAGAATTCGGAAACATAACCCAGTCAAGACAACGGCTTGGTGTCAGTTTATCCGTGACTCTGTTGAACCTGATGACTCGAGAGAGATGACCCTTAAACATTTACTCTTGAACTCTATGTTGTTGGAATGCGTTTACGATTCAAACACATATTCTCTAGTCAGTAGAAGACGGGAGGAGGGACATCGGTACACGTGTCTTTTCACCTTTTTGATTTCTCCCTCCTCCTTACTATTAATTAATATGTCTATACGTTTAAAATTACCTGGAACACCGAAATCTCCTTCTTTCTATTTCTTTTTCATCTAAAACTAATGAACAGTTTAGGGTGAAAATCGATATATTTTGTACCATGATAAAGAACATAAACCTAAAGAGGTCTTATAGGAAAGAAGTCTATTCGACGGGGAATACAATTCGACAAAACACACCCGAAGACGATGAACGTTTATTTCTTTGAGGTTAATTTTTTTCAATGATATAGGGAAAGATTAATAAGAAACTTTACGTTCCGTGCAAACTTTGTAATGAGATCTTAACGGAAGACTTGGACTTACTAATAGAAAGTAAACTACTGTATAGAATTAGAAATTTTTTTTTTAAATTGTTGGTTTTTAGAAAGTTTCTGTGTGTCGAATTTTTACACTTCTTGTGAGTGACTTTTAAGTACAAAATTTATTAACCGAATTAACAAAATGTCATTGTTTAAAAAGGACGTCTCAATCTTACACTAACTCCGATTCTACTATCCAAGTCCTTAATCTAAAGGAACCAAGTTTAAGACCGAGACAGTGAATAATTGACACATTCACTCTTTCAATGTCCCAATGTTACTCTATGTGTATTCTGTAGGTATTTTGTATATTTTGTCACAGTACATCATTCACAAGTTATTTATAATCGATTATAATGATGATAAGAATAATACACGTTATACGTTTCGTTACATTATATATGATGTCTCCTTACGGTTGACTTATAATCTTCCTTAAAGATGGGAGTACTTATTTGTTGGATATTTATTATCGAACTTGAGTTCTCTTGATCTCCATATCATAGGAATTACCAAAGTCAAGTCAACGAGTCAGTACAGGCTGAGAAACGCTGGGGTACTTGGTATCGTACGGTCCGGAGGGACAGGTAGTGGTTGAGAGCCTCAGGTGGGTTTGGGTATAGGTAGCTCAGTCACTACGGTAGGTTGAAAGAGTAGGAGACAGCAGAGGAAGAGGAAGACGGGAGTTAGAAAGGGTCGTAGTCCCAGAAAGGGTTTTCAGAATCAACACACTTAAGCATGTGTTATTACAAAATTTACTTAATCAATTTATATTTAATGTATGTATTACATTATCGAAAGTATCTTCTTCGTAAATTACAATTTTTGTAAACTGGTGGCAACTCATTTATTCAAAAATCACGAAAACAGTCATCTTTACAAAGAGATATGGACTTAAAGTAACTAAGGATGTGTAAGAGTTTATAAATAATACATAAATGACATACGATACAAAATTCACGATACCTATGTCGACACTTCTTCTCTTCTAGATCGACCTCAAAATGTCATACTTCAGTCCGTTATTCGTTTATTAATTACATCACTGAAATCTATAACTATTTACGACACTTCCTTTCCTTTGTCCTCTCACTAACCCTACTGTACCATGAGCCACACAAGGTCCAGAGACCCCTTCCCTGTGGTTCACTTCGAATATGTCGATGTCATGGGTGGATCTCTACCTGGGTGGATCTCATGGTATACGTAAAGAGTCGGTACTTTAAGGAAAACCGGTATTTACTGGTTTCAAATACAAATTAAGAAATAAAAACATAACGACTATGAAGTCTAGGTTAAAAAAACTCTTGTCTTTTTTTAGATTTATACATTTCGAACACTGATCAAATTGGACTGATAAAATTTTCTTCAGATAAAAGGAACAAGGTAAAATTTGGAGTGTACATTACTATGTCTTGACCTTCCTTTACCACTAGTCTTTTACGTTTAAAGTAAATTTGATAAAGTCATGGGTCATAGGAAGGATCTTACTGACCTGGACAGACCTACGGGTTCTACATCCCTTGAAACATACTTGTAAAGTTCGTGTTTAGGTAGAAGTCAAAACGAAAGTCTCTAAAACCGTCGACTAGGGTCAAGACCCTCTTAACAACCCGGAGTATCCTTTGGACCTACCGAGGTCAAGACACTCCTTTATTTTAAGAACCTATTATTGTGTATGTAAAGTGTTAACGACGTTTAAAACTTGTTGACTATTTTGACTCAACATAAATGTTTTAATAAAGGTTACCCTCTCATGATTTTAGAGAGTTGTTTTATTACTTAAATAGTTATTGTCTTTTCTATTCATTTTTCCGATTTAACTCTTTCTATGGTTCTAGATTTCAGTCATTCTGGTTCTTAAAAATCCAATCCATAGAATAGAGAGTAGGGTGATCTAGGTCGAAATTGGTTACAGTGGGAATTCAGAATAGTCAATCCAGACATAGATTTATAGAAAAATTCCACAACAAAAGACTAGTGAGATAGGCTTTTTCCAATAGATGAGATAAGGAGATAAAAGAAGAGAGTAATATACGAGAAATAAAAAAAGTCTTGTGAAAGGTACTAAATACTATTACACGAACGACAAACGAATAAGTAATAAACGGATGTGATCTATCTATTACATTCAAGAATTCCCGTCTCTTCTCCTGAGGAGGTAAGACAAGACACGATGTATAGTCTGTGGTGGTCTCGTGGATCGTACTTCATCTATGAGGTATTTGTGACCACTCCAGTCTGTAACTTACGGTAGGTGGGAGGGATGAAACAAGGTAGAGGTAGTTTTATAAGGTAAAAGTAGTTGAACAAGAACAGTTGTAAGAACGATAGTTGTGTAATAGTAGTAGACGAAGGTCAGAGTCCTAGTACAATCAAACCCGACAACCACGAGATATGTTTCTGTGATACGACTACCCTATTCTCCCCGACTTTAGGTCGAACACGAGAGAGAGGTCGACACTCGGGACCGCACCACTGACGTAGGTGGGACTCCCTGGTAAAAAAGATTAAGCGTGTCAGAGGTAATCTCCGATTGTCTCCAGGGAAAGACTGATAAGTGAAGTCTCAAACTCAAGAGAGAGACGAAATATAAGACACTACCCAACTAAATACGGGAGGTGTTTTTGTTTGTTTGTTTTTTTATACAACTTCAGGATTGGGGTTCGATGAGGTCTTACACTGACATAAACCTTGATCCCAGTAACGTCTACACTTATCAACTCAATTTCACTTCAGTATGACTTCATCCCACCCGGATATTAGGTCTTACTGACCATAGGAATATTCCGTCTGTACACTTCTGCCTCTGTGTGTCCCTCTTGTAGTTCTCTGTTATTACCGTCTCTAACCTCACTACGTCGACGTTCGCTCTTGGAGGTTTCTAAAGGTTGTTTAGTAGTCTTCGATCCTTCTCCGTTTCCTCTTAAGAGGATGGCCAAAGTCCCTTTTCACCGGAATAGTTGTGCAACTAAAGACTGAAAACCGGAGGTCTTGACACATTACTATGTGAATCAAACAAAATTCGGTGAGTCAAACACCACAAAAAATGTTGTCGGGATCTTTTGACTATACGTAGGGATATAGAAAAGTGAAACAATCCGACTAATTTATATCTGTGTGTGTGGGGTTGTGTGTGTGTGTGTGTGTGTGTGTGTGTGTGTGTGATTTATGGGACGAATGACTCCTGAATCGTCTAAGAAATGGGGGACAAAGTAAGAAAAACTTGGGATCGACCTATCTTCGGATAATCTGGCTCCATCTTCGACATCACTTAAATTCCTCTAGGAGAAATGTGTTGGTCGTTATCTACTGAACCGTGGATTTGAACGTGTTTTTTTAGTATCTAACACCTTTGTAAAAAGATTCGAATCTTTAAACTGAAACGTCAAAGGAACGATGGATGAGAATAAATAAAACTTTGAATGGAAAAGTTTTATTTAAGACTCTAATCTGTGATTATCGACAGTGATTGTACTAAACGTTCGACACTTATCTTTCGAACAAGGACTCTAAATTTGAGAGTTCTTATCTTCGAAGGATTTGGACTTTGTAAGGTACTGTTGTTTTTGAAAGAAGTGTGTAGACATACTAGAAAGACGTAGAGATAGTATCCGTGAGACCCTCCTTTTTGTGGACCAACTTTATGTTTCTATAATTACCAGTTCCCCTGTTACTCCATATAAGTCTGGTTCTACACTCATATCTAGAGTAATTATCAGAAGTTATTATCAGAGAGTAGACGTCCGTCTCGTTTCGAAAATTCATTTATTTGTTATACCATTTCAGTTTGACACGTGAAATCTTGTCTATACGATGGTAGTTATGTTTGAACGTAAGGTAATTGTAATGTCTCTAGTGATTTAATGGTCTAAGAGATGAAAGTTTTCTTTAGTCTGGATCCAATGGTCTCTTCGGTAAGTTAACCGGAGTAAAGTACTTATTTTAGGTACCACAACTAGGTTTATCGAAAAAATAAAAAATAGAAACGTTTTCTCGAACTAATCTATAAAATTTGTTTTGAATGGTCAATCATTATTAATAAAATTTTGAAAAATCTCTTCTTTTAGTAACACTCTTTTGAAAGATTAAGTTCTTACAAACGTTTAGGTCCGAATTTAACTTCGATTTACATCAGGGTGTTTTGTCCCTTTTCAGTGGAAACATCGACTTGAAAAAGTATATAAAGTCCGGTTAAGTAAATGAAAATTTCACTCCATCAACTATTTTTAACAAATCTTTGAATTCTTATACTTTATAAAAGGTAAATTTAAGATTTCGTCGATGTGATACTTTAGGATTTAAAAAGTTCATTTAATAGGAAGTCCCATCTATAACAATTACGTTGCTGTTTAATTTTAATCGGAACATACATAAAATTCCTACTTTTAATTTATATCAGTGACTTGGTGAAGCCAATTGTCCTCTTGTTTGGGTCCTGTCTATTCATGTAAAAGTACATATTGAGACTTTGACAGAGTTAATAGATCTTCTTTTTATCTGTAAAAACTTTGAAAGACTAGATTTATTAGGTAAAACTTTTTGATCAAAGAAAAATAAGTGTGTAAGTAAATGAATCAGATTAGTTTATAAATGACTCACAAACGAAACATATTCCAGGACGATTTATGATAGTGAAATGATAAGATAATGTACCTGAAAAAAGAATTTACATACACTAGAATTGTTTTCAGTCCATAAACGGACTTTTTGTTTGTTTTCGTTTATTAAATCCCTTTTATTGTCACCAAAAATCATTGGTAACCTTGGACACCATCTATGACACTACCCGAATGTTAAGTAATCGGGGGAAGGGGTGTCAGAACAGCACCAAGTAGCACAGGTTTTATATATAGGGAAGGTAACTGTAACCTGAATTGACACACTGAGCTAAATTGGTTATCTTACCGTCGATTACACTATACTTCTTTCCGAAATTTACAAAGCACAACAGAACGAATGGGAGTGCCGATAGACAGTAGAATACTATTCTCGTACGGGACTCATCGGTCTAGGGTGTTATTCCGTACCCGTATTTTTAGACTGGGTGTTGGACCTTGATTTGGATGGGTTTGGGTCTATCGGGTGTCTGAGTAGTTTAACTCCTTCCCCCGTCTCACTTTTTTTTTTTTTTGAAGTCTTTTACTTTTAATTTAACGAACCAACAACTCCTTTGTCAGTATCGTGCATCTGTTGTAAACGTACGTGTGGTCGAGTCAGTACAGGTTGAGACACTGGGGTACCCGGTATCGGGTGAACCGACAAGTCAGGTACACTACAAGGTCCGTTCTTATAACCTTACCCAACGGTATAGGATGGGTCCCCTGGAAGTACTGGGATTCTAGTTTGGACCCAGAGAAAGTAAAGGACGTAACCGTCCACCTATAAAATGGTGACTCGGTGGACCCTTCTGTAAATGACTACTAGTTAAAAATCTTAGTTGGGTCTCTGTTTTGTATATTGTGAATTTATACCAACGTCTCATCTAGTATTTATAATAGTTTGAACTACGTTTTTACGTCTACTACTTTTACTTTTGACTTTCCCTTTCTCTCGTTTACCATTCCATTCCCACGATTTTTGGAAGTAGACCTTTTCACCTCTTAGTTTATGTGACCGATGACAACTACTTTGTTCGTTATTTTTATATAATTTATTAAATTCAAAAAATAAAATAAGTAATAATCAACGATACCGACGGGATCCTTTTATGTTGTCTGACACACCGAATCGTTATGTAAATAAACGAATATAAAGACCTCCAACCTTCAGACTAGTTCCACCGAATGTTTACCGACGGAAGAGCACAGGAGTGTACTAGTAAAGAGACACGTGTGTAAGGACCACAGAGAAACACAGGTTTAAAGGAGAAGAATATTCGTATGGTCAGTCTTACTTAATCATAGACTGGAATAGTAGAGTAAAATAGAATTAGTGGAAAAAAATCCCAGGACAGAGGTTTACGACAGTGACAGACTTCATCACACCCATCCCAAAGTTATGTACTTAAAAGTGGGTTGTATAGGTTCGTATATCGTTCGTGGGTGTACAAATTTTTGTACATAAGTTCTGAAGAGACCACCAGGTCACCTATTCTTAGACTAACAGTCACGTTCCCTACACCCAAGCTAGGGACCAGACCTTCTAGGGTATACGGAGTCTCATTGATTCCGACACACGACGTTGATGACTTGGGGTCTACGACGTTGATGATTTCGGGTACACGGATCTCGTACACGAGGTGTTGTTCTCTTCGATGGTGTCACTCTTCGGACGAGTGGTGTTCTTTCTTCTCGGGGGTGAACGATATTGTTCTCTTTCGAGTGTGTTGTTGCTTCTGCGTCATGTCAGTTTTTCTTTGTTTTAATTAAAAAAAATTACACTGCCCGGTTTATGTAGATAATTTTATGATTTTAACAACAATTTTATATAAGTTTATCACTAAGTTGATATAACTTTCCATCCTTTTTCCTTTTATCTAACTATTCCAGTTTTAACCTCAGTTCTTGATCGACATTTGTGTATGATAAGTTTCTATACCTCGATAAAATCCCGACGGTGTCAACATGTTGACTTATGTCTCCAAGACTCGTTGGTGTTCTTATTTAAAGTTGTATTTGTTAATTCTTCAATTTTATCAATCGACACCTCTTGTCCTGACCTAACTCCTTCCCGTTCAGTCTGTACACAAAAGTAATTTTTAGTGAGTCATGACCAAATAAGAATTTAGTACACATGTACAATCAAACTAAATTTTAAAATTGAGATTATTTTAATTACTTAATTACTTGATTATAAAGTAATGAAGAAACGGAAGAGAGGTGGTGAGGAGATAAAGGTTTGCAATAATTGAGAACTTACCTGATCCCATTTCAGAAGATTTACAAAAGGAACGGAAATCATGGGAGGTTGGGTAGGACGTTACGGAGATCTCCCAAGACAGAGTTTATTTTCGTACTAATACGGTGGAATTTTGTGACTAAGATTTAGTTCCTTTGATATACCCTTTTTTAAGATCTTTACAAAAACAACGGTAACAGTATATTCTTATATGAAGATCTCATAACTTAGTATACATTTAAAAATATTCAGTCTGTGTAACTTTATAGTCGTTAAAACATATCAAGTTATGTTATCTAGTCTCTAACTTAAACTATACCCACGTTTACTGACAGAAGGTACTCAAGTGTTAGGTACATACACACACGATTCAGCGAAGTCAGTACAGGTTGAGAAACGTTGGGATACCTTACATCGGGTGGTCCGAGGAGACAGGTACCCTAAGAGGTCCGTTCTTATGACTTCACCCAACGGTACTGGAAGAGGTTCCCTAGAAGGGTTGGGTGTCCGTCTTGGACACAGAGAGTACAGAGGACCGTCCGTCCAAGAAATGGTGTTCGTGATGGACCCTTCGGGTTCAAATGTTAGATTGTGAACAATTTTACACAGGAGTGTATAAGTTAAAGAATAACGTCGAAAAAAAGATTAAGTAACTCACGAACGAATTTATTTCGTGAGAAATTTACTAAAAATGTTTTGGTTATACTGGTACAGTGAGGAGACGAATTTTATGCAATCACTAGGACGGTAGGAGACACATTACCAGGAATTGGAACTCCTGTTCTAGAAACTAATTAAGGAACAGAGAAAGAGATCAGAAAAGAGACTAGTGAGATAATAACAGTAAAATATAAAAGAGTTTTGACGACGAGTCAGCGAAGTCAGCACAGGCTGAGACATGTTGGGGTATCTACCGTCGGGTGGTCCGAGGGGACAGGGACCCTAAGAGGTCCGTTCTTGTGACCTCACCCAACGGTAAAGGAAGAGGTTGTTCACTTGCACTTTTCACTTTCACTTCAGGGAGTCAGCACAACAGGTCGAGAATCGCTGGGGTACCTGACTTCGGATGGTCCGAGGAGGTAAGTATTTTACCTCAGTCAAGGTATCCTTCGTCTATTTGTCTCTTGTCCTCTCCTGTACCAGGAATCCCCTTTTAATTGTAGATAAAAGATTTTCCTTCCAGATGTTTGACACATTTTTTGTGATTTCCGTATACGGTACTAGTTGTCTTATTTAAAACACTTTGAATGGGAAGTACAGGTCACAACGTGAACTTTGTGTGATTTACCGTTTTGCGAATAACTTAAAAATACACGTCTCATAACAAAAGACCGATTTTCCATCTAAAAATACTATTTCATACATAGAATTCATTACTGTAAAATTTTAATTGAGTGAGTATATGTTTACGTTCAACAAATTCTATAAAGGCACTTTTACTTGTCATAAAATATCGTCGTATATTTAAGATTAGTATGATTTAAACGTCTTATTTTAAGACAGTGTACAAATATATATGACGTCAAAACAAACTTAACTCTTTTAGTCTGTTTTAAGTAGGGTTCCATCAACTGTAAAACCTCCCGAAAATTAAAATAAAAAGTAGAAAGAATTTCTCAGGAATTTTTGGTTGAGAAATTTTCTTTTACGACGAAGTCGATTCAAGATGTATTAGGAGTTCCACGGTTTTATTTGGGAACCTAGTTCCCTAAGTATTATCTTTTTCTCGGACGAAAAATTTGCGTGTTTTTACATGTATACTTCTAAATAGGAGTTTTCGTACTCGTTTCGTCTGAAGAAATTCCTTCTTTCCACGTGATTGTCTGTAAGATGGAATCGTCAACTCTAAGGGGGTTGTTGTACTACGTTAATAAAGTAATCGACACACACCCATTAAACTAAGAAGAGTGAGAAACATAAGGAATATCTTGGATAGACCCGTCGATAAATTATCATGGTCCGGTTTAAGGAAGTAAAAAAAGGACGGTTCATCATGGTATTAACAGTAGTTCTACACTAGTAGACAAAGTGTAACGAAATTGAGTACGACTTATTTTCGTGGTCTCACTAAACGGTAAAATAAAGTCGAGAGTAAGGACTTTTCATATTTTATACACTTGTGAAGAAAAATAGGGAAAAAGTTTTAGTGTTCTGACACTTAATCAATTGTAACAGGATAAACTAATCTCCCTCTTTCTACTAATCTTACCTTTATCTTCAAAAAATTCTCTTCTTTAACCGACCCTCCACCCATTCCTATTTCGGAAGTGAATTATCTTATATTTGCGAAAGTGTCAGGTATTTACGAAACAGGTTATACCATCAGAAGTAGGTATACACCGATTAGACTTAACTTTACACGACGTTCACATTTTATGTGTACCTTAAAGTTTCTTATATCTTTTTCATTATATTTTATCAAGTAACTTTGAAAATATAACTAATATACAACTTCACCATTACAAAATTTACATAACCTAATTTATTTTATATAAAATTTTTACTTAAAGTGAAAATGAAAAATTTATGCTGATGATCTTTTAAATTTTAACCTTTACACCGAATGTAAATACAGAGTGTAATATGAAGATAACTTGTCTCGACCACATGGTAGATGCACAGCTCTTCAATCTTTCTGACCTCTACTCTATATTCTTCTATATCTTCAGTATAAATTGTTCTTTAGAGTTTACGATAAAAGACAAAATTTTCTGAATAAACCTCCTTATACGTACAGAGATTATCTCCAGTCCCATTTGATTCACTTAAAAAAAGTCATTTCACGATAAACCACAAAGGACAGATCTATAGATGTAAAGGAAAAAGACCATTATCACGGGAAACTCCTAGAGAGACTAAAACTCAGGTAGACCAAACCTACTCCGACTGGGTGTCAAGATCCCAACCAGCACACTGGGTCCGGATGGATTAGTCTTATAAGATAAGGGGACCGGTTTTATTAATCGAGTTCTTCAGTTATTTTCAACTAGTTGAAAATTATTCGACATATACAACCTCGTCTATTATTTTTTCTCCACAACAATTAGAACCCCTCCCCGAGCATTGTTGGATCTCCCCACCCTACCCCTTCCTCTACCCTGTATGCATATGGGTACTGATTAAGTACAACTACAAACCGTCTTTGGTTGTTTTAAGATTTATTTCGTTAATGGGAAGTTGATTTTTTATTTATTTAAATTAAATTTTATTTCCTAATTCAGATATTGATGATGACCAATGAAACCGGTTCGTGAACACCTCTAGACTGGATTCTTAGTTGGAGAATCTTTGTTGGCTCTTCTTTCGTTACCATCCTCTGTCTCTTTGTCTAATGAAAACTCATGGACCTAAGAAAGTTACTGATTTCCAATGGTGGACCTTAAAAAGTCTTAGAATTATTTAAAGGATGAAATTTGTTTAAATTTAAATTAAAGACAAAAAGTTTTGATTCTTTAGACTAATTCATTTGTTATACGTTAGTGCTTTAAGTTATTTGTTAGTGTCTCAAAACAGATACATGTTCTTTGACAGTCCACCTCCTTCCGTGTTTCAGTAATAATAAGAATAATGTAATAATTAAGTAGGTAAGTAAATGGGTAGGTAAATAAGTGTGTCATTTGTGAGTGACTCTAGGAGAAGGTGAGGTCCGTGATAGTATCTATGACCTCCTCGTTTCTATTTTTGAGTTTTAGTGCATGTGACTTCCTAGTAAGTAAAAGATCCAATAGATACATGGATAATGATCAAGAAAAACGAGAACGGTTGTAAGAAATTTAAAAGTCAAAACGTGTCCAGTTCAAGTCAAGTCAAGTCAACGAGTCAGTACAGGTTTAGAAACCCTGGGGTACCTAACGTCGTGCGGACTGAAGGGGCAAGTAGTGGTTGAGGACCTCGTATGAGTTTGAGTACAGGTATCTCAGCCACTACGGTAGGTTGGTAGAATAGGAGGTAACAGGGGAAGAGGAGGACGGAAGTTAGAAAGGGTCGTAGTCCCAGAAAAGTTTACTCAGTCAAGAAACGTAGTCCACCGGTTTCAGGACCTCAAAGTCGAAGTTGTAATCAGGAAGGTGACTTATAAGTCATGACTAAAAGAAATCCTACCTGACCAACCTAGAGGAAGGTCAGGTTCCTTAAGAATTCTCAGAAGAGGTTATGGTGTCAAGTTTTCGTAGACAAGAAGTCACGGGTCGAAAGAAATACCAGGTTGAGAGTGTAGGTGTGTACTGGTGACCTTTTTGGTATCGAAACTGATCTGTCTTGAAACAACCATTTTATTACAGACACGAAAAATTATACGACAGATCCAACCAGTATCGAAAAGAAGGTTCCTCATACGAAAAAATTTAAAGTACCGATGTCAGTGGTAGACGTCACTAAAACCTCGGGGGGTTTTATTTCAGAGTGACAAAGGTAACAGAGGGGTAGATAAACGGCACTTCACTACCCTGATCTACGGTACTAGAATTAAAAGACTTACAACTCGAAGTTCGGTTGAAAAAGTGAGAGGAGGAAGTGAAAGTAGTTCTCCGAGAAATCAAGAAGTGAAAGACGGTATTCCCACCACAGTAGACGCACAGACTCAAATAACTATAAATAGGATCGTTAGAACTAAAGTCGAACACGAAGTAGGTCGGGTCGTAAAACATACTATACATGAGACGTATCTTCAATTTATTCGTCCCACTTTTATAAGTCAGAACTGTATAAGGAAAGGGTTAAACCTTGGTCAGACAACAAGGTACAGGTCAAGGTTGACAATGAAGAACTTGACTTATGTCTAAAGAGTCCTCCGTCCATCCCACCAGACCATAAGGGTAGAAAAATTCTAAAAACGTGTCAAACAACACTAAGTGTGTCAGTTTCCGAAACCATATCGGTTATTTCGTCTTCATCTACGAAAAGACTACTAGGTTGTTTACAGCCGTAAAACTAGAGACCAAGGAGACGGAAAAGATTTAGGTCGAACTTGTAGACCTTAAAGAATCACATACATGACAACTTCGGAACGAACCTCTTAAAACTCGTAATGAAACGGACGTACACTCTACTCACGTTAACACGTCATCGAACTCATAAGAAACCGTAACGAGAAGAAGCCCTAACCTTACTTTTGCCTGGAAAAAGTCAGAACGCCGGCGACGACTCAAAAGGTTTAAAAGATCGTATAACTCACGTCGTGAAAGTGTCGTAGTAGAAAATTCTGAACTTTATCGAGTCGATCTTAAGGTAGTGGATCTGATCGAAACAAGCATCACGAGGAAGGATTCCGGGTGTACTAAAACCTTAGGTCCTACAGACCGAGATCCACTCATTAGTTTGGTAGCACCAATAGACCCAGTATTTCTACAAAAAAACATATCAAGAAGACACATAAGAACGGTAAAAAAGAATTATAGAAGACGAGGAGAATCTAGGTATGACAAAGACAGGAAATAACACGGGTAACAACGTACTTAACAAGGGAACCATAGAGATTAAAAGAACTTCTCTAGAGATCAGAAAGGGTAAGACAATGGGTAGACTTACGTCTCAAAGTTTCTTATAATTCTTTCTCTATTCTTTCGGAAGGGTCACTTATTGCGTTTCTTTACCTCCTTTTATGCTCAGTTTTAACACATATTAAAGACAAAGTAAAACAGAGTTCTTTAAGAACCTAAGAAGGTGGTAGGACGAACGTAAACCTGAACGAAAACTTTAGAAGACGATTTAGAGAAAATATTCACAGGAGATGACGGAGTAGAATCCTTAGGGAGACTAGAGAAAATACCACCTAAGGGCCAAAGGGACTAATGAAGAGAGGAATCAATATTATTTTCGTGTAAGAGGTCATCGTAGACTTTTTTTTTTATGCACCCTTCATTTACAAAACTCTGAAACGTTCGGACTCCTATATATGAGACTAGGGTATTAACTGACTATCTAACTTTTAGTAAGATTAAAATTAAGACTTCTACAAAAGTATCAGGAGACGACTCTTTAGACTATGATAAGACTGAGATAAGTGACATATGTACCAGATGGAAAAGACAGATCTTCAAAAATCTTAACAGAGTAATAAGGACCCTAACACTTTAAAGTACTAACATACTGAACCTCACTTCGGTGAATTAGATCTCCAAGTAAAGGGGTCCAAGACCCTTAAATATAATAAAGAAACTTTTGGAAGGGGAGTCAAACAGATATTAGAGAAAAACCTTGAGTCCAACCAGTCTATAACCTGAGGGGTCTAACCAGAACTTTAAAAGTGTAGAAGATAACAGACAGAGATGTAGGAAAACCAAAAAACTACGATGAAGCTTCTTTAAAAGACAGAATTAGAGAGTTGTAAAGATACCTTAAAACAGAAATTAAAGGTTCTCTAGAAAAAACTAAGGAACAACAAGAGACGAGAGTGTCGTAGAACAAAGTTTCATAAAATAAAGTTACTACGTCATAGAAGAAAATGGAGGGACTTCTAAGATTAACATTAATGAACCTTCGAAAGAACATAAGGGACGTAACAGAGACAAAATTAAACCTAATGTAAATAGACAAACAAAACAAAGACAGAAAGTTTAACCTATAAAATGAGTATACAGATTCCTGAGAATCGTCGGTTACGTGTAAATACTCACTTTGGGAATTTGTAACAAACCTACGAGACACATTTACCACCTGGAATACTGACCACCCGAAATGACTTCACACTATTTCGTCTTCTGGTCGAAAAGCAATTACTCTATAAGTTTATAGTCGTAGATATTCAGAAAAGATATCGCAGATATCCAGAAGGAACATCGAGTTTACCATTCCTTAGACGGACGTTACGTCCTCTGGGTCCAAGCTAGGTGCCCAGTCCTTCTAGGGAACCTCTTCCTTTAACGTTGGGTGAGGTCATAAGAACGGACCCTTTAGGGTACCTGTCTCTTCGGACCGTCCGTTATCAGATACCCCTACGTTTCTCAGTCTGCACTGACTTGCTAATTGAGACATTCAGAAAAGACACTCTGAATGCTCAAAGAGAATTCTTTCTAGAGGTTAAAGGACAACTTAACCTTCTTTCATTACTCTATATTGAGACCAATACACACAAGATCCTCGTTCAACCCCCTTTAAATGGTTTGAAAATGAATTATTAGACACAAGTCGGACGTTGAAATCGGGGTGGGGTACGTTATGAACCACAGGAGTTTAAGTATTAGAGAGGTCAAGTTAAAGAGGTTTCTCACTTATAGGTCAGAGAACATCCTTAGTCCTATTTTTCCGGACCGACTTGTATGAACCAGCTCTCCCTCAGACCTCCTCCTCCACTAAGAGTCGAGAAACATGTGTAGGAAATTTGAAGAGGGAAGATGGAAGACAGAATCCTGAAAACATAAAGGACTCTTGTTACCTCTTTGTCTCTAAGTCCTTCTGGTTACTATAAGTAAAAAAAAAATTAAAATTTTAGAAATTAAGAATGTACGTAAGGGTTTGTACTTGGGTTTCTCAACGACTCAAAATATAAATCTAGAGAAAAAGAAAGTTCAAAGACCAAATCTCGAATTCTCGAATTACTGAAATCTCATATAATTATTCTAATCCACTAAAGTGGATGATTTAGACTTTTAGATGTTATCTCATTATGTGATGAGAAATGGAAGATGAAACGTAATCACTAACAATTAATATTAAATTTAGAATAATATCAAATGTAGTAGTCTACAATATATTGAAACTCTATAACTGATAATTCAATTTTCAATGATTTCAAAATAGTTTAAATAAAATTAAGTATAGGGAAGAAATATACCCATTTGTTATCATTTTAAATTAACGAAAAAAGAAAAGACATAAAATGTCCATAAGAGATCTACCACAATTATGCGTGGTGATGGTATAAAGTGACCAATTTATGTGTAAAAATATCGTTATAAATTTTTATATGTAAGTTAGGTGATCTAAAATGAAGTCTCAAAATAACGACTCTGACAAATGGTACTTTACAATCATAAAACATGTTAAAACATAATTTTATGTATTTATAAAAGATATACAACTTTGACTCCTGGGTTAGGATCGATAACAGTTGTCGTACCTTTTTTTAAAAGTTTAAGTATTTAAAAAGGATAAAGACAAGGGATTCAGTTAAATCATCCATTTCTCTAAACGAAATAAGTATGTTCTGTAACACCAAATAAAACATACTCCTTAAAGTTGTACAACTTTCCGGTTACTGATAAAGAACCAAACTTTATATTGGAGACATTTTACGTTTATACGGTGAAGGAAAACAGTGACAGAACTGTAGTTCCTACTCTTTACTTAAACCTAAATACTCATCCAAACTCTTGTAGTCACCCCCAACCTCACTTTCTTGGGATATAAAAAGTACAAAAGAAATTTTTTAGTGGTAAACAATGGAAAAATGAACTTGAATTGTTTCAAGGTAACCATAGTTGATCTGAGATGTGTACCTATAGTGGTCTACCAGTTGTGGCTTTAGTCTAACTAATATAAGAAACGTCGGTTTCTACCTCTTCGAAATATGTCAGTCGTTTTTGTTCTGGTCCTCGACTGACACCGAGTCTAGTACTCGAGGTATAACGGTTTAAGTCTGAATTTAACTTCTTTCATCCCTTTTCGTGATCTGGTAACTCCACACTGGATTTAGTTTAGAGGATGTTAATATGTCACCTTCACTTTTATCTAAATTCCCTGATCTAGACTGCCTATCTCACGGACTACTTGATACCTTACTCCAAACATTGTAACATGTCCTCTGTCCCTAGTTCTAGTAGGGGTACCTTTTCTTTACGTTTCTTCGTTTTACCGACAGACTCCTCCGGAATGTTTATCGACACTTTTCTTCTGTTCACTTTTCGTTTCCTCTTTTCCTTTGTATTCATAGACTTACGTCTCAAGGTTTCTTATCGTTCTTCTCTATTCTGTCGGAAGAAGTCCCTAGTTGCGTTTCTTTATCTCCTTTTGCTGTCTTACTAGAGAAGTTCTTTTAGTCTCTATGGTTCCCTTGTAAAGTACGTTTTTACCCGAGTTATTTCCTGTCTTTACCATATCTGGATTGTCTTCGTCTTCTATAATTCTCCTCCACTGTTCTTATGTGTCTTCTTGATATATTTTTTCTAGAAGTGTTGGTTCTATTAGTGCTACCATACTAGTGAGTGAATCTCGGTCTATAGGATCTTCCACTTCAGTTTACCCGAAATCCTTCGTAGTGATGTTTGTTTCAATCACCTCCACTACCTTAAGGTCACCTCGATAAAGTTTAGTATTATTACTACGACACTTTCACGACGTGAGTTATACGGTCGTTTAAACGTTTTGAGTCGTCACCGGTGTCCTGACCTTTTCCAGTCAAAAGTAAGGTTAGGGTTTCTTTCCGTTACGGTTTCTTACGAGTTTGATGGCGTGTTAACGTGAGTAGAGTGTGCGATCATTTCATTACGAGTTTTAAGAGGTTCGGTCCGAAGTCGTTATACACTTGGCACTTGAGGGACTACAAGTTCGACCAAAATCTTTTCCGTCTCCTTGGTCTCTAGTTTAACGGTTGTAAGCGACCTAGTACCTTTTTCCTTCTCTCAAGTTTTTTTTGTAGATAAAGACGAAATGACTGATACGGTTTCGGAAACTACACACCTAGTGTTATTTGACACCTGTCAAGACTTTCTCTACCCTTATGGTCTGGTGGACTGGACGGAGAACTCTTTAGACATACGTCCAGTCCTTCGTTGTCAATCTTGACCTGTACCTTTTTGTCTGATCAAGGTTTATCCTTTTCCTCATACAGTTCCGACATATAACAATGGAACGAATAAATTGAGTATACGTCTCATGTAGTACTCTTTGCGACCCGACCTTCTTCGTGTTCGATCTTAGTTCTAACGGTCTTCTTTATAATTATTGGAGTCTATACGTCTACTGTGGTGGGAATACCGTCTTTCACTCCTCTTTGATTTTTCGAAGAACTACTTTCACTTTCTCTTCTCACTTGTTCAACCGAATTTCGAGTTGTAAGTCCTTTACTTCTAGTACCGTAGGCCAGGGTAGTGAAGTACCGTTTATCTACCCCTTTGTCACCTTTGTCACAGTCTGAAATAAAAACCCCCGAGGTTTTAGTGACGTCTACCACTGACGTCGGTACTTTAATTTTCTGCGAACGAGGAACCTTCCTTTCAATACTGGTTGGATCTATTGTATAAGTTTTCGTCTCTGTAATTAAACGGTTGTTTCCGGGCAGATCAGTTCCCACACCAAAAAGGACACTAGTACATACATACACTCTCAACCTGACACTTCTTTCGACTCACGGCTTCTTAACTACGAAAACTTGACACCACAACCTCTTCTCAGAACTCTAAAGGAACCTGACGTTCCTTTAGGTTGGTCAGATAGGATTCCCTTTAGTCAGGACTTATAAGTAACCTTCCTCGACTTTGAGACTATGAAACCGGGGGACTACGTTTCTCGACTGAGTAAACTTTTCGGGGACTACGACCTTTTCTAACTTCCACCCTCCTCTCCTACTCTACCAACCTACCGTAGTGACTGAGTTACCTGTACTCAAGCTCATTTGAGGTCTTCAACCACTACCTGTCCCTCCGGACCATACGACGTCAGGTACCCCAACGTTTCTCAACCTGTGCTGACTCGCTGACTTGACTTACTTGACTTGACTATGTAAGAGTTGTTTAGTACCGATAATAATTTGATTTCTTTCAGTTCTGATCCTTTGTCCTTTAGACTAGAAATCGAACATATGACGACGAATATTCGACACATTGGATGTATTTAACGAATAAGAGAGACCCAGAGTTATACGGGTAGACTTTTTCATTCCCTAACTGGATCTGTTGGGTATGAGAGCGATTTGACATTATCAGATCCACGATATCTACTGTAAAAATAAACTGAAACTATGACTTGATACGTTAACCTAATTTAACCTACTTTAANACAGTCTGAAATAAAAACCCCCGAGGTTTTAGTGACGTCTACCACTGACGTCGGTACTTTAATTTTCTGCGAACGAGGAACCTTCCTTTCAATACTGGTTGGATCTATTGTATAAGTTTTCGTCTCTGTAATTAAACGGTTGTTTCCGGGTAGATCAGTTCCCACACCAAAAAGGACACTAGTACATACCTACACTCTCAACCTGACACTTCTTTCGACTCACGGCTTCTTAACTACGAAAACTTGACACCACAACCTCTTCTCAGAACTCTAAAGGAACCTGAAGTTCCTTTAGGTTGGTCAGATAGGATTCCCTTTAGTCAGGACTTATAAGTAACCTTCCTCGACTTTGAGACTATGAAACCGGGGGACTACGTTTCTCGACTGAGTAAACTTTTCGGGGACTACGACCTTTTCTAACTTCCACCCTCCTCTCCTACTCTACCAACCTACCGTAGTGACTGAGTTACCTGTACTCAAGCTCATTTGAGGTCTTCAACCACTACCTGTCCCTCCGGACCATACGACGTCAGGTACCCCAACGTTTCTCAACCTGTGCTGACTCGCTGACTTGACTTACTTGACTTGACTATGTAAGAGTTGTTTAGTACCGATAATAATTTGATTTCTTTCAGTTCTGATCCTTTGTCCTTTAGACTAGAAATCGAACATATGACGACGAATATTCGACACATTGGATGTATTTAACGAATAAGAGAGACCCAGAGTTATACGGGTAGACTTTTTCATTCCCTAACTGGATCTGTTGGGTATGAGAGCGATTTGACATTATCAGATCCACGATATCTACTGTAAAAATAAACTGAAACTATGACTTGATACGTTAACCTAATTTAACCTACTTTAACGGTAGTAATTCGATATTATGTAACTTTAAAATTATTTTCCGACTTTTACTTTCACTACTATTACTCAATCCGACCCCTTCATTAAAGTTCACGTGTGTGTTTTTTCATCACTATCTAGTCTAGGATAATGGTAGATAGACCTACATTCTCTTTTATCTACCATTTAAATAAGGTAAGTCTACGGTTCGAGTTTTCGCACACTAAAACATTTTTCCTTTTTTTCTCTCTCTTGTTCTTTTCTTTTGTACGAGTGGGATTAAAGTCATAACCAATAGGAAGGTCAAATCCCGGACTTTAGGAGGATTATGTCGTTTCGAACATAGATTGATATTCTATAAATTATACTTCTCCAATGTCCAATATTGTCGTTAGAAAATTTTTACCAACTTGATTTGTCTCTTGTAACTCTTGTTTTTAGACTCTATGCGGGGACTCTACTCACTGTTATGACTTATTTGATAATACAGGTAAAATTCCATGTGACTAAAAACCTTATCCTTTATCTGTAACATGACATTCTTTCCTTTAGGTACTAGTAATAAAAAGACGAAGAAGTTAAAAATCAGGTAGGAAACTTTAGAATAGTAATAAGGGATGTTTTACATGTTTTTTCTACAACTGTTATAAATCTTTATATAGTTCTTCTATTTTGACCAGTAGATGAATTGATTAATAAATTGATGTCATAACTTTGATTTACGTAGTCGCACACATAGACCTCGTTCACAGGAATCTCAGGTTTGAGGGTCTTATTTTTTTTATGACTTTTAGAAACCGAGTATTTGGACCTACTTAGATTCTACGAACGTATTGTAAATTGTATTATACCAACACACCGACTAATCTTTATAAACATTCCCCGATACAAGGTACAGGATTATTAAGTAACTAGTTTAAACAGAAACTAAAAATAGAAAGACTAGTTCCGTAATATCGAGTCTTGATTTACTTTATATATCATTTCATACTATAAAAATTTCGTCAATTATTTCAAATGAATTTTTTTACCGAAGAGTCTTAATACTCGTTAAAATATCAATTAATTCCGTAGATTACGGAATATGAAGGTTTTAGATTAAGTGTGTTTTTATAAATATAAAATAATTTAATATTTTACATACAATAAAATATAAAGTACAACTGTTAAGTATTAATTTATCCGTAAAATATGAGTATAAACATATGACCCAACAAATAAAAACAACGTATTATTTTCTTATCGAAAGTAAAAACCAATCATATAGTTTTTTGTAGAGAACAGTACATGGAGACATTAAAGTATAAAGAGAAGATACCTTTGTACCCATAAAGTTTGATGAGGTTAAATAAACATACAGTATAATATTTTACATGGGGGCGAATTCTTAACTGGTCGTTTACTAGTGTATTTAGTTCTTTACACTAAAAAGATCGTCAAGTATACATATGAACTATGAGATATCTAACAAATATTCTAAATCCACCTATTAGCACTCGAACCTATCTATAAATACCACCAAACTAACTTCATTAAACAACTAGAAAAGACTTAGGTACGGTAAATAATCAAGAGAACGAGAGTCTGCAACTCGAACCAGTATACTAAACGGAACAAATTATCCTCTTGTCGTTCGTTTATACTACGTTCGTTTCTGAACGTTTCGTGAATGTGACGAATGGGAGAATAACACGAAATATAGGACGTTGATTTATTTATTCGAAATCGAGTCAAGTCAAGTCAGAGAGTAAACACAGGTTGAGAAACGCTAGGGTACCTGATATCGTGTGGTCCGGAGGAACACGTATCAGTTGTGGACCTCAAATGAGTTTGAGTACAGGTATCTCAGGCACGACGGTTGGTTGGTAGAGTAGGAGACAGCAGGGGAAGAGGAGGACGGAAGTTAAAAACGTCGTAGTCCCAGAAAAGGTTACTCTGTCAAGAAACGTAGTCCACCGGTTCCATAACCTCGAGATCGATCAGAGAGTTATTATTTTACGAACCGAGTCAGTAAGGAAAATGACGTCGTTTACCCCTCGGTTTGAGGTCTGGTCTCTCTCCGGTGACATCTAGTTCGTCGAAGATCGTAATCGTCAGGGTCAGTTTTGGTCGTCACGAGTGGTCCATTCGTCTTGGTGGCTAAATTAGACATCTGAAAAGCGAACTATTGTTTACCAATAAGAAAAAGTCAAGTCAAGTCAAGTCAGTGAGTCAGCACAGGCTGAGAAACGTTGGGGTACTTGACGTCGTACGGTCCGGAGGGACAGGTAGTGGTTGAGGGCCTCAAGTGAGTCTAAGTGCAGGTAGCTCAGGCACTACGGTAGGTCGGTAGAGTAGGGCCTAGCAGGGGAAGAGGAGGACGGGGGTTAGGGAGGGTCGTAGTCTCAGAAAAGGTTACTCAGTTGAGAAACGTACTCCACCGGTTTCATTACCTCGAAGTCGAAATCGTAGTAAGGAAGGTTTCTTTAGGGTCCCAACTAGAGGAAGTCTTACCTGACCAACCTAGAGGAACGTCAGGTTCCCTGAGAGTTCTCAGAAGAGGTTGTGGTGTCAAGTTTACGTAGTTGAGAAGCCGTGAGTCGAAAGAAGTGTCAGGTTGAGAGTGTAGGTATGTACTGGTGTCCTTTTTGGTATCGGAACTGATCTGTCTGGAATCAACCGTTTCATTACAGAGACGAAAACTTATACGATAGATCCAACCAGTATTGAAA
>SJYO01041852.1:30279547-30752900 GCA_006410555.1 Capra ibex | reverse complement strand
TCAGAACAAAAACAACTGACATATCTCGAAGAGGTAGAAACCGACGTTTCTTATATTAGTTAGACTAAAGTCACAACTGGTAGACCACTACAGGTACACATCTCAGAAGAGAACACAACAACCTTCTCCCACAAACGATACTGGTCACGTAAAAGAACCGTTTTGAGATATACAGAAACGAGACGAAGTAAGACGTAAGGTTCCGGTTTAAACGGACAATGAGGTCCACAAAGAACTGAAGGATGAAAACGTAAGGTCAGGGGATATTACTTTTCCTGTAGAAAACCCCCACAATCAAGATTTTCTAGAACATCCAGAAGTATTTTGACAAGTTGAAGTCAAAGAAACCGTAATGACCAACCCCGTATCTGAACCTATTGACACCATAACTTACCAAACGGAACCTCTGCTTGTCTCTAGTAAGACAGCAAAAACTCTAACGCAGGTTCATGACGTAAAGCTTGAGAAAACAACTGGTACTACCGATGAGGTAAAGAAGACTCCCTAAGGACGGGCGTCATCATCTACATTACCAGTAGACTCAATTTAAGTGGGTAAGGTCAGGTAAAATCAATCGACTAAGGATTTTACAGTTGCAAGTGGGAACGGTAGAGAACAAACTGGTGAAGGTTAAACGGAACTAAGTACCTGGACTGTAAGGTCCAAGGATACGTTATAACGAGAAATGTCGTAGCCTAGAACGAAGATAGTGGTCAGTGTAGGTGTTGACCCATAACAAAAACGTGACCGAGGTAGGGAAGTAAGAAAGACCTAAATAAAGAGGTGACTAGAGGTCATCGTATAACCCGTGGATGACTGGACCCCTCAAGGAGAAAACCATAGGATATTAAAACGGAAAAGTATGACAAATACCCAAGAGTTCCGTTCTTATGACTTCACCAAACGGTAAGGGAAGAGGTCACCTGGTGTAAGACAGTCCGGAAAGGTGGTACTGGGTGGACAGAACCCAACGGGGTATCCGTACCGAACCAAAGTAACTCAATCTGTTCCAATAAGAAAAATCGATGATTCAATATCTAACCAAACCATGTGTCGTTATTTGTTACTATGTTATACATGACCTTTATCGTCTTGTTTTGTAAAAAGATTTCTGGTAATTGTAAAACAATTAATTTTATTGTAATTATGTCAATATTATAATATAATAATTGTATTAAAACGATGTAATTTTTTAGAAAACACTCATCGGTCTAAAAGTCTCATCCTCTGTTAGAACATATACTGAGGAAGAGATAGGAACCGAGATATCTATAGGGACGACGACAACGACGACGACGACGATTCAGCGAAGTCAGCAAGCACGAGCTGAGACACGCTGGGGTATCTACCGGAGGATGGTCCGAGGAGACAGGGACCCTAAGAGGTCCGTTCTTGTGACCTCACCCAATGGTAAAGGAAGAGGTTGCGTACTTTCACTTTTCACTTTTCAATTTCACTTCAGCGAGTCAACACAGGTTGAGAATCGCTGGAGTACCTGACGTCGGATGGTCCGAGGAGGCAGGTACCCTAAAAGGTCCGTTCTCATGACCTCACCCCACGGTAACGGAAGAGACTGTCTATAGGGATTATTAATGGTTTAGTTAGTTATTTGTTACCCGTAGTTGATTCACGGACCTTGTCGTGATCTACGACTTTTATGTTTTCGCTTAGTTAATCTGAATATAGTAATACAAGTAACTTGAGTGTGTTTTTAGTTCAATAACCTAACAATATTGTATGAGACACTATGACCTTTTTAGAAACGAGAAGTTTCAGTTCGACTTAAGATCAGGTACCCCCAGTGTTTTATTAACCTGTGATGAATCGTTCATTTGTTGTTGTTTTCAATTGAGTTACACACATAAAGTAACGTATACCGGTAATAAAAGGAGAAGAGGGTCTTCAAGATATCTATACTATAAATAATCAAGACAAGTAATTATGAATAAAGGGGATGAAACCTCCTTGTGCCATCGTAACGTGTAAGGGAGTCCGTCATCTGACTTTTCACCCGTGTTTAACAAAGGAAGGGAGAAAGGTACGGGAAAATGTTGTACAGAAGGACAATTCTCCATCCTAGATACAGGGGTAAAACTGTGACCCGAACCGGTATACTAAACGAAATCGGTCATCTGGACCTCATTTACACTGGGTTCCACTTTAAAATTTTCACGAACACGTAACTCCGAATGAGAAAACGACGAGAATCTTGGGACACTGATGGTGGTTCTCTTGTTCGGTTCCGATCGGAGGACAGCTACTCCCTATGGACTTGACTAACGAGACAACAGGGTCGACTGTCAAGTGGGAGTCTTTGTCCCGACGGAACAACTGTCCATCGAAAGGTGTTTATGGGCTCACTCGGGTCCGACCCGTTCGTCTTGACAGACCGACTCGGATTACTTTTAACGATAAGGTGTCTGAGTACTTGATTTGTTTCAACTACAATGTTTGAAAATTCAAAACTCCACCAAACAATACGAGATAGACTATATAGTTGAGGAGACTTAAATCCGTATCGGTGTGCTAAACGAAGTGGGTCACTTTATGAAATGAAGACCGTCTTCAGAAAATCTCGACCTTATACGAAACCAATAGAAAAAAGAGAACAATACGACTGACTCCTTGAAAGTCTAACCCCCCACAGGGTATTTGTACCCAAGGACTCACCTGTGTCTTGTCAAGGGGGATGGGAGGGGTTATGGCTCAAAACCTCTTGTATATCAAATTCATTCTTTATTTAAAAATATAATTTGGAGACTCTAAAACCCAAAGATAATAACCTTGTAATGGGTCGGGTAGATATTGTATCTTAAACCACGGGTCTTCCTTCATGTCAATACTATCTTTTAGATTTTATATAAGATACTGAATTTTCGAGTCACTCACCACCGCTTCTTTGACAACAATCTCCGACCCTTCATCCGTTAGGTACAATCGACACCATTTTATAAAACGATTATGATAAGTACGTACGGTGGGTAAGTAGAGGAAAGATTTATCAATAAGACAAGGACAGGGTGGTGACATACAATTCACGTGCACACACACACACACACACACACACACACATTCGTCTCTTCTATCTATGAAACAGTAAAGTCCAGAGATATTGTTCTCTGAAAAAAAAAAAAGGACAAGATTATGTCCTTGATGGTTCGTAGTGGGTCTCTACGACCTGAAACTCTAATTACGGTCATGACTTATCTTAAAAACCTCAAAGTGAAAACTATCCTTACTTATATAAAACGTCGTATTCCTCTCACTATACATTTAACCACTAGTCTTCCTACCTAAGTCATTAGTAACCATGACAAGTGATCATTTAAAACCAATTAAAAGGAAGACCCGTTTACTATCTTAATATGAAAGGACGAAGGAAGTTCCATCGTACGGGTGTATTAAACGAAAACAGTTACTTTATACTCACTTTAAATGAACCTAGTGAAAATCTTTCTCGGACAAACTGTAAGTAGAAGGAACTCGGATAGTACGCTCACCCCTTCGAGGTCTCTAACCAACCTCGGAGGAATTCGGTTGACCAACCAACCACTGTTAGAGTACCTCACTTCAAGAGGGTGGGAGAGGGAAAAAAGATGGTCTTTACTTGTATGTTTACTTGTCCTTTATTGACAAAACGACAATAAAAATTCAGTGATTTTGAAAACCTAGGAAACAATGATGTGGTCATTGAACGACGATGACGAATCAACGAAGTCAGAACAGACTGAGACACGGTGGGATTCCTGACGTCGGAATGGTCCGAGGAGACAGGAACCCTAAGAGATCCGTTCTCATAATCTCACCCAACGGTACGGGAGGTGGTGTCCTAGAAGGACTGGGTCCTCCCTAACTTGGACCCAGAGGACGTAACGTCCGTCTTAGAAGTGGCGACTCGGTTGTCCCTTCGGGACCATTGGATCCTATAGGATTGGTCACATCTCATGACATTTTCTTTAGTCCTTTCGATGTCTGTAATTATTAAAACCGCTAATGTCAAGGTCATCTTAGGTATTGACTTTGGTAGGTGACTATGGAGGTTTTGTAGAAATAAGTACTAAAGTGAACGAAGTTAACACAAGTAAGATTTTTGCTACTAATACTCTAAAACTTAAAGTGAAAAAAAAAATTAAAAACTTTTAAATTTTGACGTAGAAAGTGATGACTCCTTCTTCACTACTCGTCCTGATGAAAGAGGACCCCCGTCTCCACCCTTCTCTCCATCTTTTCCTTACTATTGGGTGTTTTATCCCTCCCATCTTGACTTCAGTCTTAAGTGTCCGCAAAGGTTATTCTCAATTTTGCACAAAAGGTGTCTGAACACGTATTTAAGGGTCATTATGTGCCATGAAGAGTCGTTGGAAACCCCAGAATCAAAGCCAAGTCGTGGACCGTGTATATGTCTTTGTGTACGTGTTAGTGACACCACGTTTTCATTTTTGACAGTAACCTCAAGTATAAATTAATTTTCGAAAGAGACACACACTTCTTTATAAAAGAGATCTCGTCGCGTCTTAAATAAGGTTTGCAAATTCACGATTTAAGCCATGGCGCGTGACATGGTCCTAATCCGTTCACTTTCTACTGTGACTTGTGTTCTGAGTGACCCAACGACAGGTCCTCGAATGTAAAACGGCTCGTATTCAAAGAGGACAACCTCAAAATTGGGTCGGTGTAGATTAGGGGACGGAGTATTTGCTAAAGGCCACTTCAGGGTGAAGAAAAGGGATTAAAACGAAAGACTCTACAGTAGCGGGACCTTTGACTTCAGTGACACCCGAGACAGAAACCTGTAAACCGTCTAGAGCCTACGTCGACTTAATGGCCGAACAAGAAAAGGATGTCACCGCTCTACTGTCACTGGGGTTTTCAAAGGTCGTGAATCTTGTATTTCGTCGGGCTTGGAAGTTCCCTGGGTGTTGAGATCGCAGAAGGCGACGGGAAGATAGTGCCTAGGATTCCTTCAATTCCGCCAACCCAGTCTGGGACGTTGTGAGCGTCGGGTAACAAGATCCGCGATTTGGGTATTCGTCGCGTCTTGACTCTCTAGATTCCGGGTCGTAAATAGGGTTCACACGTTTCTGGCTTTTACACGGGTAGAGACGACCTGAGGTTCTTGGCCGTACGTAGCGCGGCTTTGCCGTTAGAGGCGAAGCCTTAGGGTCGCGTTTCCCCGGACCCTTCACTTCAGAGGCCCGCAGGCCTCAGCGCCACGCTTCCGTCTTCCTTCCGTAACGATCAGACGAGGTAATCGCGCGGCCAAGGACCGGTTCGAGGCTCGAAGAGCGACGACGAGTCCCAAAAGCGCCCGCCGCCCTCGTCCTACCGAACGAACTCATTTGAGGCCCCCCTCCCCTCTCTCCCCTCACCTACCCCTCCGCCCCAGTCGCCTTCGCCGTCCAACGAAGGAAGAGGAGTGAGAGGGAGGGGCGGAGAGGGTCTCCCTCGCTACCCTCCCCCTCCCTTCCCGTCTCCCTTCCATCACACTGTGCACAGTTAGTTGGGGGGAGGCCCCCCGCGCGCGAGGCCCCGAGCGCGGCTCCCGAGCGCGGGGACGGAGCACGGACGCGGCGAGCATACATTTACTCCCGCGCACTGCGCCCTGCGTCTACCTGTTCCCTTCTCTCTCTTACCGGCGACGGCGGCGGCGACGACGGCGGCGGCGGCGGCGGCGAGTCACGGCCTCGGGAGCCACGCGCCGCCTCTCCTCTCCTAAGGCCGCCCTTGAGCTGAGAACCGCGGTGGCGGAGTACGTGACACATCCATTCTCTCTGTGCCCGGCCTCGGGGCCGAGGCGCGCCGCTGCTCACGGCGTCGGGCTCCTCAAACACCGACTCCCCAAATCAACTTAGAAGGCAAGCCCAGTCAAGTTACCCCCTCGCTCTACCCTCGCCGCCGCCGCGCCGCCGAGGCCGCGAGCGGAAAACAGACCCCCGAGGAGCGGGCCGCGCCAGGCACGAGTAAGAGGAAGAATCGAGAACCCGAGGGGACCTTGACAATCAAGCCTGGGCGAACGACTCGGGGGCTCCTTCGCCGAACGAACGCGAGAGGGGCTTTGAGCAGCCGCGGGGAGCGGCGAGTGGCAGTCGGGACAGTTATCCCTCCTTCGCCCAGCCGCGGGCCCGCCTCCCCTCGGCCGCCCGTCTCGGCTGCCCTCCTTCCGCCCGTCCAGGCGCGGGGGCGGCCCGCGTGTGTGTGGGGGAAGACGGCGGCACCCGGCCCGCCCGCCCGCCTGCGCCGGCCCGAGGCCCCTGTCCCTGGACTCGTTGGGAGCCCGCGAGCGCCCCGACCCCAGATCCCACCCGGGCGACCCCCGCTCCCCGCCGCCCCCGCAGCGGGCTCCCCGCCCCCGCGGGTTGAGACGGGAGAGCACGAGCCGCCGCCGCCGCGCCACACATGGGGAAATTCTTCCTCGGCGAGCTCGCGACTGCCAACCCTAAACTTCAAGAAGGAGGGAGAAACCTTCAGACCTGACTCTCCCCCACAACGGTACTGCTGCCGTTGGGGGGGGGTGAAGAGGAGTGCCTGCGGGGCTGCTGAGCCCAGGAGAAAATGACAGTACACTACCTGGGAAGGGTCGTGTTGTACGTGTAGCGAGAGGGGTAGCGAGAGGGGTGGAGCGTAGGGGAAGACGTTAAAGAAGGGAAAACCAAACCACCCTTAGCAAAACGAAGTTTGAAGACCCGAGGCCTGACAGTAAGACGCCCAAGGAGCCCCCACCGCACTTCACCACCCTAGAGCGGCGGAACGACGGCACCGAAAAAACAGACTCACTCTGCACATGCACCTCGACAATAGGTCGTCCAACCAACTCACCCGTGGCTCCCCTATTGCGCCCAACACCCTACCCCACACAACACAAACAAAACCTTCCCCAACTACCCATCCTCTCATACTCTTCTCCACTTCCCTTCCAACGTAACAGATTCCTCACCTATCACCGTTCGTCGAACGAGTTGACCGCTAATTTGGAACCGAAACCCTCAACTCCTTCTTTGGAATCACGGGATTCTTTTGTTGACGGAACAAAGGTAGACAAGAACGCGGTGGAGCGCGGGGAAAGGGAGGGGGGGGGGAGTCTAAACAAATTAATCGCGAACTTCTAGAAAGAACAAAAAGTCATCACCTTTCCTCTAGCACCATTCTTTGATTATGTTGAATTGAGTCTTTACACGTGACGTCTCATGTCACCCATATCCTCTTGTATGCTCTTCCTTCCAACGAGACTAATCCCTGTAAATACAAATTTGTTCAGTGTCAAAAAGGGAAATATACAAAACAAGAATAGATTCCTTTGCAAGATCCTTTATCGAAATCAGTTCATCAGTATTCACTAAAACGAAATTTTTTAAACTTTTTCTTGGAGTAGCATAAAAATACATTTTAAAATTCGCTTCACAACGATTACGGAGGGCTTATGTTTTACCTGGGACAAAAATATTAACGAATACATTTCTAGAGAAGGTGACTGTTGGACAAACTTTTGATAACTCAACAAGTCAATCTCAGTCCGTCCTACTATCGTATCATTATGACCGAGCTCTATTGACACAATTCAAAACGGCTCCGTGTGTCAATCAACTGCTACAAAACAAAAAAGAGTAGAACGAACAAATCAACGTAACAGTGAAACAGAGTGTTTTTATACAAAAACTTTTTATCAGCTTAAAAACAATTTGCGTTTTAATTAACCTAAACTACCTTTTCCCTTTGTCCTATAGAAAGACAGAATGGATGAACTTATGAGATCATCCTAATCTTCTGCAACTTTTAACTCAATTGCGACACACAAATCATACGTCAGTGATATAAGTGAACATGCTATAAACTTTCTTTAAAAAAGGGGGAATTCGGGATTGATATAAACTCTTAATGAAGGGTGTAGAGTCAGGATGAGTCCTCTGGATTCTTCTAGGAAGAGGATGAATATTTGTTATTTTGAGAATTCATCCCATTTGTGACCAACTAACCCAAAAAAGTCATCAGAGACACACTTCGTGGATAAGTATCATACTTAACTCTAACTTACATAAAGAGATTGAAAATTTCAACGCAAAACGATAAACATTTGTACAAACGTTTCTTTGACATAAGAAAAATGACACGGACACACACACACTTATATACACATGAAGGTATAACTTATAAATCACGAGAATAACTGTAAAATATTTTATAAAACAGACGGAAACCCCTTCTTTTACTAGATGTTCAGAAAAAAAATTTTACTCCATACTTTTAACATTCGTCACAAAGTTGCGACATGTCGTTTAATCATAACTTAATTATCACTTTAAAATTTTAGAGTCAAGAATCGGATTTAGAAATTTTATTAGAAAAAGTAAAAAATTTATTGTATAATTACAAGATTAAAATACCCGTTTTTCAGGTAAAATGAACAGTATTGACGAACATCAATCGATTCTACAAATTAAGAACTATACCTTTTATAACAAATGGAAAGAGATAAACACCTCGAGTAGAGAAATACAATCTAAATACCGATGAGACCCTAAATTAGGATCATAAAGAAAAAAATCTTAACTCCTCAACAAGACATTCGAGACACAGTGTTATAGTAATAAATGTTACACCACGAAAAATGTTAAACTAAACAAAAAAAAGGACGTTAGGATACGATATGATTGAAAACTCATCCAAGTAGATTGTTTACAAACTCCCGAACAACCTATATTAATCATCATAGGATCACGAGTCGTACTATAACTCATTATTGTCTATAGTAGGACCTAACATACTCTATGCATTAACCATAGACTATTCAATATTTTAAATTTCGTTTCAGTTCAGATCCTATTTTCTTTACGTAATTATATAAAAAATTGAACATACCAGATAATCCTATAAACTAGACCCTTTTCTCCGTTCAAAAAACGAAATTGAAAATTAAAACTATATTAGAGTTTAAATGTTCTTTTCAACCTTCTTATCATGTTCCCTGAGGAGATATAGGAAGGAGTGTAAGTCGTTAACATAATGTAAAACGTCATAAACTAAATAGTAAGAACGGGACATAGATAGATATAGACAACAAAAGACCTGGTAAGTTTCCACTAAACCTCTGTACTACGGAGAAATAGGGATTTAAGAAGTCAATATGAAGGATTTTGGTTCCTGTAACAGAACGGATTGGTATCATATCAATGATTTTGGTTCTTTATATTGTAACTGTATGAAATTATTATGATAATGACTTAAGTATTAAATACAAGTACAAAATAGTTAAAATAAAATATCGAAAAGGGGAGTCGGTCCTAGTATGTAACGTAAACCAACAGTGTAAAGAAATCAGAGAAATTTAGACCTTGTAAAGGAGTCGGAAAGAATATAAAGAACTGGAACTGTAAAAACTTTTCATGTCCTGTCAATAAAACAGATTACAGGGAGTTAAACTTAAACAGACAACAAAGGAGTACTAATCTCATCAATACGCAAAAATCGTCCTTATAGAAGACAGGAAGAATTATGGAACATATAATTCTAAGTACTACAACCAAACAGGGTCGCAACCACTACCATGGAAACTTTCAAACCGACTACACCATAAGAGACATAAAGAGGGATTTTCAATAACAAACAGGAAAACATTAATTACACATTAACTACCCTTTTATGGAACTTCTTATCCTATGAATGTATCAGAGTATTTTGAATGGGTGTTCAAAATTGTAGGTAAGTACTAAAAAACAAGACACCGATCATCAACTAAGAGACAGTATTTCATCAGAAAGGGGAGAGAAGGAAATGAAACAATAAAAGTAGTCTTACTTGAGTAACTAAGAATGAAATAAGTTACCCATTTAGGTAACGACAGTAACAAAACTAAAGGTCCAACAGGATCCAAACCGGTCACCCTCGGAGTAGTTCGACCAAGGTCACAAAAAACTGTTTGGTACACAAAGGGGTAAGGGAGGGACGGGTCACTAATAAAAACTCATGAAGAAAGAAGGGTTTGTTTCATAAGGTCCAAATAGAACATAAAATGGACAGGGTCGGGACTGTAGTCGGTATCAAGGTTCCTCAGAATCTAAGAAAAATCACCTTTTATCTAAATCTATGGTTTTACAATTGTCCTCCACAGTCCTGACAACAATTCGGGATAAATAACTATGTCTTCAATTACTAGTCACATTGACTAAAGGAATTCTAATGTTGTCATTTTGTTACTTCTAAACTAATCTTAATAAGATATTTGAGGTCGTATAAAGGTTGTATCGTAGTAACAGGGTCATCTTTATCAAAAGATCATCGGTGTAAATTTTCCGTACAAACTAAATCGGGTCATATAATTTTTATAAAATTTAATTGGGTATATTTTAACAACTTAATCAAATGTAAGAAAAATTTTACAATTCAGAAACTTTAGTCAACAATATAGAGTTCAACCTGACCGATGTAAAGTCTACGAATCATCGGAGAACGTCGTTTATCGATGGTGTAACCTGTCACGTCAAAATATTACTCTCTGAGGTCGTTTCAGAACTAATGGACTTATGGTGTGAATAAGTGAAGACAACTATGATTGGTTTGACTATCGAAAGGGGTTTAGAAAATAAGGGGTACAGAAAATAAACTTATGACATTATATCGTTTACCCTTATATCTAAGACCTCGATCTGATAGAACACAAACTTAAGATTGACAATTGGTGGATGGCCAATAGTGGATGTTCAATGAATTAGAGAGACATGAAGTCAGGGAATGGATATTTAACTTCTATTATTTTCAACAAACTTTTAATTAACACAACTATAGACAATTATACAGAAGGTATCTTTCGTACGGGATTGGAGGGACAGGTAGTGGTAGAGGGCCTTAAGTGAGTCTGAGTACAGGTAGCTCAGGCACTACGGTAGGTCGGTAGAACAGGACCCAGTAGAGGAAGAGAAGGACGGGGGTTAGAGAGGGTCGTAGTCTCAGAAAAGGTTACTCAGTTGAGAAGCGTACTCCACACGCTTCATGACCTCGAAGTCGAAATTGTAGCGACGTTAAGTACCCCAGCGTTTCTCAACCCGTGCTGACTCGCTGACTCGACTTGACTTGACTTTGACGGATAATAACAATAACTTAATATGTCCAATAATCGTCGAAACTCGAAATACAAAAACGGTTATCTAAGAAAGACCACCCTCACGGTTACTTGTTACTTTTCTAGGACTCAGTACAATTTCTTCTTCTATCGTTCCCGAATTTTCTAGATATAAGGTACTATAAGAACTCGGTATCAGTACCTCAAATTCTTAGTGTCATATCAGTGAACCGAACCAGAAACGAAAAATATACATTCCTCTCGTTTTCTGCAAAGTACGGTAAGATGTAAGGCTCCCTATAAAACCGAAGCATCATTGACTTATGTTCTTTAATCAAATTTAAGTAAAATTTTTCGGACATAGCTTGATCTAGTAGAACTTGAATGAGAAACAACTATGGATGAGAGACATGAGAAGGACAATCGGCACAGTGACAGAAACTCGAGACGTGAGTCGTTCACAAACGTCTCATTTGAAAGAAGGTCTGATGGACGAGGGTTGGTATTAGTCCCAGTCTTCTATAATAGAAGGAGATGAAAATTGGAGACTTCTTCAATGTCCTCGTAAAGTATCTCGACATTGTGAATTTCTACCCTATTAGGTCCCTTTATATCAAGACGCATTAGTCGAACTGTGAAGAAAGAGCTACGAAGGACAGAGGATGAGATAAAAAGGTGATTGAAGACGAAGTAGAACAGTGATAACGACACATTTAGGGTCTTCTCTTCTAAATACATCTTTAGATCTAAACTACTCTTGACCATACTTACCCAGTTGATGGGTTTTTGAATCTGGGATTTTGATAACAAAGTTTATCGTAAATAAAATAAGTAATTTTTTCCACACTTAATATGGTGATAGATTATACATAGTCCGTTCACCTTAGACACTACTTGTACTCATCAACCCACCATTTCTATGTATAGGTTTAAAGAGACATTTTATCCGAATTATACTTAAAACGTACATTTTAAACTTTAAGACATATGAAAAGTTAATAACATATGGACCTTCAAGACGGTAGGAACCCAAGTTTGTTATATACTTAAAAGACATAAATGTCTACAATCTTTGTCCGACACACGGTCACACTCGTACGGCATGTGTAGGAGGAAAGAGACACCCGAACGACAGAGAAGGACGGGTACGATGAAGGGAATCGACCGATGTACACACATGGGCGGAGGGACAAACCGACCCATGACACCATTCAAGGATAATACAGTGGTATTCATCGATAATACATAAGAGGTACGAGGAGACTGAACAGAAAGTTAGGACCAGAAATAAAAAAGATGGTGTCACGTCAGAACCGTCCTCATTGTTTCCGTACATCTAAAAACCTATATGTTAAAAAAGAAAGAAAAACCAATAAGGTCAAAAAGGTTAATATTATATACAATAACTCCAAATTTCAAGGAAAAAGTAAACCCATTATAAGGAAGAAACACACACAAACACACAAAATAAGTGGTGTCTTATATCCTTTCTGTTACACTTATCCGGGTCTGGTTGCATGATGACGGTAATCCTTTGATTAATTCCATTGTTTTATTACGGTATAAACATAAACTTCTTACGACAAAACGAGAATTAATTTCGATTTATTTTAAAACAAAACTCTGAAGAATACAAAAGATCTTTTGTTGAATGTTCAATGAAAAGACATAGAAGAACGGAAAGTATATCAAAAGGGTGAGTAACCGTTGTCAGGATAAGACGAATGAATATAAACGAAGAAACAAAAAGAAACAAGAAATGGAATTAGATAATGATTTAATAACGATAAAAGAAATGTTATAGGAAAACCTAAAACAAAAAAGACCACTTCAGTTTGTGAACTCGTCCAAGTCTACTTAGATCAAATACGGTCATCGACGTATCGACTAAATGACAGGAAGTGGAATCGAATGTCGGATATAATTTAGTAATAAACCTTATTGATGAAACTAAAAACATCAAATGTTTCGTCACCATAGAGGGTACACAGAAATAAGTAGTTTATGTTCAATCAACTAGTATCAGGTAGTCTGAAGAAAGGACAAACCGAGTGAAGAAGAAATGTGTCGGGTCGGTGAAAGTAACTAAAAATGAAGACCAAACATATGTAACGGGGTTTAAGAACTCATATAATAATTAGTATTGTCGGTGAGACGTAGGAGTCAGTGGAAATTTTTAAGTTAACATAGGATCTCAGAAAAGATTTCGTAAATAACTTTTTGTTCAAACTCTGGAAAGAGAGAATTAAAGTTTGACTGATCAAGTAAAGACTACCGACATACATTCCACACATACATCCTTTTAATGAAACAGGTCATCAGAAGTATAAATTTATCATTTGATCCTTTGTCAAATCCCTGTTTCCCGATTCAGACGTTTACCATTTTTCCTAATTCTTAACTTTTTTGTCTTAAAGAAAAATCGGAGATGGTGACCAAGGTCTATCCTTTTCCTCAGGCAGTTCCGACATATAACAGTGGGACGAATAAATTGAATCTACGTCTTATGTAGTACTCTTTGCGACCCGACCTTCTTCGTGTTCGAACTTAGTTCTGGGGCCCTCTTTATAGTCATTGGAGTCTATACGTCTACTGTGGTGGGACACTTTCATTTCTCCTTGATTTTTCTCGGAGAACTACTTTCACTTTCTCCTCTCACTTTTTCAACCGAATTTCGAGTTGTAAGTCCTTTGATTCTTGTACCGTAGATCAGGGTAGTGAAGTACCCTTTATCTACCCCTTTGTCACAGTCTGAAATAAAAAACCCCGAGGTTTTAGTGACGTCTACCACTGACGTCGGTACTTTAATTTTCTGTGAACGAGGAACCTTCCTTTCAATAATGGTTGGACCTGTCGTAACATTTTTCGTCTCTGTAATGAAACAGTCGTTTCCAGGCAGATCAGTTCCGATACCAAAAAGGTCATCAGTACATACTTACACTCTCAACCTGATATTTCTGTCGACTCGTGACTTTTTAACTACGAAAACTTGACACCACAACCTCTTATGAGAACTCTCAGGGAGCCTGACGTTCCTCTAGGTGGGTCAGGTAGGATTTCCTCTAGTCAGGACTCACAAGTAAGTTTCCTGACTACAACTTCGACTTTGCGGTTACGAAACCGGTGGACTACGTTTCTCGACTGAGTAAACTTTTCTGGGACTACGACTCTTTCTTACTCCCGTCCTCCTCTTCCCCTACTATCTTCTACTCTACTAACCTACCGTAGTGACTGAGTCACCTGTACAAACCCATTTGAGACGCTCAACCACTACCTGTCCCTTCAGACCGCACGACGTCAAGTACCCCAACGTTTCTCAACCGGTACTGACTCGCTGACTTGACTTGACTCGACATCGATTTCGAAGTTATAAAACCGGTGGACTACCCTTCTCGGTTAAGTAACCCTTTCTAACTCCCGTCCTCTTCTCCTCCCGCTGTCTCCTACTCTACCAATCTACCGTAGTAACTGATTTTACCTGTACTCAAACTCGTTTCAGGCCCTCTATCACTTCCTGTCCCTTAGGACCGCATGACGTCAGTACAGCAACGTTTCTCAACCTGCGCTGACTCACTGACTTGTTGCAATCCGTATTCAGTAAAATGAAAAGTGTCTATCTTTAGACACTTTGATCCTATCATAGACAGGAATTTTAAAGAGATAAAGACCAAAAATACTTTTCACTAATGATAATGACGACATTATGAATACATCATCACCAAAGACCTGATTAACTATATTTAATTCCTTAATTGTCGTATTTCTACTGTACATTTAGACACCTCTACTTACTCTGGTGGATTCCCGTTCTCTATCATAATGATCTGTCCTCATCTCATGAACCATGGTGTAGAATTCCTTAGAATTGTGAGACCTACCTCCTTCTCCTCAGAGTTTCATTCTGGCGACCTGAAAATGTGACATTTCATTTTGACAACCGACTCATGTCTTTGGTCCTCTCTACCATAATGGTTTAGATTCTCCTCTCTTCTCACAATCCTATTCCTCTCTAACAATATATAACTACTCTACAGTTCATGGCAATTTGTCCCTACACATGCAACAAAAACCGTCGTACCTTCAAGAACCACTGGAACTGACCTATTTAAATTCGTCTCACCACCCTTACCTTCGACATAACATTATCCAATCTTACATAAATTCTACATACATTCTCCTCTTTTGTAAACTCTTCCCTGTAAAACTCCCTCTTGTATACTTACCTCGTCATTAACCTTCCCTCAACGACTACCTGTCCCTTTGTGTCGCACAACGTAAGGTACCCCAACGTTTCTCAGTCTGTGCTGACTCGATGACTAGACTTGACCCGAATTCCCTACAAACAAAGTATCTATCTATTATTCCACCTCTTATGAAAAGACTTAACTACTATAGGTACTAACGAAATATACAATTAATTCGACTCTGAACTATCGATGTTTTATAACTCTCTATTAATTTATTTATCTAAACCAAACTTAGTAACTTACACTTGAGAGTAAAAAGGAAGTTTTGTATAAAAGGATTCATTCAAGTAGTTGAATTATATACATCATAATCACACAATGTGTAAAATTTTCTTTCTAAAAAAAAGGGTCAATTAAATGATAACAGTCAGTAGCTTATAGAGCTCAGGATGACACACAGTCAATTAACCTCACATTAAGACACTAAGAAGGATTTGATCCAAGACTTAACCTTTATCTGACTTCTTAATCCTTAGCTTTACAATCGAAAAGTCTACCATTCCAACATAATTTCTTGGATCGAACATTGACTCCGGTTTTATTTCTGTCATAGTGAGACTTAACTTGAACCGTTGGATAGTTTCTGTTTCGTCGACCTCGTCGTCCGGAGAAGATTATTTGTTCCTTCGAAATGATGGATAATGACACCAAACAATAACTATGTAACCTGGTAGATCCGTCCTACTCACCATCCGAACCTGTACGTACTTTTTACTGGAAATTTTGTAATTAGACAAGACGATCCTTGTTGATAGTCCTACGACGGTTATGGTCAGTAAGAAGAAAGGAAACCATCCTACTTATTCCACATCTTTTTTCCCGTTTTCGAGGAAGTTCTTATGAAGAGGATCTCATAACCCTCTCCACCCTTAACACTCAACCTATTTTTCTGATTAATGATGTGATCCTTAATAAACGAAAATTTCTAAGTGTCAATACTCCCTACATTTCATAATCTCAACCGTATCTCATCTCTCGTTAATAAACTTCTTAGACTTTACTGATCTGAACTTTCCTAACTCACTTTCATCCCCAACGTCTGAAGGAAACATTTCCCGATCTACAATTGTAAAATCCGGACCACCCGGTACACCAGAAATAACGTTGACGAGTTGAGAAGACAAGATCACTTTTCAAGTCAAGTCAGCGAGTCAGTTTAGACTGAGAAACGCTGGGGTACCTGACGTCGTGAGGTCCGGAGGGACAGGTAGTGGTTGAGGACCTCAAATGAGTTTTAGTACAGGCCAACTACGGTAGGTTGGTAGAGTAGGAGACAACAGGGGAAGAGAAGGACGGAAGTTAGAAAGGGTCTTAGTCCCAGAAAAGTTTACTCAGTCGACAAGTATAGTCCACCAGTTTCATAACCGTAAAGTCGAGGTTGTAGTCAGGAAGCTTACTTGTGAGTCCTGACTAGAGGAAATCCTACCTGACCAACTTAGAGGAACGTCAGGTTCCCTGAGAGTTTTCAGAAGAGGTTGTGGTGTTAAGTTTTCGAATATCAGGTTGAGAGTGTAAGTATGTACCGATGACTATTTTGGAATTGGAATTACTCTGTCTCGAAACAGCTGTTTCATTACAGAGACGAAAAATGTTACGACAGATCCAACCAGTATTGAAAGGAAGGTTCCTCGTCCACAGAAAATTAAAGTACCGACGTCAGTGGTAGGTGTTACTTAAACCTCGGGGGGTTTTATTTCAGACTGTGACAAAGGGATAGATAAACGGCACTTCACTACTCTGACATATGGTACTAGAACCAAAAGACTTACAACTCGAAATTCGGTTGAAAAAGTGAGAGGAGAAAGTGAAAGTAGTTCTCCGAGAAATCAAGAAGAAGTGAAAGACGGTATTCCCATCACAGTAGACGTATAGACTCCAATAACTATAAAGAGGACCGTTAGAACTAAGGTCGAACATGAAGAAGGTCGGGTCACAAAGAGTACTTCATGAGACATAGATTCAATTTATTCGTCCAACTGTCATATATCGGAACTACATGAGGAAAAGGATAAACCTTGGTCAGACAACAAGGTACAGGTTAAGATTGACAACGAAGGACTGGACGTATGTCTAAAGAGTTCTCCGTCCAGTCCACCAGACCATAAGGGTAGAGAAAGTCTTAACAGGTGTCAAGTAACACTAGGTGTGTCAGTTTCCGAAACCGTGGCAGTTATTTCGTCTTTATCTACAAAAAGACGTTGAGAGAACGAAAAAGTCACTAGGTCGCCTACAACCGTTAAACTAGAGACCAAGGAGACGGAAAAGATTTCGGTCGAACTTATATACCTTGAAGTGTCAAGTGCATAACGACTTCGGGCCGAACCTCTTAAAACTCGTAATGAAATGATCGCACACTTTACTTATGTTAACACACCATCAAACTCGTAACAAACCGTAACAGAAAGAAACCCTAACCTTACTTTTGACTGGAAAAGGTCAGGACACCGGTGACGACTCAAAAGGTTTACACGACCGTATAACTCACGTCGTGAAAGTGTCGTAGTAGTAAGTCCTAAACTTTATCGAGGTGACCTTAAGGTAGTGGAGGTGATCGAAACAAGCATCACTACGAAGGACTCCGGGTGAACTGAAACCTGAGATCCTACAGACCGAGATCCACTCAATAGTGTGGTAGTACTAATAGACCCAACACTTCTAGGAAAAACATGTCAAGAAGACACATAAGAACGGTAGGGAAGAATCATAGAAGACGAAGACAATCCAGGTATGGTAAAGACAGAAAATAACTCGGGTAGAAACGTACTTTACAAGGGAACCATAATTAAAAGAACTTCTCTAGAGATCAGAAAGGGTAAGACAACAAAAGGAGATAAAGAAACGTGACTAGTGACTCCTTCCGAAAGAATAGAGAGGAACGATAAGAAACCTTTAGGTGTAAGTTTACCTATATCGAAAGGAAAAGAGGAAACGAACAACGAAGAGAAGAAAAGTGTCGATAAACATTCCAGAGGAGTCTTTTGGTTAAACGTAAAAACGTAAAGAAAAAGAACCCCTACCAGAACTAGGGACAAAGGACATGTTACAGTACTTGGAGGCAGGTACCAAGTAGTCCGTGAGATAGTCTAGATCAGGGAATTTAGATAAAGAGTGAAGGTGACATATTAGGATTCCCTAAACTAAATCCAGTATGGAGTTACCAATCACTAAAGGGAATGAAAAAAGTTAAATTCAGACTTAAACCGTTATTCCTCAAGTACTAGACTCGGTGTCAGTCGAGGACCAGAACAAAAACGACTGACATACATATCTCGAAGAGGTAGAAACCGACGTTTCTTATATCAGTCAGATTAAAGCCTCAACCGGTAGACCACTATAGGTATACATCCTAGAAGAGAACACAACAACCTTCTCCCAAAAACGATACTGGTCACGCTAGAGAACCGTTTTGACATAATCGGAAACGGGCCGAAGTAAGACATGAGGGTTCCGGTTTAAACGGACAATGAGGTCCACAAAGAACTGAAGGATGAAAACGTAAGGTCAGACGATATTACTTTTCCTATAGACAAAACTTACAATCAAGATCTTCCAGAACATCCAGAAGTATCTTGACAAGTTGAAGTCGAAGAAGTCGCAATGACCAACCCCGTATCTGAACCTAATGGCACTATAACTTACCAAACGGGACATTTGCCTGTCTCTAGTAAGACAGCAAAAACTCTAACGTAGGTTCATGACGTAAAGTCTGAGAAAACAACTGATACTACCGATGAGGAAAAGAAGATTCCCTAAGAACGGGTGTCATCATCTATATTACCAGTAGACTCAATTTAAGTGGGTAAGGTCAGGTAAAATGCAACGACTAAAGACTTTACAGCTACAAGTGTGAACGGTAGAGGACCAACTGGTAAAGGTTAAACGGAACGAAGTACCTGATTGTAAGGTCCAAGGATACGTCATAACACGAAATGTCGTAGCCTGGAACGAAAATAGTGATCAGTGTAGGTGTTGACCCATAACAAAAGCGAAACCGAGACAGAGAAATAAGAAAGACCTCGATAAAAAGGTGAGAAGAGGTCATCGTATAACCCGTGAATCGTTGGACCCCTCAAGTAGAAAGTCACAGGATAGAAAAACGGAAAAGTATGACAAGTACCCCAAGAGTTCCGTTCTTATGACTTCACCAAACGATAAGGGAAGAGGTCACCTGGTGTAAAACAGTCTTGAGAGGTGGTACTGGGTAGGTAGAACCCACTGGGATGTGTCGTACCAAATCTAAGTAACTCAATCTGTTCCGACACCAGGTACACTAATCTAACCAATCAAAAGACACTAACACCAAAGTCAGACAGACGGGAGACTACGCGAGAGTCACGGATGACAGAATGACCCCAAAGAGAATGGAACCTGTACCTATAGAGAAGATCACGTTTTCGTTACACATTGATTGACTCGTACCACACCAGGTTTTTATTTTAATGAATCTTTTCATCCGTCTAAACTGTATGACCGATATCAAACGACTAGGAATTCAATCTACTAGGTCGACCTTTCAACCCACCTTCCTTGTCCAACTCCCTATCACATTCGTTTCTATATTTTTAGATTTGTCACATATAAGACTTTTATAAGTCGTGAGATCATTAGTAACCTCATGTCCTACCTTCAACCTTTATCCTAACTTTCATATTTAATACCACAGATATTCCTCCTTTAATACTCGTAAACTCCAAAAAAAAAAAATTACCCACTATTTGTACTAGTATATTTAGTTGACTAAAAGTGAAACCTGTAGATAACCAAGTCCAAACTCCCCAAAAAACAAACATTATCAAAATTCTTCGAGTTTAGTTTCGTCGGGTAAATTCAGTTTCGACCCTTTTATTCGTCAAAAGTAACTTCTATAACCTAACGACTTTATGAGAGTTTATCGTGGGAAAAAAAACCGGACCCAAGAATTGTTGAACTTTTAATTTTGTTCCTCTTTCTACCTTCGTCTTATAGTGAAAATAATTACTATCTTCCGTCTACTCTCTCTATTGAACCACCTTTTAAACCCAAGACCGTATCCCGAAAGGAACATTAAGTCTACTGATTCTTAGACGGACGTCACGTCCACTGGGACCAAACTAAGGACCCAGTCCTTCTAGGGGACCTCTTCCCTCACCGTTGGGTGAGGTCATAAGAACGGACCTCTTAAGGTGCCTGTCTGGTGTCCAAACGTTTCTCAGCCTGTCTTGACTCGTCGTTTGTGTATTTATACGGATAAATAGATGACTCAGGATCCGTATGGTCCCTACGTCTATCTTATACTCGAGAAACGTCCATAAAAGAGAGTTATCGACGTAGGTTCCCAGATGAGTCAATAAGAAATGTTTTAGTGGTTACTCTAATCAGTGAAATAAAGGGATGCTCATTTCTTTCAGACTCTAACACGTCTACGGTGTAGGAAGGAGTATCTTCATCCCTCGTTCATAGACCCGTATTCACATGACTTTTGTCATGTTAACAGTAATATGACTTTTGTGCAGTTTGAATATATAAGTTTTATGAAAAATTTCTTATAAATATTTCAGCCATCTCAAAATAAATAAATTACTTGATCGAAAACGATGTTCGAAAACATTCTATAAATTTATCTTACGCATAAACAGATCTTTTTCTATTATGACAGAATAAATAGTTAAAAGTTAACTGAAAAGTTTAAATCTTCCTTAATTACATTTCCTTATCTGGTAACAAAGAAATTCTTCTAAACCTATGAAACTGTTTATCTAATGGGAAAATAAATCGAACTTAATACCCACGAATACGTCAAATAAATGACCATAGTGAAAAACAAAAATTTTACAGTAGTCAATAAGAAGGAAAAAGGGAAGAACAGGAAAAGACTTGTAAAATCATGACTTTGGTAGTCCACCTTGGTTTGTTTCCATCCACAGGTGAGACCAATTCTATACAGACCCCGTCCCCGTCCCCGTGCAGGAGAACTTTCCACCCTACAGTCTCGGACGGTCCCTATTCTTCCCAGGGGTACACGCTATTACCTTGACCTCCGTACTCCTCGTTAGACGTATCCTCCCGTGTGGTCACATTCCAAAACCTCGATTCGTCCCAGTTTAACCATAAACACTTCCTCTCATCGGACCATGTCCCATTCTCCCACTCCTCCCGTAGATGAACCTCCACTACCCCCGGTCACCCCCGTCGTCTGTCCGCAGACACATCCTCCCATCGGATCATACCCACATAACACGGAGTTCAACCCACTCTACCCTCAGACACAAACGTCCGTAGGGTCACGTTCTAGTCTCGGACTCCCACCCCTCTCCTTCTGTAGGATCACCTCCCAGTCGACACATACCCTACAATCATCGATTCGTTCTACTCGTATAAGAAAATCCTCACGGTTCGTGCTCCTTATCGTCGGACTCGTTCCACCTCTCCAAAATGAGTACCTCCTCCACACGCCCATAACACCGTTTTTCCCCACTTCTCTCGTAGACACACCCCTACCTCTTCGTCGGTGTTACCCTCTGACCATTGTATCCCTCTGACCAGGTCTTTCATTGTAATTCCTATTACCCTCGGTCCGTAGAGTCCCAGACTTTTGTCTCAATGACAATGCCTTCGACCCTTTATGATCTTACGAAAGGTATAACAACTTGACCTTTTCTCTACAACCACACTTAAGTACCAAACATAATATATATCTCTCATTACATATAAGTACATGGAAGATATAACCTCAAAGGTCCACCGATTCACTACTTTCTTAGGTACACGATCACGTCCTCTACGTCCTCCGGACCCAAGCTAGGGACCCAACCCTTCTAGGGGACCTCCTCCTTCACCGTTGGGTGAGGTCATAAGAACGGACCTCTTAGGGTACCTGTCTCCTCGGACCACCCGACGTCAGGTACCCCAGTGTCTCAGTCTGTACTGATGGGTGTGCGTGGTGTGCGGAAGATAGACTTCTTTATTTTGCACCGTCTACTTCAACTTTAAGAATAGACAGAAAATGGGTAGGGTAAGGGAAAGGAGGCAAGACCTCCATACATAAAAAGAAAACGACAGTCAAAAGATATTTCGGAAGTATCAGATGAAAGATATTCAATAAAGTTACATTCTCAGTCTACACGGAAGACTCAGTCCACAGAAAGTATTTTCAACGTGGAACTCAAAAACACACAAACAAAATTTACGAGTCGTTTGGAAGATAAATTTTAATAGCAAAGAAGGATTTCGTATGATAACAGGGTATATAAGTAAACATATACTTGAATTCAGTAAAATGGATAATCCAAACGAATTTTACTTTGTAATAACACGATATTTTATAATTAAAAAAAATAATATTGAATTATTCTCATTGAATGTTTGAATCATTTTCTATTTCCCTTTATTATACTTATTTCGGGCCAGTCTTACAAAGGACTAAACACGGACACATGAGTCCATTCTCATTTTAGATCAAGTCCATTGACTTAACATATAAAGATCAAAGACTAAACAAGTCGTAAATAAATAACTAAACAACGTAAAATAATTCTTTAAGTTAATTACGACCTAGTGTAGTAACTGGGTTACCTGTACTCAAACTCGTTTGAGACCCTCTACCACTTCCTGTCCCTTCGGACCGTACAACGTCAGGTACCTCAGTGTTTCTCATCCTGTATTGAATCGTTGACTTGAGTTGTGTAATTCTTTAAGACATGTTTAATTGAGACATGGATTTTACATAACAAATTAATTTACAACTTTTGTTATTAATTTAGAAGTTGTAAACTTTACAACTACTGTAAGGTTTAGAATCTCTTCTTCCTAATCACTGAGTCTCTCCAATATAGTATACAGGTTCTAGTGTACCGACCATACCACCGTTTAACTTCTGAGGTCACACTTAAAATTGAGGTAATAGTAAGACATAAAATACTCTCCCCTTTTGTCTGAGTCTATATTTTTAGTCCCTTACGATTATCGAAAATTACTCTCCTACTCTGGAAAAAAAGGTTGTTACTGATTCTTCGTAAATCTATGTCATTTTATTAATAAGAGTACAGTTTAGTCAATACAAATTCAGAGTTTGTTCCATCGATAAATAGAATATGTACACCAATAAGAATTCGTTACGAGTTTTAAGAGGTTCGGTCCAAAGTTATCATGCACTTGGCACTTGAAGGTCTACAAGTTCGACCAAAATCTTTTCCGTCTCCTTAGTCTCTAGTTTAACGGTTGTAGACGACCTAGTAACTTTTTCGTTCTCTCAACGTCTTTTTGTAGAGAAACACGAGATGATTGATACGGTTTCGGAAACTAACACACCTAGTGTTATTTGACACCTGTTAAGACTTTCTCTACCCTTATGGTCTGGTGGACTGGACGGAGAACTCTTTGGATATACGTCCAGTCCTTCGTTGTTAATCTTGATCTGTACCTTGTTGTCTGACATATAACAGTGGGACGAATAAATTGAATCGATCTCTCATGAAGTACTCTTTGCGACCCGACCTTCTTTGTGTTCGACCTTAGTTCTAACGGCCCTCTTTATAGTTATTGGAGTCTATACGTCTACTGTGGTGGGAATACCGTCTTTCACTTCTCCTCGATTTTTCGGAGAACTACTTTCACTTTCTCCTCTGACTTTTTCGACCGACTTTCGAGTTGTAAGTCTTTTGCTTCTAGTACCGTAGGCCAGGGTAGTGAAGTACCGTTTATCTACCCCTTTCTCATCTTTGTCATAGTCTGAAATAAAACCCCCCGAGGTTTTAGCGACGTCTACCACTAACGTCGGTACTTTAATTTTCTGTGAATGAGGAACCTTCCTTTCAATACTGGTTGGATCTATCGTATAACTTTTCGTCTCTGTAAATGAAACGGTTATCTCCGGGCAGATCAGTTCCAAAAAGGTCATCAGTGCATACCTACACTCTCAACCTGACACTTCTTTCGACTCACGGCTTCTTAACTACGAAAACTTGACACCATAACCTCTTCTGAGAACTCTCAGGGAACCTGACGTTCCTCTTGGTTGGTCAGGTAGGATTTCCTCTAGTCAGGACCCACAAGTAACCTTCCTGACTACAACTTCGACTTTGAGGACATGAAACCGGTGGAGTACGCTTCTAAACTGAGTAACCTTCTAAGAGTACGACCTTCCCCAACCCCCGTCCTGTTCTCCTCCTACTGTCTCCTACTCTACCGACCTACCGTAGTGGCTGAGCTACCTGCACTCAGACTCACTTGAGGCCCTCAACCACTACCTGTCCCTCCGGACCACACGACGCTAAGTACCCCAGAGTTTCTCAGCCTGTGCTGACTCGTTGACTGGACTTGACTTGACTAAGAAGTCATTAAGGTAAACTGACAAAGAAAGGTAAACAACGTATTTACATTTAATCTCTTATTAATTCTGTAAGAAACTCAAAAAGAGAAGATCACCACCGAGTCTGGCATTTCTTAAACAGACGTTACGCCCTTTGGACCCAAGGTAGGGACCTATACCTTCTAGGGGACCTCTTCCCTTGTCCCAAGAACGGACCTCTTAAAGTACCGTCCGATGTCAGACACCCCAGCGTTTCTCAGCCTGTCCTCGTTTGTCGAAAGTGACTGAGTCTAAAAAGAGAAGATTACAGATAAGTCTGTACAACTTGGATCAAGGGAATTACGACTGAAAGTTTGGTCGGAACCGTGATAAAAACCAGATCTGTCAAGAAATGACACACCTTCACAGGACACATAACATCCCACAAATCGTCGTAGGAATTTTGGTCATCTATGGTCATCAAGGTAAATAAACGTACAAACGCCTAATCCCTATGACATCCTGGAACATTACCTCTGTGAAAATAATGAACTCAATGTAGCTCAATCGTGTCAGGAATTCAGTCTCTTCTTTTATTAAAGTCTTTCTTGTTTTATCATTCTTTCACGAATTCTTTCTTCACTTTCACAATCAGCATAGACTGAGAAACACTGTGGTACCTGACATCAGGCGGTACGAGGAGACAGGTACCTTAAGAGGTTTGTTCTTATGACCCTCGGTAACGGAGGAGGTCCTCTAGAAGGACTGGGTCCCTACCTTGGGTCCAGAGGACGTAACGTCCCTCTAATAAAAGGTAGACTCGGTGGTCCCGTCTCCGATTGTTTCTTCGTCTATCAATGTAACTTCGATTTCACAGAATCTCAGGTTCTTTATCTTTTTCGTGATTCAATTCGTTCTGTATTATACCCAAGGAGAATCTTGTTCTATCTACATTTATTTACCAACACTTAACGTCTTTTTATGAATTACCCTGTTCTATTAATAATAATTCAAAAATTGAATATCCAACCCGACACAAAATTTTTAACAAACTCTTATTTACGGTAACCAGAGTCTCACACTAAAAAGAGAGTTTGTACATAAGTTGTTTATATACTCACGGAATGTACCCGGTCTAAGATCGCGACAGTATCGTTCGTTTTACTGTACCAGGGAAGGAAAAACCTCGAATATGTTAAAACACCGTAAACAGTTTATTTTTATAGTTCTAAATACACACACACACACACACACACAAAAAAGAAAGAAAAGGACAATCAGAAGAAGGTGTCCAAACTCGAATCTCGTCTTAAGAATAGAGAAAAATGAGTGACTACGTGGAACATCTTATGGACCATCTGTACGTTTATAAACAAATTACTTATTAACTAATCAACCATTCGATGTAATTTTTAATATGTACTGATTACTCTTAACACTATCACGAGGTTCCTTTCATGATATATTATATTTCGTACATTGTTACCCAGACCAGATTCGATTTCAGTCTAATTTAATTTACTTGAAATTTAGACTCCGTCACTAAGAGGGGGGGGGGGGTTTAAATAACACCATATTAACTGTTTACATATATAAATTTCATATATTACACTACTGACCTGTATACATATCAAACACATCACTGATGTCGTCAGTCCAATTAATTGTGTAGACAATGGAGTGTATCAATTGAAAAAACCACACACATTACTCTTTCGAATTTTAGATGAAAGAATCGTTTAAAATTCATACGGTGTGTTATAATGATTGATATCAGTACTACGACAAGTAATCTAGGGGTCTCAATAAGTAGAATCTTACATTACACATATGAGAAACTAATTGTCACGAGGTAGAGGTGAATGTGAGGGCAGGGACCATTGGTGACAAGGTGGGAGACAAAGAGACTCAATCTGAAAGAAAAAGAAAAAAAAAAAAGTCTAAGGCGTATATTCCCTCTAGTAGGTCAAACAAAAACAGACCGATTAAAACGAATCGTATTACAGGAATCTAAGGAGGTACAGTGACACCTTAAAGGAAGAAAAGTACTGACTTATTATAAGGTAACAGTTAGGCACAGTACAGTGTAGAAGAAATAGACAAGTAGGTGACTACCTGTGTATCTAACAAAGGAATCATGTGAACCGGCGACATTTGTTACGACGTCACTTGTGTGACCAAGTGTATAAAAGAACTCTATCACTAAAAACAAAGGAAAGCTACATATGGGTCTTCACCTTGACGACCTAGTACACAAGATAAAAATTAAAAAACTCCGGGGGAGGTAGGACAAAAGGCGTCACCTACGTGGTCAAATGTAAGGGTGGTTATCATGTGTTCCCAAGGGAAAAAAGGTGTGGGAGGGGTTGTGCAACAGAGAAACTACTGTCGGTAGGATTGTCCTCCGAAGAGTCCACCACGATCACGATTTCTTGGACGGACGGTCACGTCCTCTGCGTTCTCTGTATCTAAGCTAGAGACCCAACCCTTCTAGGGGACCTCCTCTCGTACCGTCGGGTGAGGTCATAAAAAAGGACCTCTTAGGGTACCTGTCTCCTCGGACCACCCGATGTCAGGTACCACAGCGTGTCTCAGTCTGTACTGACTTCACCGAATCGTGTAGGATTGTGTACACTCCACTATAGAGTAACACTAAAACTAAATGTAAAGGGACTACTAATAACCACAAATCATGGAAAGTACCAGTACATCAGTAAACACATATAGAAGAAACCTCTTTACAGATAAGTCAAGAAGACAGGTGAAAAATTAGTCTGACAAAAAACGTTAACTTAATACACTCAAGAGATACATAAAACCTATAATTGGAGAAGAGTCTATGTACCAAACACTTATAAAAATATCTAACGAACCAGTAACAACCAAAAGTAACGACACGTCTTCGTTCCAAACTACATCAGGGTGAACAAATAAAAATGTAAACACAAGGACACGAAAACCATAATACAGATTTTTTTTAACGACGGTTGTGGTTACAGTTCCTCGAAAAGGTGACACAAAAGAAGATCCTCAAAATCCCAAAGTCACTAAAAAAAAAAATTTGGTTCTAAAATTCTTATACATCCGTATAGATCTGTATAAAACCTCCGTTCTTACCCCCCAACCTTACACAACATCCGACTTAAGGACTCAACCCTATGTCATACCGAAAAAAATCCCAAACTCACAACCGTCCGAACCTCTCCCTAACACCCATCGTACCATGGTCTACTGTATGATTGAAAAGAAGTTAATACATGACTTTATGACTTTAAACATCATTTTTGTTATTATAGTAATATTATAATCGTTGATGTTATCTTTTTGAAAATTCACTATTAAAATTTTATAAAACTAAGACTATGAACTACTTTTCACCAAAGTTAATTAATCTTTTACTTTGAGGTAGAAGGTAGAGACATGACTATAAGAGACAGAGACTATAAGACATTGTATCGGTTCAATCTTATAGACTTTCACTTGAAGAAAATATCAATGGTTAGTATATTCTGTTTTGACTTTTTATTTTTTTGTGAAGTACCTAAAAGGCAGAGTCACTTACAAACAAGCGAGTTAAACAGTTCGGTCTTTAGGGTGGAATTTTACTACTTTAAGACAGTGGTAAATTAATAAAAAAAGGTAAACTAACATAATATACTGAGTTTTCGTAAGAAAAAAAAAAAAGGAATCTATATGAAGAAGGATTTGAATGTAAGAGCAAAAGAGACGACATAAAAACGACCAAAAGACTGGTAAGATTCGGAATAAGTAAAAAGGAGTACAATCATACACACGGTGAACGACGAACTCACTAGAAAAGACTTACGTTTCGATTAGGACAGGGAACTGATAAATTTACGGACGGCACCGAGTAAACCGAAAGTCCTATTTTTGATTGATGAACCGTCTTACACCATCCGGGAAGTTATAGGTACAGTACACGTAGAGAGGTCCGAAAAGATATTGGGAAGAATGTTTAGTGTAGGAATAAAAATAGTATGGAACAATTGAAGATCTGTACGACAAACTTAATTAACTTTGAATTATTTTAAATTTTTAGTCAAAAAGTAGTGGACAAACCTATCGTGTTTGTGTCTTGTAAAAGCCAGTAATATGTTTCAAAGCAACCTATCATGACATAAGTTCGTATGTCATAATTCGAAAGAAAAGGGACAGATACGTACGACGAGAGGAAACGATTTACACATTATACGGAAAGGAACAAAACGGATCGATTAAGGGTAAGAAGATAATTCTCAGTTAAACCTACAGGAGTAAAGACCTTTTGGAAGAGACTGTGGTGGAAAGGGACAGAGAAAGTGGAGGTTTCAGACTTAAGAACGAAAAACGAACTTACAAATAATGTAAACTTAAGCCCTCAGTCATAAACTTTCGTCCTAAGATCGTCTATGTTTCATAACTTTAAAACATATTTGATACCAAAATCAGTCATGTCAAAATATGACTTACATCACGTACTTAAATGGTGGTACCTTCATTTCTTTCTTTCTTTTCTTTCACTTCAGTAAGTCAGCACAGGTTGAGAAACCCTGGGGTACCTGACATCGGATGGTCCGAAGAGGCAGGTACCCTATGACCTCACCCAATGGTAAAGGAAGAGGTCCCCTAGAAGGGCTGGGTCCCTAGCTTGGGTCCAGAGGGCGTAACCTCCGTCTGCGAAATTGGAGACTCGGTGGTCCTTTCGGGTACCTTCATTCACTCACTTCAGCGAGTCAGCACAGACTGAGACACGTTGGGGTACCTGACATCGGATGATGCGAGGAGGTAGGTACCCTAAAAGGTCCGTTCTCATGACCTCACCGAACGGTAAAGGAAGAGGTCTCCTAGAAGGACTGGGTCCCTAGTTTGGGTCCAGAGGACGTGACATCCGTCTGCGAAATGGTAGACTCGGTGGTACCTTCATTTCTATGTGAATTTATCTAAATAGTAGGGTCATGAATGACTTCTGCATGAAGTAATTTATGAACACTAGAATCCTTTTCTATCAGTCAACCGTACAATGTATCCAGTCTCAAAAGAGATGAACTTACTCTTAATGTATGTAAATTAATTTAGAAATTTTGTATCTTAACTTAGATCGTTGAGTTCTTAAACGTCTATATAAATGTTTATCTTTTCGTAACATAGTCTACATAAAGTAATATCTTTATGTCATAATTTAAAAATCCATAGTCCAGTTGAAATTATTGATCGTAATACTATTCGTCTCAGCCCTTACGTCTTTCGTAGTCATACTCATGGATGGGAGTAAGTTCAAATGTTATAACAATGAATAGTCGTTCAAAATAGCGGTGAGATGAAATCAATGGGTGATGACGAGTGGTAGTGAATCATACGAAGAAGACATTAGTAATCAAGTCCATATGGAGACAAACTGGTCCTACTCCTTCCTAATCAAAGTCGTGTCAAGATCTGGAAGTCTTTACCATAATCACTCGGTTTCTCTTATATCCTCTCCCTTCACACTGGAAAACACCCCTCTGAAGTTTAAAAACGGGTCTCGAACAGAAAACAAGATCCTCACCCTGTTTTATGATTAAGAAGAATGAATATATCTAATGAATATCTAAACCACTGACACAAAAGGTTTGGTCTCATAGAAGATTTCTCTCTACCCAAAAAAACAAAACCAAAGACAAACGAACTCCAAAACAGTTAGATAAGTCTTTATACTCTGGTAGTACCTTATTCAAACGTACGGTTTATCATCTTACAGTGATATACTGAATACCTCTGTTATCTACAGAGTTCTATAAAGACTTAAGTTTATAAGTTTAAATTTTCTAATTTGATAGGCTTGGGGTCAATGGTCTTGAGTCAAATCAATGAATGTGGACTCAAACCTTTCTGAAGTAACTATTTTGAATCACTTCACTTCAGCGAGTCAGCACAGGCTGAGACGCTGGGGTACCTGACATCGGATAGCTCGAGAAGGCAGGTACCCTAAAAGGTCCGTTCTCACGACCTCACCTAACGGTAAAGGAAGAGGTCCCCTAGAAGGGATGGGTCCTTAGTTTGGACCCAGAGACCGTAACGTTCGTATGCGAAATGGCAGACTCGGTGGTCCCTTCGGGACCAGAAATTTAACACACCGAGTTTATTCATTTTGTCTGTAAATTTCTACTTGTCTATTAATTACTCCTTACCAAACTAATCCCTATGAAAGAATCTGCTGGACCCGAAATCATCTGTTTTCTTCCTTACTTTTTACTTTCATCTCCAGAAATCTCCTTTTCTTTTTCCTTACTTCTAACAAACACTTTATCACGACTCTGTCCCATTCTTGTGGACTGGTCTTATCTTCTACTCCTAACTTATATATATCTCTCTCTCTACCACTAAAGTGGATAGTCTCTTCCCTAACTCTAGTACACTACTTGAGAGGATATTTTAGAGTAAGTAGGCTTGTATGGTGTAATAGGGATGAATACAATTATAAACTGAAGAGTATGAAAATCAGAGTTTTACAAAAAAAACTTTTATCAAAAAAAGACATACATAAACATAGTATGAAAACGAAAGTTTAGAAACAAGATAAAGACAAGTTTTCCCAAAAATAAAAACTTCAAGTACATAGTTTAAATCATAAGGTGACCGTACGTCTTTGGACAATAGAAAAATATAGGTAACTAATGACACTGTAGACTGAAAGTCAGAAGACATAAACGAGATTTGGGACTTTAGTAAGTACAACTGAAATAAAAACTACTCCTATTAGATAGTTCGACATATTGGAGTGTCTAGTAGATCAAGAATTATTACTAAGGGTGGAAGAGACGAAGTCTTTAGTAGATACCGTATAAGTTGTAAAAAACCACTCCAAAGAAAAAAACCGACGGGGTCTGTCGAACGTATATACGAATGAGTCAGTACAGACTGAGAAACACTGAAGTACCTGACATCGGGTGGTCCGAGAAGACAGGTACCCCAAAAGGTCCGTCCTTATGACCTCACCCAAGGGTAAAGGAGGAGATCCCCTAGAAGGACTGGGTCCGTAACTTGGGTTCAGAGACCGCAGAAGACGTAACCGTTCTTGTAAGAAATGACGACACGGTAGACCCTTCGGGACACGGTACACCGAACGTCTTATAATTAAGAAACTATCCCTTAACTTGGGTATGGGGGACGTCACTTTCACGGCTCAGGATTGGTAACCCGACGGTCCCTTCAGGGTGACCGGTCCAAATAATTCCATATTAAATGTCTCATATCAAGACTGTGTGATTCTCAACCGATTGGTTGAGGAGTCGTAAGTCATATATGTTGTCAAGGTGGTATGAGTTTTCAATAAAATACGGGAGACTATCAATGGAGGAATGGGTGAGGGTCCGTGATCCTCGGTAACTAGACCAAAACTGGGATATCAAAACGATAAAGGTCACACAATATATTTACCTTAGTATATCATACATGAAAACTAAGATCGAAGGAAGTGTATTACTATATGTAAACTCTATACAAGTACAACTACGTACATAGTTATCAAATAAGGAAAACGAAGTATCACAAGAAAATATAGTCAAATAGGTAAGTCGTCACCTTCCTGTGACCCATCGACACTTACTTTGAGATGTTTTGAACATATGTCCAAAAACATACTTGTATCAAAAGTAAAGACAACCAATTTATAGATCGTCATTCTAACAACCTAGTACACCACCACACACAAATCGAATAATCTTTGACAGTTAAACAAAAGGTATCAACACGGTGAACCGTAAGGTAGGACATCAAATACTCTTTAGGTCAACGACACGTAGGAATGATCGTACACTATGATCGGTGTACTATGGATGTAAGATCATCCATACATCACTACAAAACAACCCAAAAATTAAACGTATAGTTACTATTTACATTCATGAAAAGTATACGATTAAACGGTATGGAAACAGACGATACCACTACACAGACAATGGGAAAAATTTTTTTAAACTCCCCAAAAAAGTTCTCAAAAATATGAAAGATATATATTTAAAAAATAGTTTATACAATGAACGTTTTTAAAATGTACACGACAATTGGTCATAACGATGACAAAAATGAAACCAGTCAATAGAAAATCTCGTTAGTTTTGACCCTTTGATGCAAAAATTTCTAATTTCATATCAACTAAACGTCATACCACGACTAAAGTCCAGATGTCGTTTCACTAAGTCTACACACGTATACACACAAATACGTATATAAGTCTAAGAAAGGTAATATCTCATAAGGTTCTATGACTTATACCGAGGGACATGATATGTCCTTTAGGAACAACAAATAAAATATGTATCATAACACAAAGAGAAATAGAGTATGAGGATTATATAGGGAGGGGGAAAGGGGAATGGTATTCAAACAAAAGATACAGAAACTCAGAAAGACAAAACATTTATTTGAATAAACATAATAAAATTTCTAAAGTATGAATTTACTGTGGTACACTATAAATAGAAAGAGTAGGCTGAACGAATACTAACAGAGCTCCAGGTAGGCACATGACGTTTACCGTCATAAAATAAGAAATAAGGACACACACACACACACACACACACACACACACAAATGGTGTAGAAATGGGTAAGTAGACAACTATCTGTGTATTCAACGAACGGAACAGAACCTACAAAATTTATCATGACGACACTTGTAGCCCCACGTACATAGAAAAGTTTGACTCAAGAGTAGAATGGACCTATATACAGGTCCTCATCCTAACGACCTAGTATACCAACGAGATGAACATCAAAAAATTCCTTGGAGGCATGACAAAAGGTACACACACCAAAAAAAAAAAAAAAACTTGACTTTAAGAAAGTAGATTATACGTAAACACTTCCGTTGGACATAATATCCTACTTTTTACTACAAATACATAACTTTTTCTCCTCTTTAAGACTGTCTTGTGGTATATTCCAAATCGGGGTTTCCCCTTTGTACCAAATTTATTAATTTTACCGGTGAATTAAAAACAAAAAAGGAGGGTCTTTACATTCATCAATTCTCAAACCTAATACCTTTATAATGAAGGAAATGAACTAGAGAAAAAATCGTTTATAAGAAAAATCATAACGAGATAGAATTGTGATTAGTCCTTCTAGTCAACTGAACCTTGATATTTGGTTTGTCATGTAAATACTTGGAGTGACTTAGTCGGATCTTTTTGACTGAAAACTTCCACGATTTCGTGGACGGTTCCACGTCGTATGTGTCGAAAGGTCCAACACAACCGGTAAACATCTTAACAGTCAAATCCAGAGGACGAGTAAAAAACTATCCCAAAATCAAAAGAACAATAATGTAACACACTCAACAAAAATATGAAACTTTTAATTCGGGCTCTTCAGTGTCCTAAACGTTTATAAAAGAAAGTGAGACATCCAACAGAAACGTAAAACAAACACCAAACGATACGTTTTCGAAAGTTCAAACTGAACCAGGGGAGTTTACCCTTTAAAAGAAAATGTAAAGAAAAATAGAAATAGGAAAACCCCCTTAGAAGTAAAGAAAGACATCTAGGTTTACAGACCCAACATTATATAAGAAGACGGACTTCTTAAAAGAAAGTGTAAAGAACATCACGTCCAGAAGACCATTAGAGAGTCAAAAACAGCCAGACTTTACAAAAATAAAGTGGAAATAAAAACTTCCTATAAAAACAATACATGGTTTAAGACCCAACTATCAAAGTCGTGAACGTTCCACAGTAAGGTAACAGAAGACACAACGTCTCAAAACCTACACTTCGTACGACATTAAGAGTAGAAATAAGAACACATACATCCCACAAAGGTCAAGACAAATTGTAAATCACCTCCGGAATCCGTCTTATTATTTTAATTTCTCGCCCCTTCGTGTCACTAAACTTTCCTGAATGTCAACATCAAAAGGTATCCGTAAACATATATTATTATATTCTCTTAGGTGTCCATATAATAATTTTGTTAGTCTTCTCATATTATTCAAATGACCTATATTAAACCGATGTAGGTATACCTTTTCGTCTCTATAATGAAACGGTTGTTTCCAGGTAAATCAGTTCCGATACCAAAAAGGTCACCAGTACATACCTATACTCTCATCCTGACACTTCTTTCGACTCGCGGCTTCTTAACTACGAAAACTCGACACCACAACCTCTTCTGAGAACTCTCAGGGAGCCTGATGTTCCTCCAGGTTGGTCAGGTAAGATTTCCTCTAGTCGGGACCCACAAGAAACCTTCCTTACTACGATTTCGACTTTGAGGACATGAAACCGGTGGAGTACCCTTCCCAACTGAACATCCTTTTCTGAGACTACGACCCTCCCTGACCCCAGTCCTCCTCTTCCCCTGCTGTCTCCTACTCTACCGACCTACCCTACTGGTTGAGCTACCTGTACTCAAACTCACTTGAGGTCCTCTACCACTACCTGTCTCCCCGGACCGTACGACGCTAAGTACCCCAGCGTTTCTCAGCCTGTGCTGACTCGCTGACTTGACTTGACTATATGGTTTTTCTTTGTTCAAACAAAAAAAAAAAAACTCAACTGGAAAAATCAACAATTATCTTTGATATTCGTTCTCATCGAGATTATTTACTACACAACTTGGAAACAATTTTTTCAGTAACTCTCTATGGTTCTTATAAAAAATTTTAGTAGTTTACCATTACACTCACGGCTTCTTAACTACGAAAACTTGACACCACAACCTCTTCTGAGAACTCTCAGGGAACCTGATGTTCCTCCAGGTTGGTCAGGTAAGATTTCCTCTAGTCGGGACCCACAAAAATTGTGTAACACCATAAGTGAATCCTCATCTGTTTATTTCTCGGATTTTTGTCTATGTTGTTTCTAACTATTTAACATTGATTTTTTTCAATGTTTGGAAACACGAAGTCTTCTGTAGTAATACTTTCACTTTTCTGTTGGGTGACTGAACATCTTTTATAAACGTCTATCTAGTATATAGACTATTCCTGGGATATAGGTATACTCGAAACATCGAGTTATTACTTTTCCGTTTACTGGGGTGGATTTTTTATTCGTCCATGAAGAGACCAGGTCACCAACTCTGAGATATGAAGTCTACGTCCCCTGTACCTAAGTTAGGGACCAGACCCATGATCTTAGACTTTGATTTATTTATGAATTTTTTCTTTTATGCGTTTCCTAAAGTTATCTGTAAAATGACTTCTTGTATACACTTAATGGTTATTATGTCACACGTACGAGTCAGCACAGAGGGAGAAACACTGGGACACCTGACATCGGGTGGTCCGAGGAGACAGGCACCTTAAAAGGTCCGTTTTTATGACCTCGCCCAACGGTAAAGGATGAGGTTATTCGTGTATTATTCTACAAGTTATAGTAATCAGTGATCCTTTTACTCTATGATGAAGTATGAGTGGTTTTACCGATATTAACTTTTTTGTTCACTATTCTGACCTCTTTATGATCACACTCATATTTTACCAGATCCATGAAACGTTTTGTCAAACCACCAAAGGATTTTACAATTTGTATTTTTATGGTATATCGGATCTTTAAAGTAAAGATACACATGGATGGGTTATCTTTACTTTTATATACAGGTGTTTACATGTATCATCGTAATAACTGTTATTCGGTTTTTTCATTTTTGTCAGGTAGTCGATAGTGTACCTACATATTTACATCACTTTTCATTATTATACACGATGTTGTATTTACTTGTAGTGTCTGCGACTCTACTATGGACTACCATCAAAATCAAACATAAAGAGATTATTACTCGATACAACTCGTAACAAAGTACACAAATAACTGGTAGACATACAGACGAAACTTCTTTACAGATAAATCCAGAAGATGGGTAAAAACCTAACCAACAAAAAGAAAAAATATAACTCAACGTACTCGACGAACATATGAAACCTCTAATTAGGAAACAGTCAACGAAACAAACGTTTATAAAAGAGGGTAAAACTCCCAACAGAAAATCAGACGAAATACCAAAAGAAACCACACGTTTTCGAGAATGTCCTGAAATCCTGTTCCTATTTCTCCTGGTAAAATATTACTATTACTTTAGTCAAGTGTTTCCTCTGTATTACAATTTTTTATACGTAGATTATAGTCTCTAAGTTTTATGTACTGTATTTTTGACTATTTTGAATTTCCTCTTTCTAATCTTTTGGTTATCTTTATATCCTCTGAATTTCTTGTAAAACAGTCGACTCGGATTTACTGTAAATATCATGTAAGGGGAGTTGTTGACGTTTATGTGTAAGAAAAGTTCACAAGTACCTTATAAGTGGTTGTATCACATAGTATACGATGGACCTTTAGTTCACAGTTATTTAAATTTTACTAACATTGGATTGTTTCGTACAAAATACTTGTGTTCTTTAAGTCAACCCTAAGTCATTGTCTAAAGACATTTTAAGGGTTTATGAATCTTCATTTTGTCATGTACTATATTGGACCCGTGTATTCCGTGGTATTCGCTTTAATGTAAAAATTGAATTACTTTTACTTTTCTATTAAATAGTCTCAAATACTCTAACTAGATTTAATCACTCATTCCTCTTTACACATCAAAGTCTACGAAAATAATCTTTTCCTGTTTTCAGTGAATAGTCACAAGATTCAAAAATGGAATTATTGGATCTTTCTATTCACGTTTCTTTGCGACCTGACCTTCTTTGTGTTCGACCTTAGTTCTAACGGCCCTCTTTATAGTTATTGGAGTCTATACGTCTACTGTGGTGGGAATACCGTCTTTCACTTCTCCTCGATTTTTCGGAGGACTACTTTCACTTTCTCCTCTCACTTTTTCAACCGAATTTCGAGTTGTAAGTCTTTTGCTTCTAGTACCGTAGACCAGGGTAGTGAAGTACCGTTTATCTACCCCTTTGTCACCATTGCCACAGTCTGAAATAAAAAAACTCGAGGTTTTAGTGACGTCTACCACTAACGTCGGTACTTTAATTTTCTGCGAATGAGGAACCTTCCTTTCAATACTGGTTGGATCTATCGTATAAGTTTTCGTCTCTGTAATGAAACGGTTGATTCCAGGCAGACCAGTTCCGATACCAAAAAGGACACCAGTACATACCTACACTCTCAACCTGACACTTCTTTCGACTCATGGTTTCTTAACTACGAAAACTTGACACCACAACCTCTTCTGAGAACTCTCAGGGAACCTGACGTTCCTCTAGGTTGGTCAGGTAAGACTTCCTCTAGTCGGGACCCACAAGAAACCTTCCTTACTACGATTTCGACTTTGAGGACATGAAATCGGTGGACTACGTTTCTCAACTGAGTAACCTTTTCTGAAACTACGACCCTCCCTAACCCCCGTCCTCTTCCCCTGTCGTCTCATACTCTACCGACCTACCATAGTGAGTGACCTACCTACACTCAGACTCACTTGAAGCCCTCAACCACCACCTGTCCCTACGGACCGCACGACGCCAAGTACCCCAGCGTTTCTCAGCCTGTACTGACTCGTTGACTTGACTTGACTCCCGTCTTATTTCACTGTATCTTTTTCTACCTGTTATTTTAATGACTTTGGTGTTCACCATAAAACTTTTGTAGTCATTTTGACGATATTAAAACCGGTCCCACTAGTTATTTTTTCATCTCGTCCATTAATTTGACTATGTCTCTTACTTTCTCCCTATAGTGACGTCTAACATGTCTGTTCTTTTCCCATCATACTTTTAGAAAACTTNCTTGACTTGACTCCCGTCTTATTTCACTGTATCTTTTTCTACCTCTTATTTTAATGACTTTGGTGTTCACCATAAAACTTTTGTAGTCATTTTGACGATATTAAAACCGGTCCCACTAGTTATTTTTTCATCTCGTCCATTAATTTGACTATGTCTCTTACTTTCTCCCTATAGTGACGTCTAACATGTCTGTTCTTTTCCCATCATACTTTTAGAAAACTTGTTAAAATCTACTTATTTAATATTCTATGTTTGTCGGTTTTGACTAGTTAATTCTTTATGTATCGAACTTATCCAAAGACAACTTAATTTTTCGTCGTAAGTATTACATTTTGAAACGACTTTTCTTTGGGTCCAGACCAAAGGCCAATCACTTATCTATGATGAGGTATGTTTGAGTCTTTTATCTTTTCCTACCAAGTAAAGGGTCAAACGAAATACTTCGTTCATATTGAGACAGCGGCATTGTTTTATTTCTATAAAAATATCTTTCTTACGAATTTTAGTAATAAGTAATTCTTTAAGGTTTAACGATGTTAATATGCGGGTATGTATAAATAATCTCACCGATTTCAATCTTTCTAACTGTTACGATTTACAACTATTCCTACACCACGTTGACTGAGAGAGAGTATAATGACCACCCTTACAGTTTCTTATGTCGACAAAACGTTTTGTCGACAAGTCAAGGAATTTCATAATTGTTGGTTTTTTTAGAATGGTGAGTCGGGTCTTTATTGTAAAATAAGTTCTCTTTACTATTACAAATAAGCGTTTCTGAAAGTTTGTGAGTTTACAGGTAGTTGTACTCTAAATTATTTGTTCAACAGGATATAGGTATCTTTCATTTTTCATGACAATTATGTACGTTGTCACACCTATTTAGAGTAATTGTCCAACGACTCGTTTCCTTCGATCTGAGTTTTGTTACATACGAGAGTAAGGTAAATATACGTCGATATCTTTTCTGTCCAGATTACATATTACTGTCTTTTATCCAATCACAAAGAAACCCGAAACCCAACAAAGTCTTTTAAATGAGTCTACCGTGTTTCTATGATAAACTCAACTATCTTTATCAGACACGAAGTAATACAAAAATTAATTTACTCTCATACGTAAATAGTTGTAAATAACTTGAAATAAAAATTTTTAGCCAGGCATCATAAAATACTGTTAAAATAGAAATATTTTAACTGACATTCTTTTAGTCTCCTACACAAACAGTTAACTAACACGTTATCTACCTTAAACACTTCACCTTATATATATATCATCTTCTTTAATTGGTTTACGTCAACTCTTTTCATTTTATGTCCTCGCTCTCTCTCGTCGTACTTTCATATAACTTTATATAACACTCTTATTGAATCTATGAAAACTACCCTCAGAATCCTTTCCACAATTGTTGTCCATAAGTTATTTCCTCGATGAATTCCGTCTCCCTTTTATAAGGATCTAGTCATGAGACTCTATACTATTCATTACTTCTCGTCCCTGTCACTATGTACACACACTTTCGCATTTTCTTGTATTACAAACCACTTTATATATCTCGTTATCGTATTTAACCTTCCTTCAGATTCAGTACTCTCCTACTCATTCCTAGCCTAATTACAATCTGAATATAGGATTAAAGAGCCTAGTGTAGCTTTTCTTATTTTATCTTCCGTATTAAAAGTATGACTAACTATCTCCTTTTTCTTTTAATTCACAATTTATAAGTCATTTAAGGTTTCAAATGTTCTTTCTACTTTTTATCTTCGAACTATGTTATCTTGTTTTTGTCTATTCCTTAAATTTGAGTTTATATTTGAGAAATTTAATGACTTAAAACCGTTTTACAGTATCATAAAAAATTTTTTATCTTTAATGTACAATGAATTACTATGTCTTTCTAACATTTCTTTATTAACTTTTTCTGTAATCCGTCTGTTTTTACAAAATATTCACATGTCTTTCCGGTAAATCAGTTTACGTTTTTAGTAATGATCTTTATTTTTTCAAACGAAGTATTAATATATTTCAAGACAAGTGGTCCTACTATATTGTTAATATTTTAATATTCGTGAAATATTGTATCGTAGTTTTTGAACATTTCGTCTTAAAACTTCTTTATGTTTTCTTTATCTGTTTCGGTGTTAAAGTATCTTCTAACATGATTGAAAAGAGTTGTTAACTATCTTTTTTTGTCCGTACTTTTGGGTTTTGACATATTCCACCTAATTTCTCGTGTTACGACGTAGGTTGTCAAAATCTCATGTGTTAGAAAAGTTCGTATACATCTCTTAAAAGTTTTTAATGCACAACTGGTATTTTTGTTAGAGTCTTTTAAAGTTTCCTAACTTTAGTACAACCTGTAAAAGAAAATGATGTCATATTAATTCAATCTATAGATACTTTTCCCATGTGACATATAAACCTTTAGATTTTTCAGTATTACCTTTAATCCTTTATAAATCTAACTTACTACTCTTTTATACTGTATAACTTTCAACACCTTACGTTAAATAATCTACTTTTAGTTGTTGAAATTTACGTATACAATCTCTTTTTCCGACTTTCAATCACGCGATTTTAGGTAAAGTTCTTCTTTTCATTCTCGTTTTATTTCCCCTCCTCCTTGATTTTTGTCTTTGTCCTTAATTACCCATTCTTTTGTTTGTACGTTATCTCTTCTAGTTCCTCAGTTTTTTCTTAAGAAAAATTTATAATTTTTTCTCTTTGAAAATTACTCGAGTCGACTTCTTTTTCTTTTTATTCATTGGTTGTACACCTTACTCTTCATTTTTCCTGTACTGACGGTTATGACAACTGTAATTCTATCTTTGTATCTTTATAGAATACGTTTATTTAACCTTTTATATCAACTTTACCCGTTCAAGGGTCTTTTGATACTGATTACATTCTATCTTAAACACTTATCAGGAAATAGTGTCGGACAGGAGTAGGAAAGACCGTGGTCCCTGGGTAAAGTACCTTCTGTCAAAAAGATACCTACTCCAACCCCACCTCACTTACCAAAGTCTTACTTATTCACTTAATGTAAATAACACGTGAAATAAAGACAATAACAACGTAACACGATATATTACTTTATTAATATGTCGAGTGGTATTACGTCTTAGTCACCCTCGGGACTCGAACAAAAGGACTCGAGTCGACTATTACACTCACTCACTACCCATTGGCGATATTTATGTCTACTTCGAAACGAGTGAGTGGGTGGGCCGGTGAGTGGAGGACGACACACCGGACCAAGGATTGTCCGGTACTTGACCATCCCCAGGTAACGGGTCCCCAACCCCTGGGGACGAAATTACCACTTTATTTAAACTAGTCACCATTCACGAAGTCTTTCTGGAATAAGGGTCAATTGTAGGGACCGTATAATTTACAAGTTCGTTCCGTAGGATATAAAGAATTATAAAAGAGTCTCTTCTCCCTTTCTTTCCTGTAACGGTGGGTAAAATACTCCCATCATATCGTAAGTATATTTATGAACTAGTTCATGTTTCCTTTAAATGTCTGGTCCGAGTAATCACTGGTGTCTACGGTTTTAAACTTTTCCGATTAGTTCTTTGGGTCGTTTATATAGAGTACTATTACAACCTAAAAGGGTCCTTACCCTCAAAATAAGTTACATTAAGTGACATAGTGATATAATTCTCTAAATTCTTTCTTACTGTACCAATAAAGTTATTTAAGTTTTATTTAAACCACTTTTCACTTTCACAATAAATAAGTCAGTACAGGTTGAGAAACGCTGGGGTACCTGATATCGGATGTTCCGATGAAACAGGTACTTTAAGAAGTCCGTTCTTATGACCTCACCCAACGATAAGTGAAGAGGTCCCCTAGAAGGACTGGATCCTTAGTTTGGGTCTAGAGTACGTAATGTCCATCTAAGAAATGATAGACTCGATGGTCCCTTCAGTATCTAAAATTCTTAAATTAAACCTTTCACTTTCACAATCAAAGGGTCAGTACAGGTTGAGAAACGTTGGGATACCTGACATCGGGTGGTCCGAGGAGACAAGTAGTTTAAGAAGTCCGTTCTTGTGACCTCACCCAACGGTAAGGGAAACGTCCCCTAGAAGGACCAGTTCCCTAGTTTGGACCCAGAGGACGTAACATCCGTCTAAGAAATGGTAGATAGTCAAGTCAAGTCAAGTCAAGTCAGCGAGTCAGCACAGGCTGTGAAACACTGGGGTACTTAACGTCGTGCGGTCCGGAGGAACAGGTAGTGGTAGAGGACCTCAAGTGAGTCTGAGGGCAGGTAGCTCAGGCACTGCGGTAGGTCGGTAGAGTAGGGCCTAGCAGGGGAAAAGAAGGACGGGGGTTGGAGAGGGTCGTAGTCTCAGAAAAGGTTAATCAGTCGAGAAGCGTACTCCACAGGTTTCATGACCTCGAAGTCGAAATCGTAGTAAGGAAGGTTTCTTTAGGGTCCCAACTAGAGGAAGTCTTACCTGACCAACCTAGAGGAACGTCAGGTTTCCTGGGAGTTCTCAGAAGAGGTTGTGGTGTCAAGTTTACACAGTCAAGAAACCGCGAGTCGGAAGAAGTGTCAGGCTGAGAGTGTAGGTATGTACTGGTGTCCTTTTTGGTATCGGAAGTGATCCGCCTGGAATCAGTCGTTTCATTACAGAGACGAAAACTTATATGATAGATCTAACCAGTATTGAAAAGAAGGTTCCTCATTCACAGAAAATTAAAGTACCGACGTTAGTGGTAGACGTCACTAAAACCTCGGGACTTTTTATTTCAGACTGTGGCAAAGGTGACAAAGGGGTAGATAAACGGTACTTCACTACCCTGGTCTACGGTACTAGAATCAAAAGACTTACAATTCGAAATTCGGTTGAAAAAGTGAGAGGAGAAAGTGAAAGTAGTTCTCCGAAAAATCGAGGAGAAGTGAAAGACGGTATTCCCACCACAGTAGACGTATAGACTCCAATAACTATAAAGAGGGCCGTTAGAACTAAGGTCGAACACAAAGAAGGTCAGGTCGCAAAGAGTACTACATGAGACGTATCTTCAATTTATTCGTCCCACTGTTATATGTCGGAACTGTATGAGGAAAAGGATAAACCTTGGTCAGACAACAAGGTACAGGTCAAGATTGACAACGAAGGACTGGACGTATGTCTAAAGAGTTCTCCGTCCAGTCCACCAGACCATAAGGGTAGAGAAAGTCCACCAGACCATAAGGGTAGAGAAAGAAAATAACACTAGGTGTGTCAGTTTCCGAAACCGTATCAGTTATTTCGTCTTTATCTATAAAAAGACCTCGAGAGAACGAAAAAGGTACTAGGTCGCCTACAACCGTTAAACTAGAGACCAAGGAGACGGAAAAGATTTTGGTCGAACTTGTAGTCCCTCAAGTGCCAAGTGTATAACGACTTCAGACCGAATCTCTTAAAACTCGTAATGAAATGATCGTACACTCTACTCACATTAACACGCCATCAAACTCGTAAGAAAACGTAACGGAAAGAAACCTTAACCTTACTTTTGACTGGAAAAGGTCAGGACACCGGTGACGACTCAAAAGGTTTGAACGACCGTATAACTCACGTCGTGAAAGTGTCGTAGTAGAAAGTCCTAAACTTTGTCGAGATGACCTTAAGGTAGTGGAGGTGATCGAAACAAGTATCATTACGAAAGATTCCGGGTGAACTGAAGTGTAAGGTTCTACAGACGAGATCCAATCACTAGTGTAGTAGTACTAATAGACCCAGCACTTCTAGAAAAAACATGTCAAGAAGGTACATAAGAACGGTGGAGAAGAATTATAGAAGACGAAGACAATCCAGGTCTGGTAAAGACAGGAAATAGCTCGGTAGAAACGTACTTTACAAGGGAACCATAGAGATTAAAAGAACTTCTCTAAAGATCAGAAAGGGTAAGACAACAAAAGGAGATAAAGAAACGTAACTAGAGACTCCTCCCGAAAGAATAGAGAAGAACGATAAGAAACCTTGAGACGTAAGTCTACGAATATAGAAACGAAAAGCGGAGAGAAGAAAAGTGTCGATAAACATTCTGGAGGGGTCTGTCGGTAAAACGAAAAAACGTAAAGAAAAGGTACCCCTACCAGAACTAGGGACAGAGGACATGTTACAGTGTTTGGAGTCAGGTATCAAGTAGTCCGGCAGATGGATAGTCTAGATCTGGGAATTTAGATAAAGAGTGAAGATGATATATTAGTATTCCCCAAACTAAATCCAGTATGGACTTCGCCAAAAGGGATGAAAGAAGTTAAATTCAGACTTAAACCGTTATTCCTCAAGTACTACACTCGGTGTCAGTCGAGGACCAGAACACAAACAACTGACATATCTCGAAGAGGTAGAAATCGACGTTTCTTATATTAGTTAGACTAAAGCCACAACTGGTAGACTACTACAGGTACACATCTCAGAAGAGAACACAACAACCTTCTCCCACAAACGATACTGGTCACGTAAAAGAACCGTTTTGAGATAATCAGAAACGGGACGAAGTAAGGTGTCCGGTTCCGGTTTAAACGGACAATGAGGTTCTCTACCGTTCCCACTTACAGCTGTAAGATCCTTAGTCGCTTGATTTTACCTGACCTTACCCACTTAAATTCAGTCTACTGGTAATGTAGATGATGACGCCCGTCCGTAGGGAGTCTTCTTTACCTCATCGGTAGTACCAGTTGTTTTCTCAGGTTTTACGTCATGAACCTACGTTAGAGTTTTTGCTGTCTTACTAGAGACAAGTAGAGGTTCCGTTTGGTAAGTCATAGTGTCAATAGGTTCAGATACGGGGTTGGTCATTACGGTTTCTTTGACTTCAACTTGCCAAAATACTTCTGGATGTTCTAGAAAATCTTGATTGTGGGGTTTTTCTACAGGAAAAGTAATATCCCCTGACCTTACGTTTTCATCCTTCAGTTCTTTGTGGACCTCATTGTCCGTTTAAATGGTAGATATCCATTTCAGTTTAAACCATGAGTTGACATTTTTTACTCTTTCTTTAAAACAGTAAACACTGTTCCACCTACCTGGATCTTCCATAACACCAAACACTTTACTCAGTCTGTCTCGTTCTGTTTATGACATAGAAAAGTGAATATTTACTTTAGATTTTTGATTTTGGTCAGATTAACTAGTGACTGTTTATATCTTTTTGTCTTTGTCTGAATGTCTATCTTGTTTGATCATCAATGACCCTCTTCTCCACACTTTCTAACCCGTTTCATACACTTTCTCTAACTCTCCCTGTTTGATGATCCATACTTTATTTATTCAATATCCTAACATTAGATGTCGTGTTCCTTATATCAGTCATAAAATATTATCGACATATACCTCATATCGGATATTTTTATAACTTAATGACTCAATATATGGACCTTATGTTATAACATTTAGTTTATATTTGACTAACTAACTCAACTATTTTAAGTCATAAAAACGTACCGTCCTTTTGGGAGGATCGTTCGATCTGTATCTTACTTGAAGGAATCACACTATTCGTCATAAAGATAATTTTGTTGTTTCTATGAATAATTATTATTTTAGACCTTACGAAAGGGTAAATCTAACCCATATTCAGTTGTTACGAGTGACGGTGGTGGTTAAAAGTTGTAATATAACTCCAGGATCTATTTTGTCACTTCGTTCTCAGTCTTTGTTTTTTAGACATTCCTAATTTTTTCCTTTTTTCTTTTGTTGGATGGTAACAGATATCTACTATATAAACACATACATCTCGTCATCAGTACATACCTACCCTCTCAACCTGATATTTCTTTCGACTCGTGGCTTCTTAACTACGAAAACTTGACACCACAACCTCTTCTGAGAACTCTCAGGGAACCTGACGTTCCTCGAGTTTGGTCAGTTAGGATTTCCATTAGTCAGGACTTATAAGTAACCTTCCTGACTACAACTTCGACTTTGAGGTTATGAAACCGGTGGAGTACACTTCTTCACTGAGTAACCCTTTCTGGGACTACGACCCTTACCAACTTCCGTCTTCCTCCTCCTCTGCCGTCTCCTACTTTACCAACCTACCTACCGTAGTGGTTGAGTTACCTGTACTCAGACTCATTTGAGACCCTCAACCACTACCTGTCCCTTCGGACCGCACGACGTCAGGTACCCCAGCGTTTCTCAGCCTGTGCTGACTCGTTGACTCGATTTGACTTCTCGTAAAGGTCTATTTAATAACATTAATCTCAAATCGTTACAGAAGTCTATGTTTCAGTTATATGTTTGTAGTTAACACAAAGACATTCGGGTGTTTTTTCTTTTGAGAAATTGATTTCCATAGTAAATTAAATCGTGGTTACGATACGTTATACTTATTTATAATCGTTCGATATAAATTCTGGAACTAGAATAAAAAACTTTTCAACTCTTTGGGTCATCTTGTTCTTACATTCAGGGACAAACGAAAGAAATGAATTTAGATCCTTTATCAGTAACAAATTTAAGTCATACGAATAGGTCCCTCCCGGATATGCCAAACAGGTTTATAGTGTCTTATCATAGGATTTCATCAACAAACGTCATAATGAAAACCTCATTTAACTAGTGTCTTTTACTTATACCACAATTATCTCTAAACCCCGAACAAAGTAGACTAAGAAACAGATTATCATTCATAAAAGACATTCGTAAGAACTTTCGTAAGAACCCTCAAGTAAGTGAAAAGACGGACTTGAAAGGTGACACTCTTGATCGAGACTTAGTAAAGTGTCTTTAAAATAATTTCATGCATAAATGGTTCATTGCACCATCGATGGATCCAACCATTTTAAATTCTGTAATCAAGATTCTACGTAACAAAGAAGTATTAGATGATTTAATTTGTTACAACAGAGAAAAACTGACTGTAGTAACTAAAATTATACGTAGAACTAATATCTCCAAAAACAAAAATTTTTTATAAAATACTAAATACTTTGTAAGGATATCTTTATAAAGATGACAAAATATCAAATCTTTATTGAGGTATCCTTTAGATGAAATATCAAGTAAAAAGTCCAGATAGTACGACGTTAAGTCAAAAAAAGGAAGTATTAAATTGGTAGGAATTTCATCAATGAAAAGAACAAAAGGGTCAATAAAACGGTAGGACCGATAAAAGAAGACGTACAGAATATCAAACAGTCATTGGAAGGATTATGACTTATACTATGTCTGAAGTTTTTCTTTTAATATTTTAGAATCATATAGGTCTTTCATCATATGAGATACTTAAGTACTTGATCTCAAAACAATTATTCTAAAAGTCATTAAAAAAGGAATTTTGCTCCGTTCTAACAAAAAATTAAAAACGTTCATCCAAATTTAACATTCTTAAATTTATCATCCAAATTTAAAAAGGGAATTCCGTCTTAACAAAATAAAAAGCATTCATCCAAATTTAACATTCTTTAATGTTCTTAAAGAGGGATAACTGTGAGTAAATGAGTGAAAATTTTAACTTCAATTTCTACGATGAAAATTTTTTCAATTGTAAAAAAGCATTGGTCATATTTGTCCTAACATCATGTACATAAAAGGTTAATTAGAAAAGGAGAGATGTTTCAGCAACGTTTTGTCTGGACGGGTAATAAAATTGGACCCTTACAAAGTTTTACTGTTCTTCAAACAAACAAAATCTTCACTTATAAATGTAAACTTATATATATATATATAAATGTTAGTATTAAGGACCATCAGTAACACACTGAAAAATGACACAAAATGTATAAGGGTCAAGTCGAATTAAGTAGATTTCCCTTTTACTGGGGAGTATCATAAAATTTTAATCGTCTAAGTACAGTTCACACCGAAGGGTCCACCGTGTTACCATTTCTTAGGTGGACGGTCACGTCCTCTGCGTTCTCTGTACCCAAACTAAGGATCCAACCCTTCTAGCGGGATCTCATCCTTTACCGTTGAGTGAGATCATAAGTAAGAACGGACCTTTTAAGGTACCTGTCTCCTCGCACCACCCGATGACAGGTACTTCAGTGTCTTAGTCTACGTTGACTCGCACACGTACAAGTGTGTGTGTGTGTGTGTGTGTGTGAGAGAGTGAGTGAGCATCTCACATACCCATTCGAAAAAATCATCGATTATGTGAAAAGAGAGAAATTATTGTGTCCAAAACTCTCATAAAATCTTCCCGAAATACCTGGTGCCGATGCTTCTCTGGAGTCAAATAAACTTCCATTATGAAGAATTTAAAATAAATTTTTAAAATTAGAAGTCAAGTAAAATGTTCACTTCTTATCAACAAAATATGATCGAAATATTATTTTACTTAAACACTAGAACAAATTAATCTTTTATGAAAATTTTATTTACTCGGTTTATAATAAAGACAATAATATATTACAATAATTATAACATTGAAATCATGTGATAAAATCATGTTTTATCTTTTGTTTCGGACCAAAAATCGAATTACTATTTTAAATTGAAAACAATAAAATTTGTAATACAAGGGACTGAATAAGAATTTCTCTTGAGTTTCCTCAAGTTAATCTATTTATGGAGAATAATGAATACTATATCCGTGGGACCTTGAGTCTAAAAATAAGACTCCATAGGACGACACACACAAGTCTCAAAATTATGACAAACAACAAATAATATCGGAGGAGAAGGTTTGTGAAATCGTATTTAGGACCATCTTTTAAAACTAGATACGATATTAATGACACTATATCAAATTCAAAAAATAAAGAACGGACCTTTGTCTCGTAATACTCTCCTGTAAAAACATCTGTAACTTTAAAATATCATATCGAGTAAGTGTTTTACCCGTTACAATCACATCTGAAAGAACAAACCAAAACTACATTAAGAAAGACTTACAGAATGGACAAGTCAAAATATACGACTCAGACAATGGAAGACAAGAGGACCATGAAGGATGTTTCTGGGTTCCATAAAACACGTTTATTTAGAAAACTCAACTCCCTCTCTATCACTACAATCCTCGTTAGTTTTCAAAGGTGAGTAGGAGATATAGAGAGAGAGTAAAAAATTACAACTCGTCTTATTAACTCAATACTTGGTACCTCGACTTTAGACATAGTTTCTGGTAAACACGGTTGGTGGGTACAAGTCAGTCTACTTACTATGGGTACGTCTTGTACTGAAAATCCTGCTTCTGAGTTTTGACAAAAACAAGATCACAAAAAACAACAACAACAACAACAAGATCACAAAATAGTAACAATACCGATTTTAGAAAAAGACAGAAATAAGTAAAGAATAAAATAAATAGTATCAAATTATATCGTAATTTATAAAAATGGACTATATAAATATTCGTTTTGACCAAAATAAAAGTCAATAAAAAGACTCGTATATTTACTTCTTTCCTTTTTTTAGATTTTGTTGTTCATAAATTGTATACAAACCATAAAGAAGTTGGAAAGAAAAATTTGGACGACAGGAGCAAGTCTAGTCTTTGTCGTAATATGAATTAACGGATGACTATTGGGTTCTACGTTGAACATTGAAAATTCGTAGAAATTAAATAGAAATATATTAATGTATCCGTATATAAATACAAGGAAGTCTTTAATCGACAAATCATATATTTCCCGTCTTACAGGATTACTTTATTTCAGAACATAAAACAAAATCTGATCATAAAGGAATCATATGTTCATTGCGTACAAGTAAAAATCTTTGATCTTTTATGTTTATTTAGAATTTATATGAGAATCAAGGTGTTGGTGTATCTATTGGAAATTATAAAAATATATTTAAATTTCATATACAAACCTACATTAATAAGAAGATAATTTCATCATGTATGACGCACATGTCACACATATCCAAAAACACGAATGACTAAAACAAGTGATCATATAGTAAATCTATTTACTTCAAGACATAGTAGTAAGAATTACCGTCTTTTTATAATGTAGTATATAGACACTATTAATTAAATCACTTAATATGGTAGGGTAAAAAAAGAAAATTAAGACCATCTAGAACATGAAATATAGAAGAAAACACGAAATAAACTACCGTCCTAAATATTTTAATTGATTCGACACCTTGAGTCAGAAAAAGAGTTTGTGTCCGTGTATAACTACAACCGGAAAAAGTAGGATTTACAAGAAAGAAGGTCCAAAGAATCCATTTTAGAAGGAAGAAAAGAAACGTAAAAACTTAAGAAAAAAAAAAAAATTTTTCCGAAGATTAGTTTCAACGTCTGAATTCTCCCTACTATGATTAATGTCATTATTTAGATATATACACGTTCCCATTTCTTTCTGTCGACATAATATAGAACTTCCTTTCAATGTTGTCACGATAGTTTCACATCTTCTCGGAAATTTTTCCAAACACCTTCGATAGGTGCTATCTGCAGAGGTCGAAAAAAGAATAGGAGAAGAATTTACAAACGAAAGAAACAAGAATAGTAACAAATTTTACCGAATTATAAATCTACAATCCTAATGGTTCACATCTATAAAGAGCAATATGTTTAGATCTAAGTCCTCTGTGTAATCTACTCACATACAAAAATAGATTTAGTAACCTTTAGACTTGGAAACAATAAGTGATAGGTTTCGAGTCCATAGTCTAATTAACCAATCGTACCCTAGGAATATATAATGAGATTTAATAAAAAACAATATTTTAATTTACGTATCATAAAAATCAAACATTATGTAAATTCAATTTATCTGACGTAACGGTTAAACGACGATAAAACACCTTTTTATACAAGATTTAAAGTATGATGATGGAATTTTCAGTTGAGACCATATGTCACACAAAAATTACATTTCCAAAAATAGTATATATAAACATAAAACTCCTCAAGTATAAAATAAAGAACTTTAGACAAATCTCAGCGGAGGTTTAACTTACCAAAACTTTCTTTGAAAACTCACAAGGATTAAAAATTAAACAACCTTTGTCTTCAAGATTGAAACAGAAGAAACTAGAGAAGAGTGTTGAAAAACAGGAAGACTCCTTTTGTATTGACAATGACGAAAAACCTCAGTTCAGAGGTTTCTTTGAAACTTATAACACTTAAAACAACATGGGGGACTTTTCGAGGGATATGAGATACGGAGAAAAGATGGTTGGGTTTTGAGTGAACAAGACGATACTGTGCTGAAGATTCGTCTTTAAGTGGGAACAAAAGACGGAATCAGTCAGGAAAGAGTACAGAATGGCCCTTTGATCAAAGAAAGTATACATTCTAACAGACTAAATGAACGGGACTGATACCTATAAATGATTATACTCCTCTCATGTCATCCGTACACATTTAACCGAATATCTAGGACAACTAAAAAGAGACCGATACGGGTTTAAAGTCTCTCTTTAATACAGTCTCCCCACGTCCATTAACGTACAACCGGCCTACGTCGGATAACTGATAAAAACTTACCGGACACTCGATTCTTGCCAAAAATACAAAGATTTATCAACTTTTTTTAGTTTTCTTCTAAATTACAAAACACTGTACACCTTCGATATACTTCAAGTTTAACTTACAGGTCAATCATGTCAAAATAACCTTTGTCGGGGAGAGTAAACAACTATATAACAGACACCGATGAAAATATGAACTTGTCATCAATTTACCAAGTTGAGATACTGGAGGTGTTGGATTTTATATATAAGAGACCGACAAATATCATTTCCAAACCATTAGGTACTGAATATTGTGACTGGTCGTATATTATAAAAACCGAATTATAGCAAAAGAGGGGGATTGATAATCGTGATACTACTAACTCGTTTGTTTTGATGGAAAATCTAAATAACCCATTGTATAAAACTTACGAATAAAACACAATCTTTGGTACTACTCGTAACTCCTTTCTTTTCACTTATGTATCCTAGAGACGGATGATCCCTGAGTATCGGATCATAATTGATTTTTTACTTATCAAAAAATTATACTTAACTACTAATAAATATAATTTGGTCTCTTGGATTATGATAAAATATCAATCAATATATTCGATATCATCGAAAAGAGTCACACAAGCGTTTCTGAATAGGTTCACATGTCCGTATGGAGTCTCCATAACGGTCAAGTCAAGGTCTGGTGACGTTATTTCTCTCATTGTTATCTCACTCAGAGTACTTTAAAACCAAAGGGTCACGTACATTTGAAAAACAAAAAATGTCAACACAAATGTGACATGACATCAGATAACCCACGTTATTGTAATACAGATTTTTCTGTCACACTGAAACAATTTTTTATGAAATAACGATTTTATACGATTGGTAGAGAACTTGGAAAACGTTCAGTATTAACAAAACGACCATCTCCCAGAACGTAACTACAAATACCGACGACTGACTAGTTCCACCACCAACGACACCACTAAAGAATTTTATTCTGTTGTTACTTCAGACGGTGTGACTAACAGAGAAGGAAAGTGTTAAACATAGTAAGTAACGATAAACTATCGGATAATGAGTGTTATCTTGAAGAAAGTTTTAACCTCAGTCAGGAGAGTTTTGGAAGGTAACGAAATAGTCGATTCAAATATACTACAAGATTTAGGAAACAACAGTAAAGTTGTCAGAAGACTCGTAGAAATGGTCATTTACGGTAGAGTCCTTTGGTGAAAGAAAGGAGTAAGTACTCTTCGTGGAAAAAGAATACGATTTCTTCAAAATAGTACTTAAACATTATTGAGTCAGTGTAAAAGTGTAAAGTGAAGATTAAGGTCAAGAGAACGACAACGGTGGTGCAGACGTCGACGAAAGAGGTGACTTCACACCTTGGGAAGTTTCAGTAGGTACTCCCAACCTTAGTCGACGAAGTTTTGAGGACAAATACAACTATAAAACTGGAGAGGGGAACTTAGTAACTACAAAAAGTACCACTTACCACTAAGGAAAAGTTTTTAAAAGCCAAATGAAACGGGTCTAGGTAGTCTCCTTAGTGACAGATACCGTTGACATACTTTATAAAAAGAATTTATTATTCTTAACTTTCACCTTTACTAAGGGCTAGGTACCCGACGTCTTACCAATAACATAATCGTCTACTCTTGTTGTATTGAGAGTAACATGTGGAGGTAACCTCGAGAACGTACTAGTCTGCGTAATAGTTACTCGTCAGTGCAAATGTAAAACTTTCCTTAAAAAAAATAAGGCTCATCATCTAGAGTTGTCACTCGAATTTTATAGGTCATTTGGTACAACAGTTGTAGGTTCGAAACAACAGGGTAAATATCTCGTGTCAAACCGAAATCCCATGAATCATAAAACCCCTACCATTTACTCGTAACCGAAGTTGAAACCCAATAGTCGTAGCAATCTGGGATTGTTTTCTCAGTCAGACAGGAAACTTCGAAACTTCAGTACGTAACTGAAGGGACAAATCGATACTTTCAGTATCTACCGTAGAAGAAGGTTATACTCCGACAAAGCAGATATAAATTTTAGATAACAAATGACACTGGTAGAAGTAAGTAACAGAATCCATCTAAAAGACCATTCGAACGACAAACTACAATACGTCTACCGACGGAAGGAATTTGCAACACTTGGTTAGAGACCACGAAGTCTGAAGACACAGAAGAAGTGGAGAGGGTCAGAAGTAACTTAACTTCCCTTAATCCAGGAACGAGACCTAATCCGAAACCGAATTCCCTTAAAAACCAAAACCGAATTCAGAAACCAAAACCGAATTCTTATGGGTGAGATCATAACCCGAAGGGAACACCGACTCGACTATTTCCTAGGCGGACGTTGTCCCCTCTGGACCCAAACTAGGGACCCAACTCTTCTAGGGGACCTCTTCCTTTTCCGATGGGTGAGGTCATAAGACCGTACCTCTTAAGGTACCTGATATGTCAGGTTCCCTAGTGTTTCTTAGCCTGTGCTGCCTCGCTGAAATGAAGAGATTCCCTTATAACACCGTCCGATGGGTCTGGCGATCTTAAAAGAAGTATAGTCTTTATTCTGACAAGACCAAAGAATAGTAAATATACAAATGAAAATAAAAGGAAATTCTTGAAAAAGAAACGTAAGTGTTTAACCGACAAACCGTATGCACCGGATCGGAAGTCGATAGAGTTGAAATACGGAAGGAGTGATTCGAATTAGTAAAGATCGAGAACTAAAATTTCACTCTCTGAACGATAAGGAGTAAAGTGAACTTGAAAATCTCCAGTAACATCCCAATAATTGACCAGACTAAAGTTATAACAACACAAAGTCCCTTATTCCGGGTTACTCTCCCTCTGTCTAACCCCTGTCCGATAAACCACCATATCAGTCTTGTGAGTACACTTCTTATATGTCACCTTTTTTTCTGTCAGAGAAGACGTTCACCATTACCCTTTCAACTTGTCGACGTACATTTAGTCACTTCAATCTTGTATAGGAATGTGGTATGTGTTTTTATTTCAGTCGAACCGAATTTATGAATTTACACTATTTATTATGGTATTTGGAGGACCTTTTCTTGTATGTGTTTTGTAAGAGACTGTATTTAGCATGATTACAAAAGAATCCGGTCAGAGGGTTCCGTTATCTTTATTTTCGTTTTTATTTGTTTACCCCGGATTAGTTTGAATTTTTGAAAACATGTCGTTTTCTTTGGTATTCGTTTTACTTTTTCTGTGGGATGTCTCACCCTCTTTTATAAACGTTAATACACTGGTTGTTAATTTGGGTTGTTCCCAAATTAAAGGTTTTATATGTGTGTAGAGTATGTTGAGTTGTTGTTGTTTTTTGGTCTATTGGGTTAACTTTTTACCCATCATCTGGATTTATCTGTAAAGATGTCTCTTCTGTACGTCTACCGGTTTTCCGTGTACTCTTCTACGTTCAGACGTTTATTGTTTACGATCTCTACCTCACCTCTTTTCTCTTGGAACAAGGTGACAACCACCCTTACATTCGACTATGTTGGTGATACCTCTTCTCATACCTTCAAGGAGTTTTTTTATTTTCATTTCAATGGTTTACTCGGACATAGGATGAGGACTCGTATGTAAATCTGTTTTAACATTAAGTTTTCCTATGTGAGTTGACACACAAGTATCGTCGTGATAAGTGTTATCGGTTTTGGACCTTCGTTGGATTCACAGGTAACTGTCTACTTACTTATTTCTTCTACACCATATATATGTGTTACCTTATCATGAATTCAATATTTTTCTTACTTTATTACGGTAACGTTGTTGTACCTACACGAATCTCTATTAGGATTCACTTCATTTCTCTTTTTGTTTATTTTTATGAGTTCACTTCATTTAGTCTTTCTCTTTTTGTTTATGTCACACTATAGTAAATATACACCTTAGAGTTTATACTATGTTTACTTGAGTATATACTTTGTCTTTGTCTGAGTGTCTGTATCCCTTGTCTGAACACCAACGGTTCTCCTTCACCCACCCCTCCCTATCTAACCCTCAAACTCCAATCGTCTATGTTTGGTGATACATATCTTACCTATTTATCGTTCTAGGATAACATATCGTGTTATATATTTTATAGAACACTAATTTAGTACTACCTTTTCTTATATTTGTTATACAAATATATATATATTGACTTATTGAAACAACATGTTGTCTTCAATTGTCTTGTAACATTCAATTGATATGAAGTTATTTTATTTCTTGTGTGTATCTTGTAACTAACTAATTTAAACGGTAAAATATAGTCGAGTCAAGAACCGTGGGGTTTCGTTAATATTATCAATTTTCTAGTGACTAGTGTCTACTGGTATCGTTTATATTATTACTTTTTCAAACTTTACACTCTTAATGTTTTTACACACTGTGTCTCTGAGTTTCACTTATTTACGAGAACCTTTTTTACCACGACTATCTGAACGAGTCGTGTCACAACGGTGTTTAGAAGTCAAACAATTTTTTTTTTTGTTTTTGTTGTTCACATCATAGACACTTCATGTTATTTTGTTTCATCTTGTTTTATTATTTTGACGGAACAGGTCTACACGGTGTCAAACGAATAGGTAAGTGGATAAACTTTCTGAAGGAATAATGAAGGATCCAAACCGTTAGTACTAATTCGGACGAGAGTTGTACACACACGTTCAAAAACACACCTGTATGTAAAAGTTGAGTAAACCTATTTATGGATCCTCGTACTAACGATCTAGGAAACCTGTCTCATACAGTCTGATAGAAGTTCTTACCGACATGACAAAACACAAGGGTGGTCGTCACTTAAATCCAAGGAAAACGAGATGTAGGACTGGTCGTAAAGCACAGTAGTAACAAAACCTGAATTGTTAAAATTATCCACACATCACCATAGAACTACATTAAACGCAAAGAGATTACCGTAAAGGATACGAGAAAACGACAGACGTATAGAAGAACTCACTCCATAGGTCTGTCTAAAAACTTCAGTTCTTACTCCTTTATAAAGGAGACGAAGACAAAGTACCTTGTCTACTACCTCTTTGGTAAACCCGACCACGAAAGACAAACCCCTCTGATAATTAATAACTAAATCAAGGAAATTAACTATTCACGGAAAACTCCAAAACATAAAAAAACACTCTAAACTATCTAACACAGAAAGTTCTCTAAACAGGTAAAATGGGTTTAACCACCCTTTTATTACAACAGGTATTATGAGAAAACAATAAGAAAATTACAAGCATTCTAGTTATCACTACCGGGTAGAAAGTAAAGATAACAAAAGAACAAAGGGAGTAAAGTGAACCGATCTCCAAATAGTAAAATAACTAGAAAATTTTTTTAGTTGACTAGGATTAAAAAATCTTCCGTATTTTATATTTGACCTTCCTATATAACGTTTTACAATTAGTAATAAGAGATCTTCTACTCTAGTATCAAAAAGAGAAGAGACATTAAAGTCAAATCAATTATATATCAAGTATTAATTTCTAATAGAAAATTAGTATAACGGACGACAAGTCATAGAAAATAGTTTTAATTGTTTCAACATTAGTGACAGAACACTAGAATTACTTTTTAGATCAAAGTCATAAGAGAAATTAGTAAAAAGTAACTCGAAACAGAAATCCTTGAGGTCTAAATAAAAAATACCAATCTCCCATGACTTCTATTATTTTTGTAAGTTTTCTTCACACTAATCAATTTTCTTTTACTTTCATTGTAAAAGACCTGAATTACACAAAACGTATACAAGAATAAATTAAAAATGATGTCGGAATTCTACGGTAATAATGGGAGTAAAATGTCTACTCCTCTAACTACAAGTCTCTTCCATTAAACGGGTTCTGGTGTAGACCATACACCTTTCTGGTACTAAGTCATGTTCCGAGAGATTAAAGTTTCAGACAATGGAAGGGTCTATCTAATCCATTTACTAACCTTGGTCTGAAACTGGTGTTCTTATACATATGTACCACCTTTCCAACTAAAACTAGTAAGTAAATGATAGTCAAAAGTATATACTGTAACGGAAATAATTATTCCGATCAACATATTCCATGTATTAAACTGGAAAAAGTCGAATATTGAAGTCCATAAATTTAAAGTTTTACTCTCTGTTGAATAAAATCTCTACTGATAGACTAAGTAACAGTTTAAAACAAACTCTCTATTTTACTTACACAAAACAACATCACGAATAAATTAAAAATACTGGACTTTCCTGTTGGACCTGTCTCCCTCTTCAGACCGGAGGTCCACTAAAAAGTTTTAGCGAAAAGGATATATATTTTTTACATATGGTGGTCGTAAATAAACCTAACTTTTAATTTTCAACGATATATTTCTCATTTATAAAATTTCATTTAAGTATATAAAGGTTTGTATCATTGTAAATTACCGTAAATACATTAATAACTTATAAGTCACGGTAAATAAATTGATAAATCCGTAAATAAAATTAATTTAAAGGAACTTCTTGAGTGGATTTCACTGATTTTATTTATTCCTAATAGAGTCGTACGGGTTAAAATAAAATGTTGACCATTAACAGACTTAATTGGGTTTCAACAACAGGGAACTCAGTTGCATAAAAAGTGAATTCGAAATACTTTGGAAAGTTACTGAAAAAAAAAAAAAAGAAAGAAATGTTATAGTCACTGAAAAGTTTTTGTGGAAAAGGTCTGGATGATCGACAAAAAGTTTTTAGGATTAGAATCGGTCACCGATTCTGAAACGTGAGGGTTCCGTCCCCCGGGTCCAAGATAGGGACTAGTCCCTTGATCTAGGGTGTACGGTTTTGATTCTCGGGTTTACGACGTTGACTTCTAGGACTTATGACGTCGATTCTGACCGTGTCGGTTTGTTTATAATTTTTTTTTTTTTTTTTTGGGTCACGACCTCAGGAAAGTATAAAGACCAAGAACTCCGGTATTCTAAAGGAACTAGATAGTTTTAATACGAACCGTATACTCAGTTCAAAATCATGTCATTACGACGTATTGTCTGTCGAAGTTTTAGATAAAGTACGAACACCCACTGATAAGTAACCTCAGATCCGACACCTACCCCAAATGTAGAGGAGTACTGGGGTGCAAGGTCTGACTTACCTATTACCGAAATACCCCGTTCAAGAAGACTACAACCTACCACTTTCAAGTTCTATTAACGGTACCCCTTAAACGGTACAGAAAATTTCGGAGACAAATCTCACCATATGACAGTGAAGAATATATAAGTAAAGCAACCAGCCTTTCGAAACGGAGTGAGAGATATTCTCTGTGACGTATCAGAATGTAAGTTCTCCTACTCAGACACTAAGACTATATTACTGACCCATTTTCAACCTTTTTTAATACTTGGACGTATTGATGTCAAGACCCAAAAATTAACATATCTAATACATTTGGAAAACTAAACAGTCTAAGAAATGTGTTTAACTAGTCAAAAGAATTCGTCTATAAGTTAATTTCAATAGACAGAAGACGTTTGATTGAAATAATTTATGTACACAGTCATGTCTTAAATTTTTTATTACTGATCACTGAGATGGACTAATTATTAATCGGAAACGTACTACAAAACATCAAATATTTTATAAAATTATAAAATTTTTAACCAGTATTTATTCAATCCAATATTCTTAGGAATAAAATGTATACACCTTTAATTTTCGGACCGAACCGTTCCGATATTGATCATCCAAGGTAAGGTCTAAAAACCTCTGAAGTTTAGGTCAGTAGAAAGGTAATGAGTAGGACCTAGAATACAAGGGTCAGGGATAAGAAAGGGTCAAATTTATTTATTACCCTTATAAAGACCTGGTGACGGTCTTTACTTTCCTTAGATAGTGACGTGAGAAATATAAGGTTGTTTAATATATAGAAGATAAGACTGGACACATAGACTTAATTACGTTCTCCGACTTGGATAGATCATAAATAAGTAATAGTAAGGTCTTTCTACTTACAAATAAAGGAAACATCAAATCGTCTTTTGTTCATAAATTAAAGTAATTTGTAAAGTTTTCATATTCTCTTTAATGACACCATGTGGTCACGAAAAGGTTAATCAAGATTACATCGACGGAGTCTACTACTACCAAAGACATAAACTCCAACACACATAATTTAATAAACCCTTTTCTTTAACCTCCCTCAAAGACAACGTTCCTCATTCAAACTTTTTAGAGACAGATATGGTTCATATCAATCCTATCTTTACAATAATAAAGAAGTATTTTAAGGAAGTAAACTTTTACAAAAGGTACTTGAGAGATTATATAAGGTCATCAACCTAATATTCCTTGTAAGAACACTTTTTTTAGGTACAAAACATAACTTATTATATTGAACAAATGAACAAAAAATGGGATTGAAAATATTGTTTAGAAAATCGTTACATTATTTTCTTAGACTAGACTGAAAAATCATCACCTAAAGATAATTTAAAAGAACCTGTCGTAAGGTACAAGAGTTTAAACATCCAAAAAGACCACGAAATAAGGTAAAAACAAAATATAACAGTAAACACGGTTTAAATAAGGGAATAGGGTATAGAGGGACAGACAAAACTAAAGAAAGTATCACTTTTATTTTTAATCATCTGTTATTATTTAGCTCATAAAGTCTTCCAATTTACTATGAATTGTGTAATAATCGGTCACTGTATAATTACGATGTCCAAATCAATGACGTCTTTAGGGGACCAGTTTATTACACAACTTTGAGATAACAACCTACTACTTAAATATCGGTCGAGTAACAAGAACGATGAAACAGGTTATTATCACGTTTTAATGAGAGGTATAAAGAAAAATTTACAGTGGTCAAATTAAAAAAAAAATCCGGAAAGGGGGAATGAAAATCATCAATCGAAAAAATATACTGGGTAACGACACCTCTCACCATTAAAATAAACAAAATATATTTCAATCACATAAATTAGTTATAAAAAGGGAGAAAACTTCTGACACTTGGTCTTCTCGACTGACTGACCAGATACCTACTTTTTACAAGTAAAACATTGGATGTTTCTCTTCGTCAGTCACATTCAAAATCACGATACTTTAATAAAGATTTGATTAACGTGTCAACATTGCGTTTAAAAAATTTGAATTAAACAAGACTCTTAAACCCTGAATCTCACTTTAAATTCATGAACTAAAACCATTATTCTTATAAAACTTCAGAGTACAATCTTCAGATTGTAAATCGAATTGAACGTCCACTTTTAGGGTTATATGAGTAGAAAAAACGAATAAAGTGTAAACAAAGAATTTTGAGGACTGAGTATTTCAAGTCAAGTCAAGAGAAAGTATAAATCCAACTGTTTCCACTCGGATCAAACTAGACTCTGATGGAATGTCAGACTAAAGAATCCTTAGTCACCAACCTTCTATTACATCAGGATAAAAAATCTAAAAATGAAAAAGAACTTCAGAAAACCTATAGCATTAACAGAGGACACTTTATTAATAATCAAAAATAACATTTATCCCGTATTTGATCTGTTCATCTTAGTAGAACATACCATCCTTCAGGATTAAGAAAATTATGACAACACTCTTACCGCTTTTTCTTTACCCTTGAACCTCTTGAACGTGGGTAAAACCAGTACAATCACCCATTTGTAGACGAAACAAGAAGTTTGAGAGTAACGACCGTACGATATATCACTTAAATAAATTGTTATATAAAATAGAAAAGAGGGAGAAGGAGAACAAACTGTCATCAAAACGGATCTTTATTCCGATCAAACCGGGAAATAGTTTCTATTTAAAGAAAAAAGGACTAAGGAAGGGGTTTAAAATATAAAACATATATTAAAGTATATAAATTTTCTGTCTTGTTTACTGGTAAATCTCTTAAAGGAAAACGGTAAAATTACTTCAGGGTACAAATTTATTTTTCACTAAAAAAATACTACAAAAGAAGATTAAAATCCTAACATATGGTAGAGAACTAAGAAGTGTCAGCTGTGGTTGTCTCCTCGATAGTAGAGTCCCGGTCAGGTTGTGACTTTTCTAACTTACGGTTCGTCTTTTAATGGATTTACGTGAGAAAGCTTTCTTTCCATTATAACTATATGAAACAGTAAATTTTAAACATCATCTCTGGATTTTACATACTTAAAAAGAGTGTATGCTCAAAAATTATACAGTCAGAGATGAGGTAAGAACTAATAAAGGAAGAAACAGGAATCAAAAAGAGGTACAAAAATTCCGTAATCCTAAACGTCAGTATCCCGATCGGAAGACGATCCGAAAGGAAAAGTGGTAAGACTTTAGAGAGGAACTGAAATAAAACAATTAATGACATCCGTCTTCTTTTAAAACATACGAAAACCAGAAGGAATAAAACAACGAAAAGAGTTCTGACGTTTTCAAGAAAACACAAGTCATTCACTATCTATATAACGTTTTGACAAATATCTTTACATTATCAATTTAGTAAATAGTCGGTCCAACCATCATATAAACGACCGAACTCTAAAGTCACAAAGAAACTATCGAACTTACACGATAATCTTACAGTGACAAGAAGAAACGAAGGACAGATAGATTTGTAAATTAGGTTTACTCCCAACAAAGTACACAAAGGAACGAACTATGTATACATAGTCCGTCTTAAACAAAAATATAGAATTCGATGAACTCTTTTGATCTCTTTATATCTGGGAAGGTAAAAAAAAAGAACCGGTAAAGACGTTATCATCTTACAGCAATTAAAAATGGTATATCTGGAACCCTTATTCACTACCAAATCCCCCTTACGTCCCACCATCACCCTTCTAGTAGAATGGAGGGTTGAAGGTCTCTACTCCTTTTACTATGACATAAAAGTAGATTCATAACTATCACGAAAATTATGAGAAAACTTAATCCATTGTAGTCTATAAAAGACAATTTATCCATGGAAAGTTCAAAATTAGACATTACAACTTATAACAGGAATGTAAACTCTTTCCTCCGAAAACAAGTCAGAATCACAATACTCAAGAAAATACACAACTTTATACTTTTAGGAGACTAATCTTCTTATTAATCGTATAATTTTCCGGATTTCAATTCTTGATATATATAAAAATTCACATTTCCTGACTTTTAGAAAGGGACACACATTAATTTCATTGAGTATAACTCTTTAACAGTAACAGCAATTTTTTGTTTTAAATTTTTTTTTAAAAAATGTACTTGATTATATTTTTATGAAATGTACGAAATTTCTAAAACATAATTAAATCTTTTAAAATAAGACGGATATATAAATGTGAATACTCTTCTTAATGTAAGAGTCTAAATGTAGTGTTTCTCTCGACCTCCTTTACATACGTAAATGTGTGTACGTACGTCTTTCAAAGTGAGTAGAATCTTGAGTAATGAGTCAGAGGAAGAGGAAACTCATTAAACATTACCATCATCCATCTTTAATTATTATCATTGAAAATTATAAACTATCATACCTCAATTGGACACGAGGTAACGGGATAATTCTCATTAGTCATTTTTTAACCATGATAAAGTCGACTAAGTTCGTAGACCCAGAAGTTCTCCAGAGGATGGTCACCAACCCACTCACAAGTACCTATAAATCACTGGAGAGGTAAACCCCTAAAAACAAAAAGAAGCTCTAGAAACTTCCTAGTGTCTCAAAAATTTATTTTCCAAGAATAATCATCATAAAAACGGAATGGAATCCAGAAATCATAAAAACAGAAACAATTAAAGAAACAAACACCAGGTAGTAGTGGAAGGTCTAAATTAATTTGTATTCCTGAAAAGATGAACAAATGAACCGAAACAAAGACAACAAACAAAAATTAAAGATACTTACTTTATCAAAAGCTCTAAAGGTCATACCAGACTGGTCCTACACCGACCTTCTATCATTGTCATAGAAAATTTACCAGAATTAAGGAAATACGTAAATAAAGCAATCCTTCAAGAAATTGAAACTTTGTTTTCCGTTTTTTTTTTTACACAAAAATTTCTATCCTTTATAAAGGCTCAGAAACCTTCGTTTATTTTACGATTATCTTCGGACAACAACCAACCACTTCAAAAATAAACTAAGGACTTGTAAAGTGTTTCAGTCAGTAAAAATCCTTAAGACCTATAATCATTGTAATCATAATGACTATGAAACTTAGACAACGAATCAAACTCCTTGTATTCGTACACTAGTAGAACGGTTTTGTGTCTCTTTAGAAAATTATAAGAATAATATCGAACAAATAATAGAAAGAATTGATATCAAAATACCTGAAGCTACTATATAAAGGAAATAACTTTTGAGTGTGAATCCTATTAATAATACCAACTACAGTGGTTAATACTACAGTAGTTAGTACTAACTTGTGATTCGGGCAAATTAGCGTTTTGTAACAACTCTCTATCTATGAGAACAATAGTAGAATTGTCTATTTCTATTATTTCGAGTCTCTTCAATTCAAAACACAACACTTGTAAACTTGGGACCCTTCTTTAAAAATTTTCCAGTTTCTACAAAATACACTTCTCGTGAATCTAAGATTCATAATTCATCTTTTCAGAAGGACAAAAGATGACGAATTGTCGGATCTTAATCCTAATAAAATTAACTTAACCCTTCCGATCTCTCCTGGATACTCTTTATGTCTCGTAAGGTAGAACGGAAGTATACTTGATACTTGTCGAAATCACTAATCAAGGGAATGTCATAAATCATTAACCTTTTCGAATAATAAATTAGATTTATGTCAAACCTGTTAGGGAATATTATCTTCGATCAGTTTTTATGAGAAACGCCCAACTTATTCATATCAGTCCCTCTCCCCTATAAAATCACATCTTCACTTAAAAATTGATTAAAACATATAAGAAATCTTTACAAAGTCTCAACTCAAGGAACATCTCTAATTGGACGTGTAAATAAATACATCTCACGATCTCATCTTACTTTGGAGGTACTATCGTCCCTGAAACAAAACAATTAACGTCTTAGGAGTCATATACCTTATCATGAACAGTGTAGAACATAGAAGTTATTTATAAAGAACTTACCTACTTACTCGTGATTCTATTTGATTATATACAAGGTCAAAAAGGTGTATGAATACCATACTATGAATAAGGTAAACTTCCTATTTTAACAAAACGTACATATATATCAAATAGAAGATGAAACATGAATTTAAATAATGATACATACAAATCGTACTTATACAAATAAAACTTTACACCTATTTGTATCCGTATATTTATATTTTACGGAAAAGACTTCGATAGGAGTATCCTACATTTGATTTAATAAAACTGAAATCCGAAGTATAAGAGACTAGTGGACTTCGTCACATTTAGTGATCGAATGTTAAGTTCTTCTATAGAGTAGAAAATAAAAAGTCAATTTCTTCGGATGAATTGATTTAACCTGTCTATTATATGTGTAACATCGACTTACTTAGTATGACGATTCATATATTATTTTATTTCGGAAGGAAGTAGTTTTATACTACAAAAAGGATGAAATAGGAGGTGGGGGGATGGGGGGGGTAGAGGGGGTTGTTGTGTATAAATTGTAAGTAAATTGATAATAAGACCGGTAAAGAAAAGTTTCGGGAAGAACTATATATCAACTTTCGACGATAATTGGTTAGAAAAGGGGACTTTAATTAACTATCGGTCCAAAATATATTTCAAAAAGTACGGAAAAGACTTGTGTTTAGAAAAAGGGAAATTTGAAAATTAAAAATTCGAAATATTATAATGTACTTTATTTATAATTATGAAGAGTAATTAATTAACCTAATACAGACTATGATTTTGTAAACTGAATCTTTGTCCTCATAATTTAGAAAATCTAACGAAAAGAGATTTACGTCCATAGAAACTTACCGATACATTTAAACTGGACTAAGTAAGTATGGGATCCACAAATAATATGTTTACGTGGAAAGACTATGGTACACCAGTATATAACTTTTTCACTTAAATTTCACAATATAAGAGACGTTGGAGTATCTGACATCGGGTGGTCTGAGGAGACAGGTACCTTAAGAGGTCCGTTCTTATGACCTCCCCCATCGGTAGGGGAAGAGGTCCCCTTAGAAGGACTGGGTCCCTAGCTTGGGTCCAGAGGGTGTACACGTCAGTCTAAGAAATGGTCGACTCGGTGGTCCCTTCCGGGGAACCGAAAGAGAAATATACACCCAACGGAAAAACCTTGAGAGTCCCTTGACATACAACGACGACGACGGCGGTTCAGCGAAGTCAACACAGGTTGAGGATCGTTGTGGTACCTGACGTTGGATGGTCTGAGGAGGTGGGTACCCTAAAAGGTCCGTTCTCATGACCTCACCCAACGGTAACGGAAGAGACTTGACATACAATCACACCATTTTATTAGGTATATGGTATTACTCAGTATTAGGTTTCCACAAGTACTTTTTTTTTAAAAAAAAAAAACGGTATATGTATCTACTATACTTACTTTAAGATTCTTGTGTGATTTTCAATATTGACCTAAATTCTAGAATCCGTAAAGACAATTTCAGTGGAAAGACGGACACTGTGGTAGGTATCATCCTTAATTTCTGTCTGGCAACCTAATAAGTAAATGGTAATGGACCTAAGAAAATAGAGGAAAACAGAAGAAATTAGAGATTAAACTGGATCAGTCAACGCGGAAATGTTCGTGGGTATAAAAAAAGGTGACACAAAAGACTTTGAATACTAGAAAGTAGTTGTTAGGGGATATAGGAGTCAGAAAAGAGAATTACAAGGGAAATGAAATAATGAAATCCACTTTGGACATATAAGTATTTTCTACGAAAACATCGGGAAAGAGAACGATTTACAAAAATTAACGAACGAAATACATTATGTCCTCACTATTTTAACTGTTCAAGACTCTAGAAATATCGATGAAAGGCTAGTAAATAAATGAAAGGAGTGAGTTTTGGGACTCGAAGAGACTTCGTGGACTGTAGATGGATAAGGTAGGTGTAGTAGCACAATGTATGGAGATGATTGAAAAAAGTGAAAGAAGGAGGACAGAATCAAGAACCACTGAAGTTCATGATACGTCGACTAAGTAAGTTGTAAGACCGAAGAGTCAATGAACTGGAGAGGTAAAATTACGAGAAAAGGAGGTAAGGTGAGGTCGGTGGAAAGACTACTAGTAGGGATCTGGAAACGGTGGAGGGTTTATATTAAAGTTGGAAAGGATAAAGACTGTGGTAAAATAAAATTATCAGTAGGATTATAAAAATTGGAAAAACGTTGGGGGTTAGATAACTGGTATGGTGAAGAGTGATAAGTAATAGAGTACTAAAGTGAAAAGAGGAATGAGTAAAGTCTATGACACGAACTAACGACATTAGTAGAAAGATATTTCAGAATTGAAGGAACGAAGAGAAAAGGAAAGAGTATAAACGTACGGTCTTGGAGTAGACCTAAAACTGGGACATGGGGTATATAATATGTGAACGGGACCTTGTCGACTTGAACTGATTTCAATTTATGGATCCATCAATAAAATATAGGGAGAGGAGTTTAAGAAGTGTTGATTTTTGGTGGTGAGGAAAAACATCACGTCAATGGAAGATTGTAATATATTAAACGAATAAAAAATTTACATAATAAGTAACAGAAAAAGGTAGACGATCATAATTTGTGGTACTTCTTAACCTAAAAACATAAAAAAGGAAGACTCTATAGAGATCGTAGACTGTGTGTCATCCATGAATAAAAGACACGAAAATGGTAGAAGTGAAACAAGAGGAAAAGAAAAGTTGAGTAGGACTAATCTGAAAGAAAAGATGATGGGACGACTTTCACAAAATAGTAAAAGTAACCATTAAGGTAAAACATGAGAAATCTCCTTTCAATTAGTTAAGAGTGGAATAAGTCGAAAAGTGGTAAGTAGTCACTATCCCAACTAGTGAAGGAATTAGGACCAAAGATCCTATAATATAAGAAAATTAAAAAAAGGGGGATAGAACGTTTAATGAAGAAAGTGTACGAAGAACGACCAAAAACAAAAGAAATGGAAATTTATAACTTCTCGGGTTCTCAATCAGGAGTCACAGAAAAGAAGAAATTACCGAAGAGAATGAACTATCGAAGTAAAGTAGGTCAGTCATACAGAACCACTGTAGACTTATAACATCCTAATATAGATTAAGATTAGAAAAGAGATCGAAAAGAGAGAATATAGAGAGATGAACCATAAGTAATCTTATAGATTACCCATGAAGTGTACTGGAGAGATTTTGTCTTAAGAACTAAAATGAAAGGGTTTGAAGAGGACAAGGTTGGAAGGGATAGAATCACTTTCATAGTGAGAACTGGGATCAACCAACGATCAGGGGTTTTGTTCTTTGAATAGAACTAAGGAGTCATAGGAGATATGTGTGTACGTTCGATAGTAGTTGAGGGTAAACAACAAGATGGAAGTTTTAGATAAGATTTACACTGGCACAGAGTGGTAAAGGTAACGACGGTGAGATTAGGTTCTGTGAAGTAGAGACCGTACATGATGAACTATAACTGGTCTCTGTATAATTGTGGTGTTCGTAATCAAAGACGTTTCTAGGGGAACAGTTATACACAATTTCTCGGAGGCTTGACAAAGAGAAAGATGAAAAGAGAAAGGCTGGTCAAGTAAAAAGATGTGTTTTACTATAAAGACTTCGGGTTTGGTCATGTAGTAAGGAGACGGGTTTTCAAAGGTCACCGAAACGTACAGTGAATCTCATTTTAGATAGTCTCCAAACTAGATGTACCGGATCAAATCGGAGGAAAAGTTGGTTTAGAGAATAACGAGTAAGAAAACGTCTGAGACCGAAAAACGAGTAGGAGACTATACGATTGGAATAACGGTAGAGTCCCAGAAGAGCGACAACGACAATGGAGACAGATCTTAGGAACAAACGTGGACTCGTAACGTGAGGTAACATAATGGTTTGTAATGGGAACCGGGACTAGTGAACAACGAGGTTGGTGGGACAAATACTATTAAGAAAGTCTGTCAGAAAGGATGGTAAGACGAAAAACAAACAAACAAAAAGATTGACTGAGGAGAAAATTACACAAACAACAGAGACGATGAAGATGTTATATTCTTGTTATTCTACCCTAAAAATAATACGATATAGGGATCGTGAATCTTAACATATACTACGTCAGTTTTGAGTTATTGAATTAACTCACTATCTCTTTTCCTTATAAAATTTCGAGTCGTCATTACGAAATTTTAGTACCAAATTTTCTAGTACAAACAAAACTTTCGTACTGAATGTCATATGATCTAGAAAATCGTTTCAGAAATTACTCAGGAACATACACTATTCTTTCAGAAGATCCTTAGTCGGATTTATTACTTTTATTTTCACTAAGGTCTAAAGAAAGTCTTTACAAACCAGTAACTTAATAAGAAAAGTCATCAAAATGTGTTAGGACTATTGGAAAATTCCTGTATTAAATTTAAAACTCCTTCGTCACCAAGAAGGTAAAGAGAAATATATTCCTCAAGACAGATTTAATAAAGAAACGTGTAAGATTAATTCAAAATTTTTACATCAGACAATCCACTCTCCCTTCTGGATTAAGAGTCTTCTCATATCAAGATAAACCCCGGGAAAAAAAACATAGTGGTAGACAGGGACCCATTATAAAGAAGGGACATGAAACAGAGATCATACCGTCTATTACCTTAACCGGACACATATTTATTTACATTATTAGATATATACGATAAGTTTTATTAGTCTCAAGACTTGACCTTTTTCGTGAAAATACATTTTCATTGTCAATAATATTAATGATACATGATAAATCGACAAAACATAATTGAATCATTATAGTAAATTTTTAGAAGAATCTTATAAAAAGACTAAAAGAACTCATTGAGTATTTAAGTGGTCTATATAGTAGTGGGTACACAAGAAAGTATTTTACGATGATTAAATCAAGAAAGAAAGGAACTCACACTGAAGGGGGTTTCGTTTTGATCGTTCAACCGGAAATATTTTGTATAAAGGGTAGGTACTAATCTCTTCAATTAAGTAAGTTCTTTCAAGGTGATTAGAAGGAAGATATATGATCCATGGTATAATCACTTTTCTTTTTTGTGTTTTTGTAGAGACAGACGTACTTGAAAACACACCATCATACCCCTTCGTTCGTCATCTATTCATTTAATACAAACACCAAGTCACACGTACATACGTGTACGTATGTGTGTGTGTATGTCAGGGGATGGAATGTGTGTACGACCTATATTTATATATAAATTCACAACCTCTGTTTCCTCCTTCTCCTCGTAACCCTTATGGTCCCGTCTCCACCATAAGTTCATTGTAAACTCGTTGGTAATTTTTTTTTTTTTTCCTATAGTTTGATGTCTTTTGGACCTCTTTTATGTAAAGTTCTCAATTTCTATTATAACTAAAACTTTTAAGTACATAGTCCGTACACCCTTCACTAACGGTGGGGTAAGGAGTCAAAATGTCTGATGAATAAAAGGAAAATTCTGGTACGATTTTAATATCGTAAAATTTCGTCTATACCCTAAATCTCTAATAAACTAAGATGACAAGGAAAGTCAAGTCAAGTCAAGTCAACGAGTCGGCACAGGCTGAGAAACGCTGAGGTACTTAGCGTCGTGCGGTCCGCACGGACAGGTAGTGGTTGAGGGTCTCAAGTGAGTCTGAGTGCAGGTAGTTCAGTATTAAATTCATTGAATTGGTTCCTTGTATATAATAAATTGTACATAATTTATATTCTATCACTAATAGTTATTATGAATCATTTTATTAGTTTTTCGGTAAAATGTTTTACAAATTATTTTTCAACGAATGCACTTCACACTACCATTATTTTCTCTACTTCCGAATCAAAAACAACGACAAACCACTACTCATTATAATTCAGTCTCACTCGACCCCTTCATCACTTGTCTACTTACAGACTTAGGCACCTTGATTGAGACTTGGTAGTCGACTTCAGTCTCCTTTCCGTCACCCTAAAAATTCTTTGATTTTTACCTACTTGATGAGTTAAGTGAACATCAAAAAGTCGGGGACCAGTGGGCAATTACACACCTCAGAAGACTAGTACTAGTTCGAGTTGAACATAGTTGGTTTTAAAATATACGTACTACACTTTAAAGAAAACTTCTAAACCACAGTTCATAAACACTGAGGAAATAGAAACGGACTTATTACTACTTGTAGTTCAACTTTCTAAAAGAATTAGTATTACATTACAATTGTCAATAGTAAAAGTACCAGATGAAGTAATTTAGACCAGAGGAATTGTTCATTCTGTAAAACGAAATGTCAGTTGCAAAGAAAATTGTGGACTTCCAATTGTCTTTTATACGATCCTAACACGTATAAGGTCAGTAACAAATAACTCTATGAAAAGGGTTTCGGACTAACCGACTCTCATAGAAAAATAGTTTTGTGAAATTATTTAGGTACCAGGGGATATCCCTGGTACTCTACCCTCCATTCATTTAAATGACAAGAAAATTATCCAGAAATTATCAAAGGTGTGTGGAGGACATGAAATTTCGTAGAGACGTTTATCTCACACTAAAAGTATAAATTTTCTACACACAAAGTACTATATATTATTACATACTCTGACATCTGGAATTCACTACATATACGACATACCCACATAAATTCTCTGAAGTTTCCTATTAAAACTAAGATATTTTACTAAAGATGGAAGAAACAGTTAAAATTTATAATAAGACAGTATAGGGGGATTATCATAAATCATCTAAAACTTGAAGAACCTCCGTTTCTTATAAAATTATTAAAAAAAGAAAGGTTAAGTAATATTTGTAAAGAATCAAAGAATCTCAAGACCAGTTCCTGTAGTTAGTATTTATATCTTCTATGAGAAGTTGTACATTATCCATAAACGATAAGTTAAATACATATTAATAAGTAAAATCCCTATTTCACTACTTTTTAGTAAATTTCCACTTAAAAGGACTTGTATGTATGTACACACACCATCTTATTGTACCGAGTCGACGGTTTGTCCAAAATCCTATGGTATGTCGTCATACCAAGTCCTCATAACCGTCCACTGGTTCGTTTATTGTCCTCTTCGGACGAGTTTTCTAATACGTTTTCGTCAAAGGAAGAAAGTCAGCGATATATAAGCCCACAGAATTTTCAAACGAGATACTTTATTATACAAAGATTTTACTCTCCCAAAGAAAAAAAAAAAAAAAATTACTCTTGACTACAAATATCCAAAATAAGTTAGGGAACCAGTGTCCAACACACACAAACAAGCTACGACACTTTTATTCCCACAAACAAACAAAAAATTGAAGAACCTTTTAATGTAAAGAATCTCTAGACTAAAAGAGAGGGAAAAAAAAAGAAAAATTTAAAACAGAGATGTAAAGTCGTCGAAGTATAATACAATTTAACAAAATTAATTTGTGTAGCAAATAAATTATACGAAAATTTTGTCACGAATAGAGACAATATATGGATTTTTGTCGTCTACCAATCTACTGAAATGTCATTTTTGGTGATACTATTAAGAAAACGAATAAAAGAAAAATTCTATATGAAATTGTGTATACACATCTTGCAAAAGTAACAGGAACATTTATTATGTAGATTTTGAGATTAGGTGTTAAGAATCTTGACACCAAGGAGAACAATAAAATCGATATTCTGAATTAATTTGGACCAATACCAGACGGAGGTTTAAAATCTGTCGTGTAACACAACTTAACCCATCATAATCTTAGAGTTCTAGTCCTGGAAAATTCCTTTTTTTCTTTTATCGGTTCCATTTAAATCGATTTCTGACTTTATCAAGTATACGGACTCAACTTTATTCTTCCCTCTCCTTCCCACATAATCAGTCGACCTGAAAAACAGTAACAACAATCTATTAAAAAAAGTATATGACATCAAAATACCTACTATTTTATGTTACATTTTTTAGTGGACTCAATAGTCCGTCTGTCACTTAGTCAGATAGTGGAATTGAAAATATCCAGGTTCAAGGTAGAACGGTATTAAAACTCAGACTATAAAAGTCAAAAAGTGAGAGTGTATTTCAAGAAAAAAACTACCTTAAAAACATCTTTATCGTGAAGCATTTATAGGAGATTGTACTCTCGAGAGGACAGATAGAGTAAATTATACTATATCAATATTACGAGAAAATTATTAATGAATAAGAGCCGTGAAGTCACCGACTAATTAAGAAAGATTTATAGAGAATGACTCTATATTCCTCAGATCCTGATCGTCTCCCAAACTAGTTTATGACATGAACACTTTACATTGCTTAATCGAAATATTTAATGACAAAGTAGTAAAAATTAATACACACTTGACAGTCAATATCAAATGATAAACGACAACCGATCGACATGTAATATAACTGTCAGACGAGTCTGACAAGATAACTAATCTTGAATGACTAAACAATAATGATGCACCATCAGTAGGGGACGGAAAAGAGGTATACCTGAGCACACACACACACAAGAGGGAATTCACAAAACTTACTTCAGAAATTTTACAAAGACAGTAGTTACCTTTACCGTTTTGTATTCAAAATGGTAGTTTGTCCCTAATTTTAGAATGGGATGGTAAATAAGTGATATATCAAGACCATTTGATGAATGTTAAAACACACCGAATCAAAGGAGTACACGTGTTCTCCGTATTATTAACACCTACGAACATAAGACAACAGACGGGAGTGGGTGATTTTTTATCAAAATAATTTCTATAATCAAATCTAAAATCACAAAATTGTAACTATCCACAACACACACAAGCTATCATCGAAGAACATCTTTTTTCTTGTACCTGATACCTTAGTTTAGATCTACCCAACGAAGGACAAACAAAACAAAGAAAAAGTAATTTATTGACACTATAACTCGGTCAATGAATGGAACCACTATGATATAGTAACACGTGTAAACAACAACAAGTCCATGATTCAGTACAGGTTAAGAAACGCCGAGGTACCTCACATCGTATGGTCCGAAGGGACAGGAAGTGATAGAGGGTCTCAAACGAGTTTGAGTACAGGTAACTCAGCCACTACGGTAGGTTGGTAGAGTAAGAGACAGTAGGGAAAGAAGAGAACGGGAGTTAGAAACGGTTGTATCCCCAGAAAAGATTGTTCAAGAGAAGTACAGTCTACCGGTTTCGGAACCTCGAAGTCGAAGTCGTAGTCAGGAGGGTTACTTATAAGTCCCAACTAAAGGAAATCCTAACACGTTTAATTATATTACATTTACTTTGTAGGTCGAACACGGTACAAATATTATCGGTAGGTCCCTTCTCATCGGGATACCGTCTAACGTGACAAAAACAAACAAACAAATTCACATATTCTTTTCCTCCGTGACCATAGATTTACTGAAAGAGATTAGTATGATACCGTGTCATCAACTCCAGTTTAAACCCCAATCTGGACCTAAGATCTCAACCAAGACGATGAATGAGTCGGAACACACTGGAATCCTTTTGAAAAATTGGAGGAATTCTGATCAAAGGTAAAGAGATCACTTTTAACGAGTCAACGCAGCCTGAGAAACGTTGGGGTACCTGAAATGTCAAGTACCTTAAGAGGTCCGGTCTTATGACCTCACCCAGCGACAAGGGAAGAGGTCTCATAAAAGGGTTGGGTCCTAAGTTGGGTCCAGAGGGTGGAACGTCCGTCTAAGAAATGGTCGACTCGGTGGCCCTTTCGGGGGTAAAGATATATTACCCTTATTAAGACCGTAAGAATTCTCCTAATAACACTACTGAACTTCTCTATTCCGTAGTTTTGAGTAGTTTAAAATCTACAATAAATGCACATCAAAAAGAACATATGGTCAATATGGCGTTGTTTAAACCCCTTCTCACCCTCCTTTTTAATTACATTCCTGAGTTATTAGATTTTGATGACGACGATAAATCATAATAAATAATAGTCATAGTAGTTAATGAACCTTAATGTGATTTAGTTTTTTCCTTCTACTGTTTCCTAAATCAAGAGTTCAAAACATTAGTACTTCTTTTAACGGGAATCCTCGGGTACTTAATTATTGAATTGTAGTTTCATATTCCATAGTTAGTATCAGAGTTTTCACTCACCATTATGAATTCTTGACAGTCGTCATTTACATCATGAGAAACCTATGAAATCCCCTCATCTTACCAATCCATTTATTTTATGTTTAATATTGCAAATAAAATATGTTTTTTCAGTGAAAGCACGAAGTTAAAGAATAAACTATTTTACCTTTCAAAAACGATTTCACACAACTATATAAAACAATCGGATACACCGTAATTCCTTCATTTTGTTTCAATTTCGTTACAAACTCTCTTTAATAAAATGTTCGTATATATGGTTGGTCAGAATTGTTAGTAAACTCTGTGAAACTTCATTTTAAAGTCAGACCTATCAAACTTTTCAACTGATAAGAATAATCGGTAAAAAGAATAAGGGAGATACAAGACTAACCAATCTCCTGGTTTCGACTAAACTTTTATAATTGATTATTGACTTTTATAACATACTTATATAAACACATTACTATCCAGTGTAAAAGATCTCTTTTTATATTTAATAAACCCTTGATGAATAATAAAATCCAATGAAAAATGAAGAAATCTAGGTATACCCGTACCGTTGAGCTCATAAGAACGGACCTCTTAGGGTGCCTCTCTCCTCGGACCACCCGATGTCAGGAATCCCAACGTTTCTCAATCTGTGCTGACTTTGCTGAATCGTATGTGTTAGTTCTCATATGTAATATCATTGATCTTTACAATTTTATGAAAATACACATATATTCTTTTAAATAAAATATAAATTCGGTCGTTGTACAATTTCACCTGGGAGTATCCCAACGAGGATAGAATATGTATGATTCAATCCGATGGTCACAAAGACTACTGGTTGACCTTGTTATATGATCGGTTTATACGAACACTCAGACTAGTGTACGAGATTATCAGACCATAATAAACTTGAAGACCATAATAAACCCACACAATATCGGGTCACCGGGGACTAAATGAGACATGTATAAAGCGAAAAGTTAAATTTTATGAGAGTTTCAAGACGTTTCGGTAGACACTCGGATACAATTTACAACCGATAAAAAAATGAAATAGATACAAACAAAAAGATTTTTCCTATGAATAATAAGACCGTCATCACCAACAACAACGACTCCAAATAAACATTTTCATCGTGAGTGAGAAACCACCTCATTACCAGTCACAGATGGATCTAATCCCATATAAATACATGGAGACCGTAACAGTAAACAACCTCAATGACTTCAAGGTCCCAACGTCCGGAATGTACACAGACCTTCCAATATCTTTATTTTGATATTGTTCAGACACTAAAAACGCCAACGTAGGTAAAGAAACTGCGTCAGGAACAATTGGGACCTTTACAATATCTGATAATCATCTTCCGTAAGGAAATAACAACAACTTATAAAACAATCTAGTTGGTGTTTTTTTTTTTGGTATAACCTAGTCACGACATTTTACCACGACAGGTTTTAGTAGACACGTACATCAGTCCCTAATTCATTCTACTAGGGGACTTCACATCCTTAAGATAAATGTAACTATATTCAGGAATTATTTCATTCTGAAAAAGTCAGTTCTCTTGGTTCCGAGGAACCTCTTCACCAACGAAGGTACCGACCCCAACCGTTTTATATTTTAATTAAACCTCGTAGAACACCATGGTCTTAAGGTCTGTAGGACCTTACACTTCAGTTCACCTCCACTACCTTAAGGCCAACTCGATAAAGTTTAGGATTTTCTACTACGATACTTTCACGACGTGAGTTATACGATCGTTTAAACCTTTTGAGTCGTCACCGGTGTCCTGACCTTTTACAGTCAAAAGTAAAGTGAGGGATTCTTTCCGTTACGGTTTCTTACGAGTTTGATGACGTGTTAGCGTGAGTAGAGTGTGCGATCGTTTCATTATAAGTTTTAAGAGGTTCGGTCCGAAGTTGTTATGCACTTGGTACTTGAAGGTCTATAAGTTCGACCAAAATCTTTTCCTTCTCCTTGGTCTCTAGTTTGACGGTTGTAGGCGACCTAGTACCTTTTTCGTTCTCTCAAGGTCTTTTTGTAGACGAAGACGAAATAACTACACGGTTTCGGAAACTGACACACCTAGTGTTATTTGACACCTTTTAAGACTTTCTCTACCCTTATGGTCTGATGGACTGGATGGAACTCTTTAGACATACGTCCAGTGCTTCGGTGTCAATCTTCAGCTGTACCTCGTTGTCTGACCAAGGTTTATCCTTTTCCTCATGCAGTTCCGACATATAACAGTGGGACGAATAAATTGAAGACACGTCTAATGTAGTACTCTTTACGACCCGACCTACTTCGTGTTCGACCTTAGTTCTAACGGCCCTCTTTATAGTTAGTGGAGTCTATACGTCTACTGTGGTGGCATTGCCCTCTTTCACTTCTTCTTGATTTCTCGCAGAACTACTTTCACTTTCTCCTCTCATTCCTTCAACCGAATTTCGAGTTGTCAGTCTTTTGATTCTAGTACCGTAGGTCAGGGTAGTGAAGTATCGTTTATCTACCCCCTTGTCACCTTTGTCACCGTCTGAAATAAAACCCCCGGAGGTCTTAGTGACGTCTACCACTGACGTCGGTACTGTAATTTTCTGCGAATGACGAACCTTCTTTTAAATACTGGTTGGATCTGTCGTATAATTTTTCGTCTCTGTAATGAAACGGTTGTTTCCAGGTAGATCAGTTCTCATACCAAATAGGTAATCAGTGCATACCTACACTCTCAACCTGATATTTCTTTCGACTCGCGACTTCTTAACTACGAAAACTTGACACCACAACCTCTTCTGAGAACTCTCAGGGAACCTGACGTTCCTCTAGGTTGGTCAGGTAGGATTTCCTCTAGTCAGGACCCTCAAGTAACCTTCCTGACTACAACATCGACTTTGAGATTATGAAACCGGTGGACTACGCTTCTCGACTGAGTAAACTTTTCTGGGACTATGACCCTTTCTAACTCCCGTCCTGATCCTCCCCAACTGTCTCCTACTCTACCAACCTACCGTAGTGACTGAGTTACCTGTACTCAACCTCATTTGAGGTCCTCAACCACTACCTGTCTCTCCGGACAGCACATCGTCAGGTACCCAGTGTTTCTTAGTCTGTACTGACTCGCTGACTTGACTTGACTTGAGACCATGGTCTTTAATTTTCACACAAATCAGTGAGTCAGTACGGACTGAGAAACACTGTGGTACTTGATATCGGATGGTCCAAGGAGACAGGTACCTTAAGAGGTCCGGTCTTATGATCTCACTTATAGGAAAGGGAAGAGGCCCCCTAGTAGAACTGGGTCCCTAACTTGAACCCAGAGGACGTACCGTCCGTCTAAGAAATGGTAGACTCGGTGGGTTCTTCGGTCTTTCAATCCTTCAGAGCTATTTTCCATTCAACCATCCTGTGTCCACGGTCGGTTGGACTTTCTCGACGACTACCAGTTTTGACCTTGTTGAACTCTTTTTATTTATTTATTCTCATATTAGGTATCTCATTTTAGTCATAAGTCAAAAAGTGTAACTCTATTTACTTCTTCCCTGTCGAGATAGAATGTTTTCTTAAGGTTAAAATTTTACATTTCTTACGTCCTTAAATTTTAGTGGGAATCTTGCGGTGCCACTGTTAGTAACGTAGGTCGTTACTCACGATTTTAGTCACCCGTTCTAAAACTACTCTTTGTCTTATAGTAAGATTGTCGTAGAGGGGGTCCCATAATTAATGCTTCTCTTTTCCTCTTCGTAACGTTATGTCTTTGGGTCGTCTAAAGGTCCCATCGTAGTGGTCAGAATTTTGTGTAGGTCAGAATAACCACGTGACTAAGTCACGTGACTCTTTACGTGTAGGAAAGACATCATAAGAACGGTTTCTACGTATTGACTTGACTTGCACTCTTTCGTAGTCGACATAACTCCTTGTAAGAGGGTTTACTGACTGGTAAGTCAAGTCAAGTCAGCGAGTCAGCACAGGCTGAGAAACGCTGGGGTACTTAACGTCGTACGGTCCGGAGGGACAGGTAGTGGTGGAGGGCCTCAAGTGGGTCTGAGTGCAGGTAGCTCAGGCACTACAGTAGGTCGGTAATGAGTAGGTTTTACACATTATAGTACTTTCTGTTCCTTTCATGTTTTGAAAGTGACTAATCTCCTCTGATTCCCTTGTAGTATTAATTTACGTAACACCTTAGGACCTGACCTAAAACCTTATCTTTCCCCTGAGAGAACCCTTTTGACTACTTAAGGTTTATTTTAGATGTCAATTATTATAACATGATTATGATTGAAGACACAAAACTACCAATACATCCTACAATTGTAATTCTTTTTCGACCCCTTTCTTAAATGTCCCGTAAAAAATGACGAAAACTTCGAAAAAACATCAGATTTTGATAAAAATTTCAAATTTTATAAATAAAAATTTTTCGTATTATTTTTATTTATTCAACTGGAAATGATTAAAAACTACCTACCTGATTGTCACTGTGGGAATAAACTCGAAACATAGTCTTCAGGGAACGGTATATTTCCTCTGGATCACAAAACCCTCTTCTCACTCTCGAGTCAGGAAGTCTACTCTCTAACTATTACCTTGGCAATAAGAAACCAAAAAGTAAGACTCACAACACTATATAATATCAAACATACCGGGTCAATTTACCCACATGTATAAGATGACACATTAAAATAGACTTAATCGAAACTTTTTATCTATTCACCGTAAATTTCTAAGATAGTAACTACTTGGGAGGAGATTCATATACGACACGAAACTCTACAAACCGCACATTATTACACTGTCACATTAAATATTTATTATATGTATAAAATTCCACGTAAGAGTCAAATCAATTAACTACTCACTTATAGCTTGTCTTGCACTTGTTGAGACGAGATTACCATATAAAATCTCTAATTGACTAAGAAGGTTTCAGGTTTTCACCACTCGACTTGCATTGTTTCGTGTAAATTAACGATTTTTCAGAGTATCCATTTTAACATCCGTGTCCCCTCAACCTGAAAGTGAAATTTCTGCGATTCTCTAAGTGTCTATGACACCAGTCTGGTGTCGAAATTTCTCCGTTTTTCATCCTCCTCGTCCTTCTCATTCCTCCCCGTTTTCCTAATTTACAGATGTAATTCGACACCATCCGGTACTGAAAATGATTACGGAGGACATCAGAAATTCTCAACTTTGAACCTTCATATTGACCCTACGTCACTCTCAAAGGAGAATACTATTATCGTACTTAAGACACTATTGTACAAAGATAGAAGGAATGGGTGGGTGGGTGGGGGTGGGGAGGTTTTTGGAACCTTACAATTTTTTCCGTCTTCACGATACCAATACACAAGAGTTACAAGGAGACCGGACCACCTAAGGGTAAAATACACCCTTCAACTCTGGTAGTTTAGACAACTTATTTCTCTTCGAAGTCCTTCGGGTAGGGTACAGGTGAATGGACTAGGAAGTAAAATATAAATAGGAAACGTCACGCACAAGTCAGCACTGTATCATTTGGTCTTACTTTTGTTGTATTCGTTACAGATTTAGACGTAAGAACGGACAGAAACTTGGTCGATTGAGTATTCTGAAGATCCCCCCCTTTTTCAGTAAATAAAGATAATAAAGGAAAGTCACTGAGAAATCTTTGGAAACACAATGTACATTCTCTCATTTGTTTACAAAAAGAACAAAAAGACACGGGACATTTTTTAATATTGTTTTTATAATCGAATTTTACACTTTTAGTGAATGAATACTTTAAATAACTCAATGGAACAACACCATGGTAACATCTAGGAACTTATCCATTTACTCATTCTATGTCAAGAATCAGAGTCCCTCATGTTACCGTACAATATATCATCCTACGTCACCTATATTATGATCAAGTCCCATTATTTTCTCTGTGTCTCTTTCTTATAAAAGACGAGAGATCCTCAATCACTAGGTCATACCTTCCTATGTTACATTTCTATCATATAAAGAAGTTTCTTATAGAACTCTGAATAAACCGGCAGTTAAAGTTGTGAGTACTCATCTCATGTCCTCCGATTTCACCTCTTCTCTTAGTTCTCGTATACTTGACAAGAAGAAGAAGACAGAGGTGACATAGGATGAAATACTAGAACAGTGCAGGTCTTTTCTTATGTAAATTTAGGATGTCATTGGGAATAGTTTGAATTGAGTTATTCTTATCTTAAAAATATCGAAATAAACCTGAAGTGATACAACAAGTTCATAATCTTAAAGAAACCATCCCTCAGACTAAAAGTTCTGGAAACAAAGATAAACAATCGTCTGGATTTTCGAAAAAACTTTTAAAAACATAGAAAGACTTACGGTGTAACCAATATCACCCATAAAAGATGTTGACCTATACAAGATGTTTGTCAACACCTCGTGATCGGTATTAAGAATATGTCATTATAGGAGATCTGTCATTGAAGATTTGAGACAACTTTCAAGGACACTATCCTTATTCAACAATAGACTTGTTAATAGTTATGAAACAACTCAGTCTCTAATTATCATGAGTTATCGTTCACGATATCAACAACGACGACGACGACGATTCAGCGAAGTCAGTACAGGCTGAGACACGTTGGGGTATCTGCCGTCGGGTGGTCCGAGGGGGCAGGGACCCTAAGAGGTCCGTTCTTATGACCTCACCCAACGGTAAAGGAAGAGGTTACGTACTTTCACTTTTCAGTTTCCCTTCAGTGAGCCAGCACAGGCTGAGAATCGCTGGGGTACCAGACGTCGGATGGGCCGAGGAGACAGGTACCATATAAGATCCGTCCTCATGACCTCACCCCACGGTAACGCTTTTCAGACAGTATCTTTAATGATTCGTAAGGTTTATTAAAGTTTAAAAGTGGTGTTGTGTCTGATAACACATCTCTATATTCGTAATTCTATTACATAGATCCCATCGGACTGACGTAGGGAGATTCTCCTTTTACCAAATGGGAAGTACAGTTATATTACGAGAGAGATCCCATCGTCAATCCGGTTGATTTTCGGAACATGGTAATAACAAGTAGATAAGACTGGGACCGAAAGTAACGTCTCACATAGTCATCTACCACATTCTTCATCTTAGACCTACTTCGTCCAACCCTTACCTTACACTTTCTATCTCACTTGTAACATGACCGTTAGACACCAATAGTTGACTAAGGACAACCCCTATTTAAAAATTTTTAATCACATTCACGTCAATACTAAAGAAAAGCAAGAGACTTTTATAAGTTTTGGAGACTTAGATAAGATGGAATGAAACGAATTTGTAGGACAAGAAATCAGAAAGAGAGAACTAGGTGAGCGTCACCATTCTTTACTTCGTCTCTTATATCATAAAATAGTAACGTCAAATTTTGATCGTATATGACAAAACGACGATATTAAAGGGACTATGACCTTTTGAAAATACAGAGAAATTAAAATGAAAGATCAAATACCTAAGAATTGGTCCCTAAAGGGGTTCTTCAAGTACCTATCCTGAATTACCCAAGTATTTGAACTTACCCCGCCCCCCCCCTTCACTGTAGAAATAAAAGTGATTGATGACGATTTCAAATCCCGAAGGGACCACCGAGTCTACAATTTCTTAGACGGGTGTCACGTCCTCTGGACCCAAGTAAGGGACCCAACCCTACTAGGGGACGACCTCCCATACTGTTGGGTGAGGTCATAAGAACGGACCTCTTAGGGGTACCTGTTACCTCGAACCACCATATTTCAGGTACCCCAACGTTTCTCAACTCACTGATTCGTATCGTGTCGTATCGACTTTAAATCGTAAAGGAAGTTTCTATCTTCAACCATTGTTTGTTGTCATCATCATTATTATAGACAAGATCCTTATTTTTAGTATATAAAAGTATAGTGTATTTAACAACAAATATAAGAACGATGAAACTTTAATACCATTTGTAATCTGAATTGATGGTCTAGAATATAAAATTATGTAACAACGACAGGTCAGTGATTCAGTATAAGTTGAGAAAACTCTCGGGTACCTGATATCGGGTGGTCAGAGGAGTCAGGTACGCTAAAACGTCCATTCTTATAACCTCACCCAACGGTAAAGGAAGAGGTCCCCTAGAAGGACTGGGTCTCTAATTTGAACACAGAGGACGTAACCGTCCTCCTAAGAAATGGTCACTCGACGTTCCGTTCGGGTAAAATTACGTAATTCTTCCCCTTTTATATAATAACATAGAGTTGAATTTTTAAAAGATTTAACATAAATCATATCAACCAAAGAAAACATTAGGATGTTTAAACACGAAAATTTTATACTAAGACACTAATTCACTCCCCTTCTTTTTACTAGTATTTTTTTTAGGTTTTTTACAAAATTTTCTGTACTAAGACTCTTCCTTTGATATCAGAAGTGGTGTAACGGTTTCCGTAAGAACGTACTTTTCTCAATTCTTAAGATAGATGGAGAAATGACAAACTAAAAGAACTACGGGGGTCTTCCAATATCGAATTCCTGATACTGGAATCTCAAGTATATATGTAAGTATACACATAAATACATATTTGTACATAAAGGAACTGATGAGGGTAGGGGGTTTTATTGAGTAGGTGAGAGGACCGAAGTTGAGGATTGAAGACAAATACACTCGGTGTCGGAGGTTCCAAGTACGACAAAAGATCTGTAGAGGTGTATAAATAATACCCTCCTTAATATTTAAATCATCTAGATTTGAATAAAAGGAAACATTCAAACGAGTAAAAGAATACACGAGGTAATTAATCACGGTAAATTTGGAAGGGTGAGTGAGACCTAATTTTATGTTCTTAGTAAAAACTAAGAAACAAGAAAGAATACTGAAGGAGACTTTCGTCAATAATTATTTAGTGATCCTTAATAATTATTCTGACAACACTTGTAAGAATATGAAAAACCTGTAGACAAAGTAAAGAGAACCCTTTTCGACACTCTCATTTTAACGACCCAGTATCGTAGTTATACATAAATTTTATATAATCTTTCACTGTTTAGTAAGAGGGTTTAAACAGGAAAACGTTTGAGTAATCTTTACGTACCCTCAAGATCAACGAGGTGTAGAGACAGTCGTTGAATGACAATGGGCAGAAACAATGATCGATTAGATCATCCGCACTTTACCATAGAGTAAAACGAAATTTAACGTAAAAGGATTATTATTACAACTCACGAAAAAGTTCAAGAATATCCGTTAACCAGCTAGAAAAACTCTCTAGACAAGTTAAAAACGGACAAAAATCAACCCAACAAACGAAAGATGATGACTAAACATACATAAGAAATATTTAAGACATATTTTCAGAAAATATACTAGTAATCATTACAAAACACAAACAAATTATCCTGAAATTGGAACAACCTCACGGAAATACGGAGGATTAAACAAGTCGGTACACTCCTTCTTCGGTATCAAAATTATAGGAGGTACACACATACGATTCAACAAAGTCAGTACAGGTTCAGAAACACTGGGATACCTGACGTGAGACGGTCCAAGCAGGTAGGTACGTTAAGAGGTAGTTCTTATGACCTCACCCAACGGTAAGGGAAGAGGTCCCCTAGAAGGACTGGGTTCCTAACTTGGACACAGAGAATACAGAGGACGTAACGGTCCGTCCAAGAAATGGTGATCGCGGTGTACCTTTCGGGTAGGAGGTACACTAGTGATTTAATTGATCTGTGTATACACTTTGATGTAATTCTGATTCTTTTGATACTTATTATTTTCTCCTAGAGACTTTTGAATTCTAACCGTTAAATGTAAAAATTTCACCCGAAATGTTTGACAACATATGAAATTTACAAAACACATTGTTTAATTCGAGACTTACGTAAATGTTTTACTTTATTTTAACATAAGTGTTCCAGTAATTATCTATATGTTTTCCATAATTAAACACTATAGGTCCTTCAGATGATGTCGTTACCTTTAAACTTCAACATCCTGAAAATAAAAAATTTAAGACAGTGTATACTTATATATTGGAGTAAACTTCTACTATGATTTTAGTATTTATACAACCTTTAAACGTTTACACTCCGTGTCCAGTTCACTGAGAGACCGACGAAGACACAACCTATATTTTGACCTGGCCTAAGTCTTCTCAACCGTTCTTATGTGTCTTGTTGATGTTTTTTATAGAAGTGCTGGGTCTATTAGTGTCACCACACTAGTGAGTGGATCTTGGTCTGTAGGACCTTACACTTCAGTTCACCCGGAATCCTCCGTAGTGATGTTTGTTTCGATCACCTCCACTACCTTAAAGGATACCTCCATAAAGCTTAGGATTTTCTACTACGACACTTTCACGACGTGAACTATACAGTCGTTTAAACCTTTTGAGTCGTCACCGGTGTCCTGATCTTTTCCAGTCAAAGTAAGGTGAGGGTTTCTTACCGTTACGACTTCTTACAAGTATGATGACGTTTTAACGTGAATGTTGTGTGCGATCGTTTCATGACGAGTCTTAAAAGGTTCGGTCCGAAGGTTGTCATGCACTCGACACTTGAAGGTCCACAAGTTCGACCAAAATCTTTTCCGTCTCCTTGATCTCTAGTTTAACGGTTATAGGTAACCGAGTAGTTTTTTCGTTCTATTAAGGTCTCTTTGTAGATGAAGACGAAATAATTAATACGGTTTCGGAGACTGACACATCTAGTGTTGTTTGACACCTTTTAAGAAATTCTCTATCCTTGTGGTCTGGTGAAATGGACGGAGAACTCTTTAGACATACGTCCAGTTCTTCGTTGTCAATCTTGGCCCGTACCTTGTTGTCTGACCAAGGTCTAACTCGTTCCCCATGCAGTTCCGACATATATAACAGTGGGACGAATAAATTGATGATACGTCTGATGTAGTACACTTTACGGTCAGACCTACCTTCGTATTCGACCTTAGTTCTAACGACCCTCTTTATAGTTATCGGAGTCTATACGTCTACTGTGGCGGGAATCACTCTTTCACTTCTCCTTGATTTCTCGTAGAACTACTTTCACTTTCTCCTCTCATTTTTTCGACCGAACTTTGAGTATAAGGTTTTTGCTTCTAATTACCGTATCCCAGGGTAGTGAAGTGCCGTTTATCTACCCCTTTGTTACCTTCGTCACTGAAATAAAACCCCCCGAAGTTTTAGTAACGTCTACCACTGACTTCGGTACTTTAATTATGTAAACGAGGAACCTTGTTTTCGATGCTGATTAGATCTGTCATATAATTTTTTCGTCTGTGTAATGAAACGGTTGTTTCCAGACAGATCAGTTCCGATACCAAAAAGGTCACCAGTACATACCTACACTCTCAACCTGACATCTCTTTTAACTCGTGTCTTCTTATCTACGAAAATTTGACACCACAATCTTTTCTGAGAACTCTCAGGGAACCTGACGTTCCTTTAGGTTGGTCAGTTAGGATTTCTCTTAGTCAGGACTTATCATGAAACGGTGGACTACGCTTTTTGACTGAGTAACCTTTTCTGGGTCTACGACCCTTTCTAACTCCCGTCCTCCTCTTCCCCTGGTGTCTCCTTTTCTACCAACCTACCGTAGTGAATTGAGCTACCTGTACTCAAACTCGTCCGAGGTCCTTAACCACGACCTGTCCCTTCGGACCGCACGACGTCAGGTACCCCAGTGTTTTCAACCTGTGTTGACTGGCTGACTTGACTTGACCTGACACTGAAACAAGATGAAAACGTGAGAAATAAAGGAGAAAAATAAATTTTTTTACACTGATCAAAATAGTTAATTAATAATATTACTGAATCCTTAAAAGAAAATATATCAAAAATTGACATGGAGAATTGACACCTCCACTCACATATACGACGACAATAAGATGATTACAAGATCCACAGTATGAACGATTCACACTATTGACCTCTCACTACTCCTTTTCCTCTTTAGATTCAGACATTGTATTAAGGTAAATAACGGAGAATACTATCTAAAAGTCATTTCATTCCTAATTTAATAATTACTTTTAGTCCACAAAAAAATTTTTTAACTCGTCAAGTCAATCGGGTACAAGAATTTAAGAAAAGAATGTTTACGAAATTTTTCAATCTATACAATTATGATAATAAATATAATTCCTTAATAGAAAGGATTATTATACAATTATCAAGTCACTAACGTCTTCTATTGTAAAGAATAATTGTCTGGGGAGAAGATTTTCCAAAAAAGGTCAACAAAAATATCATACCTACGATCTTGAACAAAACAACTTTATGCAGTTGTCACCGTCACAATTGTCGGACACTATTTTTCAACGTTATCTCACAACCGTTTTAAAGAGACCTTTGAAATTTTACCAATCTTACAATAGGGTCTTGTTACAAACAAACCATGATTCCTTATCCACGTTCCTTAACCTATGGGTCGTATTTTCCTCCTACTTATGAGATTTAGCAAGTCTCCCTAATTTTCAGTATGTCTCACATAGTAAAATATTTAAGAATTGGGATATATATTTAATACCTGATAATATTTTAAATATATTACCTAATACTTTACTAATTTTTATTGTATTTTTTAAACGAGAGAAGAGACACTTTAATACACCAACCTAATCTAAAACAGAATAGACCACAATTATCTAGGACTTCAGATTATCAGGACTTTCAACCGTTTTATATGTCTTCGACAAAAACTGTAAAATTTTTCAGTATATAAATGAACTTTAGTCTGACATTTGATTTCTTTTTTAAGGAAACATAAACAAAGTTTAACTATGATGAAAAAGAAGTATTTTGAACCCTCTCGTGGAATGGAGAATAAACGTATAGAAAATTTATTTAACCATTAATGTTATACTTTCACACCTTTAGTGATACGATATATAACAGGTTGCAAAGGGTCCTCTAATTGTGTATATAAAATACCTGTTTAGTCTCTAGGTAGTCACCGGTACGAAAATATAATGGATTATCATATATTACCTGAAAGTCCCCTAAGTGAAGGTTCTAACCAAAAGTAAATGAGAGACATACACATACACACACAACCCCCACCACACACACACATATGGATCTAAATTAAAGTAAGGTAATTCTTACTTGACAACAAGACGTTGATGTCAATGTAAGATTGTAAAATAAACAAGTCCTGTGACTCATCTAAAAAAAAATTAACCTTTATTTACAATTTATTAAGAGATAACACGTCTTGAGATATTACTATTAATTTTCAATTATATAAACCAAAATAATGATAAAATCGGTGTACGACGGATCAACTATTAAACAAAAGGCTCTTAACTCAAGAATTAAACCTTTTTATTACGTAAAATGAGAAGAAAAGTCTATGGAGAAACTTAAAGAGGAAATAAGATAGGGAAGAGAGGATAGAGGTGGTTTCGCCGTCATATACCATAAACCAGAGGTAATTATCCACCGAGTCTGTCATTTCTTAGACAGACGTCACACCCTCTGGACCAAACCTAGGGACCTAATCCTTCTAGAGGACCTCCTCCCGTACCGTTAGGTGAGGTCATAAGAACGGACCTCTTAGGGGTACCTGTTTCCTAGGACCACCCGATGTCAGGTGCTCCAGTGTTTCTCAGCCTGTGCTGACTCGGTGATTCGTCGTCATCCATTTTATGTATTAAGGGATCGTGGACATATCCTGGTGAAATCACACTATATTTAATTCTTCTATTCCCTCCTCTAATAAAAAATATTCAGTCCCGATGTAGTAAACAAGAGACATTTTGACGTTAAACTCATACAGTCCAACTTAGGGTCTCCCCACCTGTCGTCATCAAGAAACCATCCATCAATTGTACAAAAGTAGGAGACGTAAAATCCTTCTGTGTCATCTTATCAAAAAAGACAGGGTCCAACTCCTCTTTTACTTAAAAATTCACGGAACTACCTACAAATCACTGTCGAAAAAGATGTCTCTTTTAAAGGGTTACTCCGTGAACGAGAATCATCAGTTCTTCACGGTTTACCTGTACGATACATCAACAGTTTTACACTTAAACTCAAACCCAAAACTCACCGAATTATATCGTGAAAATTTTTAGACGGATGTCACATCCTGACGATAACAAGGAATTAAACAGTCTAGACGTAAGGACCTAAAAGTACTAATGAATGGATGAATACTTTATTATACTAAACGCAGATTTAAATCAACAGACATTGTACAAAAAGTTTTCGTATTCAGTATTATAAGTAATTATTTATTTATGTTAGAGTTTCGTACATAATTGTAATCTTGATTCGTAATATTCATCATGGAGACATTAAGGAATAAGATTTTCCACAGACCACGGTAGATGACTTATCAAAAAATTTCATTCTCTTTACACTTTAATTTACTGGATAAAACTCAAGTGAAAACACTTTTTACTTTCCAACCAAAGATCTAAGAAAGAAACGTACACCACCAAGTCAAGACGATAGTTTCTATCAAGAAAGATGTAAACTAATGAAAACAAAGTAATAGCTTCTACTCAACTGAAAACAAACACACCCGGATAAAGACCCACTAGATAAGACAAGCTGACTAGACAGATAAACACAAGTAATAGTATGACAGAACAACAACATCGAAATATCATTAAGAACTCCAACCATCATAGTCAAGAGGTTAAAAAAAAAAAAATTGATGACCTAACCGATTAGCCACAGGAAATGAAAGATATATTTGAATTCTTAGTCAAATAGTTATGGGTACTCTATAACACCCTAAAACTAATCCTAATGTAACTTACACATTTCAACCTTTCTTCACTGTCGAATTGTTATAACTCAAAGAGAGACACCTGTACCCTAGAGAGAGGTAAATAAGTCAACAAACTAAAGAAAGTAGTCAAAACACTAAAAGAAATATATCAAGAATATGTATAAACAATGACAGTTAAATAGGGAAACACACACTGAATTATAAAATACATATATCTACCGAAGATACAAACTATGTATATATATAAATATTAATAACATATAAGAAGAACCTAACTAGGGAACTAATAAGACACTACAGGAAGAAATAGAGAACGATGTCAGAAACAAAATTTTAAATAAAACAGACCATGTTCATAACGATGAGGTCGAAAGAAAACCAAAGATAAACGTACTTCATGGAAAAAGTAGGAGAGTGAAACTGAGTCACACATAGTTGATTAACAACTATCTTTAATAAATAAAGGTAAAACAATCAACAAACCTCAACAAAAATATCAAGAAATGACAATGGAAGAAACAAAGAGAAACACTACACTACTGATAGAAACACAAACCTAATAAAAGAGAGAAAAAAAATTACATAGAAAACTATACACTAATAGTACTCCACACACATACATACGGACCAATAAAATTCAACGACTAGAGAATTAAAGTTTAAGTAAAAATTATGGAGTCGTAAAAACGAGGGGAGGGGGGTGTCAATGACAAAACTTAGTATAAAGCGTAGTAAAACAAAACCCATGGAATTAATAAATAATCCCTATATCTACTAAACTGATGAAAATAGAAAAAATAGGAAGATGGAAACATATACCAAGTAAAGAAATGACATATAAACGGAAATGGTCACTCTAAAAGGAGAATATCAAAAGTACAAAGGTCAACACCGGAGAAGAAAAAAGTGAATCTCTTCATGGAATTTGTAAAGAATATTACGACCAAACTACTACGACTTGAATCGAAAACGAACAGACATTTTAAAAAATAGAAAGACAGTTTAGACTTACTTTCGGAACCACCCATCTTATGAGAACCGAGATCCAAAAAGGGAAAGTAATGAGTATCAACATAGTACGGTAACAGAAGATCGGCCATCTTAAAGACGACTTTTCAGTCGACCAACGACTTACCCACAAGGGAACTTACGTTAAACAACGAAAAGGGAACAACGAAAATTATAAGAGAGAAATAAAGAGTAAAAACAGTAAAATTAATGTCACACAGAACCACACCAGGAGAAATCACTTCATCACTTCAACGAGTCAGCACAGACTGAGAACGCTGGGACACCTAACATCGGATGGTCCGAGGAGGGAGGTACCCTCAGAGGTCCGTTCTTATGACCTCACCGACGGTAAAGGAAGAGGTCCCCTAGAAGGGTTGAGTCCCTAACTTGGACCCAGAGGACGTAACGTCCGTCTGCGAAGTTGGAGACTCGGTGGTCCCTTCGGGACACCAGGAGAAACCCAACTAGAATATACCCAGAGAGAAGACGAATAACCTGGAAAGGGTCCAATCCCTTTAAAAATCTATAATACAGAAGTTTATTGGACTTTTATACTATGTCTTAATAGTTTTCATGTTCCTCCTATAGTCTTAAATTCTAAAATCAATTCAGTCTGTCCGGATTTCAATTACTCTTCCTTCTAAACTTGTTGTATCAATTATTAAAACTCTATTTCCTGTATGAATCTTTGGACTTGGGTTGGTAATGTTTAAATATTTACAACATTTGTACAAAAATTCATATGAGTTTTTGACTGACGTAAGACATGGTAATTCAATAGTCGTTCATTTTTGACCATAGTATGTCTGGTATAAAGAACCATGTCAAGTCAATTCTATCATTAGTCATTGTTTTTCTACAAAATTTACTTCTTCAAATACACATACCTTTAAAAGTTGCAAAGATTCTTCAAATACCCTATTTCTTCTTTAGGATTACTAAAATTCTTATATAAACCGTGATTTACCACAATTTTTATGTAAAATTTTGAATATCCCGAATATCCTAAATCATCTTCTATTAAATGTCGGAATTTAAAAATAAAATGAATTCTTTTCCTAACCTTAAAATTACTCACTCACCTCGTAGATTGACCAAAAAAAAAGGATTCAATGGGATTTATTCATCCTCTTTCCGTTTGTTTCTTATAACTTATTTTGAACACTTTGTTTTACGTTTCTATTTTATCTCTTCCATCTGTTTCAATTTTCCAGACAAAACTTTTTTTTACTGACGATTTTAATTTTACAGTGTTATACGACTATAAACTTTAATGTATAAGATTTTAAGATCTTTAATCACGAAGTTCCTATAACGAGTAAAAATCTCTAAAACAAGACTTTTTTAAAGAGTCTAATAACAGAAACTATAAAAAGAGGACTATCCCTAACATCGTTTATCGATGTAATATATTTTTAATATATTAATCCGGTATTGAGAAACTCCTAATACATTATCCGTAACCCATTCACGACAGATATATAATCAAGTAAATTAGGACCTTCGTTGAGGAAATCTCTCATACACCTCTTAGTGAAATGTCTCTTTCTTTAATACCAAATGTTTCATTGAATGTGTTACGATATATCGGACATAAGGCGTCTCGACCTTAAACTAAGGTCCATATAGAATGATGTCACTATATGAAGGTCGTTAAGATATAACGGAAGGTCGTTTACCGTTGCGTGAGGTCATAGGAACGGACCCTTTAGAGTACCTACCTCCTCGAACCGTCCGATGTCAGGAATCCCAGCGTCTCTCAGTCTGTACTGAATCACTGATTTGATTTTTATGACAAAAATACCCTATTTTTATATAATCCAAACCACCAAGAGGTTCACACTATGTACCCTGAGAACCCAGAGATTTTGAGTAAGTACCTTAGACGTTCCAGTCTTGAATTTTTTTTTTTTTTTCTTAAGATTCCACAATAAACGGTGAAAACGACACAACTGTAAATGTGATTACCATGTCTTCGTTACAACCCCTTTTAATGACCATGGGATCACATTTAGTTCGGTCCCTGTTATTTGACATGGATCATCAGGAACACAAGAAGTTGTAGTGTGTGTCACACAATTTTTTTCTCCCCCTCGATAATTCTTACGGGAACTACTTCCTTATTTTAACAAAAGTAAATACTTTTAAATTGGAAATCCAATCTGTAAAATTTTTTATTAAGACATGTTAATTTCGACTTCATGAGTTTATAAAGAGAACGTATGGTTTAATGTAACTAACAAAACTCCTGTTTTCCGAACCAATTCCCGGAATTGAGTATTACAACTGTATCGTAAATAATTACAGATACATGGTTTATTATATCGTTGGTGGAAGTATTTCGTCTTTGAACTGGTATAAGTCCCATTTCCTGTTTGTGAGTCTCTCATAATTGTACAGTGAAAATTAACCATTTCACCTAGATTTTATTCATTCCTACGTTTTCTGGATTTTATTATCATTTATTCAACAATATATAATTTATTATCATTTATTATTTATTATCAAATACCTATGTTAAAATTGACACAGGAGTCTATTATGACAAAGAAGAATTCACGTAGACCTTGTAAGTGTCTTTTAAATATATGATATAGTATTTCTTTAAGACTTACTCACGTATTTCATCTTTCTAATGTTTTAATTAAAAAGTAGTATTATGTCATTTCTGTCTTTACTTATTATCGTCGTTTTTGGTCAGTACAAGTGGATGTCACATTTATAACAAAATTCTTCGAAATCCTATTTCTTCACCGTAGGGACCATCGAGTTCGTCATTCTTAGACGGACGTTACGACCTCTGGACCCAAGCTAGGGACCCAACCGTTCTGGTGGACCTCTTCCCTTACCGATGGGTGAGGTCATGAGAACGAACCTCTTAAGGTACCTGTCTCCTCGGACCACCCGATGTCAGGTACCCCAACGTTTCTCAGTCCTGACTTACTGATTCTGAAACTAAAAAAGTTCCATTTCTTAGGTGGACTGTTACGTCCTCTGTGTCCAAGGTAGGGACAAGATCCTCCTAGGTTGTACGATACCTCATCGATCCGGGCACATGGTGTTGATAACTCGGACACGAGACCTCGGACGTTCGGTGTTGACGACTCGAACACACGGTGTCGTTGACTTCGGACTCACGGGATTTCGGGTACGAGACGTTGTTCTCTTCGGTGGTGTCACTCTTCGGGTGAGTGGAGTTGATCTCTTTTCGGACGTGTCGTTGTTTCTGGGTCGTGTCGGTTTGTATTTATTTATTTTAATAAAAAATTTTTTGTTTTTGAAATTACACTCTCCCTTCCTTTTTTCATATCCTAGAGAAATTTGATGTGACTACTACTTTTTCGATGTACATCCTTAGATCCCCTATATCAATTTTATCACTGAAATTTTTGTAAACCGGAAATTATAAAAATAGCCATTTCTACTTTCTTACTCTTCAACTTAATAGTAGTCTTTTCGTACCTTTTTTTAGTGTTTCACCCTTAAGGAACCGTTAGGTCACGTCACTCACGGAGGTGACGTCCCTTGATTCTAGGACGTTCGACGTACCATGCAGGGGGTGGGATTTTCTTTTTAGTGTTTCATTTAGTCTTATTACTAGTTCCTTCCTGTATTATCTCTACTTTCGTTTTTAATAATTCCATCCCCTGTCTTTTTGTAACTGATTTTTTATTTATCCTTTTTTTCACACAAGAAATCTTTTACGGTGTCTTATCTTTTCATGATCAATACCTTGTATCTCAAATCGACTGGAACCTTTTAAACCATTTAAAACCATCCCATCATTGTCCTCTCTCCAATCATGTCTCCGCCTTTCCTCTCTATGTCTTCTGTACTGTTCCCTCTTTATTAGTAAATTCGTCTTTTAAATTTTTCAGTATCTAAGACAAGACATATTGAATCCACTCTACCTATTAATTATCCTTTTAGGTCAAATGGTTGTAACAGAGACTTTTTGATCTTCTGAATTTGTCCGGAAAAAAAAAGGAAAAAAATCTCTTTATCCTTATTCATAGTTCTTGGGAGTTGTTTTCGTGATTGAGTCTTTTAAAATTTCAATATAAAATGGTTTAAAAGATTCTAGTCGATTAGAGATACAAAGTACTTTAAAAAGTCTGGTATTTTTAAATTCCAGGGCTCCCTCGGGAGTATGTTACAACAACCCGTACATTTAACCGTGTCGGTGATACCTCTTGTCATACTTCCAAGGAATTTTTTGATTTTTATCTTGATCGTATACTGTGTTCTTAAGGTGGGTCCTTAAAGAGGACCCGTATATGGACCTCTAGGTACGTGGTGTGAGTACAAGTAACGTCGTGACAAATGTTATCGGTCCTATACCTTCGTTGGATTCACATGTAGTCGTTTCCCTACCTATTTCTAAATCAAATTCACTTTCACAATCAGTGAGTCAGTACAGGTTGACAAACACTGGGGTACCAGACATCGGACGGTCCAAGGAGACAGGTACCTTAAGAGGTCCGTTCTTATGACCTCACCCAACGGTAAGGGAAGAGGTCCCCTAGAAGGGTTGGTCCTTGACTTGGGTCCAGAGGACGTAATGTCCGTCTAAGAAATAGTGGACTAGGTGGTCTCTTAGTCTATTTCTATATCATGTATATATGTTACTTTATGATGAGTCGTTATTTTTTCTTACCTTATTACGGTAAACGTCTTTTTACCTACCTGGATGTCTAACAGTATGACTCATTTCTGTGTTTCTGTTTATACATTATAACGAATATACACTTTAGATTTAAATTTCCCATGTTTACTTAAATAAATGTTTTGTCTCAGTGTCTACATCTTTGTTTGACTACCAATGGTCCCCTATTCCCTCCCCTTCCCTATTTAACCCTCTAATCCTGACTGTATATGTGACGACCTGAACGGGACCACCGAGTCTATCATCTCTTAGACGGACGTCGTGTCTCTGGGTCCAGATTAGGGATCCAGTTCTTCTGGGGGACCTTTTCCTTTACTGATGGGTGAGATCATAAGAACGTAGCTCTTAAGGTGCCTGTCTCCTCACACCGTCCGACGTCAAGTACCCCAACGTTTCTCAACCTGTCCTGACTGACAGTGAAAGTGAAAAAGTATGTGTGACGATATACATTTTATCTATTGAATTATTCTTGGACAACATATCGTATCCCTTGAGATGAGGTATATCCGGTAATGTAATATAACAGTGGGACGAATAAATTGAATCTATGTCTCATGAAGTACTCTTTGCGACCCGACCTTCTTTGTGTTCGACCTTAGTTCTAACGGTCTTCTTTATAGTTATTGGAGTCTATACGTCTACTGTGGTACGAATGCCGTCTTTCGTTTCTCCTTGACTCCTCGAAGAAGTACTTTTACTTTCCTCTCACTTTTTCGACCGAATTTTGAGACGTAAGTCCCTCCCTCCAAGTTTTCTCCCCTATATACATATGGACACCGACTAAGTACAACTCGAAACTGTCTTTTGTCGTTTTAAGACATTTCGTTAATAGGAAGTTTTTTTTTTTTTGTGATTTTTTGAGTTGTAAGTTTTTTGATTCTAGTACCGTAGGTCAGGAGAGTGAATTACTGTTTACCTACCCGTTTGTTACCTCTGTCACCGTCTGAAATAAAACTCCCCGAGGTTTTAGTCACGTCTACCACTGACGTCGGTACTTTACTTTTCTGTAAACGAGGAACCTTCTTTTCGATACTGGTTGGATCTGTCGTATAATTTTTATCTCTCTAATGGAACGGCTGTTTCGTGTAGATCAGTTTCGACATCAAAAAGGTCATCAGTACATACCTACACTATCAACCTGGTACTTCTTCCGACTTGCGGCTTCTTAACTACGAAAACTTGACAACACAACCTCTTCTGAGAACTCTCAGGGAACCTGACGTTCTTCTAGGTTGGTCAGGTAGGACTTCCTTTAGTCAGGACTTATAAGTAACCTTCTTGACTACGACTTCGACTTTGAGGTTAGGAAACCAGTCGACTATGTTTCTTGACTGAGGAACCTTTTCTGGGTCTACAACCCGTTCTAACTTCCCACCTCCTTTTCCCCTACTGTCTCCTACTCTACCAACCTACCGTAGTGACTGAACTACCTGTACCCAAACTGGTCCGAGACCCTCAACTATTACCTGTCCCTTCGGACCGCACGACGTCAGGTACCCCAGCGTCTCAGTCTGTGCTGACTGGTTCACTTGATTTGACTTGACTAATTATTAGAAAATCTGTCTTCTCCTTTCTTATATACTCGTAAAAGAATAAAAATATGTTCTTTGTGTTTTCCTATTTGATCTTTGACTTCTTTAAACCAATGAAACCCTCACCACCTTTTATCACTTGGAAAAAACTCTGAACATATAAAAACTCAAAACTCTACACAATTAAAACACGTAAATTTTTTTTATTCTTCCTACACTAAGCCGTTTTGTTTTTTCGTTTACTTGGATTGACATAAAGTATAACTATTATGTTTTTTAATTGAGTCTAATGATTATATCATGAGACACAAGAGTCACCCTATATAAAATTCCTATTTGTATAAAGTCAGTAACATAACCACACCATTAAAACACTCAAAAATGACAATTCTCTTATTTTTATACCTTACCCCTTTCTCTTCTTGAGGTACCAATATCTCCATTGATACTTGATTACTAAATTTATATATATAAAATCTTAAATAATTAAAACGGATGATATTTTGAGATCTTCGTCACTGTGACGTCATCGTTACTGGTGTGAATGCGGTCAGGGATGGTGTTCATCCGAAGGAACGATCGAGTCAACCGATTCTTAGGGGGACGTTCCGTCCTCTGGGGTCAAACCAGGAACCAGTCCTTCTAGGTGACCTCTTCTTTATCCGATGGGTCAGGTTATAAGAACCTGAAGGGAACACCGAATCGACCATCTCTTAGGCGGACGTTACACCCTCTGGACCCAAACTAGGGACCCAACCCTTCTAGGGGACCTCTTCCCTTCCCGATAGGTGAGGTCATAAGATCGGACCTCTTAAGGTACCTGACATATCAAGTTTCTCAGTCCGCGTTGATTTGTTGAAAGTGAATGGTGTTTATCGTTTTTATCCTGTAAACCAACTAAGGTTCAGTCCCTGTCCTTTTCATCTTTTGCCTGTTCCTTGTAAAAATATACGATTTTTTTTCCTTCAGGAGTTCTATGTAGTTTTTATTTTCTCCTGGTCATACTTCCCGAAAGGTGACCGGTCTAAACCTTAGTAAACACGTAATTTCACTCATTACTTCAGGATCTATTGTATAATCTATTATTCTTTGTTAGACACAAAGAAAAAGTAACACTATTTTTCTTTGTTTTGGTTTTTTCCACACCCCCAGTGTCTTCTCTTTCGTAAAGAAAAAAGGGAAAAAAGAAAAAAAATTTCTTACGTTGTCTTTTTATCTCTTACTTAGTCAAGTCAAGTCAGTCAAGTCAACGAGTCAGCCCGACTGAGAAACGTTGGGGTACTTAGTGTCGTGCGGTCCGGAGGGACAGGTAGTGGTTGAGGTCCTCAAGTGAGTCTGAGTGTAGGTAGCTCAGTCACTACGGTAGGTCGGTAGAGTAGGAGACAGCAGGGGAAGAGGAGGACGGGGGTTAGGGAGGGTCGTAGTCTCAGAAAAGGTCACTCAGTCGAGAAACGTACTGTACCGGTTTCATGACCTCAAAGTCGAAATCGTAGTAAGGGAGGTTTCTTTAGGGTCCCGACTAGAGGAAGTCTTACTTGACCAACCTAGAGGAACGTCAGGTTCCCTGAGAGTTTTAGTAGTCAAGAAGACACGAGTCGAAAGAAGTGTCAGGTTGAGAGTGTAGGTATGTACTGGTGACCTTTTTGGTATCGGAACTGATCTACCTGGAAACAACCGTTTCATTACAGAGACGAAAAGTTATACGAAAGATCCAACCAGTATTGAAAAGAGGGTCCCTCATTCACAGAAAATTAAAGTGACGTCAGTGGTAGACGTCACTAAAACCTCGGGGGTATTTATTTCAGATTGTGCCAAAGGTGACAAAGGGGTAGAAAAAGGTACTTCACTACCCTGGTCTACGGTACTAGAAGTAAAAGACTTACAACTCGAAATTCGGTTGAAAAGTGAGAGGTGGAAGTAGTTCTCCGAAAAATCAAGGAGAAGTGAAAGACGGTATTCCCACCACAGTAGACGTATAAACTCCAATAACTACAAAGAGGGCCGTTAGAACTAAGGTCGAACACGAAGAAGGTCGGGTCACAAAGAGTACTACATGAGACGTATATTCAATTTCTTCGATCGTTTCTTCATGTCGGAAATGCATGAAGGACAAGGATAAACCTTGGTCAGACATCAAGGTACAGATCAAGATTGACAACAACTTATCACCTGAATTTTTTTAATGACCAAACATTGGTAATCATATGGTCAACCAAGACCGTCTCTAATGGTCAACTATGTTTTTGGTAAATCGTTTATGTTCTAACAACCCCTTCTCCTATTAATAGTTATGTAATTTTATAATGAGGTATCTAATGATTAATGTTTCCTCTTTTATATTGAGATGTTACCTTTATAAATAACCTATTGGTGGAATTTCGATCACTAGTTGTAATGATTACGACCCTACTTGACCATACTATGTAATTCGTATGGTAGACACATGACAAGGACAGTTTTTACTAATTGGACTTGACTTTAGAATTACCTCGATTAGGTTTGAAGTCCTGTTATGATGTTCTATTTACCGCAGAATTTTTTGTCCGTTCTGATCCCTCTACACTGTCAGTTTATGTTATACCTTGGGATCTAACGTCGGACTCCAACCCCTTCTTTTTCGACATGTCCTCTATACCCCCTCTCAACCCCTGTTATAACAAACACAATTAAAAAAACTTTCCCTACTACCGTAATATCAATACAAAGTATTACAACAAATAATGAGTTAATCTCAATTTCGAAGTACCATAGATGTCCAAAGTTTAGGAAGTGGGTATTTTTTGAACACACACACTCAAATATACATTTAGTTTACTTTGCTTTCCAGTCATCAACTTAGATATCTCCATTCTAAAACACCTTCATGTGACATAAGAAGTAAGTTGAAAAGATTTCTAACTTTAAAAATTTTTATTTTATTGACCCCTTCTTATTTTCCGTTCCCGTTCTTGACATGTGACAGTCATCACGACATTCTGTAGGGAAGAATGGAAAGTGATATAGTAAAAGACTAGATTATATAAACAGTAATTCACTATAGTTACATACAATCTCGAGAAGTATAATATATTTCACGATATAGTGACAATTAACAACAATTATATATAGTTTGTATCTTCCCTTTACCTCTACCTCTTTCTCTTCTATTGTCTTTGGTAGTAGGACCGGAAGTTTTAAAAACAACTTAATCACTGGTTGTAAAAGGTGTAACTGTCAGAGTATTAACTCTGTTGGATGTGTCTATAAGAATCTAACTAGGATTCTCGTCGAGAGAGAGAACCACTTATTATCGTAATAGAAAGTCACATCTTCTTATGAATTGTTTCCTCACTTATGTTCCTTCGACCTTAGTCAACCAAGACCACTAAGTACACAGAAGGTATACATTTTATAAGAGTGGGGACTGGTTCTGAAGGTCTTCAAAAAGATATCATAGTAGAGTTTTTAGTACGAGAACAATAGATTAAATCAAATATATGTTTACTTCAAGGAACCCACATCAAGGAAACCATATCAAAGAGAACCAGACATCGGGAAATTTTCACTTTTCTGTTTAATGAACGGGTATGTGTGGGTTGTATGTCACAATCCTGTCCGTATCCGATTGGAAACATTTGTTAGGACAAACTTTACCCCTTTAATCCACGTGTGTCCCTAGTGACAAAGTATCGTTAAGACTTTAGGTTGACCCGTCTACAACTTTCAATAAACTAATCTATAATTTCTTATTAAGAAATACCGAGCACTTAGACGGGAAATCCGTACTTCAAGGTGAGATTAAATAGGAAAAAAGGATAAAAAGAAAAAAAATAAGACTATATTAAACGTAAGATATTTTAAATGAACAATTTCATATTTTAAGTCACCAAAAAACATATGAGTAAGTGTTTCAAAACACTGGTAATGGTGAGAGACATCTTATATAAGAAGTAGGAATTTTTTGGGTAATAATCTAATCGTGGGTAAGGAGTAGGAAGATGAGAAGAAGTCCGAGACCGTTAGTGATTGTTTAGATAGAGAGATCTGAACGGACAAAATTTGTAAAGTATATTTACGTCAACATGATACGTGTTGGAAGTAAATCGTACGAAAACTCCAAGTAAGAAGACCATGTACAGTCAAGAAACAAAGGAAAATACTGACTTATTATGAGATAACATATTTATATGATGTAAATATATAAGTGGTCAACTACAAGTAAACCCAACAAAGATGAAACACCAACAATACTTCTTACGACGACACTTGTAAGTATGTGTAAAAACTGACTTGCACAAAAGTCAGAAGAACCAATATATGGACCTCCACCTTAAATGACCCAGTATACTATTAGGAAACAAATGTAAAAAATTACACAATAGTTCCCGAAGGGAGTATCGAGTCAACCATTTCTTAGATGGACTTTACGTCCTCTGGACCCAAGTTAGGGACCCAGTCCTTCTAGGGGACCTCTTCGTTTACCGTTGGGTGAGGTCATAAGAGCGGACCTTTTAGGGTACCTGTCTCCTGGACCACCCGATGTCAGGTGTCCTAGCGTTGTGCTGAATCACTGATTTGGTGGTGGTCGTAACACAATAGTTTCACATAAAAGGTTTTCTGACGTGGTAAAACGTAAGGGTGGGCGTCACATACTCCTGAGTTTAAAGAAGTGTAGGAGTTAACGAGAACAATAGACGTAAATAATATTAAGAGGAAGATCCACACTTCATTATAGAGTAAGACCAAAACTAAACGTAAAGAGATTTCTGATTACACGAAATCCCTTTACGTAGAACAGTACACGAATGACCAGTAATCATTATAGAATAAACCTCTTTACCGGACGAGTTTAGTAAAAGAGAAATTAACCCATAAACAAAGAAATAACAACCCAATATTTTCAAGAAATATATGAACCTCTCATCTGGGAATTGTCTGTACACTAAACATTTATAAATGAGGACAAGACACCTGACACAAGTAAACAACTATTAAAGGAAACTTCATGTTTGCAAAATTTAAAATTAGTTCAACAAATATAGACAAAGTAACGAACACAAAATCACAGTCTAGATTCCTTAGTGACTAAATTAGATTCCAGAAATATGAACAAATATTCGTTTAAATATGAATACAAAAGAAAGTCTAAAAATATCAAAATCCAGGACACAAATCTAGTAATTAGGTAAAACCTCGATTAATAAGATACACCATACTCCATCTCCAGGTCGAAGTAATAAAACGTATATTTATAGGTCAATAGAATTCGTTTTGAATAACTTTTCTGTTAATAAAAGAAGGAACTTAAAAGAACCATGAGAATTGTTTTTATCTAATTCTATACACTAGAAGCGTACTCGCGACTCTGACACAGATAAAACAAGTAAGACTTAAGGACCTTTTATCGAATCAAGGACCGTATATTATTCAAGAGTCCCTAAAACAACTTACTTAATAACAACATCTAGAGGAAGACAAGAAAATCCTTTTATCAAACCTTCTTCCGTTAGGACCCTCCTTCCTTACTTCCCTCCTTTTTTTTTAAAAAAAATTATTTAATTCCAAATAGAACCTCGAGTCAAGATGAGATAACTAGATATACAGATAGGAATACGGGAATTGTGGATCCGAACTAATAGTGTGAAAATTATTCAAAACTATAGTCCTTAACGATCAGAAGGTTAAATAAATAAAAAGTTCTAACAAAACCGATAAGACCTAAGGAACGTAGAACTATACGTAAAATCTTAGTCGAACAGTCAAAGATATTTTTACGGTCGATCCCGAGACTATCTCTAACACAATTTAAACAACTAGTTAAACCCTTTATAATAGTACAATTGTTATAATTTAGAAGGTCAGGTACTTGTGTCCTACATAAAGACAAATAAATCCAAGAGAAATACGAAACAGTCTGAATACAAAGAAGAAACATTATACAACATATACCTTAATAAAAGGATTAATAAAGTAAAACCTTAAAGAATCACGGTAACATATCTTTATTTTAACTAAAAACATATAACTGTACCGTAGGACGTTGGAACGACTTGAATTGATCAAGATTTTAAAACACACACACCTAAGGAATCTTTAAGGATATATGTTGTAACGTAATACCACTCTTTACCATTCTCGTATACAGGAAAAGAACAAGACTATAAAAACCCCTTTGAAAGGGAGAAAGTGGTAATTCATACTACAATAGACATCTAAAAAGTATCTACGGGAAAGAATCTAACTCCATTAAAGGAAGATAAGGATCAAACAAGTCACAAAAATAGTACTTTTCCAATATTTCACGAAAAGATGCAGATACCTCTAATAATACACCGAAACAGGAATTATACAATATAACGAACTGACCAAAAATATACAATTTGATTGGAACGTGGAACCCCTATTTAGGGTGAACCATAACTACATATTAGAAAAAATAACACACAACGATCCAAGACAAACTATCGTCTCAACTGGGAGTTTGTACACCATCTATCAGACTGGGAAATGTGTTGGTTTTTAACTATGTACTAAATGACAGTCGGGAGACTTAAACATCAAGGTGTAGGTGATTCTAAGTTGGTTGGTGTTTAACACGTCATGACATCATAGACGACAACTTTTTTTTGGGTGCATATGCCTAAGAAATGGTAGACTCGATGCTCCTTTCGGGGTTGTTGTTGTATCGAGTTTTGGTACAACGAAGTCCCAGTTGACCTAAAAAAACAGATAAGTATTACCTATCAAAAGTAAACTAAACCATCAAAAGAAAAACACACCAAAGAAACAGACCAAAACCATAGTCCGATTGTGACAGGAGTACCCTTCACAAGGAAGGAGTAGAGAAAAAAACCTCAAACACTTCCTAATCAAAATTAAGAAGAATTTACAGATTATCTTAAGTGGTCATTTAGATAGACAAGGACCCGAGAAGAAACACTGTTCTCAAAACCGATGATTAAGTTAGAGAAATGAACATACAGACAAGTTCGGAAAATAATGAAGAACTCACTCACACTATCAAAAACAGAAAGATCCTTAAACCGGAAAAGTAGATCCTATAGATTAAACAACTACACATCGAAAAAAAGGACATCATAAAGAAATAATGAAAAAACACAAATTACAATTAACACTATCGAGAAGGAAGTAAAGATTAAAATGTTTAAATTTAGAAATAAAAATAAGAACCAGTTAAAAAAATTAGAAAAGTTTATTAGTTAAAAACCAAAATAACTAGAAGAAAAATAGAATGGAACAGAACGGAAAGGGAAGAGGATAAATTATAAAAGACGGGATTGAAAAATAAATAAAGAAGGAGATAAGAACGAAACTCAAATTAAAAGTTTAGTAAAAGAGAATTCCTCCCGATCCAACTCAACTTAAAAAATAACAGAGATACATAACGGCATTCAACGAGAGATTAGTGACAAAATCGAAGTAGTGTATGAAAACCATACAACAAAGGGAAAAGTCAGTAAACCCTCAACTAACGACAACTCGTAGAAAAAGGTACAAGTCAGTAAGACGACAAACGTCCTATGAAGTCAAGGAGAGGAACACTCGTCACGGTGAGTGTCATGTTGAGAGAGGTCTCACTCACTACTCTCTCGTTCTCCCGTCTTATCTTCCCTCACTATTACTTGTAGTCACAAGTCTCATAGGTCCTATCTGCGGTATAAGAGAATATTGGATTAGAACCTTCACTGCATGTGAAAACGTTATACAATAAAATTAGAGTGTAAAGTGGGAAGTATGTTACACCTTCCCTGATACGTTGTGACCTCTGGTCCTCCACCTTCACCCTTAGTAATTCTTAGTAGAACTTTGACCGGTGGCGTTGCTTGAACGATTTAAGAACTTAAACAATTTAAATTTTATTTCTCTACCCCGTTTTTATTAAAGACAGAAGAATCCCCGTATGGTAAAGGCACACCGTTGTATAAAAGAGAAGATCGGGTCACAAATAATCAACGGATTGAAAACTTTGGTAAACTCGCATATAGGGACTGGTTCTAGAAATCAATTAAGTAAAAAAACATTAACACTGGTGAACACGTTCTTTAGATCTTCCGAGTGATTGATTAATCGTTGACTCGTCGTAAAATTGAGAAATAGAAAATTTTAGTATAAACAAAAAAACGACAAACGGTTCAGCAAACCAAAATGTGTATCTACATAAGGATTATATTTATTCGTTTTTGACTCATCTACTTACTCGAGATTTGAGTTGAGATTTCACATCGAGATCAGTATACTATACTTACACTAGTACAAAGAGAGGGAAAAAATATTTAAATTAGTAAAACTTAAACATTTCACTGTAATCGGTCATTTAATGTCCAGTCAATTGGCTTTATGTATCTTCATTTAGGTCATAGAGGAAAATTGTGTATTACGTTTCGTTCTAATCTAAACTTTTTACTACCTCCTTGCCAAACGGCTTGTGGAAGTTCCTAAGGACTTCCTTCAGTAGCTCTTTATTGTAATTAATCCTTAGGAAGACACATTGTATCTTTAGAGAACGAAACAATATTTAGTGAAATCGATCCAATGTATACGATTATGACAGACAAGTCTTAGTCTTATATAGTGTACCCGAATCTTTAATACAGGAAACATAAAAGGTGCGATCAATTATTACATGCATAATTGGATCAATTATGAAGTTGAATCAACTGTAAAATACTAATTGACGAGTCGGACTTAGAAGAATTGACGAGTCGGACTTAGAACAAAGAGAAGAATACAAGTGACGTTAGATTCTATTGTCACATCAATTACAGTCAATAATTTTTACGGTTCATATTCTTGAGTCATAAAATAGATGTTAGAGTATGTTAGAATTTTATGGGACACTCGTTCGGGATAATACTAAAGGTTTCAAGACAATAAAGGTAAAATACTTGTTTCTTTGATTTTATACCTCACCACACATTGATTGGATTTAAACATTTCTACCGATTCTAAAGTTAGACACTCAGAAAAAAGTAATTTTAAATCAACTACATGTTATAATAAAATTAAAGTCCATATGATACCCTACTAAACTGTATGTACCACTTTACTAGTGGTGTTATTTAAATCATTGTCAGACAGGGGTATGTTTCAATAAAGTTATGGTACCCGGTATATGGAACATAATATATAAGAGTGAATGTACACCTCGGATTTTTTGTTTTGTTTCACTTTGTCTGAGTGTCAATGTCTCTTGTTTGTTCACCAACGGTCTCCTCTCTTCCCACAACCTCCTACTTATTCACTCCTCCCCCTTTACTTCTCCATGTTTGGAGGTCAAAATTTTATTTATACGGTACCCCTATATTATATATGTTGACTGGGAACTTGTTGTACCTTCAAGTCTCGTGACTGGGAGACGTATCAGTTTTGAGAATTGAAATATCACCCGGGAAACATAAACCCCAAGGTGTAGATGTCTAACTTGGTTGATACCTAACACATCATGACATCACGTATAAATAACCCTTTTTTTAAGTACAGACACACGTGAAGATGTCAAGTTTGAGTACAACAAATTCCCAGTTCACATATCCGTTCAGAAAGAAAAATCATGGGATCTTGTTGATCACGGAGAGAAGGGATGAGCCAAGATTTATTTCTTATTTATACTCTTAATTTATAATGGAAAAAAATATTCGGGTATTAGGGAGGAGTTTACAAAAAAAGTCTTAAGTTTTAACAAAACTTTCTCGATTATAATTCCTCCACAAATAACACGTTGTAGAGACGACGACTACGACGATTCAGCGAAGTCAGCACAGGTTGTAGAGATCGTCTAGGTTTTTTCGTGGGATATTAGTTTATATAACCATGAAGCCGTTCTGGCATTTGTCTAACTACAGCCAAATCCAGTGTAAAACGATTAGTCTATACTAACACCAGTACCACCTCCATCAAACAACGGAAAGGAGTGGAAATATTTTTATCAACGACCAACCTCCTAAACGGAAGTCTAGAGAATCCGCGAGGTTGATTCTGCTGTATTCGGAAGTCAGAGTCTGTCGAGTCCTAGTTCCGTCCAGACAAGTGTGTTGTGACTAAACAGACCCATTCTCAACTCCACCATTACTCGTCTCTTAATTATTGAGATCTTCATCCGGGTGAAGGCTTCTCCTTCATGTCTCGGATTGGTCTATTCGAATCAGTAGGAAGGGTAAAGTGGTCAGTAAGATGGAGACTTCCTCGTCCCATTTATTTTCCTAACCCCACTTTGGTCATCACACAGACACCTTTTTGGTGGTGGTGATGGTGGGTTATAGTCATGAGAAAAAATAAATAATATATGACACAAATATTTAAATAAATAAGATGTGAAGAATGATATTTTATTAAATCAACAAAAATGGAGAACATGTCCAAAATTCGTCTTTACATATACTGATAAATGGAAATAAAACCAATATCTACTGGTTGTACAAAACCCTAGTTCCTGACTAATTCTGAGAGTTATTCCCATAATGACAAAGATATCCCCTTAGAATCACCTACTCATGACTTTATAAATCCTCACTTTACGGTATTAAAACGTTAAATGAAAAGTCATCAAGATGTTTGGTCTTCCATTTTTCTTTCACTTATACCGTCGTATGATTGTTAAGAACTTAGAACCAACTCCGATAGACACAGTAACATCCCAATTAAAAAAGAAATACTGACTTTAAAGAACTATACTTTTCAACTCTTTCTTTTTTAGGAACTGCTGTAAGTCCGGGATATGCTTCAGGTATAAACTGTCCTAATTACCATTATTTGTTGTCTCAAATCTGCAAAAGAAATTATCAATTAAACACATGGATGAGATGATATAATTTTTAACGAACTAATGAATATATATGTTAAATACAACTGTATGATTCAAAATTATAGAAAACGTCAAGTAAACTTAATTTTGAGACTTTTATTCGACAGAGGAAAATCCAGATCAAGAAATATAAAATTAAACCCTGGTTTTTACAAATAAAAGTTCTTTATTTATCGGTTCAATTCCCAATTATATAAGAGCATTATGATTAATTTAGATGTTCCAAAAACAACGATTCAAGGTCTTTGGTAAGTGTTAATACCTGAAGGAGACTCTGAAGACTTTAGTAATTAAACATCAATTCTATTTAAATTTGTAACCATAAAACATAAGAGAAAAATTAAGAATGACATAAATAAAGAAGGGATCTAGAAGGAGTCTTGACACTAGGATTGTAAGGGGATCAACGAGTCCTTAATTACTTTTTCTACTATGCAGTCAAACGTTAACTCATATAAAGTTTTTCACCATTTTAAGTTCTCTTATCTTTACCAAGTTAACCTGGTTCAGACTATACATTTTCATAGGTTTACTTAGTTCGTCTTTTGAGGGAAGTCCTTCTCGTCCTTCCGGGGAATCTGGAGTGACACTTAGCTTACGTTCTTGTTTTATGAGTCGTTCCATTCTAAATATACACACACATACACTACAAACTAAAATACAAAATTATAAGAAATCATATATATATTGGTATATAAGTGTCTCTTTAAATTTTCATTACGATGAACTTTAATCAGACATTGTACCTGATCTCTCTTCACGATTTAATTTTGAAAACATAATGTAAACAGAAACAAATATTTACCTCTTCACTTTCAAAGAGATGGGAGAAAAGTGTTATTTCACATACCACTCTCTTAGGATTTTCGTTGGATCTTCCTTTCATATACTTATTTTTCTACATATATTATTTTTACTTAAAAATATTACATGTCGACTCTTGTAAGTAATTCGTGAAAATAACAAGTCAAAAAGTGTGAATCCAGTTTTTATTTTTTAACTACCTATTATCAGTTAACAAATACTACAGTGATCCCTTTCTCTTTTCAATTATGGAACTATTTGTATTACATTTATTAATACATCTGTCTGTGTAAAAAGTTTTAGTACTTACTACTTCGACACGACTAGAATAGACTAGTAATAAATTTCCTTCTTAACACTAAGAGTCTCCTTTTCTTCCTTCTCGGAATTTCACGAAAAAGTCAAGTCAAGTCAGCGAGTCACCTCCTACGGTTTATTCACAAACGGATCTCTTCTCTCTTGTTTATCGAAAACAATTATGTTTAATCCATATCACAACAGTCCGGAGCTTTGGTCTTTTTACAATCGTAATTCAAACTAACGTCTTCTGTTACACCACAAACTCCGAGATCTCTTCTCATGTAACATGTAATGAGTCATAAATTTCTTCTAGTAGATAAGTCACACATTTTGTCTAATTTTAACTCTCTCCGACTTTATACCTTTATGAAAAAAAGAGAAACGAAGGAATTAAAATCCAACATACTCAAATAAATACATCTTTCTATACTCTTTAAACTCTATAATTCTGTCCAACCAATATTCTGTCTTTCCTTACGACTTCTAAACTTATCTTTCGAATTCCCGTTTTATATAGTTATGTAACTTAAAACTTTCAATCTTTCATACCTTTAAAATCATAACTACGAATAAACACAATGTAAAGGTACAAAGTGGAAGAGAATTTAGAAAGAGGAAACACCCTTCGTCAAGTCACAAGATTTGTCTGAATTTGTATCCGAAACCACAGACACTGTCTGAACACCAACTTTAGGGACGAGACGATGAATTTAATGTACTTCACAATTGAAAGACAACCAAAATTAAAGGAGTGAACAATGAACCGTTATTATGTTGTTTGAGTAACCCCGTTATACTTTCAATTTATATTTTATTGGTGGAGTATTTTCTATGAGTTTGTAATCAGGGAGGTATGAGATAAAGAACAAGGTATGATGGTGTCTTCTCTTCGGAACCTTCAGAGATTTTACATATAACAATAAGTGATTTCATCCTGACTTGAAAGAGACTTACCGGGTTACTCATCTTAATCCTAGTGATGCATCTCTAATCCACCTTTATCTAAAATCTAGGTATATTCTTTCTTATAAAGATTCCTACTCTGAAAAAAAATTTCCCCTTACTCTTTTTACTAAGGGACGAACGGAATAGTAATCTCCGTAAGTCTTCGTAGTCGACTAACCAACTTTATCTACTGTAAAATTTTCATTTAAAGATCAAGAATATAAGACACTAAGTTACTTAAGTTCACTATTCCGTACAGGTTCACATACATCCTTTATTAATTGCATCAATGATGTCCACTCTGATTTTTTTATATTCTAATACTCTTTTTGTATATCCTTTATAATTCCTAAAAAAGAAAAGAATGTTGGTACCTTTCGACGATATAAAGAAATTCGTCTCTCATTATTTTAATCTAGGAGAAAATATTTTGATAAGACGACACCATTTTTAACCATTCGAGATTGAAACGGATGAACGTATGGTTAAAAAAAATTATCTCGTGTATTGGAGACTACGTAAACACACACGTACGGGCAGTCACACACATACATATGTGTAGTCATGAAATATACATGATTATAAAAGTGTTTAATAATCAAAAATTCCAACTTTATTTCTATAATATTTGGTAAAAGTGTACAGAACGATTAGTACCGTTGAAGTGGGAGTCACAGTGTGTCACATCCGAAACCTCACAAAGTAATCATTATTATGTTCCATATTTAGGAATGAAGTATACCAAAGAATTCTGGATTTTTTTACAAACCTGACTGAAGTGACAGGTATGGAATACTATATTAATTATTTTACCAGTATAATCATCATCGTCCTAATCAAGACGGAAACAAACAAATAAAAAACGATCATGAATGAAAAAAAATGTAATAAGAATGAGACATTAAAACGTTGTTATGTGTAAATTCAGTAGACAAGTAAAACAGTCAATAAAATAAGTTTAATCTACGATATTAGACATTTAGGTTATATTACATCGGTATTGATTACACCTATTAAACACCTAACAGACTGGATATGTAGACATTTTAATGATAGACTTTACCACAACGTCCATTGAATTTCGTTATCTATTAAGAATAGAAAATTTCTGATAAATTTTTTTTTTCTTTTCTCTTTATAATGATGGTAGAACTATAGTTTTACTCCGTGTCTATTGTTTTCTTTCTTTTTAACGGTTGATCAGAATAAATGTTTACATCCACGTTTTTAAGATTTGTAATCGTTTAACTTATATCATTTCATATTTTTGTAATATTTATTACTGATCCCTTCGTGTTTATTAAGACGAGAACTTTGTGAAAAAACAAAAGGTGTAATGTTTTTTTATTTCTCTTTTGATAGTAGGATTATTTATGTCTTTTATAAATGTTTCAGACTGTAAATAATATTTTTAACGAATATTGTGGTTCTTATCTACTCGTGTAGAGGACGGTCCCTGTAGTATTACTTTACTAAATTTCATTATCTATACTGTTTTTATGTATGATAGTGGTTAAAAGTTGTAAAATACTCACCAGAACTGAGTACATTATACTTCTCTTTTTTCTTTATACTTTCATTTGTTATTATTCATCATCCAATATTCCTTTCTTACTCGTCTTAACACCAACGAATGTTTGTCATATTAACACATATATCTTTTATACTTCCTTACAGATACATTTCAAAAGTTTGACCACTTTTTCAAACCGTTCTAATCATACATAATATTATAGGTTAATCTTTTAGGTCGAAATTTTTTTAGAGAAGATGTCATCGTTGTTTTCGTCCTTTTTGTAGTTTTGTGGATTCTTACTTTGATTATTTGATACTTGAATACCTCTTGTAATATTTTAAAATAACTTCCTATATTTTCTTCTGAGGGTTTTATTCATTAATATAAAATTCACTTACCCTTCTGAGATTTTCTATCGTCAAGTAGAAATTATATGCATTTTTAACTCGAAGTCCGGAAGGGACCACCGAGTCAACATTTCTTAGGTCGACGGTCACGATCTCTACGTCCAAGTTAGGGACCAGACCCTTCTAGGGTGTACGACTCCTCGTTGATTCGGGTGCACGATGTTGATAACTCAGACACCAGATCTCGGACCCTGGTGTTGATAACTCGGGTACTCGGTGTTGATGACTTCGGGTGCACGAGATCTCGACACGAGATGTTGTTCTCTTCGGTGGTGTTACTCTTCGGACGAGTGGCGTCACTTCTATCGAGGGTGAACGACGTTGATCTCTCTTCGGTTGTACTTCGTTGTTTCTGGGTCGTGTCGGTTTTTATTTATTAAAAAAAATTTTAAGTCGTAGTCAGGTAAATTTTAAGACTATCCCAAATAACACTTTTTACTGAAAGGTTAGTATTTTAAATACACATTTTGAATTTTCTCGGTTCTTAATGGTTCTGTTACACCACTCCCTGAAGAGATTTTGTATAGTTCTGAATCACTTTATTAAGTTTGTCCCAGGACATCGGGAATATGTTTAGTGACCCTGACTAATCGTTAGGGTCTTTAAGAGGTTTGTAATCACCTTAGAACCATGTTCTCGCTCTCTATAGTAATTTGTCAAGGTTCCGTTAACTAATACACGTACCTCACCCACCCCTATACCTAGGGATGGAATATAGTGAGTGTTTTCACTAAAGTAAACCCAAATTTCCGATTTACAATTTTCGTTTTGATTTTCTTTTCTATTTTCTAACATAGAATTACTTGAATTTTATTCCTTCTTTAAGTATTCTACGTCTTTATTGTTAGGTATTTTATTAACACATTTAAACTGACGTGATTTTACATTTTGAATTCATAACGTTTTCAGTAATATGACAACGACGACGATTCAGCGAAGTCGGCACAGACTGAGACAGGCTGGGGTATCTGCCGTCGGATGGTCCGAGGCGGCAGGGACCCTAAGAGGTCCGTTCTTGTGACCAGACCCAACGGTAAAGGAAGAGGTTGCGTACTTTCACTTTTCACTTTCACTTCAGCGAGTCAGCACAGACTGGGAGTTGTTGGGGTACCTGACGTCGGGTGGACCGAGGAGGTAGATACCCTAAAAGGTCCGATCTCATGACCTCACCCAACGGTAACGGAAGAGGTCATTTTCAGTAATACTTATCACTTTTAAGTTTAGAGATTAATCCTCTGTCATAAATGTTGACTACATTGATTGTTGGTAAGTCAATTTGTTTGGATATCGGTTACCCCTTTTGTACTGTGGTATCTTTTTATCTGACCAATAGTCTTCTATTGTCTTATCGGTTTATTTCATTTTCTACGTGTTTTCTTATAGGACGAGTAGAAAGTTACCATTAAGTTGGAGACTAACTGTTAATTCATGAACCTTTTCTATAAACTGTCGAGGCTGTCAATTCGAGTATAGAAACTTTATAGGTGGGAAGTAAAACGTAAAAAAAGGTAGACGTTATCGTAAAACGAGTTATCAAGATATTTATGAACATCTTTAGTAACATAGAGGCTCTGAAGAGAAAAGATACGATTGGAAATCCCACAACCCAAAAGAAAAGGTAGACGTCGTCATACTGTCTTAAATAAGGAAAATGAAAAATAATCACGACGTTTATAAACAACTTTGATAAAACAGACAGATTTGGAGAGTTCGTTTAGAAGTATCCAAGAGATTAACAAGAAGTATTTAGTCAAAAGCATGAAAAGTAAAAGGAACAGAAGAGAAACTTTTTGGGATCTGACTGAATTTTATAACAATGGTACTCTCTTTGTAAGGATAAATCGAGGAGGTACATGAAAGATTGGTTCATAAGTTTATAATCTCTATAAAAAAACACGTGAAAGTAAAGATGTCTAAACATAAATATATGAAACATATATAAATATGAAACATATATAAATATGAAACATATATTTATGTTTATATATTTATATGAAACATATGAAACATAAATATATGAAACTCGGAGTCTTTGACCCTGTTTCATTCAATACGTAAAAAAAAAAAAGGACCTCGTCATTTNGTAAAGATATCTAAACATAAATATATGAAACATATATAAATATGAAACATATATAAATATGAAACATATATTTATGTTTATATATTTATATGAAACATATGAAACATAAATATATGAAACTCGGAGTCTTTGACCCTGTTTCATTCAATACGTAAAAAAAAAAAAGGACCTCGTCATTTAAATTTTTGCCTATTCTTTATTGTAATCGTATTGGTCTTTTTTTTTAAAAAAAGATAAGATTAGACCTGGGTTTCATTTCCGATGAAACTTAAGGTCTCATGTCCTTCTTTAAACTTTGAATACTTGGAAATAGTAATAACACTGTTGGAACTTCTTAAATGGTCAAGACACATATATGTTTTGTTCTAGTTTACACCCGTCTCTACTTGGTCGTCGTGAAACAACGGGAACCACCACCACAAAAGACGGAACTCCGAACTCACTTATAAGACCATCTTAAAAGTTATATCATTTAAAGAGTGAAGTAACGGTAGTAAAGACACATATAGAGGGGTCAAACCCTCGTCCTTGGACAGACAAACGAAGACGTAGGGGTCACACACATTTACTGCATGACCTAAATGGTCTAATTTTTAGAAGTGATAAAAGTTTATGATAACTGTCTCTTTGATTCATTCTTAATAAGGAACAAGTAACCTAAATACTAAAATTGTCACTTTAAAGAACGAAATTTGAATAACCTACCTTTACTAGGACGTCATAGAAATTTATTGTACCTTGATTCACAGTACTACTTGTAATTAATAACGTCATTGGAGATTACTGACCTGTAAAAAACTTAATAAAAGGGATGTCGATTGACGGTTGTCTAATTCAATTTTTTTAAAAAATTCTTCAATAAAACGTAACGACAATCATCCGATTTGAAACCTTTATAGAGGATCAATTTATTATAAAAAATTATTTAATATTTACTCTTATATTTGATCCGAAGTTCACTTGTAAACTCTCTAACGTAACTTACTCTATATATTTAAAGTCACTATACAAATTAACAGTAATTCATAGGAAACAACCACCACGACGGTGGAGGAGATTAGACCAAAGAACCGACTCTAATTCCATCCACTGTAACTGTCGACTCTACAATTTTATATTAATTTTCCCGTCACATAATAAAATACTATGATACATAAAATTTAATAAGACAAATATTTACTTCAGACAACAATGAGACAATCCTTTTATGACTTATCAAAAATTCAAGTCAAGTCTTCTATAAAGACATACATGATTACTTACGTTATTTTATATGTAGAACAAAAAGACATTATTTGAAAATAAAAGGTTCCGATTTCTGTACCTTCTTTTACAATACAAGGTACGAACTCTTCTATGATATAAAATCATTTGGACTTCTTATTTTGGATAGATCTACTAGGTACAGGGAAGACTAGAGTGGAAGAGACTGAGATCCCTATATCCTTTGTCCACTATAAATTTTTAAGACTTAGTTCAGTATGGTGAGTAAACAAATTTTGAGAAATTACCGACACTTAACAAGAATCCAGATTTTAGGATTTGAGTGGTTCTAGGTCTAGGACGGATGGATAAGTGAGAGTGGAACATGGAAAGAAATCAGAAGTATAACTTTAAGACACAAAGAACGTACAGTGTATGAGATCGGAGTTTTGTAAACATGTACGAGAACGGAGAGTCATCTTCGGTGAGGGATGAAGGTGGTTAAAAAAGATTTATTTAGAATGAACCAAAAAGAAGTCCAGAGGAAAATTTGTAGTGAAGAGATTCTTTTTGAAGGAGATATGGAGGATTTAACCTATGTGTGTCTGTATGTGTACGTTAGAATAATTAATAGTGGTTTTAACTCCAACCCATTAAATACGAAAACTTGACACCACAACCTCTTCTGAGAACTCTCAGGAACCTGACGTTTCTCTAGGTTGGTCCGGTAAGATTTCCTCTAGTCAGGACCCACAAGTAACCTTCCTGACTACGACTTCGACTTTGAGGGTTATGAAACCGGTGGAGTACGCTTCTCAACTGAGTAACCTTTTCTGAGACTACGACCCTCCCTAACCCCCGTCCTCCTCTTCCTCTACTGTCTCCTACTCTACCGACCTACCGGAGTGGTTGAGCTACCTGTACTCAGACTCACTTGAGACCCTCAACCACTACCTGTCCCTCCGGACCGCACGACGCTAAGTACCCCAGCGTTTCTCAGTCTGTGCTGACTCGTTGACTTGACTTTACTTGACTAGAATAATATAAAAGGGTATCGTAGGACATAAGACATCAGAGTAGTTCGTTTAATTGAACAGATTGTGTTTTATCGTGGTAGAATAAAACATGAAAGACAAACAGGGTAAATTCAAAAAAACAAGGAAACAATAAAAGAAAATCCAACATAAAAAAAAGAGAACAAACTGAGAAGAGGCAAACGACTAAAACTTCATTATATGAGATGACGACAAGACAATCACCAACGGGAACAACAACACAATCAACGAGTCAGCACAGGCTGAGGAAGGTCAGGGCACCTGACATCGGACGGTCGCCCGAGGAGATACGTACCTCAAGAGGTCCGTTCTTATAACCTCACCCATCGGTAAAGGAAGAGGTTGTCTAGAAGGATCTTTAAAAAATTACGAATCAATTGAGTTGTCAAATAAATTCCTTATAAAATTGAACAATGGACAGGACTGTGTTATCGGTAAAGTAGTCAAGAAATCAAGAGAAAATTTCTGTAGGGTTACTTTTGTAACACTGATAAACAAAAATATATTAATTAAAAACAAATGTAAATGTTTGTACTAATAGAAAAAGGAAACGAGTAATAAGTAAGAACATCGAACTTAAAAGAAGACCTTAGTCTCTCAGAAAATTATTTCCAGATGACCATCATTTGAGAATCTAAAAAGAGAAAAAAATCACAGAACGAGAAAAAATTTTTTTATTGGAACAAGAATTTTCTCTAAAAGAAGAAGATCCGACTGTTAATGATAAAAGAATCGTGTCGATGATGTAGACACAGAACCGAAGATAAAGACATATTAAAGTGTTGTTTATCAGAAAAGTAACATCCATTAGAAGTATGTGACATAGATGAAAATCGTGGATAGAGAGTTAAAGACAAAACAAATACGACAAAACGTCCAACAGGACCTATACAAACCCATATCTAAAGAAAATAAGTAAGACGAACCTTCAGTAGTAAAGATTTTGACTTCTGTTTAAAGAAAATAGATAATACCAAAAGGTCGGTAATAGAAAAAGTCATATAACGTAAAGGGTGAAATAGAGAACAGTTTTTAAAAACTCCGTATAAAACCTATAGGAGAGTAAGACAGGAAGAATAGAGAAAAGAAAGGATAGAAGGTGGAGAAACAGAGAAACACAATTAAATCTAATGAATTAAATCTTGACAGAGATCTATGTGACTAAGAGAGAACTCGACAAGATTAGTGACAAATTTGGAAACAGAACTCAAAGATTAAACAAAAATAAAAAAGTAAAGGTCTTCAATAAACAATGAAAAACCTTTATACGGACAGTCGTACGGGGATTAGAATGTTTTTCTTAGTTATTCGTTCTATAGTTCTCACTGAACTCTCCTAATAGAATCCATTCCACCAGTCCTTTCGGAGGGACTTCTTCACTCAAACTTGTCTCTTAACTTATTAATCTTCAACAAGAGGTGTCCTTCTAGACTCCCGTCCAGTAAGGTCTGTCTTCATAGTTTTTGTCTCTGTTTTTATAGTCTTTAGTTACTTCCGTCCTTGTTTAGTCCATACAAACTCCTTAACATACTTCTAACAGAGTCAGTGAATTTTTAGTCCTCTGATCAGTTCCGAAAAAGACATTTCAGTCTAATATCACAGTTCTTTATATTAACAATGGAAATAAATTGAACCCGTTTGAGGCTCTCTATCACTCCTGTCCCTCCGGACGGTACGACGTCAGGTACCCCAGCGTCTCAGTCTCTACTGACCCACTGACTTTTTGTTGTCATATAAATTTGACCTAAAAAGAAAAAAAGACAAAACATTTCTTATAGCGTATTTTGGTACGTGAAATTTAAATCTTGAAGGTATTTGTTTACATTCATATTTTTCTTTGTCTTCAGTCAAAAAGTTATCGACAATTTAAAAAGGACTTATAAAAAATCCAAACCATATTTCAACCAGTGAGATAATGGTACACCAAAGGTTCACTGTCAAGCAACTCAATAAAGGAAATATTAAAAAAGTACATAAAAGGAAGGTTTATGTCGAAAGTATTCTACATGGAATTGTATTAAGAATTCAATAGTCACACGGTTTTACCCCAAGTTTTATAGACGAACTTATTTCATTTCGACCATAATGAAGATATAATTTAGAAAGACAATAATGGTCTCGATTTAGAAGGAAAGATAATGACCTTCTTATTTTAGACAAAAGAAGAGTACCAAATGTACCAAAACTATTCTAGAACAGGGACAGATGGGGAGACTAAGGAAAAGGAGAGAAGGACCGAATCATACACGTGAAGTGTGATAGACACATAAAGACGATTCGAGTAAAGTGAAGACTTGGAAGTGAAAACGGTCAACGAAAAGGACCTAATAAGACGGAAATTCGGAAGAATAAAGGGACCGAACAGGGGACGTAGCAAATATAGAGTTGATCTTGTAGTGGAATTGTTATTCTTTCACTATTTAAGGTCACACATTTTTATTGAAACCCACTATTTCTTCTTTCGTGATAATCTTTTTAGGTTTCTCTTTATCATTCAGACACTTTTTATAAATATTAGATATAATATTTTATTTCCCGATGATTAATTACGTCATTGTCAAAGTTTTTTAACTCATGACTTTCTTTTTTGGGGACGATCCATTTACTCGCAACAAAATGACAGTCAAGTATATTCTTCGAAATTTTCAAAAATTTGTATCCTTTTGTGTGAATATTTGAGTATCCTTTATGTCAGTAATATACCAAGTGTGGACAGCCTGATTATTCTTAAGTTCAACTTGTTGTATTAGAAAGAGTACTCCGACATTCTTTGTCCGTGAGAGTACGTAAGGATTCCCTTATGTTTGATCATCTTAGAAATACCTCCCCTTAACCGTTACGTAAATTGAGAAACTGAGTCGTTAGAGTAAAGTTTCTTAACTCGAATATGGTTATAGTTACTATGTATAAGTTTCAATTAAGTAGTCCCCATAAATATTATCGTTCCTTAATCTTCATTGGGTTTACCTATTGGTTTAATAACATGTAGGTATGTCATCTTTTGAACTCATAAACCTTTTCTCACACTCTTTCTAGGGAAATATCACTGTAAAAGTCCAAAATAACAATCCTCCATTCTCGTTCTATGTCTTAACACACACATATATATATAAAAAATATATGTGTCTATATATATATATACACGTATATATATACATAACAAAACATATTTGTTTCGTCCTTTCTATATTGGATATTCCCTTACTTCATTTACTCTACCTCTCCCGACTTATCTTCACAACACCTACCTGGAAATATATCGAAATATATTTACGAGTTGTTTGGGGTTTCCAAAAATTAAAATTTTTTAATTTCGTCAGGGATTTTATACTTTTTCTTTCATTGTTTACTCGTATCAACGTAGTACAAAAATTGTCATTACATAATTGTGACTCTTTTCCTAAGACAGTCCACTGAAATGGGTTATAAAACTGACATGTAAAAACCACCTTATATAAAATTTGTATTTACTCATGAAGTTTCTTTAGGATTTGAAGAAAATCATTACAATCATTACTATAACGGTAACACACAATAAAACCTAGATATCCTATTTAGTTTATATATTAATGCAATAATAAAATCTTTCGGTTCTAAAAGTCCCATTCTCATCATTGTTTGTTTAAATTTTTAGTTTCTTAATTTTTGGGACATTTAACGTATGTACATATGACTTTTCCCGAAGGGACCACTAAGTCTGTCATTTCTCAGGTGGACGTCACGTCCTCTGGGTCCAAGTTAGGAACCCAGCCCTTCTAGTGACCTCTTCCTGTACCGTTGGGTAAGGTTATAAGAACGGACCTCTTAAGGTACCTGTCTCGTCGGACCACCCGATGTCAAGGACCCCAGTGTGTCTTACTCTGTGCTGACTCACTGATTATGTGTGTCTAACCTTTACAGTAACGTTTGAGTACTAAAAAAAAAAAAGTAAAGTTTTTAGACATGTGAAAATACATATACTTATAAAGTCATGACTTTATTAACGAACTGTCAAGTCACTGTGACTTGAACCCGGATCTAACACCAGAGATTTGTAATAAAAGGAAATTTCCTTTCATCTGGAGGAACCCCTCTTCCGTTACCGTGAGGTGAGGTCATGAGAACGGACCTTTTAGGGTACCTACCTCCTCGGGCCACCCGACGGCAGACACCCCAGTGTGTCTCAGTGTGTGCTGACTTCACTGAATCGTCATCGTCTGGAGGAACCTTAGGTCTAGACCTAGTCTTTTACATATTCTACTAGGACCTTGTAGACACGGTTGTTCGTTCCTATATGGTTTCTGGTTAAACAATTGGTTTATGTCCTCCGTTACAATTTCCAAGGGGTAACCGGTTTATACTCTTGTAAATTCGGAGCTCTCCCTTTTTGTAAAAGTCGACTTTGTACAACTTACAAAATTTTAGGTGATCTAGAACTATTACTAAGGAGTTTCAGTAATCAGATGCGTCTCCTTGTATCGTATGGTCGAATAATGAAACTTTTACTCGTCAACGTCCTTTCTCAAATCGTAAATAAAACGAAAAGAAAATGTTTAACATAAAGTCCTATTGGTTTAACGGAAGAAAATCGTTAAGAATTCGTTAAGAATTCTTAAGGTCAATTATTTATACTTCTGTACTATCTGAATTTTATAATAATAAAATGTTGAGGATTATTCTTTTGACTTAGTTTTCATAGTAGTCTTCTATTTTGATAATCTCCTTTCTAAGGAACCCATTGAAATGTCACCTCCCCAGTTGGATAACAGTAGTCTTATGTCACTAGTGAATTCGTAGTAACCTTTATGTGAATTATATAGTGAACACTTCATAAGAACTGTCTTCGCAGCTTGTACTGAGATTCGTTAAAAAATCCAGTCACCAAGAGTTATTTTGAGAAAGATCTCATGTCGTTCAGTTTTAATTATTATTATATAATAATAAACGGGAAAAGTATCATCTCATCCATTATCTCAGTTAGTCTCCGACTAACTACATACTAAAGACTTGTGTCAAATATGTCTTTGTATATACTCTTAGGTTGACATAAGATATTTCGATCTGTAAATTTTCTAAATGTTTTAATAAAAAATTTGAAGAGTGAAATATAGATTTTTACAAAAAAGTAATTTTACAATATTATAATCGTAAATACCAATAGTTAATGTTTATAAAACTTTGTAGAGTCAAATCGAATATTTACAATTCTTTATTTCAAAGAATTGGCTTTGTCTCCAAGAAACTCTAGGTGTCTCTAAAAATTACGATTTCTCTAACACTCTAGGTTTTCAAACTCTTGGTAAACGAAATTTTGAAGTCCAAACAGTCTTAATAATCCTTTATTTCACTTTTGTTTACTGTTATATCTTTTCCTCTTTCTTGTTTGGTATAACATTCTATAAGAGATCATCTTGACTATTGGACCGAAGATTTTCAGTCATAGTAATACAAATTTTTACTCCGTTTCCCGACGATATTTAAAATTCTCTGTATCGCAGTTCGTATTGTATCGAGGATGAAACTTGTATCGCTAACATTTTTCTGTGAAACCGAACGGATCTCTTATAAGTTATGTTTGATTCATATTCCACTATAGTTCCTTAACAATACATTCTTTTACAAGTATACAAATTTCTACGAAGTCAAGTCAAGTCAGCGAGTCAACACAGGCTGAGAAACGGAGGGGTACTTAGTTTCTACGAATTCTTATATCTTTACTACACTGTTGACCTTAATTGAGATTTTATGAATTCATCTATCATATTTATCTCGTTCGTATCGTTTTTAGATCCATTAACATATTTCTCACCTATCTTCCTTAGTAAGATATAAAACGTACCAATTACACATAGTCACTTTAAAGAGAAAACTTTTTCTCGTTTAGAAGAGATCTGAAAAGGATTAGTAAATAAGGTTGTACTATCGGAGAAGGGTGGACGGTAACAACAACAAGAAAGGATAATGACAGAAAATAAAAGCAATATCCGGAATAGTAGAACACTTAAATAAAAAAATTAATTAACCTTCCATTAACGTTATAATAAAATAACTAAATAGAAAAGAAACAGACGAGATGATCTTACATTTAAGACACTCTCGTCTTTGTAAAAGATAACATGAGGGATGACAAAGGAAACACGGTAAATCTTTTGACTGACCGTATTGGTAAGTTATTTATAATTATTTTACTTAATTAACATTTCGATACGTAACTAGAAAATAAGTAGGTGGGTCTCAATTGACGACACTAAAAGTTAGGAAGGTTTAGTAAAAGACCTTTTTTTTGTGAGTATAAATGTGTGAGAATGAGAGTGACAGAGGAGAGTCTCGAATAAGGGTGTTTAGTAAGTAATATATTAGGAGACATTGAACATAAAAATTTTATAAAATTTTGTAGTTATATAAAATCGACTTATCATAAGACAAAGTACCTTCCTAATGTAATATGAATAGAAGTCTATATGTACGAGTTCGACTTTAACACGTGACTTAGAATTAAAAATGAATTCTGTATGAGGATCTTCAACGATGAATTTTCTCGTACGTATTTCGACAATCTTCAGTTCTATCACCTCCATCCACATTCAATCACTGGTCTCCTCTATGCTACCCCTCCCGAAGTCCAACTGACACCACTAGATCAACGATAAATGTCACTTTACAAGTCTTAAGTAACCTGACACATGAATCCAAGTAAGAACAACACTTACATTATAAAGTCATTTTTATAAAAATTTTGAGGATCTAGTGGAAACCTACTCGTACTATTCCTGATCGTTTAGATTTCAAAAGGTCATATTATAATAACATTATTCATATGTACGGTGTAGAAATTTCAAACCAACTTCCAATTTGAATGTCTCATGTGTGACATTGTGAACCATATTTGTTTCTTACACAAAATGTTTTATAAAAAGTTCCACAACTGAAACTTCGGAAAACTGAAACCAAACTATGAATTTCCTTATTCACTTCTTTCTTTTTTCTTGACGTTACTTTAAGATTTTACCGAATCCCACCTTCACGACTTTGGAACAAATTAAAATGATCATTATAAAGGATTAATTCCAATCATCATAATAAAAAATGTAGGATTTAAATAATGTTCTTGAAAAAGGACTAAATAAAACAGGAAACAGTATAATCATTTATCATCCACTTACTTAAGATACTCTAAAGTCGACACATCCGTGATTTATTTTGTGTAGTTTTTTCGTCATTGAGAAGGGAAAATTTTTCATACAAACTACACGTCTTCTTCCGTTTACTTCCTACCTTTTTGGTTATAATTTCAAATTAACTATAGAACGGGATTACGATAGAACTAATAAAGAGGATACTGAGACTTTGAAATTGAGTTACCAATTTGTTCATTGTTTTTGTTAAATTTTTATTTTAAACCTATTTGAGTTGACTAACGAAAATATCAAACCATAAAATAACTATTCAAACACCTCAAAGAAGTAATTATATATACGAGTAATAACATTTGAACCCCTTTTCTCTTTTAATCGTTTTAATATAACACACTTATAAATATATATATATATATCACGTTTATAAAACCCTAAGGGACCACCGAGTCTGTCATTTCACAGACGGACGTTACGCCCTCTGGGTCCAAGTTAGGGACCCAGCCCTTCTAGGGGACCTCTTCCTTTACCGTTGGGTGAGGTCATGAGAACGGATCTTTTAAGGTACCTAACCTCCTGGGACCACCCGATGTCAGGTACCCCAACGTTTCTCAACCTGTGCTGACTCGCTGAAGTGAAGTCACGTTTATAAATATATATAAACACGAATATATATAAACTCTAAAAACCATATGGAAACATGTATTTTCGTAAAAGAACAATTTACGACAAAAGAATTCTATCTACAAATCTCCTCACACTTGTAAAAATTCTAAAAACTATCGTATAATGATCTAATAAAGGTTTTCACAACACGAAAAGTCGACCAATACACACTACCATCGTTTAAATAATGTAGTAATGGTAACATTGAACTGAAAAACTTTGTAATGTGTCCAATCTATAACATCAAATTATCTCATTAGTCTCAGACCTTATTGATGGACTCAAACTTACTGTCATTCACATTCACACACTGGGACCCGTTCTATTAATTGGAGATAAAGTGAAAGTCAAAATAGTAATTTTTAACGTTTAATTTTTTTAAACAAACATATAACCCTGTACACTCGGGATGCACCTCAATTCTGTATATTACGAGAATCTCATTGTGAGCTTTTTATAATATCAAAACATGTACATCTAAAAACATTCAAGATAAAAGATCTTTGGTCAATTTATATTTAATAAATATAAACTTTGGTCTCCTTAGAAGATCTCTCATGTCATCCCTTTTTGTTCTTTCTAGACTTCCGACTGATCTTGTCATGTAGTTCCCCGATTTTCCTTCTGGATAAATTCCTCTCTATTCTTTACTAGTTTCTATATTTCATCTTTATCACAAGTCTATAAATAATTTTGATAATTGTATCTAAACGTAGTTTGTAGAATTTTACAATTTATCGTAACTAAACCTTCTTTCAAACACGACCACTAATCACAATAATACTTTAAATTAAACCTTATAAAAAGGGAACAAGTTTGTCGTATTTTACACGTACTATCAAACAGTAATTTTAAGTAAACGGAAGTATATGATTTAAACTAAGTATGAATATAGAAATTATAACTACTATTACATAATAACTTCCAGAAAATTTGAGTATAAGTAAGAGTCATACCGTTGACCTCTAGTCATCATAGTACTACTCAACTATTTATGCAAAAATTGTGTGAATTATAATTCACCAATTACTAGTTGTCAGAATTCTAAAGACTTCTTTTTAGACAATAACAATCTTGGATTACTTATATCTTTATCTAATAATTTTTAGTAAGACTTGGAGATTGACTTACCTCAAAGAGACACACATTTTGATTGAAGAGAGGGTATATTCTATGGTCGAAGAACTGACACGACAGTAAAAGCTAACCGACTTGTTTCAAGAAACTAAAGTACTATTAAAACAGTCAAAACAGTCAGTCCCAGACGATATACGTCCCAACTACACTGTCTTGACCCGTTCGGTAACGACTCAGTCACTTAACCACAAACGACTCCATGATAAGTAAAGTCCGGAACGAATCTTCATTCAAATCACTCTTTTAGTCGGTTTATTTATGTGAATTAATCTATATTTAATATTTATCTAGGATTTTTATCAATTGATTAAGGGGTGTCATGATGACTTCAAGTCTACGATTTGAACCGTTCAATATTGTTGTGTAATATTTACGTATTTATGTTTATCTTCGTATGTTTCTTATGATACCCTTATACTTTCTTCCACCCCCCATTTAATCCTTTTAGAAGAAACTCCCCTACTACGACTTCACTATACATCGGACCGGTTCTCTCGTATCTCATATGAATCTGCTTACCTGTCTCCCGTCCATTCCCTACTCTTTCTTGTCACGGGAACCTCCTCACTTTCTAGACATAATACACCTAGTGTAAATAGAAGAAAAATGTCTAATAAACAGTCCATAAACGTCCTCTTATGTCTTGACTCTTGTCAAACATTTGTCTTTAGGTTTGGAACCAAAACCTTACACTTAAGATTTTTTTAATTGGGTTATTTTACAATTATGAGTTCTTCATCCAATTAAACAAGTACCAAAGTTAAAAAGTTTACGATTAAATAAAAATTTCAATAGACCATCACAGTACATAAATTGTTAATGGACTGGAATGTGGTCGGAGAGAGATTAAGACATAGAAATCGTAATTACAAACTACTCTTTATCAATTAGCACAATTACAAGTCTGATGTTGGTCATTTACCTTTATTAAACAAATAATAAACCTTTTACAAGTATGTATCTCGTTTTACGTTATATTATTAGTACAAGGACAGTGGGTCTTGATTATTTACACAATGAACTAGTATAAATGAAGATCATACAAAAGAGAATTCCTTGACAAGTAAGAAAACAAATAGGAACTCTCGATGGAGACTATTATACATGAACACGTAAAAATTCGTTTTGTCAACACACAGGAAATCTATAGGTGTATTTGTGTATATAGTTTACATGAGAATAATTAAATGAGGACGTTGAACGAAAAGAATGAATAGTCTAATCGTTTTTAATTTTTAGAGTTGTGGTTCACAACAGTCCCAACACCTTTTTTTAAAATCATTATAGATGTCTTCAAGTTTTACACATGACAGGTCGTGATCGTGAGGATCCACACGTAGAATCTTTTTAAGAATGTGTACTTATGATCTTTTGTAAATCATCATAAAAGTGAAGTCTTAACAAACATTGTCACTTTTTGACTTCGTTGGATTCTTGGATGGTTATCCACTTACCAATTTATTTAAAGTCAGAGAAAGACACGAGATGAATGAAGTATAACGGAACGTCGCAAATCGTATTATCTACAAATCAAAAATAGGTAGTTCAATTAATAATCATGAAACTTACACATGTGTGTTTTGTTAGATCAATACTGCACTGTAGAAGTAATACTTCCTCACTATGACTATTTACATTTAGTCGTCGTCCTCGTTCTTTTACGGGAAAAACGGTAAGGACTAAAAAAAAAAAAAAGAGTCAGGAACAAGGGTTCGACAAAAAGGGGAAGAAAAAAACAAAAAGTTTGTTAGGACCCCCATAAATAGTAAAAAGATCGAGAACTAGACGTCGGAAATACTACCTTTTTCTTTAACTATGGTCGTTTTATGAACTCCACTGTTTGACGACTATTTTTTACTCTAGAAAAAATATTCATTGTACCCGTCGGATCAATACCTTCTTCCCCAATTCCTTTTCTTTTTACAAAGAATAGACGCAGTGACAAATCTCAAGGATTTCTTTCACTTAGTCTATATATCAGGACTAAACTTATCAAAGAGAATTTCTACTTTGTCTAGAATTTAGATCAAGGAGGAGTTCTGACTTTAGTCGATGGTTTGGTCGTCAGTTCCTCGTCAGGTTTTTCTTGTTCTTATGGAAAAACGGGATCGAACCCTCGATGGACACTGAGTCCGTCAATTCTAAGTCGCACGTCACGTTCTCTGGGGTCAAGTTAGGGACCCAGTCCTTCTATGGGGTCTCTTCCTTTACTGTCGGGTGAGGTCATAAGAACGGACCTTTTCAGGATACCTGCCTCCTCGGACCACCCGAGATCAGACACCCCAGTTTTTCTCAGTCTGTGCTGACTCACCGGTTGTCAAAGTCAATGTCCCTCGATGTCGGATCAATCGTGTCAATTACATTTCCTCTCTCTCCTTCTCAAGAGTCGTGGAGGGAAAGAATAAATATCAATCACCTGATTAATTGGAATTAGTATAGTTTTCACATCTTGAATGTCAACCTCTTTAAGTAATTAAATAAGACCTTGTAACTGTTCCCTATTGTGAATGCTTCTGACACAAAATATACGATACTGAATGTATTTAGATAAAAACAAATACTTTATACAGTCTTAAGGACTAGAACTCATTAAGTCAGAAAACCCTTTTTTTCTAAGCATTGAGTTTTTAACGTACTCACACGGTAATTCAAAATATCCTACGACAACTGTTCCCACTGTAATTCAAAGATGAACCGACCCCGCCCCCACCCAGACTTAGAAATTTTTTCTCACCTTTCTCGTAAGATCCGTCTCCCTTGGTACGTGACCTACAAAATCTCTGGGCTGTGGTGTATCGTAAAAACTACTTAACGCGTACCGAGTTAACAAGTCCTTCATACTTGTAACTCTACTCAACAACTGATTCGTATTCTAACTCGACTTACCTATTTGACCCCGTAAATAATCCATTTCTCTAGTTTTCTATGAAGTGAATTATTAAAAATTCCATCGTACATGGTATATGAACAGACGGGTCAGAAAAATAGAGTCAGATCCGAAACATTGGAGATCGTTATTGACTTAAAGATGAAGACTTAAGAAAAGTCGTTTATGGATTGGCTTGTGAATGACACATAGTCGGTGACAACATCCCTTACCCCGATGTAGTCATTCATCTGTCTAAAAGACGGGAGTACATCGTATAACAGACCACCGATTATGATCATTCATTTATTTCTTGATTTAATACCGGACGATTGACGATTTATTATATCCATTCACAACGTTCATATCCTTGGATGTTATTACTGTTGTTTCAAGTTCAACACAGAACTTACTACCCATTCTAAACCACGAAGGGTCCACCGTGATCACTAATTTTTTTTTTGAACGAACGAACGGACGGTTACATTCTCTGGACCAAACTAGGACCGAGTCCTTCTAGACCAAACTAGGAAGGACCTCTTCCTTTACCGTTGGGTTGAGGTCTTAAGAACGGACCTCTTAGGGTGCCTGTCTTCTTGGACCACCCGATGTCCGATATCCCAGCGTGTCTCAACCTGTACTGATTTCGTTGAATCGTGTGTGCGTGTCCTACTTACACTCCTGTCTTCCTCCTCTCCTAATCCTCTGAAGATCCGTCTCCTTTGATTAACTTTCACACTTTTGGGTTTCCACTCTTTATCGTATAGTTAAAGGGTTGTCCAAAGAGACAGGGGGGGTGTCGTCTAATTAGGAAATTTTTTTAATTTTAACAGTCAGAATACAAATCTTAGGAGGTCACCAAATAACACAGAAAGTTTTATTTTAAGTTTAAAGAACGGTAACAGATGTTTCGCGATATACTAGACGGACCAAAAACTAGAATCGAGTGACTCAGACCGAATAAGGTAACGTCAGTAGGACCGGAGAAACGATAAGGAGTTTAAGGTCTATACTAAGATATAGTATCGGAAACGTGTTTGACTAGGAAGATATTCGAAAGGGGGTCTATTAGACGAACCAACAATGGAAGTGAAACAAGTCCTGTCACAAGTTCAGTTTCCTCCGGACTTAACTATTATGAGTTATTTTGTCGTCGACGGAATTCGGATGAGAGTAACGAAAATAGTCGAGTGAGACGAAATAAAAAGGATTCTTCGTGTATAGTAGTCGGACTTTATACCAATACCACCACCACCACCACATACTTAATAGATTGATCTAACAATTCTTGGTACTCCTCCATAAATACGTAAATATTAATGACGAAAGGTTTAAGGTCGTCACGAAACGTGTATTAACTTAATAAAAATTTGTATCTACTTAAAAAACCATATTAAACATTTTGCACCTAAAAAGAACTTTGTTAAAGAATGTCGAAAAAGTCAAAAAATCGATAGTCTTCGTAAGTGGTATACATAACTACATAAAATTTAAGTCAAATAAAAATAAGAACTAAAACTTCAAATAGTCTAATTGTTGTATAGACTCAGTGAACTTCAAAACAGATAGATTTAGTCATAATATTATTATTATTGATGTAAAATCATTCTTTATGCATCCGTCAACAAAAGATTGTTCGATGAAAAAGGATTTTACAATAAAATAACACAGTAGTAGATTAGTGTCTATATTGGTGTTATACAATGTATCAGTCACTAAGTCGACAACATGTAAAATCAATAAATTTTGTCATTTTAAAATATGACACTCGAGACTTTTTATGTGACCAACTCGCATCTTAGTATCTAATGGATTTCATACAAAAGGCGTATAATTATCAGGATCATTTACGATTAATAGTAAGAGAATAAGTAGGAGTATAAAAGATACGAGAGTCAAAACAATTTGTATGTAATAAGGGTGAAAGAGTTTCGTAGTAGACCCGTCGGAACTTATCTTTTGTCAGTACAAAAAATAACTTATTCGTTAGTTCACTGAGAAGTGACGTCTTCTCTTTCCACTTGTTCCCACCTAAAATTTGTTAAAAATAGATTAAAGAAGTATAGTGCCGTTACGGTCGAGAAGGAGACAAGAAAAAAGGATACATCACGGAAGGGTCAGTACAAGACAACGATTTTGGTGTTCTACTCAACCATTACCGGTGTATAATTTATGGTCACAATTAAAAATCCAGTAATTAATCATCTAGTAGTTTTATACTTTACAATACTACATTCCTAATGGATAGACAGTGTTTATATTTCAAAAAAGAGAACGTTTTTAATATCCCCTACCTCACAATCTAGAGAGATGTTTCTTTTGGTCGTATTTTAGACTTCTCAGTAGGTATACACTAGGAAGAAGACTTTTAAGTCACCGACCCATTCGTTATAGATCCTTTATATTAAATCGTAATTATATTTTAATACGTCTCTTGAGAAGTATGATGAGACTTATCTGACTGTATATATCAAAAGAAGGTCTTAAAAACAGTGAGTATTTACACACAGAAAGTATGGAAAGTAAACAGGAAAGAGAAAGAAAAAATAAGAAAGACAATTTCTTTTCAATAGTCTTGTTAGTGGTTTGAAATCAAGTACAATGATTTTACTTGATGGTTGAATTAGTATCTTATGTTTGATTCTTCGTCCTGTTCATCTCTTAAAATTTAAGTCATAAATCCTCCGTCAAAATTCCTTTTATACATTAAAGTGATAAATTAAAAAATTTGTTAGTTGATCAAAATTTTCATGATATGAATGATTAAGAATATTGATTAAATGTCACGAATCGCAAAAAAGTAACACAAAGTCCACACCACCGTCTGAATTATATAGATCATTAGTGGTGTCTTTCAGGAAAGTACGAAACTTTCGACAAATTAATTAATTTAGTAATTATCACTTCACGACAAGACAACCTAAAAACCTTAAATTCCCCCCATTGAAAACGTAGAAGGTAATTGTTAAACGTATCCTTCGAAAAATCATTGTAAATTTAGAGTCTATGTCTCACATTAAAAAAAGTTGATTCCGACATTATCGAAAAACTCAGTATTCCATATTTCTTGAAAGACAATTTCTTTGAAACCTTCAATGTTACTATGTAAGTTTTATCTTTATTGTACATATTTTAGATTTTCATAAAATGGGTTATATTGTATAGATGAACCAAGTTTAAAATTCAAAAATAGATCTCTTTTTATACCCCACAAACACAAACCTTTATAAGAATGACGATGTTTAAAGGAATTTCCCCAACTGAGAAAATAATGAACAAATCGCCATTGCAGTGTAAAGATGATTGTTTTTGAGGAAATCCTAAACCCATAAAATATATTACCTTGAGATTAACATTTTTTTAATACACAACGAGATGGTCGTAGACAGTCTCCTTATCGTTGTAGTACTCTTATAAAAATGTTTATGACTCAATCCTAAAATACAAGAACCTTCCAGACGGGGAACTCCGGTGGCATACTAACTGTGTAACAGGATGGTCCTGACATCGCAAACGAAACTATTCCTCATTGATGATGTAGAGTGTCTGAATTTTTCACTACAATGGATTCGTTCCTCATATTATTTCCTCACCTGGGAGGGGAAGGTATCGACACACTCTCAGAGAGTACGTAGTCAAATGGTAGCAAAGTAAGGTAGGTAGGTCCTCTGATGTGTCTTTGTCTCTCCTGATACACCTTTCTTCACGACTCAAACGTCTACCAAACGAGAGTTTTCGAAACTTTCTGTAAGTCAGACCTCGTGACCTGTATTTATTTCGTCCGTATGAAATACCGTATGGAGTTTTTTGAAATGAAGAGGTGAATCTTCGGAATGGTCGTCCCTTCGGACGTAGAAAATTTTTGTTTTGAGCTCTAAAGTTACTATCAATGAGTATATTTCTGTCATTTCTTTGAACACGTCACGACGTTTTTCATCGGAACACCCGTTCTCGAGTTCGTCTCGCGTGTCTTTTTTCATTTGAGTTAGATGAACTTTGGAGTCTTAATTTTAAGGGTTGTCGAAGGTCAATGGAGGTAGTCAATTGAGATGTCTTTTACCAATGAGTTAAATTTCTTTTTTTACTTTCGGATGTTATACTTTGTGTAGGATGACATGTCAATTTTTAAGGAGTCGATGCTCATTCAAGACAAAGTTTTGGTGTTGGACTACCAGGACCAGACGACCTACAATACATAGTTCAAAGGTTTTGGAGAGGTCAGGAACTTCCTAGTCGGGAGGTTTTTGACTTTTTATATGAGGGATTTGTCTTGTTTTATCTTACAAGACCCGGACATTGAGTGAGTTCACAACTGAGAATGAAAGATGTACCCCTGGAGAGAGGAAACACAGAATTAAGATTTTTACCTTGTCAACTACCTTGGAGACTTTTATGACTTCTACCTAACCTAGCTTTTCTATTATTCGTCGGGTCCTTTTTTGCACCGGCAATAGCCGTCATACTAGTACTTTATTACCTTCTCCGATAACGTTACCATTACTCGCCTTTTTACTCACAAAGGTTTCGTGTTCCTTAAATACCCCATGGAGTGTCGTGAAATCTTATGTTCCATTTTCTTTCTAGACCTTGTGACTTCTGAGGAGGCTTCTTCTTTGAGGCTAATGGTCTGTGACCCAATATATTATACTGTCTAAGTCCCTGACCGTCGACGTTTTTGTCGTCGTTCGGACACATCTAATGAACAATCCTTTTGCAAACATACACACATATACGCACTCACGCACATACACACAAACGCACACATACACGTGTCCACACAAAAACACACAGATATATGTGTGTACACCCTTAATGTCTACGAGTGAGACTGTCCTCTGTACTTTAAAATGTCAAGTTTTTGGTGAATGTACGGAAAACTTTTTTTCAAAATAAGTCCCAAAAGTGACACCTGTCTTAATATATCAACGAATGAATTAAGACTATCAAACATAAATTAGGAACATATTTATCCACTTTTTCTAAGTCCAAAAGAAATCATCAGTTATCGTATTTCGTAACACCCTTTTGTTCATTGACAGTTCACTTTATAAAAATAACCACTTTCTGGTGAGGTCGGTAAGTCAACTTGGTAGAAGATTACCTTTATACTATAATGATCAAACATTCGTAAAAACGTATTGTATGAATGTAAATAACATTCATATACTTTGTTGGTTAGTTTCAAATTTGTCTGTCGATAGAGGTGTGATTATTTTTAATTATATATGTCATAATCATGTGATGTCACGTAAGATACTTTATACTTTACGTGAGTTCACGTAGGTAGTCTTTATCTTTTGGAATTTACTATACATATTACTTTAAATTATAAATAGTAAATTATCAACTAAATCGTCCTTCAACCCCAAATATTCCATATATGAAAATTTTTTTGACTGTGTATCAATTGGGGTCGTCGATATCTTAGGACATTACATTCTACCTTATGATTCTTGTTTTTCATTAAATTTAAATTAATAATTTTATTAAATTAAAACAAAAAGTAAACTTTTTATTCGATTACACATTCCGATCTTTTCTTTCAACCTTACGTTGAATCTCGTACAAATATTACACGTGTCTTTTCGAACTCTTACTATTAAAACCAAATTTACACGACCAATCAACTACAATACTGATGAAATTTAAAATTCCTAACACTGTGTGAGGATGATAACTTTTTGGAGTCACATTGAAATTATATAAACGACGACACTGTAAAGTTTTGTAAAAGTCAAATAGTTTTACTTAATGTCTAAAGTAAAACCACCCACTATGTAATAGTAAAACGATTATTGGTTTAAACGTCAAACAAGTCCCAGAACTTATCTAAATGTTTATAAATTGTGACTTCGACAAAACTTGAAAGTCATTACATTTGAGAGATGATTAATCCATCAATCTTCGACCCGTCACGTAAAATTGAAAATGATCTGAGTACTCTTTCTGGTCATTAAAACATATCGTCAAAATTTTACACAAAGTCTCATAGGTACAACCTAAATACCTCATACGTCAAAATCACCATTTTACAATATTTCGTACACGGAGGTATCTTTCTTACCCCTAAACGAAGTATTTATGTTTTAAGAAGCTCACGGGGAAAAGAGACAATTTTAAGTCCAAGACTAGTAAAAAAGATTCGGTCAAAAGGATTCAGGTTTTCCTTATGAATTTCGACTTAAATTTTTTATTCACGTGGAACAGTTTATGTACACAAAAATGTGAACACAAACACACATAGATTATTAGTATACATGTATATTATGATTTCTCTAAAAGTCGATAATGTAAATTTTTGACGAATGTATACAAATTTCTTTGACTTCTCATCCTTTGATGTGTTGGTTCATCAATAAACCAGAGAGTCTAGATATGACTTGGGAGAAGTCAATAATTTCAATGAACGTATGATCCTATACTTAGGAGAACGAGAAAAAAAAGGGGGTTCTTTAATATGTATTATCTAACGTTTTGTCGTCTACAGTCCCAGTAGAAAGAAAAATTTCTTAATTCGGTATAAAACACTCCCGGTCTTGAACCTAATAAATTATATAAAGGGGAGGGGGGGTAACTTTTTGTTTCAATTTCATTTACAAAGTTGTGTTAAAATAACTGGAGAAATATGTCTTGAAATGGACGTTTTTAACCCCCCAAACTTACGTAATGTATTATAAATATAACATAACTCGAAAAAATAAGGAGTGTGATATAAATGTAATTATTTAACTAACTCTTCAAATATCATTTCCCTATGAATGTCTTGTGAAAATATAGTAAATTTTCTACTGGACTGGTTTTTGAAATGTCCTAAGTATTTTAGTCCCTAGTAAAACGATAACTGAAGTGTCACTAGTCATCAAAATATCCATTATAATATCAATTAAACGTCGTAAAATCATGAGCATAATAAATAAAAACCAGTCTTTATCATTTAATTTATAAAAAACTATCAAATATCCATTACTAGTTGGGTATTGAAAATTTTCTTTGTTTTACAAAGATTAATAACTCAATTGAAAACTAATATGTTTGATCCTTTGCGTCCCTTTAAATACCCAAGGGGAAGAGGGGTTACTAAGATAATTCCATAAGAAATACAAATTGAAAGTTTCATGAAATATTTAAATCAATGGTCAATGATGAACAATTAACTGTTAAAAGACTTTTTAGGTCAAAGTCGTCTGAAAATCACTTCCACTTTCGTTAGGAATACACGAAAGATGAATAAACTTACAAGGAGTTCATAAAATATAATTTTTTTTTTTCTTCCTTTTCTTTTTTGTCACGGAGACAAAAATCTTTTGATGACGAGTCATTTCAACAAATTTGGTAAAGACCATCGATTACTGTTAAAATATAATTTAACATATGATTGAAATCACTCTGACTAAAAAAATCAACAAATGTCATGTTTATGAACATAAACAAGAAATTAATGTCATAAAAGTAACAGCGTCATTAAATCATTTTGAGACACCGACGGAACTAAAACTGTCTAAAACAATTATATTTGACTAACAATCCGTTAATCAATATAAATACGTATTTAGTTAACGTGATATTAAGTACTTAATAAATAATGTTATAAAAGATTACTTAAGTACATAGACAGAACACAACATTTACATGACATTAAGACAAAGATGAAACACAACAATATATAGATTTAGACTAACATACTTAAAATTAACAAGTCAATTGCACAAAGATCCAACATTAAACATCATTTCGTGAAGTTACGAAAACGTGAATTTAAATGTTGTGACAACCACACACTAACTAAATGAGTAAGTAAGTCATTTTCTTTTTTTCTTTTCTTTTCTTTTTTGAACTGATGTGACTGAATAAACTAAGTGAGATCCTTCGTTAAAAAAATTATAGTTATTATCTTTAACTGAAAAAGATATCTGTTGAGAGTCGTTGTTTCGAATATTACCCTTTTTACCTATCTTTGAATGGTTTTTTATTCGTCCTATACAAACAAATATTTAGTTTCTTTTTAATCTTTTTTAAAATCGTGCTTTTCGTCACCTCGACACTTTGTATGTTAAAATCTTAGAAATACATCAATTCACTCATTTAAGATCTAACCTCCGAATACACATAAGTTGATAAATAAGTATGTAAGCCAAAAAGAAACTCTAAGATTGTATGTTTTTTATGTCTTTACTTTTATTAATTTCGGTTTATTCATATAATATCTTAAAAGATTAAACTCTTGAAACAATAGATTATAGACTCTCTCTACATATTTTAGGATTATAGACTTATAGATTAATCATTGAAAAACTTCGACAAGAAGGATACTGTAATCTTGTTTTAATAACCGGGGATACTATAACAACTCTAAAAACTTCAAGGTGATAATTTTTATTAGTTAACTTATTCTTTAAGAATTTCATATCTGAAGAACCTTACAGTTTTCTTTCGGTATTTTTAGAAAGTCACTAAAAGTTTTATTGTGATTAGTAATTAAAACTAATCAAGACGAGATCTGATGATTACCTTTTGTAGTAAACTCGTAAAGTCCTTGACAATGCTCTCGTATCATTACAAATTTTTTATCAGAAAAAGATTTAAACGTTTTAAACGAAACCACAAAAACGACGATGAGTTTGTTGTCTCAAAATATTTTACATCTATGTTGTAACGGATGAATAGACACCTTGTCCAATTTGGTCAAAATCCGTCATAAAAATACTCTTCGTACATTTTAGAGATAAATCAGTGTCTATGCAAATTATCCGGTATTATATTGAAAATTTGTTTGCACAACCTTTACCTAGACAGTCTTGAAAACCCTAAAAGAAAACGAACACACTTTTAAAATCAAAAAATAAATGACCCTTTCTTATATTATGGTGAATATGGGAGAATAACTATCAATTGTAAATGAACACGGAAATAAGAGATATATACAAAAGACTCAATATGTCATCACTTAGAAACCTCAGTCAAGTTAGTAAAATATGAGATTGGTACTTTTTAAATGTTTTTTAATAAAAGGTTTCCCTTCCCTATGGCTCCAGTACAGGACAGAAGTAGACAGATCTCTACTGTCATCTGAATTTTAAAAAATAACATTAAAGTAGAGAAGAGAGACAAGCCATTGAAGAAATACAATTTAGGGTACGATCAAAATGATCGTTTTGTAACCAACTTAGATCATTTTAATAGAAAAAAGATCTTCTTAAAAATAGATTAGACTTTGTAAACGAAACTACAAAAACGATGAGTTGTCTTTAAAATATTTTACATCTATTGTAAGACGGATGAATAGACACTTTGTCAAATTTGACCAAAATCCCTCCTTGAAAAATTTTAGTCAAAGTGAAAGTAAAATTTTTAATAAATTAAAAATTATAACCACTTGTATTATTGGGAAATAAATTTGTTATATGTCAGAAGATAGTGTCAAGTATCAGTCGTGTAAAGTCAAGGTTGGGATTTATTTTAAATATGTTTGGTCATTGATTGTTGTTGTTTATATTCTTTAGTGTTCACCCTCCGACAAAAGTACATGTCTCAAACCACTATACAAATTAAATTTATCTATGAAAAGACTTTGTCTTAAGAAAATTATATAAAATAAGAAGAACGACGACCATAACCTAATCTTTCTAAAAAAAAAATTATATATCTGAATATGTAACCAACGATTCATTAGGACCCAAAATCAAAGGTAATCTAAATACAATCAAAGACGTCACCCTATAAAAGGTCGTAAACTTTAATTTATTAATCCATTCATTACGGAAATCAAAACTATATTAATTAAATCATAAATTTTATTTAATTTTTATCTAATATAAAATTTTATCGAATTTAAAAATAAAATAATGATCCAATTTTACGGACAATAAATATACTTTAGATTTAGGGAATTGAAAGGAAAACTGATATGTTTTGAAAAATAATCATTAAAATAAAAGTGATGGAACTTTTTATAAAATAGTAAAAAATTTATTTTCATAATTTTCTTTCTAAAAGAGGATGTAGAATAAATGGAATAAACATGATTATACCTGACTATTGATGGTTTATTGAATATTTTACAGATGAAATGTTTTTAAAATTGAGGAAGACTTCGTGAAAGGTAATTTATAAGAATTATATCGGTTTCGTGATTTGTAATCATTAGACATTTATATTGATATAGATAGTCATCGTCGGAAATATAATGTGGTTTGTATCCCAAAACGAAACTGAGTATAAAACAGTATCCTTTAATAGTATTCACGAAGTAATATGAAAACCATTTGTTATTAGTTATATAGTGAAAGTGTCGAGAGGTATCCTTAATCCTCAGGTCGTTATAGTTTTATAGATAAAGTTCGAGACAATTTTAATTTTAAGGAATACTATAATCATAAAAACGACATTAAGTAAAAAACAAACTAAAAATAAAAATCAAGTTGACAACTACGTTTTAGTCTCCTTCGATGATTTTACCTTTTTCCTTTTAGTCGTAATTCGTTTCAAAACCTTAGAAACACGTATGTAGTGGTCCTTGTTCAAAACCGATACAACTTTAAAGATCAGGTTCTCGTCTTACGACGAAGAGAAACGACAACATTAAGTAGGATATGACACAGAAGTCTCAGAGTCTTAGGGGATTAACTTCTACTACATCTACCAAACAAGACATCGACACTTATATCCGACCGTCTTCCTCCCACAAATGTGGTACTTTCTGTTTCGGGACCAAAACACGGAGACGGTCAGACATAATTTCTAAATGTAACAAATAGAACAGTTTGACATTGATAACTTGTGTAATTCTTCCATCACTTATCTCCTTAACGTCTGTCAATGTTAAGAGTGTCCAAGACAAGACCTGACAATCGTCTGTAAGTAAGGTGTTTTAGTCCGAAAGTCTCAGGAGCAAGTAGTTCCCTTTATACACTACAAAGCCATTTAGAAGTTCTACAAACATCTAGAGCTTCAGGGAGTGGGGGTGGTAATAGTGGACACGTTCGACTTCCTAAACTTTTTAACTTTCTACAGTAGAGCCTCACAAGTCGGAATCTTTTATTATCTGAACTTTGTTTATAATTGGTCGGAGGTAGAGACTGTGGTCGTCTTTATTCGTTACTACTTCTACCAGTACTTCCATTTTACGGATTTTGATTTTTTAGGTCATTGAGACTAAGAAACGAGAATCTTCTGTCGTTATTAACATGATGTTTAGTACTTTTCCCACTTTGATGATATTAAAAAGTTCTAAATTACCTAGCATAATTACTTTTTAATTTCAGTTATCTTTGTTATCTATACTGTTTGGAATATTTTAATAGATCGTCACTAACGTTATGTCTATTACTAAATTTTAACTCTCTAAATTATTGGAGAGAAAACGTATTACGTTTCCGGTCACTAATGTCAAAATACCTTAACGACTCAGTTGTACTATTTTTCTATCTTTTATTTTAATAAGTCTGTTCTAAAGCTTTCGCAGTTCTTTGGAATAAACGTTACGTGTCGAGAGGACTGAGTGGGTATAAGTCTTCCGTCAGTAATGTCTATTTTTCTCTTGAACGATCAGAACTACTTTTGAAATACTCTTTTTTTATGTGGCTTTTTTTAGGTTCCTTCAAAAACGCGTTACTACTTGAGAAAAGTCGTCTGTTTCTCGTTAAGATAGTAACGGTTTCTGGAAGAAATGTCTTAAGATTTTCGGACGTTCTATTATTAGTACACCTTTGTAGTAAAAATGGTCTAATACCTAATGTCAGTAACTTTGATGGAGATTTATTAAATCTTTGATTGAACCGAAAACTACGTAAAAGTCTTTCGAAATTTTGTCGAAGACTCTTTTACTTGTATTCCTCTAGTGTCCTCTATAGACACCGATCCTTTTTCAAAAACGTTTTAGTATTTCTCTTAGGTTTTAATCTCTTATGAGTTTGAGGAAACTTTTCACTATAGGGACCTGAAAACTCGTCTTGGTTTGCTTTATAACATGGTGGTCCCACCATAAGATATATACACTGTTTATTAATACAAAAGTTTTTTAGGGGATTCCGGTTTTTTCAAAGACTGAGATGGTTTCCTTTTCTACTTCATTTTTTATAAGTCCAACTTTCGAGTGTATCATATCTAAATTTGTTTTAACGTTACTTAAGATTAAATGTTCAATAACACCTTGCAAACCTTCTATGTTATTTATACCGGTTTTTCAGAACCCTATCAGTCAGTAATAGTCTTCCCATATTTCGTAGGTTCTTTAACTATCTTCAACTACCATTTCTAGTTGGACGACCATCTTTATACTGAGACTGACATTCATCTTACTGTACATTTCTCTTTTCAAATAGTTTTAGGTATCATCGTAGGTGGTTATAATTTTGGTTAGTATATGGATGTTATCTAAACTTATCGTTTGCTGAATTGGTCTTTTTCAGACGAAATTTGTGTTCATCGAACTAAAGGTCACAACTTTTACATGGTTGTTTTATACTTCGGTAACTTTCGAGAAGAAAACGGTGGATAAGATCAGGATAGTTTGAGTACAAAAATAGACTCCAATTTTCGTCACTTCCTCAGTTTATATGAAATTGAAGTTAACCATTAAGGCTTAGTTTAGCACTAAAAAGAAGACTTTTCGTTGGTTGAGTTCATTGACTTTTATCTTTTCTTTGTTTACTCTGATAGGGTTTACGATTGAGACGTTTAATATCAAGATTAGAATTACTATCACTGTGAAAGGTTTTTCTTGAGTTGTTTAAATTAACACGTTTTCTTTGACGTCTTAGGAGACGTCACAAATGTCTACTATATTTCTTACTATTCGGTGTTCTCAATGGATTTCTCATAAGTTCGTCATACTAACTAAGTAGAAAATTTTCTTTTGGTCCATCTGGATTTTTTTATCCAGGGGTCCAACACTTTGTCTATTTCGCTGGTTAACCTTCTGGTGGCTTTGGATTTTGACTGGTTTGTCTGTAGCGGTAAACGGTTTTACTCAGGTAATCACGACTTTTCTTTTCGGGTCTCAGAGAGTATAGTCTTCATTTTCTTCCATATGTAGTCTTCTCATAATGTCATTGACAATAAATACCTTCCAGTTCTTCTTGATTTTCCGTACAAAGACTTCCTTCGTATTTGTTTTCGTTGACATATAGAAAATTTTTATGACAATGACTAAAAGGTTGTCTTATATTATCAGAGTCTTTATAATCTCTTATACTGTGACTGAACCCACTTTCTTATTCACGATAAAGTTCAAACTGATGACTTTCACTTTAGAACCCCAGACCGAAACTTATACAATCTGGAAAGTTCTTGTTCGGACACTATGGAGTTGGAAGGTTCTTGTAATAAGCTGGCTTAGTCTTCGGAAACCGTTATTAATCCTTCGGACCATCTGGACGTTTTCACTTTTAGAGACCGTATAGACACTGATAGTTATCTTAAAGTGGAGTCCTCTCTCTTCACTCATAATCGTCGACGAATGGAGGAAATCTTGTTCTCTTATATAAGGTCTTTTTAGACGGACTTCTTTTAGTGGTCACGTGGTACCTATGTTCCGTGTGACTTCGACTGTTTAAGTTCTTACTTAGCTTTTCATACCAACGACGACATGGAAACTCTGTAAGGTAATCCCTAGCTTTTGGTAGAGACGTAAAGAATGTAAGTAATCGTAGAAGATCAAGTGAATAAATATCTTTAAGGGACGAGGTATTCAGTATATTCGAGGTAAACGTCTTTCCATTTTCAGTCCTCCTGTTTGTATTCGTCAGTTCCTAATTTTATCGAAGGTTTCCATGGGGTCCTCGATCTTTAAGTTCCTTACGTTTTTTCGTAAACCTTCTATTTAATTATGGGTAAAGACTTCATAGGAACCTGGGATATTAAAGTAGTTTGGGAAACGAGTCCACCACCCGACGAAGATGAAGTTTGCTAAGGAATAATCTCCTTAATTTGTTATCTAAACTTGTTTATTGTTTACGAACCCACGGACACTCACCTCTACTTCGACTTTTAAGACAAGTATTTTTTTCTCTTGGGTAACTTTTACTATTGAAGTTTTATCGTTCGGGAAACCTCTGGACAGAAAATCTTGAACTCCAAAGTGGGCATTTTTACGAAAAAGTCTTTTTCATACTAAACTTACTTGAGACATGGACCAAATACGTTTGTTGTCTTTGTGTCAGAGAAAGTAATCAATCTTTTCGTTTACGTGCTTTGGGAAACCTTCATTATTTGTGGTCTCTTTAATTTAATCCCTGGTTTATAAGACTAAAATTATGGTCGGGAAAGTCTTTCGTGAAATTTTTTAAACGTGATAGAAGTGGAAGTTTCAGTCGTCCCTTCAACGTATATGACGTATTTTACCAATCGAGGGGTGAGAATTTACACTTTTCATTAAATTGTGATTGATCTAATTTTTCTTGACTCAAATTCTCCAACGTAGTACTTTCCACCTCTTCTCTCCCTTTCGACGTGTCGGTACCCTGTCCACGAACCTATAGATTCTCCTCTTTGAACTCTAAAAAAACGGTCTTGGTTGAAAACTCATTCTGACTCCCTCATTGTTTATGACTGCAGGGTGAGGTTCCTTTTTTGTGTCATCTATTAGTCAAATAAAAGGGTGGACTCTAGTCTCTATTGAAAAACGTTGTCTCCAACCGGTACAGACTAAAGTTTTGTGTACGATCAAATCTCTTATTTAAATTGAGTCTTCGTTTCCTCTTACCTTGTTTGACGTCGGTTTTTCTAAAACTTTTCCCTGGTTCTGATCCTTTACATACAAGTTTATTAACCTCCAGTTTTTGGAACTTTCTGACATCTTATAAAAACTCCTTCTAGTTGATAGAACTTGTGTCTTTATGAAAATTCAATTTATGGTAGTAAATGAGAGGACTTAGACAATTGACACCTTCATTAGTAGTTTGAGTGTATCTTCTTAGTTTCGCGAAATGGAATTCTAGGGTCAGACGATCCGTTTTAAGAAAATTTTTCGTTAGATTTCTTTATCTTTTACGATTTCGTTTGTCAGGAAGTTCGCTATTCAAAGGACGGGTTGAACTTTTACCATTTAATTTATTTACACAATTGATACTGTTCTTAGGAAGACTATTAACACTTCAAGAATCGTTTAACTTGTTTTCTTTTTCTGGTGGCACCTTCTGGTGTCTTTACAGTTGTTTTTCTGTATTTGCTGTCAGAACGTTGTCACCTGTTTACCGTTTGATAATAAGTTTTATGGTTGATCCATTCAAAAAGAGATGAATTAAAATCAAAGTAACATCCACGGAACTCACTTTATAGTCTACTACCTATCTTTTCCTTGTCAACTAAATCAAAACAAAGATTTTATAAACCTGTTAGATTAAAGAACCGTGGATCATACTTTGAGTATTTTAATCCACGACGATTTACAGGGTCACGTGAAGGGGTGTAGATTTATACAGGTCCTAAAGTTCTTTTCATATAAACTCTGTATCTTTCGAAGATTTTATAATTACATTTATGACAGAAGAAAACGTAGACTAGATTATATTTTATATCTCTTGTCATACGGGTTATACGGGATCATCGATAGATTTTTAAATGATGATGTGATGTTCGATTATATATAAATAACAGATTACTATTTAATCATTGAAACTCTGGTAGACCTTTCATTTTTGATAGAGTACCAATTGAACTACTTCTGATATTGTATATATTATTAGGATCTCATAGTTAGAGCGTAAGTGGTAATTCAACAATCCGGGAAACTATGACGAAACCCTTGGTGAAAATCTCAGATAAATAAATTTTCACAGTTCTAAAAAAAGGTTATGCAGTCGTTGAATTTATCAAAAAAGTATACACTGTAACTAAGGTACCTATATTTCTACTTCTAAAGAAACATCTCTATTACGTAGTGGATGGTTTCCTCTTTTAGTATATGTCCATTAAAATTCTATTACAATTTAAGTCTTAGTCGTTCATTAATACTCGAAATGAGTCAATAAGATTGGACTGTAACCACGGAGTCCCTCTGGCAATGGGGAACTTGGATCGTTTTTACCCTACATTTGTGATCAACGGTAGTATTGGTCAAGGTTAAGAGAAGAATTATCCACGATCTGTTAAATCCTATACATTCTCACACTGTCACAAACAACTAAAGAAAGGACTGTACTTTCTCACTTCCTTACGTCCCAATGACCCAATGTAAACCTATAAATTCCTATAAAATAGTATACCAACGTAACAATGTAACATATAAAATCCCCTCAGAAAACACACCGGACTTGTAACATATAAAATCCCCTCAGAAAACACACCGGGCTCTCCATAATCACCGAATTAAAAATAATACAAAAAATTTTTGAAAAAATTTTCTATTTTTTGTAAAAGTCCAGAATTTAACTTTGTAATTTTCGTCATTAATTTGAGCAAAATTATCCAATCTAATAATACTTGGGGTTTTAAGTTAATGAATTGACTTATTGAAAATATTATGAATAAAGTCATATAGAGTGTACGTCACTAATTTTAAAAATTGTTTATTAAATTTAAAATTTCTACCAGTTTAATCTCAGAGGTAATAATTTTTACATAGTTTAGATTTTCATTGCAGGAAACAAGGAACCGGATTCCCATTGATTTTTATTGTGTTGTTTATCATACAGTCCTTTTTTCTCCCTTCTTCAGATTATCAATAAAAAAAGTTTTCTCGAATATTAAGTGGATTTTTATGTAAGTGTATAAAAATTTTCTAACGGTACTTACCTCTTATTTCACATTACAAAGTAAAAATTAAGAAATGTGGTAGGAGTAAAGTATGATTTCTATCAAACATAACAGTAAAGAGTTGTTTTGACATAAAACAATGAAGGTCGAATTGGTAACATAGAAAGATTCCATATTTACATTCACGTAAAATTATACTAAGAAGTAGAGTGATTTATACTATAGTGGGATCTTTTTATTCTACCTTCTACGGATTAACAATGAAAAAGTTTAATTAAAGTCTAGGAAAACATTGTAAATTTTTTTGAAATCATAGTATTATCCTCAACAAAAAGTGGAAAAGAGTAAAATTTTTAAGTATCATCATCAAGGACAAGACGAGTTTCAAAATAAATAGAAAATGACTATTGAAAGGAAGAAACAAAATTGTAAGAAAAAAAAGGGTGAGTTAGTTGTTCCTGTAATAAAAATATTTCAACATAAATATCGTTATAAACAATATAATAGACTAAAAATTTACAAAGAATTCCACAACAAAAAAAAATTAGTAATAAGAACTATGAGTAAAAGAAAAACGGAAAAACCTTTACTGTGATTTTAAGTAATAAAATATACACAAAAAGAAGAAGTAACTTATGTATCATTGACCTTCAAACTCTGAAAATTGTTATCCTGAAAAGATCCTTTTAAGTAAACCGTTACATTATTACTTAATTACCTTATAAAGACAACTACTTCTCAAAACGAAAATGAATATTTACAGAACAAAAATTTGAAAAGTTCTAATTGGTATGTCTATATCAAATCATGTGTCTTTAAACTTTTGAATATGAACTACTGTAAACATAACGAATATAGTTAACATTTGTACCTTTCCTTCTTCTTCTTCACGTTAAGATAACATAAGAACAAAATTGTTTATGAATTACTTACGGATGTTATACGAGAATCCATGCTATCTTCTAAGTTTTTCGAAAAAAGGTAGATTCATTCTTTTATTCTAGATATAACGAATAAATAAGTTTTATATCTCACATAAAATACAAAATTCACTCTATAATATACAAAATTCTCCTATCTTACCATTTTCAGTACAAAACATGAGAGCTCGAATGGTAGAATACGTCCTATCACTTATCCGTTAAGTACCTTTCTACTCACGATACTACCCTCTCTCTCTACCTCGTGTATCCCTTTAACTTGGGTCCCAGTCTCTTAATGTGTTCCTATGAACGAAGATTCGACCTTAAACTTCTTACTGTTTCATAATCTTCAGGCCTCATAAAGTCCGTCTTCGTTTAACGTACCCCTTTTACACCAACTGACTTCTCTCGTCCCAACAGACCTTGTGAGTAATTAAATCAAGTATATCGATTCTGTGTTTTATCCTTAAATCCTTCCCCGTCCCCCATCAACTTTTTTACCGTTTTCTATTTCGACGACTACCTCCGTATCGTGTTTAACACTCCAGTCGTAGTCAATTACTTTTTTTTTTTTTAGACCTCGGGACTATCACCGTCATAACCCCTTCTTACCTGTATAAACTCTCTGTAGGTACTTCATCTTAGTCAGAATCTCTTGTCTTCTTATTTCAAATTGTAGTCCAAAAACCGAACCTGTAGACCCATCCACTAACATTATAGTGAGATCCACAAGTCAAAATCTGTATATTTCAATCTCTATAGATCACCCCATAGGTTCTTTTCTATTAATCCTACTCAATACTCAAAAACGAGTCCTCTCTCCAGAGTCGATCTCTATTTCTAAACCCCCGGTCGTTTATCAACTTCGGGACTCTCACCTTCTCTGACAAGTCACACTTTACACTTCTTGTATCCCAGAGTCTCGGGGTCTCTATCCTCTTTTATTTTCTACACATGTTTTCCTCTGATCACTCTCATTGGTCCTCTCTTCTCCTTTCGGTCGTCTCTTACCACTGTCCTTTACACAAAATTCTTCCCCTTTTTTGTTGTCACATTTCACAATTATTCTCCAGTCAATCCAGAACTTTAGAAGACACATCGTGTTCTCCAATAAAATCTCAGTCTTGAGAATACTAACTCGTTTACGTCCTTTTTCTTTACTTCTTTTAATCGTGTCTTTTTACATTTACCGTCTAACCACTCCTTTATCCCTTCATCACTCTCCTTCGGGTCAACTTCCTACAAATCTACGGTTACCCTTCTTTGGTGACCTTTTACTTTCTGATTTCATCTTTTTACTCTACCGTTTGTCCCTTTTACCTCACTTCGGGGACTGAACTATCACCCCATAGTACTCTTAGTAATCTCTCTAACCAAAACCGGTCTTCTCAGGAAAGAGAGGATTCTGTACTCTTACGTACACCCGTGCGGTTCAACGAGGTCGGTACAGGTTGAGACGCCGTCAGACCCGGTGTCGGGCGGTCAGAGGAGACAGGTACCGTAAGAGGTCCGCTTTTATGACCTCACCCAACGGTACGGGAGGAGGTCCCCTAGAAGGGGTGGGTCCCTCTTTCCGGAGTAGTTAATGCAGAGGACGTAACGTCCGTCCAAGAAAATGGTAATCACGGTGGACCCTTCGGCTTTTGTACTCTGATCACCCTCACTAAAAATCCGCCTAGGTTTAGGAGGATTTCAAATATTAAATACCCCTCTTACAAATCCTATCATCTGATAAAAGATACTTAGTTCTCCATTAGATTCTCAAAATACCATTCATAACTCGAGACCTATTACAAACTTTATGACAGAGTTATTCATTGTCCTAACTTGTCGAACACTAAAAATAGAGTCAACGGTCTTACATTTCGAACCCTCTTTCTACCCGGTAATATGAATTATCATTGACACAAGTGGTTCACCTACATTGTCTTCCTTTTCTCTAGTTTGATTCTTAAATAAGAAACTCAACACTATTTAATGTACTAGTTTGATGAAGATTCTTCAGAAAAAGATTATCGACGTGTGTTATATCTAATCTTCTCTCCCGTCTTACCCCACACACTTCCTGGTCAACATTCTCTGCTAAAAACACCACTATTACCAGATTTTAATACACACTGATGACTTTTATTATTGTATCTGAGAAATTACAGTCACAACAAACTCAAGGCTTTCGTTTACACATGGAAAGGGATTAACTATGTGTCGACCTATATTATTTACCTGAAACCTCTGGAGACTTTAAAGTCCGGTCTTATTGGATCATACATGAATTTCGATGATAGGAGTATAATAAAAAGGATTTTACAATTTCAAAAGGTATTTTTAAGTTTTGAGTCCAAATGTGAAAGTTAACCTAAGACTCTACTGACTTTTATCAAGTCAAACAGTCAAAGAGACCAAAACAGTAGACAGGAGTTTTTACTGATATATATATAAAGGTGAGTCTTAAGACCAAAAGTGACTCTATACATTCACTACCCACTAAACTTTAATTACCATATGAGAAAATTGATGGATTTTGACTTTGATTGGCACGTAGGAAGACACCAGGACGATTACTTGTAAAATGGTATAAAAAGACTCAGGATTGAGTTCTATAAGAAAATTTAAACATACCAACTCCGTTGGAGTTGTGTCTTATAGGAAATTGTCAATTTTTATTTTAAATCTCAATGAAGTACATTGTAAGTCGTAGTACAATGGATTACCTTTAATACTTCATGATCTCCTCTACTAAAAGACTTAAAGTAAAACTATCTTTTTACAAAGGTCTACTAAGTCAGTGAAATTACACCAAACGATGTGTTCGTAAGGTTTCAATGTAAGGTCCTTTTCGACCAGGTGGTTCTACAAGACACAAGTTTCACAAGACATCAGGTCATTGCAACACTTTACGAGTCAATAGAAAGAACACGAATGACTTAGTATCTCGGGGTAATCATACAATTTTGTGCAAGAGGTTTGAAATACAGGGTATCTTGTATCAAACGTACGATTCAGCGAAGTCAGAAACGTTGGGGTACCAAGCAGACAGGTACCCTAAGAGGTCCGTACTTATGACCCTACCCAACGGTAAAGGAAGAGGTCCCCTAAAAGGACTGGGGCCCTAGTTTGGTCACAGAGAATTTGGAGGACGTAACCGTCCACGGTGATCACGGTGGACCCTCCGGGGTCTCGTATCACAACCTTTGTGACGAGATGTCTCAAAGGACGATCCGAAAGAGACATGAATGACACTACGATGGTCTTTCTTACGTCCCTGATATTAATACATGCAATTAAATACATGATCTGAACGAGAACATGTATCTAACAATTTCATTAGTTTTAATTCAACATTCACGAAATGATTCTAAGTGGTACTTTTCTACTGAGATCATTTATTGTAAGTCCGGTTTTATTAGTGTAAAACTATTCAGACTAAATAAAAACATATCTAAAATAAAGTATTACTTAGTTCTTTCCTTTATCGTCAGTCAAGTCCACCGAACGGAGAGACATAATTTTTAGTATTCTTTTATGGAATGCTCAAATCCTTTTGTATGCTCTAGTCTCAGGGGAACTCAGAATTAATTTGGTGTGAGAATTAAACCAGTCTTGACCTATTTTTTCTGTATAAAATTACATTTTTTATTATTTATATAGCTGGACAAGAGAAAATGTACTCGAAATATAATGGTAGAACAATGAACGGTCACAGTAGTCATTTTTATAATTTTGACACTGGGTCATTAAATTTCGTAAGATTACTTTATTTTTTCCGAAATTATTTTACGTAAGACAAATGTTAATTTATAAAAGGGGTAATAACATTAAAAGTATCTCTGACTGATTTCTCTTCTCAATTGCAAAATTTCTCAAAATTATATCATTATAACGCAATACTTTGTCGATGAAACCATTAAGGAAAAAAAAGGACCTTAAAGAGAGCGTATAGAATATAGAGTAACGAAACAGTTGGTAATGTCTTATAAGATGAAATGATTAACGGGGTATAGAAAGTACCTTTTGATAAGGTAAACAAGTTGTTTATAACATATAAAAAGAAAACTAGATGACCCGTGACAATCTATCTCAATGTTTCATTGAGTCCCTTGAATCGTTTTTTATAAAGTTCAACAAAAAAGTAAAATTGTTGTATTAATCATTTTGAACTTCTTTCTATTAAACCAACTAAGTGGGATAATTACCTATACTTCATGTTGTGATAAAAGTTTGGTCTAATTGAAAGGTTTAACTTCACAGACCGGGGGTCGGACGGAACATTCATCAAAATAACCTTGTAACGGCACTAGTAAGTGAATACACAAAACAGATAACGACAAAATACGACGTTTTCGACTTAACTCATCAACGTTGTCTCTAGGATTTCGGGTGTTTCGGATTTTATAGGACTGGGAAACGTCTTTTTCAACCGACTGGGTAAAAATAACCATCTTAAAACTATACTACACTGATCTTTTTTTTAAATAACAGAAAAGAAAAACAAAAATCATTTAATTCTAATTATATAGGTCAAGAAAGGGTTTTGGATAGGTGAGGGAGGGATAACAGGTGAAGGAGAACGGTGTGTTAGGTCATGTAAAGACTGAACATCAATAAAATAAAACAAAATAGAGGGACCCTGTTCTGGACAGACATAGGTCGTCTCATCACGACCCCCTCGGTAGTCACGGTCAAAACAAGACAAAACATTTAGAAGTAAGAGAGGGACGTCGGAGGTCTGGACGAAACAGATAGACTCCATTCACCAAGTTCCCAGTGGGAAGAGAAGGAATTGGTCCACGATACTGGACAATCTCTAAATAAAGTCACGAAGTGTGGAATTTAAGGACGGAGAGTACAAGAGAAGAGGGGAAAATAGAAGAGATAAGTAAATCATTAAGTTTAAAAAATCAAGTCGGGAGGACCGATAGTATAAAAAGAGGAGTAAAAAGGATATCACTCGACTCATCAGACACTAATAGTATTATTTGTCGGATGACTTAAGTGGATAACAACTTGTTGTTGTTGTTTTTTCTCGTCTCGTCCATAGACTTACTAAAGTAGGACGGTACAAAAAAGAAGGAACAAAAACAATTAAAATTCGTTCTGGAACCGAAGTAAAAAAAGGGGAGGTTAAGGTAAAGATCCGTTGGACCTTTTAAGTAAACAAACGAAGAAACACACATTATATTTACATATCTTACGATCTGAAATCTTCGGTCATAGATATCTGTGGTAATTAAATAAGAAAGTTTTTAAAAACAGAGGACACAAGGTCCGTCATACCATCAGTATACCTTGCACTACCCCCTGTTTTGGTCTACAGTGAGGTAAGTACCAGTCGAAACAAACCTCTCCGTCTGTAAACTCTTTTTAATATGTTTAAAATGTTCAAGAATTAAACATCCACCATGATACTAATAAGGAATATGCCTCTAGAATAGTTCAGTCGTTTCATTTCCTTCTGAAGAGACTTTTTCACAGGTAACTTGACTCGACACTTCTTACTCATCAGTAGTTGATCCGGTTTGTCGTCTCTTACCCCTCCCCTCCGTACTGAAAGGTCCTTCTTTCTTCACTGATACTTTTTTTGTACTCCGAACCATAAGGAGCACCTCAATCTATTCTCCATTGACCACACAGAACTCAGTTTGCTCTTTTCCTCCTCGTACTACAGGGCACTTGTAACTTCTCATTCAGTTCCCATCTGGTGCGTCCAAGAGTCTTTGGTATAAATACAGGAAAGTCACCGACTAAAATGAGGTGGTCAGTCCGTTGTGGTCGTGGATAGACCCCTGAGATGAATGGGTTCAAGATCCTCCTGCAAGGTAAAAAACCACCGTTGTGGTCAGTATAGGTCAGGATATACCGGAGATCCATAAAAGGTAGACCAGGAAGAGTTACCAGAAAAAGTGTCGGAACCCTTTGTAAATACAGACTAGTCATAGCTAGACGTCTGAACGTCCCTCAGATCAGTGGAACCTGAGAAGATGTAGATTTGAGACAGAAGGGAAAAGTCCTTCTAAGGGTTCGAGACAAACCCAAGGAGGAAATAACGTCAGACCTTTGAGAGATTCGTCATTTGGTATCGTTTAAAATCCTGAATGGTGGAAAATATAGGGAAAAAAGTCCTTAGTGACAGTAGACATGAAGACAGTAGGAAATAGAATCTTTGTAATAAAGTACATAAATCACACGACAAATATTTCACTCTCCCGTCTAAGTAGAACAATGGAGTAGTACCAATCTTTTTTTATTGGGTCTAAGTAAAAAATTGTTAATAAATAGGTCGACGTTATACGATCCACTACTTTTATTATATGACTCGTTCTGGTTGTCCCTAAATATGAAGGAAGTTCGAACATAAAATAACCCTCCCACATTTTGTCTTTTGTATTCTGTCACCATTTTAGACACAATACTTTAATCCACTATGTTCCTCTAAAAAACATTTCGGTGAAATCCAACTCATGAGTCTTTTTAACTCTATCGATCTTATAGTAACTATTGACTTTGACTTATACCTACTCTCGACTGTCATACTTTTTTCCTTCCTTTCGGACCCTGAGTTTGAACTCTTCATCGTTGTACGTAATCGGTCCATCTCACCCTACTGATGAACTTAACTGTCCTTCTCCGTCTCCTTTTGGTCATGACTCAAAGTTTTTCTCTCTCATACAATGAGACGAGTCCGACGGTATTGTTTTGTTGTACCTGACGTACTGAATTTGTTATCTCTAAATAACAGAGTGTCAAGACCTCTGACGTTTCAGATTCTAGACCTCCCAAGACAAAGACCACTCTCGAGAGAGGGACCGAACGTCCTGTGAGAGGGTAAGAAACCACAGAGGAAGAGATATCCTTGTAGTCAGGATAACCTAATAACAACAACTACAAGTCAGTACAGACTGAGAAACGTTTGGGGTACCTCACGTCGTGTGGTCCGAAGGGACAAGAAGTGATAGAGGGTCTCGAACGAGTTTGGGTACAGGTAGCTCAGTCACTACGGTAGGTTGGTAGAACAGAAGGCAGTAGGGGAAGACAAGGACGGAAGTCAGAAAGGGTCGTAGTCCCAGAAAAGATTACACAACCGAGAAACGTATTCCACTGGTTTCATAACCTCGAAGTCGAAGTCATAGTCAGGAAGGTTACTTATAAGTCCTAACTAAAGGGAAATCCTAACTGACCAAACTAGAAGAACGACAGGTTCCCTGAGAGATCTCAGAAGAGGTCGTGGTGTCAAGTTTTCGTAGTTATGGAGTCGTGAGTCGGAAGAAATACTAGGTTGAGAGTGTCGGTATGTACTAATGACCTTTTTGGTATCGAAACTGATCTGTTTGCAAACAGTCGTTTCATTACAGAGACGAAAATTTATACGAAAGATCCAACCGGCATCGAGAAGAAGGGTCCTCGTTCGCAGAAAATTGAAGTACCGACGTAGTGGTGGACGACACTTAAACCTCGGGGGTTTTTATTTCAGACTGTGATAAAGGTGACAAAGGGGTAGTTAAAGGGTACTTCACTACCCTGTCCTACGGTACTAGAAGCAAAAAAGTTACAACTCAAAATTCGGTCGAAAAAGTGAGAGGAGAAAGTGAAAGTAGCTCAAAGAAATCAAGGAGAAGTGAAAGACGGTATTCCCATCACAGTAGATGTATAGACTCCAATAACTATTGCAGAGGACCGTTAGAACTAAGGTCGAACACGAAGTAGGTCGGACCGTAAAGTGTACAACATGAGACGTATCTTCAATTTATTCGTCCGACTGTTATATGTCGGAACTGGATGACGAAAGGGTTAAACCTTGGTCAGGTAACAAGGTACAGACCAACATTGACAACGAAGAACTGGACGTATGTCCGAAGAGTTCTCCGTCCATTCCACCAGACCATAAGGTAGAGAATTTTCTTAAAAGGTGTCAAACAACGCTAAGTGTGTCAACTTTTAAAACCGCATCAGTCACTTCATCTAAAAAAGACCTTAAGAGAACGAAAAGTTACTAGGTCGCCTACAACCGTTAAACTAAAGACCAAGGAGAGGGAAAAAATTTAGGTCGAACTTGTAGACCTTCAAGCGCTAAGTGCATAACAACTTCGGAGCGAACCTCTTAAAACTCGTAATGAAATGATCGTACACTTTACTCACGTTAAAACGCCATCAAACTTGTAAGAAACCGCAACGGCAAGAAACCCTAACCCTACTTTTGGAAAAGGTCAGGACACCGGTGACGATACAAAAGGTTTAAACGACCGTATAACTCACGTCGTGAAAGTGTCTTATTAGAAAATCTTAAACTATATGGAGTCGACCTTAAGGTAGTGGAGGTGATTGAAACAAGTATCACTACGAAGGATTCCGGGTGAACTGAAACGTGAGGTCCTACAAACCGAGGTCTACTTACTAGTGTAGTAACACTAATAGACCTAGTAGATACCCCAGCGTCTCTCAGTCTGTACTGACTTCACTGAATCGTCTAGAAAAAACATATCAAGAAGACATATAAGAACGGTGGAGAAGAATTATAGAAAACGAAGACAATTCAGGTATGACAAAGACAGGAAATAACACGGGTAGAAACGTACGTTACAAGGAAACCATAGATTAAAAGAACTTCTCTAGAGATCAGAAAGGGTAAGATAACAAAAGGACATAAAGAAACGTAACAAATGAATTTTTTCCGAAAGAATACTGAGGAAAGAATAGAAGCCTTGAAACGTAAGTCTACCTATATAGAAAGAAAGAGAGGAAACGGAAAGTGAAGAAAAGTGTCGAGAAACATTCAGGGGGAGTCTGTTGGTCAAACGTGACCACGTAAAGAAAAAGAAACCTTACCAAAACTAGTAGTGGAGGACATGTCACAGTGCTTGGAGGCAGGTATCAAGAAGTCCGTAAGATAGTCCAGATTAGGGAACTTAGATAAACAGTGAAGGTGACATATTAGTATTCCTTAAACTAAATCCAGTATAGACTTACCGGATTACTAAAAGGGATGAAAGAAGTTAAATTCAGACTTAAACCGTTATTCCTCAAGTACTAGACTCGGTGTCAGTCGAGGGGGCCAGAACAAAAACGTCTGACATATCTCGAAGAGGTAGAAGTCGACGTTTATTATACTAGTTAGACTAAAGTCATAACTGGTAGACCACTACAGGTACACATCTCAGTAGAGAACACCAAAACCTTCTCCACGAACCATACTGGTTACGCAAGAGAACCTTTTTCAGAGAATCGGAAACGGGACGAAGTAAAAGATCAGGTTTCGGTTTGAACAGACAATGAGGTGCATACAGAACCGAAGGATTAAAACGTAAGATAAGGGGATACTACTTTTCCTGTAGAAATAAACCACAAGTAAGATCTTCCAGAACATCCAGGAGTATCTTGGTAAGTTGAAGTCGAAGAAACCGTAATTACCAACCCCGTATCTGAACCTAATGACAATGAACTTACCAAACGGAACCTTTACTTGTCTCCAGTAAGACAACAAAAACTCTAACGTGGGTTCATGACGTAAATCCTGAGAACAACTGATACTCCCGATGAGGTAAAGAAGATTCCCTAATAACCTAATACCGGGATGGGATACTGAAGTAAAGTGGAATTAATGAGGATTTCCGGGGTACAGAGAATTATTATATTTAGACTCCTACCCCCTAACCTCCCCACCACCCTTCCCTCCCCATGTATTAGGTCAGGGATCGTCTTCTTTGTCGACTTTCACAACTTACAACAATTCTTCGGTTTTTCAGTTTTTGATTTCTAGGAAACAATCTAAATAATGTAACCACTGATATCATTCACGACCAAAGGACCTCATTTTCCGGACTTTCGATCCAATCTCTTCCAATTTCTTCTTCTCCATATCTTTTACCACTATCGTTTATATCCTTTCGAATAATTTCATTAGACTGATTTTTATAAGTCAAGTTAAGTGAATCAGTAAAGGCTGAGAAACGCTGGGGTACCTGACGTCGTGTGGTCCGGATGGACAGGTAGTGGTTGAGGACCTCAAATGAGTTTGAGTACAGGTGACCCCTCTTCCGTTGCAGTGGGGTAAGGTCCTGAGAACGGACCTTTTTAGGGTACCTACCTCCTCGGACCACCCGACGTCAGGTTTCCCAGTGTGTCAACCTGTGCTGACTTCGCTGAATCGTCGTCGTAATACAGGTGACTCAGCCACTACGGTATGTCGGTAGAGTAGGAGAGGAGGGTGGAAGTTAGAAAGGGTCGTAGTCCCAGAAAAGCTTACTTAGTCAAGAAGTGTCCACCGGTTTCATAACCTCAAAGTCGAAGTCGTAGTCAGAAAGGTTACTTATAAGTCCTGACTAAAGGAAATCGTACCTGACCAACCTAGAGGAACGTCAGGTTCCCTGAGAGTTCTCAGAAGAGGTTGTGGTGTCAAGTTCTCGTAGTCGAGAAACCACGAGTCGAAAGAAATATCAGGTTGAGAGTGTGGGTATGTACTGATGACCTTTTTGGTATCAAAACTGACAACCCTTTCATTACAGAGACGAAAAATTATACGACAGATCCAACCAGTTTTCTAACTCACTTCGGTACCAAAACAAAAAAAAAAAATTTATTACTCCCTGGAACGTGAACAAATTTGTACTACCACTCCTAGGTTTTATCCTCTCTACCAGACAATAAATAAAGGTGTTGTTACGATATAAAATGTTTGGTGTGGTTTTGAGTAATCGAGTTTCATTAATTCATAAATAAAGTGAGCACAGTCACTAACCGTTCACACTGACCTCCAAGAAACCTATAACCGACCCGAGGGAGGTCACACAACCCCAATCGACCGTTAACTCACCTTGTCGAATCGGGACGAGGAACACAGAGAGTATCGGTAGGTCGTTCGGTCGGTCCGTACAAGAATCCCGTCTTCGTCTCCACATTTTCACTTGCATTTACAGATCAGAGAGTTGAAGTCGATCGTAGTACAAACGACAAATATTTATCGTACAAACGATAATAGGGTAATTCGGTCACGTGTAGTGTATCCACTCAGTCCTACCCTCCCGGACCAGCTTATCTATCCCGTCTCACTTATGTCACTACCTACTTCTTGGCTTCAGTAATTAATTAGACGGCGTCTACCATATAAATTCTTTTTCCTAACCTTGGTAACTACTATTAGTAACTCTTCAAGGACTCTTCCAGATACCCTTGTCCCAGTTTTTTGTAAATACAGTATGGTCCAAGACACTAGAAGATGTCAATTAACCGTAATAAAATCTATTTGTCGAAGGATTAACGAAAATGAAAGTATAATCATGACTTTAAAAGATCAAATAAAGATTTCCATAGACTTAGTACATCAAAGATCTATAAACTTACGAATAAATTATATGACGAAATCCGTGTCAACATGATTATACGTTCAAGTGATTCTTTAAGTCCCTAGGGATGTTCTGACTCTTAGTGAAGATTTAGTGTATCGTTACGTTTGACAAGTAACTTAGGACTTCTCTTAAACAAAACATGGAAACTATACTGATGTCAAAGGAAGTAAGGCAAATCGATTTTTAAGTCCATCTATAGAGTGAAGAATCACTTTACTAATTTAAGATTTACAGAAGAAAAGTTAAAAAATAATAAAGCCAAACGAGAAATGATTAGTACCATCGCGATTCAGTCGTGCATGACACACATGGTACACAACTAGAAAATAACTTTTACATTAAAAAGATTTTAACCATCGTCATTCAACGTTGAGGTCCTAAGATAAGATTCTGATAACCGAAAGTTCCTGAACGAGAATTTGTGGACCAAGAAGACGAGGAAGTCTATTGGTACAGTTTTTTGGTTTTCGTTTAGGTCTTTTTACCGACTGAATAAGGGTGAAATTGTTAGACGGTTTCATAAATTTAAGTAATCATAGAATGGTTTTCCTTTAAAATAAGAAGTCCATTTAATGCCGAAAATTTTTGTTTGTTTATGTTGTCGACATGTTGGATTGTGAGTCTCTCAAAAGGTTGTTCTCTTTCCTAAATAAACCAGTGCAATTTGGAGTACCAAGTGATCACGTGGTACAAATGGACCGATGTGAGATACCGAAAAAATGTAAACTAGGAGAAATTCGGGTCTCTAAGTTTTAATTGGACAACATATGTTTAATGAACAAATCAGCGATTCAGTACAGACTGAGAAAACGTTGGGGTACCTGACATCGGGTAGTCCGAGGAGACAGGTACCTTAAAAGGGTCTTTCTTAGGACTTCACCCAACAGTAAAGGAAGAGGTCCCCACAGAAGGACTGGGTCCCTAGCTTGGGTTCAGAGGACTTGACGTCCGTCCAAGAAATGACGACTTAATGGCCCCTTTGATTATGTCATTTTTAACATTTTTGTCTAATATGTACATAGACGGTATCAAATAGGGGTGTGTACATTAAAAAATAAAACTAAAAACAATAGTTATGATTATAAGTGTACATAACTGAGGAATGACACACAGGTTAGCCCGTATAATGTACGTAAGAGATATGGTCCACGAAATAAATGTAGTTGAGTAAATTATTAGTGTAATGGGAATTCTACACCATAAGATAGAAGTGATAGGTCAATTTAACTTTGAATCTCCGATTCCTCACATGTGAGTCGTCCACTCACTAAACTAAATCCTAGTCTTGAGTCCTAGATTTTAGAGGGAGACAGGGTTAAAGGATTTTAAGAGTAGGGATTTCTGGATAAAGTTTACAATTAGGTAAAGATCTTAATGAGAAAGGGAAGAGACATTAGGGAAACAGGAATCAATGAGGAAAATGAAAATGATGAAACTTAAGACCATTAAATACTTATGAGGGAGGAGGGACGGGGGGTGGGTGGGTGGTGGAGGAATGGTTCGACGTTTTGGGAAATTTTGTCTATGATCGTGTGTGAAAATATAAGGATTATATAATCCATCTATAACAATTCCTAAATTGAAATGAATGGTCGTCTGGACCTACCACTTGTTACGGTCTCGGTATATCTTGACTTTGTAAAGAGAGACACCGTCCCAGAATATAACCGGAGCATCTTGGATTCTTGGTAGTTTAAATCTAAGGTCATCTGGTCACTGAAGTAAAAACATTGAATGATGAGTTTTTGAACCCTTATGTGAACAGATGAAGTACTTCCAAGAGACGAGATCAAGACGGGAAAGTACAATAAACCTGTCTAAACACTTCTATGGTCTGAGTTTCTATCACGACTCGACATTGTTGATAGTCACTTAAAAAAAAAAAAAAAAAAAAATGACTTATTTGTTACCTCCTGTGTTAAAGGTCTTCTTTTATTTGGTCAGTGGGTGACCGTAATTTATTTAAGTTTAAACCACCAAAGGCCTTGTCATATCATTGATAAGTTTAAGGTTTAGGATACAGTCCCAACGGATAGGCACGTATACCGATCTGAAGAAAGAAGGAAACTTTTCCATTGAACACAAGGGACTTTGAGTTGGATTTCTTGTGAGTACCACCGAGAGTACAGTCAGACACGGGACTGTAAAAGGAGACTGTGACTCTTTAATTTTCTATACTAATCGTCGAGGGAGAAATTTCTTTTAAGTACGACATTTGTATATCCAGAGAACCTATTCCAATACCGACATCTGGACTGTACCTTTAATTCATAAGATTTCTTTGTCTATTCATCCATCATTGTACTTCCCTCTTAGTACTGTCTTAGTGTTGGGTTCTCAGTCGTACGTCCGTAGTCTAGTATCCGGGACTTCTGAGTGAGTCAAAGTACTGGAACCCAGTCAGTAGAAGAAACTCGGAGTCACCTACTAACAATCTTGTCTTACTCCAGTCACATTCTTTCTGAACATCGTATTACGGACCGTATATCGTTGACGAAATATTCACTACAAAAATCTGAACAGAGTTAATGTGACAAAAGATGTTACACTGACTGAATAACAGACATACTACCTTTACTTGGTAGTGTATGGAGGTCATTATTCATTTTGTTCAAATTTAATAATCTCAACATATATACTTTTTTTATAAAATCTTAATAGACATTAGTAATTAGTAATTTGTGTTATTGATAAACCTAAGGGTACTGAATTTTTTAATAAAAAAGGAAAATATGAAAGGTTTACGTGTACAAGACATTTGACAATACGCCTACCACCTCTCCCCGAGACAGAATCCCACTCACTTTAATGACTTCATAACTTTTATCCGACTCGACAGATGTATTAGTAGCGTCCGTTGGAAACGGGAATAAGCCCGGACAAAGACTGCTAGATTACTCTCAGTCAGTTGTACGAAATTTTTGATATACCTCGATATCTGTTTCCATTTCCAAATCAAATTGTGATGTGTAAAACCACTTTCGCCCTCCTTCAATCTTCTCTCCACGAATAGGTTTCATTCCGGGACAGATATAGTTTATTCCTTGGGTCTACAATGAATACCGGACTCATTCCCGACACAAGACAAGAATCATAAGACATCTGGTGTCCACGGGTTTAAAACTTACAATGAAAAAACCATCCATACATAATTATTTGTACAGTTAGACATACACCCATGATTGTAAATCAAGAAAAAGAACTGACTATAAAAGAAGGGTACGTAAACATATCAAAAGACGTGGAGATCTCAAACACAAGGGTTTAAACCTCAAATGAGAGATTTTTTCATTGAAATTTTTAAACAGAAATTCATAACTTTTCCTGTTATTATATCAATAACTCATAATGAGACACTACTTATGACACAATTTATCGTTTTTCTTTTTTTTTAAAACTGGTACTAAACAACTAGGTACGGTAACAAAAGAATAAACCCTCAAACTATGGACTATATGTATGGATGGTTCTATGGAGTTAATTATAGTAACACAAACATATCGAAGGAAATCAAAGAGTTTCTCCGTATGTAGTTTAAAACAAAACTTTTATGTTTATTTATAATTCTGACCGTCAGGAACCTCCTTCCTTTTTGTAATGACAGTAATTAGTATAGAGACAAAACAAAAATTTTTCACTAAATGACAAAAACTAACCATCAGAAAATCCGACAGTAAAACAAAGTATAGATAAATATTTTTAACTTTACAGTAAGTCACTTTGTTACACCCCCTTTAAGTCACTTTTATACTATCAACAATTTTATGGTAAATTGTCCATTTAGAGACCAAATACCTTACTGTTTACTCAGTCAACAAACTTCAACGTTCCTCCCTAGTCCTTTAACGATCGCTTCAGACCTACGACGACGGTAAATGGTTAAGATTATTCGGTGATGTGATGTGTCGAGTCGGAGGAGAAATGACTACCCGTCTTAGTAACTGTACGTCAATCTCTTTCGAATCCTTACTACATCGGGTTAACTTGAGTAGTCAGCACAGTTTACTCGATTACATATAGTTCGACAAAGATTTGTATTCCTGAGTGTAGACTTCTACACTTAACTGAAAGTAATTATAATACATTCTGAACCCTAATGTACACACAGTGCACACCTCACCGATCGATGGAAACCTGACAATACAGACACTAAAATCTCTTCTGAGAGTAGTCTCTCGATCATCTGCCCGTATTTCTCGTTCCTGACATAAAGTCGAGGTCGGAACGTTGAGCTAAAATAAACATGACATTGAGACACTAAGTGAAAATAGTAGAGAATACCCGAATGTCATATGGTCGGAACGAACCAACAATTACTTTACACTCTATTACGTACACTTACACGGATCTTATACCATCCGTAAGCTGTCTCCAATTAAGGAAAAACACAGTTTCACAGACACTAGGAACCAATTCAATTTCCTTTTCAATTTTCCCAACTTACGGTTCGAGTCATCCAGTTTATAGGACTCCCTATGACTACTTTAGGTATATACGATAAAAAACAGGTCCCCACAGACTCAGTCGAGAGTTAATGAATACAACGTAAGTCAAGTAATTCCGTCGTCCTCGATTTTTTTTTTGTTTTTACGACAAATCTCCAGGTTTGTCATTATGACTCAAAAGATTCCAACTAGCAAAGAAACTTTACTTTCGTTTTGATTTCACGAAATGTGAAAAGAAAAGGTCGTACGATGTTCACTTTTGACTACTCTTTGACTTAAACAGACTACCCTTATGTCGTTCAACGGGAGACTCGGGGTAATTCTACACGGAATTAGTAGGGGAACTCACCTTAGACTTCAACTGTCGTCGTAGAGATCGTTCGACATGTCAAGTATTGGTTTTAGAGTTTTCACTTCTCTTTATCTAACGTCAAGAAGAACGTGATAGGAATAAAACATATAGTTGTAAGAAAGACGGTTATCGTAAATAACTAAAACTTTATAAAGACCAGAACACTAAACAGATATTTTAGTAATAATTAGTAAAACTAATATAAGAAACATAAAAAATGTACAAAATACGGTCTGGTAACACCTTAAAACGTCATGTTTACCTAAAACTACAAAGAGAAAAATTACCATAAAACACTTAAAAAATGTGGGATTTATATATTAACAGGGCAAAATAAAGACATGTGTTTCAGAATTATATATTACGTAACACTTTAAATCTTCCGATCACGACATTTCTGAAGACTACTGGACTGGGTACTTGCCAACAGATTGTCCACCTATGGTTGATGGAGCTTCGTTTAACCATTTTCCGTTTTCCATAGAGAATCTTCATAGAGAAAGTTTCAATATATACATATCCTTTAACTAGTATCAAATAGTAGTTCACAAAGTAAGTGTCCCTCTTAGACTTGACTAGTCAATAAAGAGACATGAAAATTTGGATACTTCAGACACCCGAAATTTTCGTTACCGTGTTGACGTACAAATGACAAGTCGTATAGTAGACACGGAGAACGTCTATTCTTATGACAAACCAAAAAACATTCAATAGTCAAAACTTACTTTTTGCCATTTACCTAAATGTAGATAACTAAAATAACATAAGATCGGGAAATAAAATTTCACATTTCCCTACAGGATTTTACTCCTATTATAAGGAAATCATCACGTTTCGTATCGAAGTAGTAACCGAATACACTAACACAGATTTTGAACTTATCATTCTTATGAGTTTCAAACCACGAATAAAAAGGGTACGGTCTCTTTCGTTCGACACCATACCACCAGGTACATTCATACATTCTTATACCGACGAAGGGAAACCTATCGATACCTAATTTTCCCTAAAGCAAATAACTCTAAGACTTCTGAAAATGAATACCACATGGAAAATTCTGGAATAAATAGGGATGGATCGGGTGGGGGGGTTTAAAAAATTTACTGTCCCTAGATTGTTATTTCCGAATGTATTTCTTAAACTTCGTGTCCTTTTCTGTCGGTTGTCTTACTTTTTGTTAGTAGACAAAAAGTGACAAAAATATAGTGGTGGTATAGAAGTAAAAGGAAAAGCGAATTATTCGTAAGAAACATTGAAGACCCGAGGAAAGTATAAAGATTCAACATATTTCGTATATATGTATACATTGCATCGTTAGACCGGGTTTTTTTCGTGTCGTCAGAATTGAAGTCGAGGTAGTCTCTTGTAGTGGAATTTCTTTACCGGAGAGTCTTTATTTGGAATTGTTTTCGTGTGAATAATTTTATCTAGGTTACAATCCAATAAAGATAAGACTTATTATCCTAATAGTCTCCCATCTACAAAACAACCCATAATTGTGTTCCTTTCTCCTGACTAAACTGTCTCATTCAAAGAATTCAGTCTGTGCACGGTTAAAATAAGTCATTTATTTAAATGTCAACTTCTTTATCACGAGTATTTAATCATACATCACTTGAAGGACAGTGTAAGAAAAGGAAGATCATAAAAAATTAGTGAGTGTCATTTATAAAACAATATAGGGTTTGTGTCTTTTGGGGTAGTAATTATGTATATACACTTGTAGAGGGATTGGTTCCTTGGTAGTATTGTATTCGTTTGGACCCGAGAGTATACGTTTGTGAAACCCCTTTTTTTTTAGTGGGTATGTTCATCGTAATAGTTTTATAAAATTTCACATTCCTAGTGTTTCAATAGTTTTACCATTGACAACTTGAACCTACGACCCCTGAGACCAAGTAGTATGATCAGAAGGGACCTTGATTCGAACAAAGACCGATCAAACACCACAAAAATAAAAAGGAATGCTACAGTAAAAATTGTACACAAGACTCCACAATAATAGATAGAACCTATACGGTGTCGATTCAGTTCAAAGAGTTTCGTTCGTCGGTCGCTCAACAATGTGAATCTACAACGGGTATACGGTACTAAAATTTGTACTTTTAAGCCCTCTGAACAATTTTCCATCCAAGGGTCCGGGTGGAATAAAAGAATAATTTAGGTACTAACTAACTATCGTCTACCTCGTCATTCGTGGGAATATCTAAGTTATGTCCTATTTTGTTACACCTTAGCGTGTGGCCTTTAAAGATGTTCTTAGTCTGAAATTAAAAGTATGTTCCCATTGAAATAATTTTCGTTTCTTGACTTGTATTAAAATTTCCGGTAAAAAGTTTCCTGAGGTGGAGGTAGTAAAGAAGAAGATTGAACATAGAAGTAACTCTTTGACACGTTCCAATTCAAATGAAAAAAGATCACGACGACAAAACCGAGCAGAACCATTAGAGTAGAAGTAAAGACTAAGACCAAGACCTTGAAGTACTAGTGATTTGTCTACAACTTTATGTCGTTAAATTTATATTCGAAATTTTGGTCAAATAAATATTTATTTTGAAACAAAGACAGTAAAATAATCACACACTAACTATAGGACTAAGGTGACTCGAATTTTGATTTTAGAGTTTTGGTTCTTTGTGACTGGACCATAATATGTCTTATTTCGTTTTTTGTTTTTGAAGTTAAAGATATTACTTCGAACATTAATTTGTCCTCGGTATCGTTGACGGGTTCTTAAAATACCCTATGAGTTCATCACTTTTTTTATTCAAGATAAATAAATCCGTTTATTAAGGATTTTGTGATTTGTCGTTCATAGGGGTTTTCTATGAACAAGTTAAATTAGTTTGGAAATTTCAATATATGACTTTTATATATGTAAAATGGATACTTACTTACTTACTTACTTACTTACTTGTGTTCTGTCGACATTTGTAAGTCGAAGGTTGTTGCCGAATAACCGTCTTTGGTTTTTATTTAATATGGTGATTGTGGTAGATTTAATGTCCGTCTTAATAAGATTGTAATATTTACATCTCTTGGGTTTAGACTTAGAGTCATCAAACGGTTAAGTTTAAGTCTCTACAGTATATATGCACTAGAAAATTAATCTACTTATTTACCTTTATATTGAACTTTCTTGTATTTTTATTAATGTATCATGATTTTCAGTACAGTTGGTTATCCTTTTCGTGTGTTTGGTCTCCTTCAGTTTATGAGGACCTATTAGATTTTTCGATATGTAAAAGTCTAATAGGACAATATATAAGTGTCATATTCGTTTGATGTTAAAAAAATTGAAGATCTATTAAAAAAAAATTACTTCTACCCGAAGAAATGTATAAGATCTACATGTACCGTATGGAAAGTCTCAATCGGAGTCGAAGTTGTCAGACTGCAGAAGACAAGCAAGATCGACTTCGATAGTGAAAAGAGGCAGGAATTTCTGTCATATATTGAGTAATAGTTAACGAGTAAAATTTGGATAAAAGAGTTGATGGGTAGGAAATAAAAGGGGAGAAGTTGTGGGAAGGGAGGACCAGGGGTCTGTGGAACTATGTTTCATGGTTATGGTGTCTCTTTACCTTGGGTTCATTCTAATTTTAAAATGATTAAAGAATACATTCGAGACTGTTATCCGTTCCCTTTTCTACCTTTGACTCAATATGCCTCCGTTTAAAACAATTTAAGTAAACCCCTTTTCTTCGTACACTTTTTACGATGTATTTCTCACATGGGAAATACCGTGTTCCATATACATCTGGATTACTATTCCAATCTTCATATCTAATTCGGGTATTTTGTCCCGGATTTCTTTGTCTTGAAATTAGTCATTCTATACTAAAGAACATTTTATAAATTTAAAATGTTCTTTTATAAGTTTATAAGTTTTATAAGTTTATAATTTTATAAGTTTAATGTTCCAGTTAAGTTTACACACGGGATTTTGTAAAGTCTTATTTTAATTTCGGAAATATACGACCTCCTCCAATGTTTTTAAGATGTTTTTATGGTATGTATTTACTTTAAACTCGATAATTTTTTTATTCTCCACCTTAAGAACATCATATAGACTGATTTTCGTTAGACTAGTTCGGTTTAATAAGTCATACCAGTAGACTAACTTTAAAATATGGTATGAATAAATTCACTCTGAAAAAGAAAACAAAAGAAGGTTGTAACGCATAAACAAACATTTGAAGATTGTGTCAATAGGGGTTCTTTTGTAGGTTGTTATACCCTGATTATACCTTGTTATAGATCGTTAGTCGTAAGTTTATTGACCGAGGTTTTGTTATAGTACCGGTCTAAAGTAAATCTTTATTAATTTAGAATTATCTTTTCCCGAAGGTTTTTTTTAAAAAAAAAATTTACCAACTGAGTACTTACCTTAATAATCGTAAGAAATCAAACGAACCTACACAAAAGACTAAGAAGACATTGTTCGTACGTAACGAAAACATTATCCTTTTATTATTTTCTAATTTTTCTGGAACTAAAAGTCTAAAAAAAAGATTCACTGGGGATTTGTCAGTTGTAAATGAAATGAGGTTGTTTTGGGAATAACAACCTATAGGGAACCTTTTATTTAATACAACCCTTTTATACTTTATTTTCCTTTTATCTTCGGGTCTTTTTATGATCCTCCTATTTTTCCTGTTTTTACGAAATAGTACATTTCCTGTCTGTTGTTTGACTATTATATTTATTTAGAATCAAATTGGGTTTGTCGGGAAACGTTGTCTAGAAAACGTAGTATGAAGAAAGTTAGTTCTCGTGAACTTCGTTGTCTATAATGAAAATCTGTGTTTCATTTCGGATTATATTCGACTTTGTTTAGTTTTTCTTTAAATTCCTATACATTCTGTTACTTTTTAGAAATGTGAATGGATTCCTTTGTTTCATAAAGTAAACTATTGTTTTGACTTTTCAACATTTCAATCTGTTAGGTACAATAATGGAGACAACCAGAAAACGACTCACCTAAAGTGAGCTCAACGAAAATGAAGGAACTGTCCTCAATACATATGTAGAAATAAGAAAAGATAATTTCCTTTATTATGTTAATAAAAATTTTTCGGAGTATTTAATACTCGTTCAGTCACTGTTAGTCAGGGGTGTCGTCGATGACTTTTTACATGGTATTTATTTACAAGATTCACACTTGTGACCTTTTATTGGTTCGTTTTGAGAATCCTTGTATCGTCCGTACCATAATACCACTCTTTACATGTGTTTTTTAGATATGTTCATGTTATTTGTGAATAGTCATTATAATTATGTGAAAGGGTTCACTTAAATTAATCTTTTCGAAAAGAAGGTAAAGACTGTAGATAGTGAATCTACAATCTCCTCCTCTTAGAATTATGAGTCCAATGATATAGCAATGGTAGAAGTGAGACTTCTTGTCAGTATCGACACTACAGTAGGACACGACGATGTCGAACCAGTGATACAAGAAAGTAAGGAAAAAGATTGACTTAGAACTAAAAGAGGTTTCGAGAATCTGTACAAGATAGAAAATGAACGATATTATCTTTTTTTTTTAAAATACGTCGTAAAAAAATACGTCGTATAAAAAATTACGTCGTAAAAGATTGGAAAATTTTTTGATATATTACTATTTTAATTTCGTAAGATTTTTAAGATAATTTAAAACTTCCTTTATATATGAAGTTCTTTACTCGTGGTTTATGATTACATACATATTTAAATTATCTTACATTTAAGATGAAACTAATTTTTTTTATATATGTGTAATTCTCACTGATCTTTGATGAATGGAGGTCTTAGAGTAAGTTGTGTTGGTCTTCTAGAAATCGTTCAAGCGACGACTCAAGATTTCTTGAGTTTCGAAAGCATATCTGGGCTTGAAGACCACTTATACCTGTACAATCCTAGAGTAACGTTTAAAAGTATCGGTCTAACAGTACTTGACAATTTCGGACCGTTTAGTTCTCTTTTTATGACCATTTAACTTTATCATAGAAATATTATGTCAGGATGTATAGTAAAGGTCGATTACTAGAACAGTATTAGGGTTTTACAGATTTTGTTTTAATTGTATCAGGAGGGGTACACTCGAGGGGAAGGATATCATCTACGACACCATGTTACGCATGACTTGGTAAGTGAGAGGTCCGATGGTACTCAAAATTTCCAATTTCCAAGGGTCCCATCTGACTTGGTCCGACTTCTGTTACCCGAAACGAATTCCAGTGTGACGGAGGGGTTCCCGATTAGGTGTAAGTCATTGACCATCTACACATCCATGTTGTCGGGTCGGAATAGAGTTAAAGTCTGTTTCGTTTCTTGTTACGGTTAAGACTTGAAGGACACTCTAGCCGACTCCGGGAGTCTGACGTACTGTCAAGGTAGAGAGGGAGACGGGTTAGATAAGGGAAGTGAGGAGGTCCTACGACGAGTAGTCTCACGTGGGACTGCAGTTGTCCGAGAACTTCAGAAGACAGTGGGTATGGATCCTGGAGTCTCAATGGAACCTAAGAAGGTTGAGGGGGCGGAGTTTGTTTCGAGAAAGACGATCCGAAGACATGGTCGTTGAAAAAAAGATATAGTTAAAGATGATGAAAAATGATAATGAAAGATAAGAGAAAGATATTCGTAAATAAAGGATTTTGGTTAAAAAATTGACGAGAGAAATAATTATAAGAGATAAGGAGAATGGTTGAGTGGTATGGATTACTTTAACTGTTAGTTTAATTAGAAGGGTTATTACTGACAATAGGGTAATTCGGAAAGTAATATGAGGGACGTTTCTCTCAGTTGAGGTTTAAGGGATAGGATTACAAGAGGGGATTTTCCGGATAAGTCCTAGGAATCGACATTTCTAAAAAGGTGTCAAGGGGTTGTACTGAACATTTTGGTCGATGTAAACTAGTGGACGTGACTCAGAAAAAGAGATAGGTTTGGTGAGGAGTTTAGGTTTGTTTCGGATTCACTTAAAATAAGTCAGTCTAAATTTTGGTCGTTACGACTTGAATAGTAGGTTTGATGTACTTTGGACGGTAGAAGATTTCGTGAATCGATATAGTGACTGGGAATGATATAAAACAGAATTAAAAACATCAGAAGATTATTGTACATTGAATCATTGAGTTTACTCCATACGACAGTGATTTATAGTTTTTGATTTTATAGTTAATTTTGTCTTCTGGTTATGGAAGTTGAATTATACGACTGTAGACTTTATTAAGTATTGTGTAATTGAAAGTTATACCACTCACAAACCAGTTTACTATAATTTCCCAATTTTTGGTCGAATGTAAATTAAACACCCTCTCATACGTGATTGACATAGAAGAGATTTAATTTTTGTTTTGATTCGAAGTCCACTCAAAGTGGGAAACTTCAGGAGAAGGAACATAGTCTTTGTATCGTCCATTTAGTTATTAACTCGTGAGTTACTCGAGATGTATGTCCAGTAATAAGTCTTACTCATTGTCGGTCGTACTCCACCCCTCCCCTACCATTTTTACTACTTAACAACCATTAAAGGTAAGTCATCGTTTTGACAATCGTGAAAATAAAAATATACTATAGAGGGGTAAAGGGTTTTCCGGAAAAAATTAATTTTACATCACTTAAACGTTGTAATATAATCAAAATCCATGTACTGTCAATAAGTAATAAAAATATCTAGTATGAGGTAAAGTTTAATAAAATTTTATTACCGATGTAAAGGGACACGACATGTCATATAGGACCATCAAATAAAATATTTATCATCAGACACAGAGAATTAGGGAATAGAGATAAAATAGGGAAGGGAGAGGAGAGACTATTGGTGATCAGAGATAAAATATAGGTAAACAAAACAGTATAAGTAAGAAAAACAAACAATCTAAGGTGTTTATTCATTAATTGTCTCATAGACAGAAACAGGCTTAATAAAGTCTGTTTAATAAATTCTGTTTTATGGGAGATCCAGGTGGCTGTGTCAACGTTTTCTGTAAAAAGAAAAGAATGACAATACATGATGGTGTATGTGGTCTTTAGAATTCTAGTTATACGTCGGAGAGATAAAATTTCTTTGATAGTCTTCCTAATAAAATGGTTTTGTTGTCACTGGACGTACGATCAATGATGGGAATGGTAGGTATCCGATTATATGAGTGGGTGGACTATTAGAACCCTTAAGAACCGGACTCCTAAATTGGGTGAACCAGAACAGTTTAGATGTTCATTGAGTCGTTGTAATCACTATAGATAAAGTCGATCTCCTCTTCTACGTCCCCGTAACCGGTCACAAACGTCTCAACCTTCTTTCCGAAGAAGTTTTGTAAGGACCAATCAGGATAACTTTTTGTTAAGTTCCATTCAATCGTTTCTTTTTCGTTTACTAAGAAATTTTTGTTGTAATATACGTTTTAAGTGGGATAGTTCTATATCATGTACAAATAGATCCTGTCTCGGTTTATTAAGTCCATCTATCTTAGATCCATTTAAGAAGAGTAAATGGTGACTTCTTTTTCTTTTGATTGTCGTTTTATGATATTTATACTGAGTACTCCTCGGACCTAAGTTAAAGTTCGATCTGAAACCAAATAGTTATACTGATTTATGGACGAACGTATTCGTTTGTACCCCTTCTTGTGAGGATCCGTTACAGCTTCAGCTTGTAGGAGAAGTCAGTGTCCTAACATGGTATTGTTCTGTTCTACTCTTTCTTAGGACGACGACTGGTTTTCAGGTCTCTTGTAGTCGAACCGATCAGGAAGACGTCGAGGACAGGACTCAAGTCTGTGGATAATTTTTGCTGAAAGTAATCTTCTTTTAAAAATAAACATAATTATGAAGGGAAAATCCGGAATGTAACATCGGGTAGGATGTCATGAAAATATATTTAAATAGGTTTTCATAAGTACAATAATACTAATAAATTTCCATGTATTCTCCTAAAATAAAGAAGAAAAATCCAATTCCGATACACTGCTTGATAATCAGATCGATATTTAAGGGAAAGTTGAGAAGTCTTCTTGTTTTTCTTGGTTTTCCATTATGACACTTTGGTCTTTGGTTTTGGTATACATAATTTGTTAATAGTACCACGATTCTATATCTTTTGAAAGTTGTTGTCAGAGATGGTAGTCTCTGCCACAGATATTTACTTTCAAGGTGTCCGTCCTCACCGTTATACACACTTATTGTCCATTTTACACTTATCTTTCATGTGTTTTTCTTTTTCCGTAACGAATTTTTCCCATTGGTTTTGTTTTGATCTCTTTTTTTACTTTTTCTCCATCACCATAAGTTTGTCTCTATGTCAATACTTTCTCATCATCAAATTTTATGACCGATAACTCGGACTTAATCTAAGTTCGGAGACTATGAAGGATCAACGTACTAGACTAGAATACGCATAATGAATTGAAGAAACACGGAGTGAAAAAAGTATATATTTTTTACCCTATTGTCTTCATGAATGTTGTTTTTTGTTTCTTATATACATTTTGAGAATCTTCACGGTAGGTGTGTCATTTGGGAATTGTTTACAGTCACTAATAAGAATGATGTCTATCTTTCATTCAAAAGAATCGTTAGTCTAATCTCTCTGGAACTTTCAATCCATTTCTTTAAGTGGGAGTTACTCCATCCTATAGCAACTTCTAAAAACTTTCTCATGAATCTGTTTACTCTAAAGTTTTTTTATTACAACTGTCCAGTATCTAATAAATTGATCTAAGACACTACATATACGTCTGATGTAGTATGCTTTACAACCCGACCTACTTCGTGTTCGACCCTAGTTCTGACGGCCCTCTTTATAGTTATTGGAGTCTATGTGTCTACTGTGGTGGAAATACGGTTTTTTTTTTTTTTTGTCTCCTTGATTTCTCGGTGAACTACTTTCTCTTTCTCCTGTTACTTTTTCGACTGAATTTTGAGTTGTAAGTTTTTTACTTCTAGTACCGTAGGTCAGGGTTGTGGAGTACCGTTTATTTACTCCTTTGTTACCCTTGTCACTGTCTGAAATAGAAAACCCCGAAGTTTTAGTGATATCCACACTGATATCGGTATTATAATTTTTCTGTTAACGAGGAACCTTCTTTTCGATACTGGTTGGATCTGTCGTATAATTTTTCCTCTGTGTAAAGAAACGGATGTTTCCAGGTATATCAGTTTCGATACCAAAAAGGTCATCAACACACCTAAATTCTCATCCTGGTATTTCTTTCGACTCGTGACTTCTTAACTGTGAAAACTCGACACCACAATCTCTTCTGCGCACTCTCAGGGAACCTGACGTTCCTCTAGTTTGGTCAGTTAGGTTTTCCTTAAGTTAGGACTTATAAGGGACCTTCCTGACTTCGACTTCGAGGTTATCAAACGGGTTGACTACGTTTCTGGACTGAGTGACCTTTTCTGGGACTACGACCCTTTCTGACTTTCGTCCTCCTCTTCTCCTATTGTCTCCTACTCTACCAACCTACCGTAGTGACTAAGTTACCTGTACTCGAACTCGTTCGAGGTCCTCAGCCACTACCTGTCCCTTCGGACCACACGACGTCAGGTATCCCAGTGTTTCTCAGTCTGTGCTGTCTCGTTGACTTGTTGTTACAACTGTCCGGTATTAGGCCCTTACTTTTTGTTCAGATTTGATCTTCCCTGTCTTCCCTTTTGTGACCTTACTCTTTTATGTCTTTAATAAAGTCTTTAAAAAAATTTTGAGTTTTTACTTCTCTTTTTATATCTCCAACTATTCTAATTATTCACGGTCTCATGACCGTCCAAGAAAGGTGTGTGTTTGAGTAAATCCCGAGTTTTGTTGGTACTCCCGTCTCTGAAACAAGGTGGGTCGTGACATGAGAGTTCTGGCATATCAATGACCGTGTATTTATCGACAGTTTATGAACAACTGATTTAATTTCTTGGTCGGACTTATTTGTAGTAAAAAGGGTAAAGTTTCTATTTCTTTGTCAGGTCTCTGTTATAGAATAACTTCTAAGTTTCTACAATGGTCTTGTGTTCAGACATTCAGAGGTTAAGGTTTCCGACGTACGGAAAGTAGAAAAATTTTAAAGATTGTATCCTTAAACTTAACCCTGTTCTGACGTCCAGAAATTTCGTACATTTCTTTTGAACATATACCGGGTCTCCTGTTAATTCTTTCAGTTCTAAAAAATCACCAATACTGTTTTTATTTTAGTTTCAGTGGCTTAGATCACTTCGGTCTTTCTCTAATTACTTGGACATGATAAATTTTTTTTTGTTTTTTTTGTTTTTTGTTTTGAGTAAGTAGATGTCAGTTTGTCACAAGGACAAGGTATCAAAAGGTAGATGTGTTACAGTCGTTTGGGTGTCGTGACCTATTCAGGGTTGTTCTTCAGTCAGAATAGTGAACCGATCATTGAATTTTGAATTCTTTTATGATTATTCCTGAATAAAGGTGGTTAAATATCAGTTTTACACTACAGTTTTTGACAATGTAATTTATAATTAAAATTTTTCCAGTTGAGTAGTTTTTCTTTGAATATTTTGTCTCGGGGTTTTATAGACCTTATGTAACTACCTTGACATCCGTCTTCTGTCGAGCTTTTATTATTGACTTCTGCAATTATACGGTGAAAGGTATTACTTGTCTTGTCGACCTTTCTGGTTATTCCTTCATCTCTGAATTGTGGTATTTGGATGGTTTGTATGTTTTGTGAGGGGGGTTGTTGTCATCTGATGTGTCAGAAGAGTTCACGTGACCTTGTAAGAGTTCTTATCTCGGACATAATCTGGGTTTTGGTCAGAGTTGTTTGAGTATTTCTTACTGTAGTTTGTTTCATAGAAGAGGTTGATGTTACCTTTTGTGACTTTTCGCATTGTTTTCTTTTGGCATTTCAAGTGTTCATACATTTAATTTGTTATATAAGAAGAATGTGTGGTTGTCCAGTTTCATCAGTAGTTTTACTTTTAATCTTTGATGAATTTATCTACTTATTTTTATTTTTTGTGTCTTTGAAAACTATACGTGGTTTCACAAGTCTCCTTTTAAATATCGTCATTTACAGATGTAATTTTTTTTTTTTAGATTTTGGTTATGCGATTGAAATGTAGAATCTCTTGATTTTTTTTCTCTGTCTTTTAATCTCCCTTTTTGTTTGAGTTACTTTGACCTTCAACCAAGAAACTTTTCTAGTTGTGTGAACTTTTTGGAAATCAATATAACTGTTTTTTTTCTGCGTTTATTGATTTTAGTCTTTACTTTCGTCTTGTAATGTTGACCGGAATGTCTTTATTTTTCCTAATATTTGTATTATGATTCTTGACTTATAGTTGTTTAATTTGTTGGATCTACTTTACTTGGTGTAGGATCTTTGTGTGTTTAACGGTTTTCCCGAATTTTTTATCTTTTAGACTTATGTGGTCATTTTTTTATGTATCTAACTTATTCATTTAGTCTTTGAAGAGGTTTTCTTTTGAGATTCTGATCTACACGAGTGACTATTTAAAATGGTTTATAAATTTCTTGACTGTCGTTAGAAAGAGTTTCAGAAGGATTTTTTGTCTTCTCCTCTTTTGTTAAGGATAGAGTTAAATACTCCAGTTATAGTGGGACTGTGGGTCGTGTGTTTCTGTTACGTTCCTTTGATATCTAATTAAAGGGAATACTTATGGTTACATTTTTTAGAAATGGTTTAATGATCGTTTAGTTTTGTTTGTTGTATAATTTTTCTAATATGTTGTATTGAGTCACTCTAAATAGGTTTCTTACGTTCCCACCAAGTTATATTCTTTTACTTCGTAATATTACATGGTGTCGTTAAATTTTTTTTTTTTTTAGTGTACTAGCAAAGTTGAGTGTCTCTTTTTAGTAAACTGTTTTAGTCTGTACGAAAATACCAATCCCCTTTTTTGGAGTCTCTTTATTTTTATCTTAAAGAAATTTTGCTATTTCCCGTAAATACTTCTTAGGTGTAATATCAGTTGTTTCTGACTTTTGAAAGGGGGACTCTAGTCTTTGTCCTGTTCCTACGGAAAAAATTGGTGACGATAAGTTCTGACATGTCGTTCAAGATCGGTCTTGTTAATCTGGTCTTTTTCTTTCTTTTCTATAAGTTTAACTTTTCCTTCTTAATTTCGACAGAGAAGTGTCTATTGAACTAGAATCTCTCCTTTACGGTTTCTTATTTGTGTGTCTCTTTGATGTTCTCAATCGTTTACTTACGTCGTTTCAACGTACTATGTTTGAATTTAGTTAGGTGTGTGTTTCTATGTCGACTCAAAGATATGTTGTACTTTCTTGTTAGGTTTGTTCTTTAATTCTTTTATTCAGGTAAATGTTATCGTGGGTTTTATTTTATATATCCTTATTTAAATTGGTTCCTTCATTTTTTGTACCTGGGTCTGTGGATATATTGTAAAAACTTTCTTTAGTTTCTGTTGGATTTATCTTCATTTCTGTAAACTTAATTACCTAACCTTTTGTAATTCTATCGTTATGACGGGGTTACGTCAGATGTATATAAGTTATGTTAGTGATAGTCTTAAGGTTGTCTGAAAAAACGTCTTTACTTTTTCAGTTAGGAGTTTAAGTATTCTTGAAGTTCCATGAAGTTTATCGGTTTTGTTATGACTTTTATTACTCGACTTCAACCTTTTGAGTTGAGGGACCAAAGTTTTGAATGATACTTCAATGTACTTAGTTCTCTCAAACCATGACCGAGTCCTACCTGTCTGTTACTTTTTCTTACCTCTTAGGTCTTTATTTGGGTATATGACTACTAGTTAACTGAGAGACTAGGAGGTGTTACCACGATTTTGTTAAGTCATCCTTTTCTTATTAGAGAAGTTGATTACCACGACTCTGTTGACCTACGGGTGTCAATTTGGTTACTTTGACCTGAAGATGGAGTGTGGTGGATGACTCTATAATGGACTTTTACGTGGTTATGTAGATTTAGTTTTCGATTTCTTCATTTTGAAAATCTTCTTTTATTTTCCTATTTGAAAGTACCGAAGACTAATCTGTCACATCAGAATCTGTTTTGTGGTTTTCGTGTTCGTTGTTTTCTACTTAATCAGAAGTACCTTTGGATTTTGAAGTATTTTTAGATTCTTGTAATAATTGTTTCATTTTTCGGGTTAGATTTTTACCCGTTTCCTACACTTATCTATAAAGAGATTTGTTCCGTATGTTTATCGGTTTTCCGTGTCCCTCTATGAGTAGTGATCAGTAATCCCACTAAATTAAGTTTTGATGTCACTCCACGGTTAGGTTAGATGATTTTATCGACTTTTAAAGTCATTGTTAAAAGAGTATAATTAAAATCATTGTTTGTTATTTTAACAAATTTTATTGTTCACAACTATTCCTACCTTGGGGACAAGTAACAACCTGTGACCCTTACATTTCATCAAGTCGACGATACTTTTTGTCAAACCGTCCAGGAGTTTTTTAATTTCTTTAATGGTATACTTTGGTACTTTAAGGATGTCTTTTTTGTCTCCCATCATTCGAGGAATTATATCCGCTGTTTTCGTTTTTATTTGTTCACCCTGATATAGTTTGACTTTTAGTAGAGGTGTCGTTTTCTTTAGTAGTTGTTTTAATTTTCTGTTGGATACCTTACCCTCTTTTATAAGTGTTTAATATATAGACTATTTCCTAATTATAGGTTTTAAGATACATTTCTTGAGATGATGTTGAGTTATCGTTTTGGTTGTTAAACTAATTAACAACAAGGGACCACCAGACGGAAGGGTCGCCGATTCAGGTCAACAGTTCTGAGGTGGAAGATGACGTCCCCCGCAACCAAGTTGGAAAGACTGAAGTCTAATATGATGTTTCGATATCAGTAGTTCTGGCATGACCGTGTTTTTTTTTCTTTATGTTTGTTTACCTTGTTCTGTCTCTCGGGTCTCCATTAGGGTACGTGGATACCTAAGGAATAAAAACTGTTTCCTCCTTTCTTATATGTTACGCCGTTTCTCTCAGAGAAGTCATTCACTACGACCCTTTTGACCTGTCGATGAAATTTTTTTTTACTTTAATGTTGTCAAGGATTGTGGTATGTGTTTCTATTCTGAGTTTTACCTAATTTCTGGATTTACATTCTGGTCTTTGATATTTTAAGGATCTCCTTTTGTGTCCGTCTTGTGACTGTATTTAGTGTCGTTCTAGAAGATACTGGGTGGTCTCATTACCTTTAATTTTTTTTTATTTGTGCATCCTGGGTTAATTTAAATTTTCGAAAACGTGTCGTTTCCTTTGATATTTGTTTCACTTTTCTGTTGGAACTCTTACCCCTTATTTATTGTCATTTACTTTCTTGACTGTTTCCTAATTAGAGTTTTTATATGTTCGTCGAGTATGTTTAGTTATTGTTGGTTTTAGTTAGTTTTTTACCCGTTTTCTGGATTTGTCTGTAAAGAGGTTTCTGTACGTCTACAGATTGTTTATGTACTTTTCTACAAATTGTAGTAAGTAATGACCTCTTTACGTTTAGTCCTGATGTTACTCTATAATGGAGTATCACCAGTCTTACCGGTAGTAGTTTTTTAGATGTTTGTTATTTACGATCTCTCCCACACCTCTTTTCCCTTGGAAGGACGAGACAACCACCCTTATATTTAACTATGTCGGTGATACCTCTTTTCATACCTCTGAGGAATTTTTTGATCCTTATTTTAGTGGTATACTGAGTCGTTAGGGTAATGATCCGTATATAGGACTCCTTTGGTTTTCACTTTTTCTGTGTACATTGGGTTACAAATGACGTCGAGATATACGTTATCGATCCTGTACCTTCTTTGGATCTACAGGTAGCTGTCTATTTACCTATTTCTTAGACACGAGAGCGTGCGTGTGCGTACGAGAGAGAGAGAGAGAGAGAGAGAGAGAGAGATATATATATATATATATATATTTTATATATATATTCATATACTACCTTATAATCGGTATTTTTCCTTGTATGAACTCAGTCAGGATTACTCCACCTACTTCGATCTCGGATAATATGTTTCACTTCATTCAGTTTTTCTCTTTTTGTTAATAGCTTATGATTACGTATATATACCTTAGATCTTTCTACCGTGACTACTTGGATAAACCTCTCGTCGTCACCTCTGTCTCTGTAATTCTTGTCTGAATACGTGTGCCGATCCACCCCTCTTCCTCTCCCATCTTCCACACCACTCTCAATGTACCTTTGTATGTAGTGGTATATATTTTATCAGTTACCCTTAAACGACATACTGAGTCCCTTGAGTTTGATCCCAAGTCATTGTTAGATCTCCCCACCCTATCCCACCCTCCACCCTCCCTTTAAGTTCACCCTACCCTGTACCCATATAGACCGTCTAAGTGCAACTACAAACCGTCTTTGGTTACGTTATGACATTTCGTTAATAGGAAGTTAATTTTTATTTTAAAAATTTTTTACTCGTCTCCTTAACTATTTGTAAAAAACTTTCTTCTATATGTTTACCGACTGTCCGTGTACTTTTCCACGAGTTATGGTGATTAGTGGTCCTTTTATGTTTTGTATTCATTTTACTCCCTTAAGGGACCACTAGGTCACCAATTCTAAGGTGGAAGGTTGCGTCCCCCGAACCTACACTAGGGACGAGCCCCATTGATTCTAGGGTGTACGACATACCACGATCTTCTTTGGACTTATGAAGATACGTTTTTTTTTTTTTTTTTTTTTTTGGTCGTTGTTGATTAGTATGGAACATGGTGTTCGTTTTCTAATTGAGTTTTTACTTATTTTTGGTTTTACGTTTTTGGATTTTTCTTAAATTCCCCTTTTTTTTTTTGGGTGGTGTTACTCTATAGTGGAGTGTGACAATTTTACCAAAATAGTTTTTCTGTGAACCGTTCCTACACTTCTTTTTTCTTGGATTCACGTTAGAACCACCCTTACATTTGACCACATCAGTAATACTTTTCATCTTACTTTAAGAAGTTTTGTCATTTTTGTGTTCATGATGTACTAAGTCGTTAGGGTAAAACCCCATATTTAGGTTTCCTTTACTTTTCTCTGAGAACTTCTGTATAGACGTGAGGGTACAAGTGACGTCGTAATAAATGTTCTCGATTCTATGCCTTTGTTGAATACACAGGTAATCACTTACTTGTCTCTTCTACACTCTATATATCATGTTATAGTAAGTCGGTATTTTTTCCTTCCTTTAGGATGTTAAACGTTGTTGTCCTGATCTGGGGCTCCTGTTATATGATTCACTTTGTCGGGTTATTTATGAAAGAACCATAGTGAATATACATCTTTAGAAAGTTTTTCAATTTTGAGTCTCCTTGTCATCTTACTTATCGTCAATGGTGTCTAACCACCCACCCCCGTTTATATCTCTCCGACCATTTTCCCACATAAAAGTCGATATTCTTCAAGATAATATGGAATTTTTTTTTTCTACTTATTCAAGAGCTCTGGTTTATATTTTATACCACCGTTTACTATTGTGATATTATAATGATTTTAAACGACTCTCTTGTATTTACAAGATTGAAATTTCTCTTTCTTTCCAACTCCTATATAATTCGTTAATCAACCCTACTCCTCGTCTTCGTTTTAGGATTTTGTCGTTTCTTCTTAATTATATACTGGACCATTGGGATGAAGATCTTTATATGAGTTTTCTTGACTTTTATCGATGAGTCGGTATGTATAGAAGTATCGTCGTGATAAGTGTTGTTGGTTTCCACCTTTGTCAGGTTTATAGGAAGTCACCTACTTACCGATTTGTTTAACACCATATATGTATTTTGTCTTATAATAAGACGGTATTCTTCTGAACACTGTGTTCAGTGTTGTATCTATTTAGGACTTTTTTTCGATTCACTTTCTTTCATCTGTCCTTCAGTGTATAAGATACTAAGGTAAATATCCTTGATAGGTCTTCTCAATATAGGTATCTCTGTTTTACGTTTCACTACCAACAATGTCCGACAATCCTCCTCTGTGACCCTCGTTGATGAATTAGAAACCCCTATATTTTTACAAAATTTTTAATCTCCGTCACCAACGTGATGTGATTGACAGTTAATTAATAAGTGAGATTTTAACAATGAGATACAATATAGTTAAAGTAGAGTTATTTTTAATTTTTAAAATATTAAATTTACAAATATCTACGAAATTTTTACATCAATTACTCATGGAATTCCTTTCTCTAGATTCGGGTATGGTATAGAATCTTGAACATGGGTGAGTTATATTCTAATAAAATTTAATAAAGAATTCTGAGAAACCCTCCCGGAGGGACCGTCAGGTCACCAATTCTGAGACAAAAGTCACGTCCCCCACCTCAAGTTAAGGACCAACTCCTTGATTTTAGGGGTACGGTATTATCTTTTTTTTTGTTTTTGTTTTTGAGGACCCATTCTTTAAACATTCAGTATCTGGTATTCTGTCTTTTTTCTACTTTTTGTTGTTGGAGGGTTATCAGTAAAGTAAAAACAAATGTGAAGTTAAGAGATTTGTACATTAAACTATCACCCTTTAATCCATATAATGTTCACTTTCTTAAATTAATACTATAAGTTTTCCGTTTTAAAATTTTTACGGTCGGTTCAAATTTGAAGTCGAATTTTTTGATTTTTCTTGTATTTGTATATGTACGATTTTTACTGGAACGTGTGATTGTCCCGGTACTAATAAAGAATGGAGTGATAGATTCTTTAGTCTTTCATCAAAGTCTTGTAAGAACCGATATCGACAGAGAAGAAGTCTAAGAAAGCTGAGAACGAGAAGTAACCTTAAATGAAGACGTGGAAGGAAAACTCATCGAAACTAAAAAAATCAAAATTTACCAAGTTTAGGTTTACAGTAGTCAACTAGTTTCTAACGGAAATTTCGTGAATAAAAATAACAGTGTAGTAGTTAAACGTTTTGGATTTAACTTTGTTGTAGGGGGTGGTTTTTATTTACTCCATGTGAAAGTAAGACAAGTGTGTTGTATTTTAATTGTATAGAATCAGATTAAAGTTGTTGTCGCAGTTCAGATGTATATTATAAAATTTTTTGTTAATTTTAAATAAGATTTCAATAACAATAAATATGGTACTGTGAATTTTCTCAATGTAAAGAAAGTCTTTTTCAAGTAGTCAGTCATTTTTAAAGGACTTGATCTTAGTTCGTCTTAATAAACAAGGAAAATATATATTTTTACACATATACAAGTTACTCATATACAAGTTGATACTAAAATAATACAAAAATTCTAGATCTTTTTGACAAGATAATATAACATTAACAAATCCCGGTAAATATTTCTGTTTTTATAATGTAGGATTGATTACTTTTCGTAAATGACCTTGTAGTCATAAGGAGATTCGATACTTCGAAGTAATTTCTATTGAAAAAAAAGAATAATCACGCTATTTAAGTCTAAAGTAATTAGTAGTTAATTAAAAGTAGCTTGACCTTCCTTCATTTAGTGTTTTGGGTCGTCAAACATACTCATAGAATTCAATTCTTTTGACTTAAGGATATTTGATTTAAATTTTCGGTACTTTTTTTATCTCAACTTATAAAGATGATACTTCTTTAAATGATAACCATACAAGAGATTACATGAATTTAAAACCAGTAACTATACGAACTGACTAACTATTCGATATGTCGAATCGGGTATCTTACTTTTTTTTTTTTATAGTGGTCGTCCAAACAGTTTATTTACTTAACTCTTTTTACCGAGTCTTAATGTCTTGAATTAAAGTTCTATGTAGATAATGTAAAAGAATACAGTTCTGAACGTTTACACGGTTTAGGTTTACGAATAAAGATTCTTACATGACAGTACTGGTAGGAGATGTTTAAAATTTGTGTGATGAGAGAGTTGTCGTAGAACCGAAAGGAACGGGAAAAGTCAGGAAATGACCGATCGTTGTCGAGAGATTTAACCTATAAAAAATTTCTTTCTAAAATTTTAATTCATTAAAGGGAGAAGACGGAAAGATTGTTCACACCTATATAAAGAATTTAGTCAAAGACGATCAGTTTGAACTAATTTTTTTTTTTACTAAAGAATGAAAGGGTTTTATCTCGAGAAAAGGGAATTAGATTTTAGAAGGTTACTATCGAGACTTTTATGGAATTATTTGTTGACTTAGACGACACCAATTTAAGAAAACTAACGTTTAGGAAAACTTCTAGATTATTTTCAGGTGGGGTCTTATTGTAAGTTTTGTCTCCGTTTTAAGGTATATGTTAAATAAAATGACGTAAACATAGACCATAGTGAGTGTAAAAATTACATGTTTTTTAATATAACAATAAAAAGTCTGTTTGTAATTATCGGTCAAGGACTTTTTTCAAGTCTCTAGTTTCAATTTTCAATTTTTTTTTCCAGTTAAAATTAAGGTGCTGTTCCGATGATAATTCTTAAAACTAAACTATAATTCCGTTTTAATACTTTACCAGAACTATCCCTTGTAAGTAAATAAAAAGTGTACTTGAACGAAAATCGTTAAGAAAAGTGATGTCTTTTAATATGTCCTCTTTTGTTGTGAGGATATCGAGACAGTTTACCCCCTATTGAAATCATAATTTATTGAAGGATTACGAGGTCCTGTGAGAATTCGTAATTTAAGTATAATGTAAAGAAGATTCTACTGGTTTTGTGAATAATAAGTACAGCAACAGTGTGACACAATCAGTGAGTTAACACGGGATGAGGAACACTGGGGTACCTGACATCGGGGAATCCGAGAAGACAGGTACCATAAGAGGTCCGTTCTTATGATCTCGACCCAAAGGTAAAGGAAGAGATATAATAAGTACAATATAATTGTTTTAAATTTTTCTAGTTTTAAGTGTAAAGTTTAAACTTTCAGTTCACGTACTGATATGGAAACCTTACTCAAGATCCGAAAAAAAAAAACGACGTCATGATCTTTAAAATATATTAACAGATTGAAATTAGAGGAGATAGTCGTAAGGTTAAACTTTTGTTGAACATTTAAAAGTCTTCATGAGTATTGCCATATATCCCGTAGAACTATTTACAAAATGGAGTAAAAATCTCAGTCTTTCGTGACATGAATCATTCGATCTGTATTTACTTAGGAAGTGATAGTTTACAAGATCATTCTAAAAAGAAGGTGAATTTTTTTTTTCATTACTGATCCCCAGTTAGAGCCTCTTCCGTTACCGTGGGGTGAGGTCATGAGAACGGACCTTTTAGGGTGCCTGCCTCGGACCACCCGACGTTAGGTACCCCAGTACTTCTCAGCCTGTGTTGACTCGCTGAAGTGAAAGTGAAAAAGTGAAAGGACGTGACCTCTTCCTTTACCGTTGGGTGAGGTCACAAGAACGGACCCTTAGGGTCCCTGTCCCCTCGGACCACCCGACGGCAGATACCCCAGCGTGTCTCAACCTGTGCTGACTTTACCCTAAAGAAACCTTTATTACTACGATTTCGACTTTGAGGTCATGAAACCGGTGGAGTACGCTTCTCAACTGAGTAATCTTTTCTGAGACTACGACCCTCCCTAACCCCCGTCCTCCTCTTCCCCTGCTGTCTCCTACTTTACCGACCTACCGTAGTGACTGAGCTACCTGGACTCAGACTCACTTGAGGCCCTCAACCACTACCTGTCCCTCCGGACCGCTCGACGTTAAGTACCCCAGCGTTTCTCAACCTGTGTTGACTCGTTGACTTGACTTGACTTGACTTTACTGAATCGTCGTCCCCAGTTAGATGTGAAGTGATGGGAAGGAGATGTTTCGGTTCTTTAACTTCAACTCTTGAATGAACAAATTAAAGAATCGTTTTAGAGAAACTTTTACATCCTAAAATAAAGGACCCATAGATATTTCGGTTATTTTAAGTGTTATCATCTACCCTGAGGAAAATCTTAATGATCATCTTAGTGACTACGGTTATGGACGACTAAATTTATCATTACCCTCTAAATAAGATGTAGAACCTCGTTTTGGTCTATATACCGATTCACGATATTTACTAAGTAGACCTGTTTCATGTTTTAGAAAGGGGGTCAAACTTTTTTTTGATATGTGGTAAAATTTCTATTATGCACTGTAAGGTTCAAAGGTTTTCTTAGAGTGTATTATCTTTAAAATGAGACTATTGTTCGTACCCGACTATTTATATTTGTTTTGTTGTAATCCTTAAATTAGGAACATGTAATTTACTTGACTAATCTACGCTTCATGAGGTTTTTTCCTTTAATATTGGTTTGTGACTTTAAAGACTCTAGAAATTTTTTTTTTTTCATACCAAATTTTAAAAAAAGGAAACTATGTTCAGTGTTTGTCAAACTAGTAAAGGTCTTGTGTACTGAATGGGTACAGAAGGGATTGACATACGAAAGAAAAAGAACCGTTATAGTATACGTTGTAATTTCCTTCAAAGTAAACCCGGATCGAAATGAACCTTTTATGTGAAGGGAGGTAGAGGGGTGTAACAGTGTTTTCCTGTCACACTAAGTACATCGTGCCATAACAGTTTACATCACCTTATTTTTTCGACGTTCCATAAAAACACGTTTAACGAACGGTTGTCCATTTACCCTCGTGAAAAGCACAATTGAACTTTTATTGTACGCTCTATAGAAAATCCTTCTAATAAAATTTTCTGAGTTGGGTTAGTTATCAACTTTTACTGTACACTGTATTAGAAAGTCCTTCTAATAAAATTTTCTGAGTTGGGTTAGTTATCGACTTAAAGGGGGTTCTAGTTTTTAAGGAACGACGAAAAAATAGGGTGATGTAAACTGTTCTCTACCTCCCTTCATATAAAAGGTCATTTCGATCCTGGTTTACAATTTTTGTCTACAGGTTTCCTCGATTTTTCAGTTTATGTAAGGTGACTATGTGATCTGAATTAGGGGAGAACAGATGAGTTGTCGTGAGTTCGTCGACTCGTGGGAGAGAAGGGATATAAAAGTGAAAAAACCAAAGTACACCCAGTAAGAGTGATCCCATTTGTCCGAAATTAAAAGAGGTAGAATTTTTTTTAAGTTTGGTTTTTGTGAAAAAAAATGGGGTATAGGAGAGAACGATGGGGAGGTAAAGACAATGAGGATTGTTTCATATTAGAACTTTCTTATCAGATGTGACCGATAGAGGTTAGGAAGAGGGTCTTCTAGGAGATGAGTTATTAAGAGAGAAACCTAGTGAGGTTATCTGAAACTGGAAGTGCATTTGATGAAAGTACTTTCAGTGGTTTGTGACGGAGTGAACGGTTTTTACCAGTTGGTACTTCAAAAAATATGGTTGGACAGTGTTCGTAATCGGAGTAATTTTATAGTAGAAGTGAACGAAAGATCCTGTAGTGTGAGAAGGGATTGATAGATGAAGTGGAACCAGAATTGACCAAGGAGGAGTAGAGGGAATGGAATTTACAACGGACTCGGGATCCCTTGATGTTTCAACTCTAGAGAAGAGTTTGATGTACGTAAACAGTCCATTGTAGGTTTGAGATCCGTAGTCTATGATAATATCTTATTTCTGAGGGTCTAGGTACACGAGTCAGATCCGGACAGATGATCGAGGTTTGGGTGTAGGTTTACAGATAGGTTATGTGTGGGTGAACATACACTACCTGTCCCTCCGGACCGCACGACACTAAGTACCCCAGCGTTTCTCAGCCTGTGCTGACTCACTGACTTGACTTGACATGGAGGTTAAAGTTTGAATGGTACAGATTTTAACTTGAGGAACAGAGTGAATGGACGGTATTTTGGACAATAAGACAAAAGGAATAGTGTCCTTTCCCATTGAGGTAGAAAGGTGGATAAGACCGGTTTAAGGACAAAGGAAGGTGAAGAAAAAGAGTGTACTGTGTAGTCTAAGTAGTCGTTTAAGATGTCTGTAGCAGGAAGTCTGAATTTGATGGTAGTGAAGAGTACTGGGGTTTTTAGTATTGTGACCAGGTCCAGTAGTTATAGAGAAAGGTCCTAATAATGTTATGGAATACTCATGGGCACGAAGGTATGAATATAGGGACATTAATGATGATCCCTAGACGTTTGATACTGAGTACCTGGTTTAGGTCAAACGACGGATGAAAATTTGTCTGAGATTCAGTTCTTATTTTAACATGTAAAAATTTACCAATTTTTGATTATAGAGTAATACACGATTTTAATATACTTTAAATTTAAAGTTTAAGGTATTCACATTCAAAATGACTAGATGTTGATGTGGATTATTATATAGAGTAGATGTCTACAAAAGTTGGTGATGTCGTCCTGTTCTCAAGTTTGTCTGGTATTCGGGACGCTTCAGATGTTATAAATGAGAGATCTGGAAATATCTTTTATAAACGGTTAGGTACCAGTTTGATTGTGATATTGGTCAGTCTCGTATTGTTGAGAGATGAGTTTTAGAAGGTCAAGGAAGGGTAGAGTAAGTGACACTTCGATGTAGAAATATCTGATCTGTAGGGATTTCTGTACCTACAGTCGATGGATGTTTGAGAAAAAAGATGATAAGAAGGGAAACAAGTCAGACGGGATCGGTATACTCCAGGACGAGGAACTTGTACATTTCGTTTTAGGATGACGTCCCGGGGGGGCGACGAGAAGGGAGAGAAACCTCTTTTTTCTCTGGGTCTAGATGTACCAAGTAAGAGTGAGGAGAGACCATTACCGGGTTTAAAGTTGAATAATCACTCCAGAAAGAGCTAGTTTGACGAGGGTGAGGGATAAGGGTCAGAACTAAAGGAAGGAGACGAAAAAGAGGTAGACTGTATGATAAATGACAGATAAAAGGTGACACATAAAGGAGACGTTACAAATAGAACACAAAAAGTAATGGATAAAATAAGAAAGGATTCAATCTTATTACGTCCCGTATAATATACGTGAGTTATATTAAACGATATGCTAATTAAAATTTTATTGGAATTTATTAACTTAAAGTAGAAGATGTTTTTTTAAAATTATTATCTTTTTAGTTTTCTAATTTTTGACTCAAGGCTTTTCAGTAGGTAGTAGTAGTTGTAGTTATTCGGTACCTTATCTAATTTGAATATTATGATTGTGTAAGTCTGTATAACTCATAAATAAAGTCATTCATATTAGTACTAAAATTAGTGTACTATTTAGAATGGACGTCATCATTATGTTTCACAAATGAACGTTTTAGGACTAAGACGTCAGGTGTCGTAGGGTTTGTGTTATGTCGGTTTAAAGAATGATGTCCTACTTGTAAATAATAAGGTCCTTCTTAGATTTTACTTAATCTTTAATTTTATTAAAACTGATCTCCTTCTTTAAATTTTGTCATATAATTTTTCCACCAGTTTTACTTTTAAAGACATTCTGGAGTATCTAGATAAAAAAGGAGTATCTAGACATAAAGGTATATATCAGATAATTGAGTTTTTTCATTTAACAATTTTGTATTCTTATGTCAGTCTCGTTTTATGTCAGGAATATAAGGGAGGTGGAGGGGTGTGACTGAGTCACCGAAGGGTCACGAGTTTCTCTTCTATGTAGAGGTATAACACATCAGAAAGGGTCATGGTAGAGTATGGTGTGATAGGGAACGAGAACAAATAAGTTAACTAGACTAAAGTTACAGAGGGTTAACCACGATAGGTGATCCCTGTATTACGTTCAGTGTATACAGTAAAATTTAAAAGATTATCGGTGTAATGTAAAATAAGGTTTTATTTTATAATAGTTATGTACATTAGTTATAAATTTTTAGCTCTATTATAAAAATCGACACCAAAGTTTTTTTAAAATAATTTTTCACTATATTGTACAACAAACATGATTCAGTAACTTTGGGGTACATAAAAATGTAAATATTTATATATATGTAAATGTTATCAAAAATTATCAGTATCCAAAAATTATAGGTGTACAACGACCACCGATGTCATAAGTGTTCTCATTTAGATATGGTAAGAAGGGAAGGAAAAAGTGTATAAATTATACGGGTGAGTTTACAGTGGAGTTCTAGTGGGAGGTACTTGTCTACTTTGAGTAATAGAATTCAATTGTATACTGGTATTTCGAAAAGAAGTATCGTTAATAGTTACCGTATTCGAAAGTGAACAAATAAACTAACTACAGGGGAGAGTGAACTGGCTTTCTAGATGGTTCCCGTCAGATGTACACAAAACATTTAGTACATATGAGGTAGGAGTTATGACTCACATATCATGTGTTATGTGATATTATTTGTTATAATAAATATAAATAATATTTTAATAATTATAAATAAGTGAAAGTAAAAATTTCGTGTCATTAAGGTAATTTTATAATAATGAGGATATAGATTTATGGAATAAGATTTCCAGACCTTAGAAATCTGTCTAATGAAAATATATAAATTTTAGTAATACTGGTAAGTTAAAACATAAGAAATAAAGGAGTTATAACACAAAAGGGTGTATATATACAGATACATTAATGACAAATTTAACACATCAATTAATATAGTATTAAATAGTAAGAGGACGTTGTCTTGGTCTGTATTTCGTGTGTCGTCTTAAAATTTTATGGTTAAAAGTGATCTCTGTAGAAGAAGGAATTTTAATTTTGATTTAAGATCTCTAAATTATCTAGATCAAAATTAGTCGAGACCTGACAACATTTATTATTAGCCTAAAGAAATGATATAACTGTTTGAGTACTGTTAGGTTCCTTGATCTAAAATCTAGTGTTAACAACCGACAAAGAGTGATTAGGGTTCACTTTTTTGGAACCCCTTTTAGGACCTTCTCGAACCTATGTAAATTTTAAACGAAACCTATTCGTCGTTATAATTTTCTTATGAGATTCCGACGTACAGATTATGGCAGTGGTAATTGGTGTACACCGATGACTTATAAACTTTAAACTAAACAGGTCTAACTCTACACGAAATTCTGAATCATACTTCTTTTCTTATATTAAAAATACAACTGATTGACTACTTTAATATTATAAACCCCATATGACTCAATTTATTTAATTTTAATTAAAGTGTACAAAGAAAAATTAAAAATTTACGTCGATGATCTTTTCAATTTCAATTGTCCACCAAACGTAATATAAAGATAGTCTGTTACAACAAGATCCCGAACGTCTTAAATATAGGGAGAGGACTCGTTTTACCTCTAATGGATACTTCCCAATGAAATCATTTTTCAGAGAATTTATACGTCATTATTTGTTTAAGGAAAGTGTTCCGAATGTTACATTGAAAGAGTCAGAAAGATGTGTCATTCTAAGACCATGAAATTTATAATGTTAACATAGAGTCATAAGGAATGATAAGTTTTTTACTTCTATAAGACGTAGAGAACGGTCATATTTTATAAAAAAATTTGAAAGATTTTCTTATTAATATTGAATATATGGTCCAGGAAATGTACGTAATGGAATTAAGAGTATTATATTTCGTCGATGATGTAATAAAGAAAGTTGTATGGTTTCTAAGTTACTACGGTAGGTACCAACGTGGATATGGACAACTTCACCTGTAGACGAAGTTATCAAGTATCGTATTTTATTCTGTGAAGACATCCCAAAGTCGTAGTAAGATTTTGTTTTGTGTTCTATAAGACGCAATCATTCTTATATCAGACGGGTGGAGTGTTTATAAATGAAAGTATCAAAAAAACAGATTCTGTACAACAGAGATATGTGTAAGGGACTTGTTGAAATTGGTAAGTGTATTAAATGGTAAATACTCGATCAAGTTGACAAAAGATTTCAAAGTATAAGTATATCTTTTGACGGTATTCTGTAAAGGAGAATATGCAGGTTGTCCGAAAAATTTGAGTTTTACCGGTTTTCCCTTGATTAATAATGGGTTTAGGAAGGAGGACAGGTTGCAGGTAGTTATGACGGTAGATGGGTCCGTAGGTTTGGTTTTCTGGATCCTATATGAGGACTGAGTGACAAGAGGGACAATGATTAAGGTTTTGTACAAAGTTTAGGTCTTGAAGAAAGGTATAGGGGGTAGTAGTACAAGTCTAGTGTTAGTAGAGTTAGGATGTAATGAGATTCAGAAGTTTGATCACACAGACGTACTTTAATTAAAGGACTCATTGTCACTAGGAGTATTCTGTATTTAGAGTAAAAATCAAGATGTGGTACTAGAAATTTTCCAGTTGTACCAGTTTGTCTACGGTTCTCATTTGTAGCTGTAAAATTCTTAGTGACTCGATTTTACCTGTCCTTACCCACTTAAATTAAGTCTACTGGTAACATAGATGATGACACCTGTTCTGAGGGAATCTTCTTTACCTCTTCGGGAGTATCAGTTGTTTTCTTAGACTTTACGTCATGAACCCACGTTAGAGTTTTTACTGTCTTACTAGAACCAAACAAAGGTTCATTAGGTTCCGATACGGGATTGGTGATTGCAACTTCTTCGAATTCAGCTTACCAAGATACTTCTGGATGTTCTGCAAGATCTTGCTTGTGGTTTTTTTCTACAGGAAAAGAAGTATCCCCTGCCCTTACGTTTTCATCCTTCAGTTCTGTATGGACCTCATTGTCCGTTCAAACCGGAAACTGATCTTTTACTTCGTCCCTTTTCCGCTTCTCAAAAAGGTTCTCTTGCGTGATAGTATCATTTGTGGGAGAAAGTTTTTGTGTTCTCTGTTGAGATGGATATCTGTAGTAGTCTACCAACTATGGTTTTAGTCTAACTAACATAAGAAACGTCGACTTCTACCTCTTCGAGATGTGTCAGTCGTTTTTGTTCTGGTCCCCTCGACTGACACCGAGTCTAGTATTTGAGGAATGACGTTTTAAGTCTGAAGTGAATTTCTTTCATCCCCTTTGGTGATCCGGTAAGTCCATACTGGGTTTAGTTTGCGGAATACTAATGTGTCACCTTCACTGTTCATCTAAGTTCCCCAATCTAGACTATGTCTCACAGATTTCTTGATATCCACCTGCAAACATTGTGACATGTCTTTCGTCACTACTTTTGGTAGGGTTTCTTCTTCTTTTCGTTGTTCCGTTTGGCCAACAGACTCCGCCGGAATGTTTATCCACTCTTCGCTTTCCGTTTCTTTCCCTTTCTGTATTGGTTGACTTACGTCTCAAGGTTTCTTATCGTTCCTCTTTATTTTCTCGGAACAAGTCACTTGTTACGTTTCTTTATCTTGTTTTCCTGTCTTTTGTGATCGCTAGAGAAGTTCTTTTGACCTCTAAGTTCCCTTGTAAAGTACGTTTCTACCCATGTTATTTCCTGTCTTAACCGTTCCTGTATTGTCTTCGTCTTCTCTAATTCTTCTCCACCGTTCTTATTTGTCTTGATATTTTTTTTCCAGAATTACTGACCCTATTGGTGTTACCACACCAGTGAGTGGATCTCGGTTTGTAGGACCTCACACTTCAGTTTACCCGGAATCCTTCGTAATGATGTTCCTTTCGATCACCTCCACTACCTTAAAGTCGACTGGATGAATTTTAGGATTTTCTACTGTGACAATTTCACGACGTGGTTACAATCGTTTAGTCCTTTTGAGTCGTCACCGGTGTCTTGACCTTTTCCAGTCAGAAGTAAGGTTAGGGTTTCTTCCCGTAACGGTTTCTTACGAGTTTGATGGCGTGTTGACACGAGTAAAGTATTCCATCGTTCCATTACGAGTTTTAGGAAGTTCTATTGGAAGTTGTCATGTACTTCGTTCTTGAAGGTCTACATGTTCGACCTAGATCTTTTCCGTCTTCTTAGTCTCTAGTTTACCGGTAATAGGTGACCTAGTGTCTTTTTCGTTCTCTTAAGGCCTTTTTGTGGATGAAGACGAATAGACTGATACGATTTTGGAAACTGACACACCTAATATTGTTTCAGACCTTTTAAGAATCTCTCTACCCTTATGGTCTGGTGGAATGGATGGAGGACTCTTTGGACATACTTCCAGTACTTCGTTATCAATGTTGGTCTGTACCTTGTTGCTTGACTAAGTTTTAACCCCTTCCTCATGTGGATCCGACATATGACAGTGGGACGAATAAATTGAAGATGCGTCTCATGTATAAAACTTTATGACCCGGTCTACTTCGTGTTCGACCTTAGTTCTGACGGTCTTCTTTATGGTTGTTGGAGTCTATATGTGCTATGGTGGGATTACCGTCTTTCGCTTCTCCTTGAGTTTTCGGAGAACTACTTCCACTTTCTCTTACTTTTTCGACCGAATTTTGAGTTATAAGTTTTTCGTTTCTAGTACCGTAGGGTAGAGTAGCGAAGTACCGTTTATCTACCCCCCTTTTACCTTTGTCACTGTCTGAAGATAAAAGAACCTGAGGTTTTAGTGACGCTTATCACTGACGTCAGTACTTTAATTTTCTGTGAACGAGGAACCTTCTTTTCGATACTTGTTGGATGTGTTCACATAATTTTTCGTCTGCAGTGAAACGGTTTAGTTATTCCAGGTGGATCAGTTTCGATACCAAAAAGGTTATCAATACATACCTACACTCTCAACCTGGTATTTCTTCCGTCTCGTGACTTCTTAACTACGAAAGTTTGACACCACGACCTCTTCTGAGAACTCTCAGGAAACCTGACGTTCCTCTAGTTTGGTCAGTTAGTATTTCCTTTAGTTGGGACTTATACCTTCCTGAAGAAACCTTCCTGGCTACGACTTCGACTTCTAGGTAATAAACCGGTGGACTACACGTTTCGGCTGAGTGACCTTTTCTGAGTACGACCCTTTCTAACTTCCGTCCTTCTCTTCCCCTACTCTCTCCTACTCTACCAACCTACCGTAGTGGTTGAGTTACCTGACTCAAACTCCTTTGAGATCCTGTATCACTTCCTGTCCCTTCGGACCGTACGACGTTAGGTACCCCAATGTTTCTCAACCTATGTTAAATCGTTGTCTTGTTGTTGTACTAGAAACCCATTCCGTGTTAAAAATTTTCTAACGAATATGTTCCCGAATGTACTTAACCGGGAATTTTAAAAAGGGGGTCCAAATAAAAAATGGAGAAGGGTAGTTAAGATATCAGTGTACCTGGAATTCAAAAAAATTGTATTGTCCGTGAGAAATTGAAGATCCGGAAGTGTGTACAGTGAGGTAGACGGATATTGTAAAGAGATTGTTGAGTAACGTCTTTCTACTGTGTCTCAAGTCATTTTCGTGTTGTTTTGGGTGTACGGACCCAGACTTAGGACGGAGATGGTAAATGATAGATATATTGAAATCCGTTCAATGAACGGAAGATATTTTAGTCCTATTAACATGATTAAGGTGATCCAGTATCACTCTTAGTTTACTTAAGTGTGAGTACTTATAGAGGGGGGGAGGCTGTGTGTGTGTTTTCTTAGGACGTTGATGATCGAATTTTTAATAAAAAGTTTAGAGTTCAATTTGTAATAAGAAGATCACTTCAGTTGTGGTGTGATACACCAAATCTACGGAGAGGATGGGAATGGACCGATATCGTAAATAATGTGATAAGATACTAATATGACTTTGTCTAAGTATTGGGAATCTATCCTGTTTACTTGTGTATTTGTCAGTTTAGTTCATTTCAATTTGTCTATTATAATTAGTACTGTCTAGTGGAATCAATTTTAAAGAGATTAAGTCTAGACGTCAAATATAGTAAAAAAGTCAAAGGTAAAAGTTAAAAACGAAATTTAAAAGAGGAGTTTAAATTTTCGGGTGACTTAAACAGTTTGTTTTCTTTATCGATGATTGATACTTTTATGTTAAGTCCGTATAGGTAACCCTTCCACCCCACAATCTCGTCCCTTCAGATACCGATGTTGTGAGTTAGTGTATTGAGTGTTTTGAGGGGACATGTCATTTGAGAAGAGATAGGTCGAAAGAGAAGTACTCTTATTACTCTCTGGTAATGTCTCATGACTCTTCTCAACGGGTACGATATGTCGTCCAAAAATAATCAATGGATCAAATATATCATAGAGTAAATTCTATTGTTTCACTGAATCGAAAAAGATTTTGGTTTCTCATTAATTTGAAATTTTGTATACACATTGTCATCTGTAAGATATCAATGTACACATTGATATCTGTGAGAAGAGGATCGTCACCTTTCTAGTACTCAGAAGGTGAAAGTTTATTCCTTTTGCGTAAAAGGAAAAGATTTAGTAAATTCTGTTTTATTTTGTTTTTTGTTTCTCTTCCTTTGGTGACCTTCCATTAAAAGGAACCGTTCGTTCTTTCTGAGACCTAGGACGACGACGACGATTCAGTAAAGTCAGCACAGGCTGAGACGCGTTGGGGTGTCTGTCGTCGGGTGGTCCGAGGGGGTAGGGACCCTAAGGGGTCCGTTCTTGTGACCTCACCCAATGGTAAAGGAAGAGGTTACGTACTTTCACTTTTCACTTTCGCTTCAGTGAAATCTAGGATCCCTAATCGTACTGTTCCCTTGTTTAGTTTATTTCAGGATCGATATTATAAATTTCAAGTAATTTCGAAAGACTTCAGGTTTTGTCTTTCCTTGACCGTCTTTTTATATTAAAAGTATAATAAAGTACCATGACAATTTTTAGGGAGGTTTCCCTTATATAAGACCGTTGACTTAATCCGTTTGTTCCAAATTAATACTACTAATTATCGTCGACTTTAAATGACATTTTTCAATGGATATGGAAGAGATAGACCTGAAGGAAGTAAAGTACAACGAGACAGAGAAAGTTATCCAAATAAAACCGTAGGAGATTACGAAAATAAAGAAGAAAATCAAGACTACGAGCTACTTTTAGGACATTCCATTACGTTAAAAGGTTTCTCAGAAAACGGAGTTATTCAAATTGAAAATAAAGTCGGTAGATTCTTTTCTATATTTAACATATTTTTGGTTTGTTTTTGCTAATTATGTTTTAGACATCGTTTGATTTGTCATAATGATTGTAGAGTTGGTAGATGTTCAAATTAATCAGTCCGTGTATATCTTTTTCAACATCAGAAGGACTTTGTCTGACCTTTTAGAAAGTTGAGTGTATTAGACTATTGTAAAACTGTGAGAATATCAAATTATCAATTAGAGATTAAATTGAAACACTCTCTTTAAAACTTTTACATGTTCTTTATTTTCTGAACGTGTGGATGTAAGATCAGTTCGTAAAGAAATTAAATCTTCTCTCAATGGAATTCGAGAAAGAAAGAACGTAGTCGACCTAGTAATAATTGTGGTTGTCATTGTTACCCACGGGCTTAGAGACTCTATTAAAGGCATTGGACTATTCAATATTAAGTCTTATTTACAAAATTATACAATATGTTGTCTTTTACTGTAAGTGAACAATGTGTTTTGAGGTTTGTCATAGGTGTTAGAAAACTTTTTGTCTCTTTTTGTATATTCGTTTTTACCATGTGTAAGATAAAGGATCTGTTAAAATCTTTTTTCACTGGTTTGTTATGTAGACTGATTTTTGAGAATTATAATACCCTTCCATTTATCCGTATATCTGTGACTTCTATTTAAGAGAAAGTATGTCACGAATCTTTGTCCTTTTTTTACTTTTTTCGGACATTAGAATCCATGGTATTTTGATTTTAAAAGACGGAGATTAGGAGTTGAGGGAGAGAATAATTCGGTGTTACCCTCACCTTGTGTCTTTATTCTTATGAGAAATTAAGAAGGAAAGCCACGTGTTCCGTCTTACTGTCGTTTGATTTGTGAAAGGAAAGTCTCTGTGATCCGTGACCTCAACCGTCTAAGTCCTTTTTCAACGTAGGGATTACTTCCGTGTAATTTGTCCAGGACATATTGGTGATTAACAGTTACAACATCTTCCTTAAATATATAATAGACATATTCCTTCCCGATCTTTTCTGTTGGAAACTTCATTGAACACTAAATGTTAAAATGTTTTTAGTTACTATGTTCAGACAAAAAATCTTATGGGATCTCTTTTTACTGTCATGAACTTTTATCATTATATTAAAAATTTTTTAGAGAATAAATAGATTTTTTTATTTCTATGAATAAAAATTCTATGAATAAATGGTTCGTGAAATGGTTTTTATTTCTATGAATAAATGGTTCGTGAAATACTTTTAATAAAGTACCTTGTTATTTTTTATTTATAACAATAAGAATAAAACGTTTGTTTATTTTTAAGATTTTATTAAACCCATTTCAGTGTTTAAGTCTTTCACAGGTTACCCTTTACTTGGGTTTCACTTCTCCTTGAATTCTCGGAGAATTACTCCCACTTCCTCCTCTCACTTTCGACCGAATTTTGAGTTGTAATTCTTTTTATTCTAGTACCGTAGACCAGGGTAGTGAAGTACCGATTGTCTTTCCCTTTTCCACCTTCGTCACTGTCTAAAGGGAAAGAACCAGAGATTTTAGTGTCCCCTACCACTGATATCGGTACTTTAATCTTCTGTTGATGAGCCGTCCTTTCGGTACTGTTTGGATCTGTCATACAATTTTTCGTTTCTGTAGTGAAACGGTTGTTTCCAGGTGTATCAACTTCGATACCAAAAAGGTTATCAGTACATACCTAAATTCTCGACCTGTTATTTCTGCCGTCGCTCGGCTTCTTAACTACGAAAGTTTGACGTCACGACCTTTTCTGAGAACCCTCAGGGAACCTTTCGTTCCTCTAGTTTGGTCAGGTAGGATTTCCTTTAGTCAGGTCTTATAAATAACGTTCCTGACTACGACTTCGACTTCAAGGTTATGAAACCGGTGGACTGCCCTTCTTAGCTGAGTAACCTTTTCTGGGACTACGACCATTTCTAACTTCTGTCTTCTTCTCCCGCTGTCTCCTACTCTACCAACCTACGGGTCTCAACCCGTTTGAGACCCTCCACCACTCCCTGTTCCTTCAGACCACACGACGTACGTCAGGTACCCCAGTGTTTCTCAGTCTTTGTTGAACCGGTGACTTGTTGTGTTTACATATTTAAGTCGTCCGAGAGTTTGGATCGTTGGTGACGGATACGGTGCGGAAGGGATTTGACGCGGTAAAGTTTGACTTAGTTGTGTTACTATCCGTGTCATTCTCTTCTTTTCTTTATAAAAAATTTTACACACACACTCTCCCTGACCCAAAATTCTTCAAGTTTTCGATGTGTTTCTCTGTTTTGATTTTGTTTTCGTTAATTTCTGTTTCGGTTTTCGTGACTTTTCTGTTAATTGTAAGTCACAATAACTGGTTTTAGAAAATAAAGATAGTTGTTACTTCTTTTAATGAATGTTAAACATAAGAGAATAATAGTAGATATTACTACACCTCGTCAGAGAGTTGTTCTTTTCTTTAATCCCTATAACCCTGCCATCCATCTCATTCTTAGAGGACATTCTATGAGTCGTTAGCAAAGGATTTAAGTTCTTCTTGATAAAATTAAAGTTTAAAATTCGTTTTTGGACGTTGAAATAACAAATAAGACTACTTTGACTTAATTTTTGAGTATAAAGGTATATGTGCATTGTCTCTTCTCTTTGTCTCTGGCATGCATAAAAACGAATATATGAGGTATATACATAATATATATATTCTCCTTTCTTTTTTGAAATATATTATGAAATCTCTGGATCCAATTTATGTAAATTAGTATACCATTACTGACATAAAATTGTTTCTGATAATCCTCTCGTTCAATCTTGTAAATTAAATTTACATGGAAGGAGGAAGAAGTAACCATAGGTTTCTGAACTATTAATCTTAGTTAACAACTGGATACTTAAGAAAACAGTAGTTTAACGGTTATATCCTTTTTAGTGGAGAGACAAGAAGTAATTGTTGACCTTACGAAACTTATATTGATTTTGTTCGTGTTAATTATTTTACATCTTAAACAATGTTTTGTAACTTGTCGAGGGGTAATTCACTCTTTTCCCAGTAAAATACGGGAATAGTCAGGGTTCTAAATATATACCTGTAAAATATGGTACACTATGATTACTCTAAATCTTTGATTTAAGACACAATAACAGTACTTGAAAGCACTTGAATTACCGAACTAAGTTTTCTTGAACCTTTATATAAAAGTAATTTTTATGTGTAAAGGATACCCTTTAAAAGTTTTCCATGTATAAATATAGAGAATTATATTGATTAATGAAGTTGTAGTGATCATAAGAGTTAATATTTCAAGATTTAGATAAGAGGTTTTTATGTTAATAAGTCTTTCTCGGACAGAAGGGAGTAGTAGGAATTAGTAATAAAACAAATTTTCTTATTATCATATTTATTTTTAATGCAGCAATGAGTACTCCCGAAGGGAACACCGAGTCGGTCATTTCTTAGACGGACGTTACGCCCTTTGGACCCAAGTTAGGGACCCAACCCTTCTAAGGGACCTCTTCCCTTTCCGATGGGTGAGGTCTTAAAACCGGACCTCTTAAGGTACCTGATATATCAGATACCCCAGCATTTCTCATTGTTACTGGAAAATTTTTTTAATCTTTTTTTGTCTATCGAAACACTTAAACATAATGGAACGAACTCCCGAAAGGACCACCAAGTCTACCATTTCTTAGACGGATATTACGACCTCTGGACCCAACCTAGGGACCCAGTCCTTATAGGGGATCTCTCCCTTTATCGATAGGTGAGGTCATAAGAACTGACCTCTTAAGGTACCTGTCTCCTCGGACCACCCGATGTCAGGAACGAATCCCAGGAGATATGACAAGAATAAGATCCTATTAACGATGGTTCGTTCGTGACAGTTGGTGTGAAAATGAGACACACACACACACACACACACACACAAGTCAACGAGTCACCAAAGACTGAGAAACACTGGGATACCTGACATCGGTGTGAAAATGAGACACACACACACACACACACACACAAGTCAACGAGTCACCAAAGACTGAGAAACACTGGGATACCTGACATCGGTGTGAAAATGAGACACACACACACACACACACACACACACAAGTCAACGAGTCACCAAAGACTGAGAAACACTGAGATACCTGACATCGGTGTGAAAATGAGACACACACACACACACACACACACACACAAGTCAACGAGTCACCAAAGACTGAGAAACACTGGGATACCTGACATCGGTGTGAAAATGAGACACACACACACACACACAAGTCAACGAGTCACCAAAGACTGAGAAACACTGGGATACCTGACATCGGTGTGAAAATGAGACACACACACACACACACACACACACACAAGTCAACGAGTCACCAAAGACTGAGAAACACTGGGATACCTGACATCGGTGTGAAAATGAGACACACACACACACACACACACACACACACACACACAAGTCAACGAGTCACCAAAGACTGAGAAACACTGGGATACCTGACATCGGTGTGAAAATGAGACACACACACACACACACACACACACACACACACACAAGTCAACGAGTCACCAAAGACTGAGAAACACTGGGATACCTGACATCGGTGTGAAAATGAGACACACACACACACACACACACACACACACACACACACAAGTCAACGAGTCACCAAAGACTGAGAAACACTGGGATACCTGACATCGGTGTGAAAATGAGACACACACACACACACACACACACACACACACACACACAAGTCAACGAGTCACCAAAGACTGAGAAACACTGGGATACCTGACATCGGTGTGAAAATGAGACACACACACACACACACACACACACACACACACACAAGTCAACGAGTCACCAAAGACTGAGAAACACTGGGATACCTGACATCGGTGTGAAAATGAGACACACACACACACACACACACACACACACACACACACAAGTCAACGAGTCACCAAAGACTGAGAAACACTGGGATACCTGACATCGGTGTGAAAATGAGACACACACACACACACACACACACACACACACACACACAAGTCAACGAGTCACCAAAGACTGAGAAACACTGGGATACCTGACATCGGTGTGAAAATGAGACACACACACACACACACACACACACACACACACACACGTCAACGAGTCACCAAAGACTGAGAAACACTGGGATACCTGACATCGGTGTGAAAATGAGACACACACACACACACACACACACACATAAGTCAACGAGTCACCAAAGACTGAGAAACACTGGGATACCTGACATCGGTGTGAAAATGAGACACACACACACACACACACACACACGCACACACACAAGTCAACGAGTCACCAAAGACTGAGAAACACTGGGATACCTGACATCGGACGGTCCAAGGAGACAGGTACCCTAAAAGGGTCATTCTTATGACCTCACCCAACGGTAAAGGAGGAGGTTCCTGAAGGACTGGGTCCCTAATATAGGTGTAGAGGACGCCGAAGACGTAATCGTCCGTCTAAGGATTGGTGACTCGGTGGTCGCTTAGGGAAATTAAAAAATGATAGTGACGGATTAAATCAGTAAATGTTGGGTGTGGATCTATTGTAAGTTCTCGAATGGTCTTCAAGAAAAAAGGGGACACCTTGTTTTTTTCGATAAATTTTCGTTTTATTTCTTTCTCAAATTTATCTAATACTCAAATTTGAATGTGTTGATCCACGGTAATCCAATCTTAAATACTTTACTGAGTAATCTTTTCTGGGACTACGACCCTTTCTGACTTCCGTCCTCTTCCCCTGCTGTCTCCTGTTATGTCAACCTACCGTAGTGCCTGAGTTACCTGGACTCAAACTCGTTCACGGTTTTCTACCACTTCCTGTCCTTCGGACCACCCGACGTCAAGTAACCCGGCGTTTCTCAGTCTTTGTTGACTTGTTGTTGTTATATCTACTTTTTACACAGTAAAATTTGACAGTTGTTTTTAGTTCAATATCTATGACGTCTTAAGATATACTACTTATTTACTTTACTGAGTATTTTACTGTCGGTTCTCATTTATTTTCGAGTAGTTAGATGTCGTTATAATCCTTGAATTTGCATAGTCGGTGGAAAACCTTAGACCGTCCTTTGATTCGTTTTCGATGTTTTGACTATTAATAGTTTTAGATATTTAGTCATCTCAACGACTAAAGACTGTTCGATTTTTTGGAAGTGAGTTGAAACCTAGAGAGGGATGAAAAGGTAGGGTCGAAGTCGTATCGTAATTCTGAAACCCATAGTCGTTTTTATTTAAGTCTCATCAATAAAGTAATCATTAATGTTTAGGACTTGACGTATTTATCTTGAATTTTATCTGGGTCGTTAAAATTAATGGTACTTTAGTAGATAAGAGTTGGTAAAAATGTCCATTAGTAATATTACTTCTCTGGTGAGTTCTTTCAGAAAAAATTTTAAGAGATTCTTAAATATAAATTCGAAAGACTTTTGACATACACAGGAAAAAGGAATGAGTTTAAATTATTCGGAGTAAATTGTAGGGGTCAAAGAGAGAAATACACTTGTGGAGTTAATTGTCCTTTAACGAAGGATAATCGTTAACAAAGGATAATCACTGAGGGTAATCTCAGTGACTGAGAAGGACAATGTTTTACGGACTTTTAAACTCTAATAGTTCTTGGTTAAAAAGGTAAAGTAAAACGAAGACAAGGACTCTTTTGATAAGGATAGATTACTGTAACGAGATTTTTCTTTTAGTAGGACAAATTCATAATAAAGTTATTAATTTATATTAGAAATTTAGAAAAGTATTCACTTTTTTGTTCAACTAAGTTCATTTAATTAATTTTTCAATGTTTCGTTGTTTCCTATATATTTTTAGTGACTAGAGAGTTTCAGTCTTCTTGACTTGAGAAGTGTTCTTAATTAGACACTTCGTCAGAAACTCCTCTACAAAAGACAAACAATAAATTTATAAATTGTATTGGAGTATGAAAGAACATAAAGGAGTTAGATACTCGTAAATAATGAAAACACATTTGTACACAATAATTTGTGACGTAGTTTTTGGATAAGGAAAACCGGGAAACGACAAGTGGTCTCGATAGTGTTGTAACAATTAGCCGATAAACAACAACAAGCCAACAAGTAACACAGGCTGAGAAACGGTGGGGTACCTGACGTCGTGTGGTCCGAACGGGACAGGAAGTGGTAGGTATAGGGTTATGCTTTATTTCAAATTTTTTTTTTAGTAAAGAAAAACCTTGTAAAGTTGTACCGGGTTTGACGTAATATTACTTATAAGGTTAATTTCGGACTTCATCAATAGTGATTTTGAGATTCATCTAAGGGTGTAAAGAGCACAATGATACTCGAGTTCGAGATTCAGAGGTATGACCGGGTGTGAATTCTATAAAAATTCAAGTTACAAAACGTATGTTTTGAGTTTGTGTAAGAATCGAAACGAGAGATTGAATATACACCTCGGTGATATTCGTTTTCGAAAGGACCACCGAGTTTACCATTTCTTAGACGGACGTTACACCTTCTGGACTCAAGCTAGGGACCCAGATCTTCTAGGGGACCTCTTTCCTTACCGATGGATGAGGTCATAAGACCGGACCTCTTAAGGTACCTGTCTCCTCGGACCACCCAAGGTCAAGTACCCCAACGTTTGTCAGTCTCTCCTGACTTACTGATTGTGAAAGTGAAAGTGTTCGTTTTCGTATTAAGATATAAAGGTTTTTTTTCTTAAGTACGGGTATTAAGTATAACATACTTTTCGAAAAATTTTTTTTTACGTAGATTTGGTCCTGAAGGACCACCAGGTTACCAATTCTGAGAGGCGAAGGTGACTTCCCCGTGTCCAGGTGAGGGACCAACCCCTTGATTCTAGGGGTGTTCCAGGTCAGTTTGTTTTTCCCCGTGGTTTTAGTACTTCAATTTTTTAGATGTGTGGTTATAGGTATTTTTTATATATATATATTGGAAACCGGGTCCTTAAGGTGGAGAACCTTAGTTGAGATGTTTTAGGGTTTGTTTGTATTTTTACATTTCTTTCAAATTCTGTGGAAATAGTCACTTTTGACTTTTGTAGGATTTACAGGTAGTTAGTAGTTCTCTTCTCGTTTAATTTATAATGGTGGTATGATACTTCACTGTACGACAATTTTGACACTATCTGAACATACATGGTTATATATTACTAGAGTACATAGTCGTCAACTTTTTTTTCGTTTCTATACATATCAGACACAATATCAAAGTTTTAATACGTAAATTACACACAGAGATTTACGTCTCTTTCTCCCAAACCTTGACATACGGGGTTTGACAAATCTATAGTTGAGATACCTCTAACTCCTTAATCCTCTATTCTCCTTTGTAAATAAGATACATGAAGACATAAACTTAAAAACTGTTACGTAAGTACAAAATAACATTTCACTAGATTCATCTTTAGTCCTATAGTTTATTTATTTTCTATAAAACTTTTTCGAAAAATTGTTTGTTTTTCGGTTTGTCATTGTTAAAATTATTTATGATTTTGGCCGGTGTCCCTAGGTGGGTCAGTTAACCTTTTGATAACGAACGGGTACGTGGTCTAGGTCAGACAAGGAATAAAAACATGTCGTACTTTCGATTCTAAAAATGTAGAAATTTACTGTATGTATATTTATGTATTCATTTTTATACATGTACACTTTTAATGTACTTTAAGTTTAAAATCACAGGTATTTTCAATTACTTTCAAAATAGTCTTTTGTCGGTCTAGATAAGTATTGCATAAAACACCGACGAAAACGTCTCGGTGTCGTTTGACTCAGTGACGCTCTCTCTGTCATACCGGGTGTCTTTATAAATGATTTATATAAATGATGGACCGTCAATCTTTTCCAAACGGTTGTTTAAAGTTTTCCCTCGTGTGGTAATAGTTGTAATGTTTTTTACAAGTAGTAGTGCAGACTTGTTAAAATTCTTTTACAGGGTTTTGTATGACTGAAACCAGAAAATCATATGACTCGTCGTGTCCTATAAGAGATCTTTCAGAGTCACACGTATGGATAAAAAGGAACTGACAGGTTTTTGGACCTAAAATTGAAAAAGAATTAGTTCGTACCAAGACTCCCTCCCCCGATCTTTCAATTGTGTGTTGTTGTGTTTATGTTGTGTTCGTGTCAGGTTTCGTTTCCTTTTTTAAAATGGAGTCATTTATGAGACGTATATGATGTCCGAGACCGTTTTAGACGAGATTTTTAAGAAGTGGAAGAAGAGGAAAACTAAAGTTTACAAGTGTTTCCTGTGCGGTTATGTTTCGTTTAAGTCCTCAATTACATAGACGTCCTTAGTTAAAGGAAGTAAATTTTTCGTTTCTTATTTTCTATAGAATTATAGGTCATTTTTAGACTTGTGTTTTTTTTAAACTTGGTTCATCTATTGACCCTTATTCGTCGGAACTAAGTATTGTTAGTGGAGAAATTAACGTTTCAGTAATTAAATAGGTGGGTTTTTTATACTTCTATAAATCTGTTTTTCCTTTTTCTGTCTGAGTTTATTCGTTTGTATTATCCCTACGTACGACAACCTGAAAAGTACCATCCGGATTACGTTTGTATTTTCATTATTTTGTTTTGTTTTTTACGCTTCATCAGATTCCCCACTCAAGAATATATTTCTCCTTTTTTCTGTAAGTGGTCTCATTTCTTTTGGATTCTCCAGAGTCATTTTCTATAGCTATGTTAGAATTCATTACCATTTTTCCCGATGAAAATTCGTGTCTTCAAGTAGTTAATAGTATAAAGTTTATTACTTGTGAAATATATGGACGGTAGTGATAAAAATGTCTAAAGACAGTCAAGTAATTCTCCTCAGTGCCTTTTGTTCCGTAACTCTTGTCTCTGACGATGAAGTCTTCTTAAAAGGTGTAGGTTAGCTACTTCTTTGAGATTATATAAAGGAAGTCATTTTACATTGGTCGGAACCTCTTCTACGAAGACGTAGCGAACAAAGTGTCGTAGACAATTCAGTAACCTTGTATCCACTTGTTTCAGGGGGAGATCGAAGATAGAGGATATAAAAAACACGAAATTAATTAAAAATAGTCTAGTTACAATTGTAATTCAGCTGTAAATGATGTTTTTACTTTGGTCTGTTTCTGTTTTGTTTCGTATAATTTCTTTTTTAATTTTCTTGTTACTATAATGTTCAATGATACTAGGAATGAAAGTTCACTTTTACCTTTTCCAGTCTTGGTTTATATCTTAGTTTATGTATTGGTGATGGTGTCGGAAGAGAGTAACTCAAGTGACCCGAAGTCTACAATCAAATCTGATATATATTATAGATAATAAAGTGAACAACGGACTGAAGTACATAATATACTGACTATAAACATCATCACTTAATATATTCGTTATAGTGACTTTTTGGAATAAGAATCAAAAATTTCAGTAGGATCAATCATCAGGAAGTTTGAGTCCAAAAGAACAACACCGTTTTAATTCGGTGACCTCTGAAGAGTACCCCAAACCTTTAAATTTTACATAGTAAGGAGTATAGTAACGACATTCAGTTAAGAGGTTAATATTTTCTCTTTTCCACCCTTCGTCCCTTTAATGTGACCTGACTGGTGAAGATGAACAAAATCTACATGTCTTGTGTAAGTATCGTCCTATAAGTGTTTTCCCTATTCTGTCGTAAAAAAAAAAAATTCTCTCTCCCGACTTTTTCTCTAAGACGGGATGACGACTACATTCTATAGAAATATCGGAATTTGAGATCAAAGAGGTATATGGTTTGTGTCTTTTTTTGTTTGGTACGATGAAGATTCATGGTTCTAGAACTTTTTACAGAAGGTATGTTATGTGGATGTATTTGAAACTGTCCGACACCTTTACTATCTAAATGGACTAGATTAAATAATTATCCTGTGAGAAAGGATTTTGAAAATCAAACTGGAGTTTTAGATGATTTCAAAATACATATTTCTATAAATTTAATGGACTAGACAGTAACTCTGGAACAACTTCCTCGTAATGAGAGACTCGTTACCTGTCTCGAGAGTACACTTGGAAAAGTCGATTTTGGAAATTCTCTATTATTTTTTATCGGTAATTTGAGTTATATTAAATACGTAAAATGTTGATCATTATAGAGGAAGTGGATTCTTTTAATAGATGTTACAGGTTTTTTAATTATGGACCGTTGTGTAATTACGTTGTCCTAAGATGGATTTAATAAATATGAGACAGGTATTTTTAGAGTTAACTTCTTTAATGATGTACGGTTTATAAAAAGTTTCCATAAAATTCTTATACCCAAGAACAGAAAAATTCTTGTCCAGATGTGTTCTGTGACCTGAATAAATGGACTATTCGGTCGAAAGACTGTCAAAGAAAGTGTAGGAACCACGCGGGTTGTTAAAAACCGTTTCAGAAACGACTACCGCGTTATGTGCTATTGTGACGGGCGGATTGAAGACCTAAACTTAGTAAAAGTTAGTTTCATGGTATACGATTTTTATCTCATTATGTAAAATCATGTCGTTGTTTTATAAATAAATCGGTATCAGTATTCTATTGGGTATAAAGTATTAGAAATATTACTATTTTTACGATATAAAATCAGAATGTGTAAATTAAAATCGACTTCTAAGAAAAGACGGTTGTAGGAAACTTTTCCTGTCTTACTCTTTCGTCAGTTACTTGACCTGTCTTTCCGATTTTAACTTTTGTTTATTAGGATTTTTAGTACCTTTTAGGTAGTAAGTCTAATACAGAAACGATGAGTTCTAAATCTTTTTTCAGATTCGACCTTCCGTCAAATAAAATTTGATTATACCGAAAATATTTCTCCAGTCATAAAATTAAAAATTACTTGGATTTTTCTCTCTTGAAGCCCAAAACGACTTGTTTTAAAAGTAAAGGACATAAATTTATGAATGGAGATAAAGGAGACGAAATATTAGTTCATATGCAATTGATAATTTGTATATATAAAATGTGTAATAATACAGAAAGTAAATTATGGTTTTTTATGGTTGATGGTGCTCAATAATTTTAATATTTCGATCATTGTCTCTGTTTCTCTTTTTGTTTAGTCTTCTCAAGGGTTTTTTTCGGATCCGTATGTATCTTTTCACCTTATACTGAGAGAAACGTTCGTCTCCATCTCTTTCTAAAGAATTTATTTTGTTTCATGTTTGGTATTCTCTAACCATTAAAACTGTAATCCTTAAAAAGGTTTTTTTCTGTATCACTTCGCTCACTTTATTAGGTAGATTTCATCCTTCTAGATGTTAGGTATATTGGGTTACCGAAGGGGAGTCTTATATATTTCTTGAGGTTAATTATTCTATTCAGTTCTCTTTTTACTCGTCTTGTGTAATTGTCCGTCATGTGTCTTTTTTATTTTAACCAACGATTTATAAACTTTTCTACGTATTGTTACTGTATACTATGTATATTGGTCTATTTGTCTTTAAATTTTTATACTGTTATGGTTTGTAACCTTTCCTATCCCGAGTCACTTGTGAAAATATGTCAATAACCTTTATATTTAACTATTTGACAAAACATCTTGTGGACGTGGAATAGGTTATTTCGCGTACTGTATGTGGTTGTTCAGTTGGGAATCCATATGTAGGGTCTTTCTAACACGTGGTCTTGGGTACATATTCTTTCAAGTATCGTTGTTGTGATAAAATTGTTCCTTTTTTTTTTACGTTTGTTGATCTTCCAGGTAGTTATAGTCTTTGTTATATTAACAGAATATGAGTATGTCGTCTTACAATATTCAGTCGTTTATTTATATAGTTGTACCTACTTACAATCTTTATTACAACTCTCGTGTCTTTTTATATCATACTAAGTGTTTTGTATGTTTTACTATCGGTTTTGAATTGTAATAAATCTCCAAATATGTACACCAACCCGAAGGGTCCACCATCATTTCTTAGACAGACGGTTGTGTCCTCTACTAGGGACCTAGTTCCCTAGGGGACCTCCTCCCGTACCGTTGGGTGAGGTCCTAAGGACGGACTTTTTAGGGTACCTGTCTCCTCGGACCACCCGATGTCAGGTACCCCAGCGTTTCTCAGTCTGTGCTGACTCACTGACTCTTGTATGTGTGCACAAATTGACAAGTTTGTTTGTTTTCCGTTCTCTTATTAATTTGGTTTTAAGTTCTATTAGTAATTAAGTCTCCCTCTCACTGTCTTGACCTCACCCTGGATTCTATCCGAAGTTTCCATGACTACTATAAGAAAAAAAAAAAATTCAACCTACCACCGATGAACTCACATTCTAAAAAGAATTATATTCAAAGTTTTAGTATAATATATACACATGTATATATACTTGATATGAGAAGGTATTGTAGTATTATTCTTTTAAGTAGACGACTCTTAAATTGTATTAGTTGCTTTGACTTTTTCCTAAATCCCTCGATATGTATGGTAATTGGTGACCCGTAAGTAGTAGAAACCCTAGGACTTCCGCACTTTCTCGTTCTTGACGGACATAGGAATGTAAACCTTGAAATAGAAAGTTAGATTATTCGTACCGAAGTAATTAAAATAGTTTGTTTAGTAGTAGTTAGACCCGTAAAAGACCGTATAAAGGGTTCTCGAACAAATACTCGACCGTGCGAGATTTAGATTGACGTAACGACAAACGAAGTACTCTGATTTTGTCTTTGTTTAGTTTTACATAAGGTGCAATGTATGGTAATAATTGAACGTTTTTTTGGAACTAGGTATCCGTATGATTTGTGTGTAATGTATGGTGTTTCTGAGTTTTATATGTAACGGATTTCATAAGTGATTTAATGTTTTCGTATAAGGAGAAACATCCTTGAGAGTGAAGATTTTATCTCTTGGGTAAATTTTGTTTACAAATACTCTTAACCGAATCTTACTAGTAATTTTTAAATTACGTCTAAATGAAAAATTTCAGGTGTAAAATTAGAATTACTGTCAAAATTATAAAGGTAAAAGAGTTAATAGTCTATAAAGTAAGAGATTCTACGTGTTTGAGGATACCGGGAAAATTTTATCGTTTTAAAAGATATGATAAGAGGACTTTAAGATCAAAAGGATATGGAAATTATCTTTTCATTCGTTTATTAAATTTTACGGTGGTAGGAGGAGGAGAAGTAGTAAAAGGTATAGACTAACCACTTTACTTCATTGTTTGAAACGCCGTTTGAGATAATGAGAAAGGTGTCGACCAAGAGCAAATATCTGGTGGTATCGTATAAATTCCATTACTTGTTTGAGGAGTACTTTTGGACAAAACAGTAGGTGGACTTTCTCTTTTCTTTGGGAAGTTTTTGAAGTACCTAATTTAGGAAAAAAGAGTTGTAATGAGATTTTGCGACTTTTGTGGTCGGGATGGTGTTTGATTTTAGTAATAAATCATTTGAGAGTTGATAGGTTTGGTGGTTTCTCCTTTATTTAGACGTGTTTAGAGAGAGATCTCTTTACATGAAGAGCGTCCTTCTTTTGTTTGCACTTAGAACTGTCACTTTTCTTAAGGAGGCTATAAAAAAAGTTGTGAGGAATTAAGAGGTATACTACGGAACCATGGTCAAATCATTTTTAGACGAAGAAATACTTGTTAGGTTTTAGTTATTGTCGTAGACGTAAAATGGTTCAATGGAAATTGCACGCATCCGCTCATCAGCGACGTCAACGCAGACTGTGAAGCTGGGATACCTGACATCGGACGGTTCAAGGAGACAGGTAGCTTAAGAGGTCCGGTTCTTATGACCTCACCCAACGGTACGGGAGGAGGTCCCCTAGAAGCGCTGAGTCCCTAACTTGGGCTCAGAGGACTCCGAGGACTTGACGTTCGCCTAAGAAATGGCGACTCGGTGGCCCCTTCGGGTAATGGGAATCATAATGTGTCGTTAAGGAAAGGCTATTGTTGAAAGTGTAGGACAGAGTATAGGAGTTCGGGATAATAAGACTGTATTAAAAAGATCGTGGAGTTCTATTAAATAAAAGGGCTTTAGGTAACAGGATAAGCAGAGTTCCGAAGTAAGTTTTCCTTCGTTTGTCATAAATGCACTGATCCTTCTCAGACCACGATTGTTAATTAAACGATTAACCACTAAACTACGTTAAAGTGACGCCGCGCTCCAAATTCATTAATCTACACCCGCCGCTGGTCTTCCTGTTGTTGGCAACTCGGTGGCGCAAGTCCTGGGTTCTATGTCGGGATGTGATCCAGCTGGGCCACGCGCGTTTGTAAAGAGAATCTAAGCGGCGGTCTCTTAATTGCCAGGTGCGGTATCCGGAGAAGCTTGGCCCAGACCTTCCGACTTCTCGGACCTCAGCACCACTCTAATCAGCCCTCCCATCGCCCTTCGGGGACCCTCTCTCCGGCCCCTCCCCTCTCCGCCCGGGGCCTGGCGCCCGCCGGCGCGAATGGCTCGGCATCCACGCCAAGTCGCGGTGGTGGTCGAAGCGGACCAAGACCACTCCGACGACGCGGTCGACCTTCCGGAGGAATTAGCCGTCGTCAGAGAAGAGGAAGGGGTACCGCGGTCATGGGCCGGCTCTGCTTCGGACAAGTGCAAGCGGATGTCGACCGGTCTGCCTGGTTCCAGGAGTAGAGGTGACCCTTCGGCAGTCAGCTCCCGCACCAATGGCGGTTTCGAAAGTTTGTTGAGGGCGCCCTCTTCCTTAATGGCGCTCTGATGGCGCTCTGATGGCGCTCGCGAATCTCGCCGCTCTCGACCTTCTCTGCTTAGGTGGCGGAAGTTGGAGTGTCAAACCCGCGTACGCGACTCACAGAAAATTCGGCAAAAGACTCCCCCTGAACCGCAAAGATTCTCTTTCCCAGTAACCGAGGGGGCCTTCTCTATAGGCGGCCCTCACTCATGGGACACCTCTAAGCGGACAACCTCGGCTCGACCACCGCGATCCGGATCAGCCCAGAACGCCGACCCCCACTCCGCTCCTGCTTCTTAGGAGGTACCCACTCTTGTCCCTGAGACGGCTCCCCTTCTTAGGGACGAGGGGGAAATCCTCTCCTCAAGCAAACCTCTACGCACCTCCTCCCTTCCGACCCCGCAGACCCTCACGACGCGTCGCGGGGCCGAAGATGACTCTTCCCTTTACAGGGATCCAGAAGACTAACTCCGCTCGGCGAAAAATTAAAGACTCGCCAACAACAGGAAGACCAGTTACGGGTGTAGATTAATGAATTTGGAGAGGGGTGTCACTTTAACGACCACTTCTCAGACGTTTGCACCCTCCGTCAACCCCTTCTCTCCGTGCTCAATTAAATCTATTTCGAACTACAAAACTTCCGGACCAAATGTTTGCACGTACAACAAATCAGCGATTCAGCACAGGTTGAGAAGCGCTAGGGTCTCTGACACCGGGCGGTCCGACGAGACAGGCACCCTAAAGGGTCCGTTCTTATGACTTCACCCAACGGTAAAGGAGGAGGTGCCCTAGAAGGGGTGGGACCCTAGATTGGGCGTAGAGGACGAAACCGACCTCCCTTGTCGACTCGGTAGTCCCTTCGGGGTGTTTCCATGGATTCCCGTTACAAAAGTTGTTTCCTCTTGTGTCTAACCTTTTCCCATATCTCTAATTCTATTTAACGGAAGGCTTAAAAAAAATCACCTCAATAAAGTCCATCTTTAGTTGTAGAGGTATTAATGTCGGTTGATTTCTTAATTTAATGTCACGAAGTACATACGGAAAAAGGATAGTTTGATAGAAGGGAGGGGTCGTCATTATCTAAAAGAAGAAAAAACCCCCCTCCCCTCCTTAAAAGAATTAAATGACCATTGAAAATACACAATTACTGTATACTTATTTAGATACTTATTCATATGACATAACAAAAGTACAAGATTCCAATATACTTATTAGTACCTTGGACAAAAAAGGGTATTGACAATAAAAACTTCAAATAAGTATAACTATGAAAGTATTGTCATTGACTTGTGGAATACCTGGGAAAAAGATCCTTTTTCATTAGTCACAAACTAGATCCTTCCTTTTCCTTTTAAAATGAGTCCGGTTGGACTCCTAATATTGGGTACTCTATCAGAAAGTCTTTCGAGACTCCTGACAAGACGGGATATCTCCAGATTCGTGCTAATACAAAAACTCTGCTTCCCACAGACAGTTTCGTAATAACTGTCAAATGTGTTAGGTCTGGATACCCACACTTCTCTTATCATCCAGTATCCTCTGGGGTATGTTCTAATTCTTCCTTCCAATAGAGGATCCTCAAGAATAATCACGTCGATGTGTTGTGTGTGATTTCCCCTCCCTCCTCCGGGTTTATCGGTCTCCTTTTTAAAATATAAAATTAAAAAGAAAAGAACAGTATTTTAACATAAAATAAAGTAATGGAAAATACGGTTCTGTCACAAGATTCGTGAAATGAAGTAAATTAGGAGTCTATGTTGGGAACTTTGATGAGGAAAAATTCTTCTCCTTTGACTCCATGTCTATCCAAAGAGATTATCAGACAACAAACTCATACGGTATTAAACAAGTAGGTAAGGGAACGAAGTATCAGGATTAAGGACTTTATAACATCCATAAGTTTACGATCAATTATTTATACCATCGTCAACCTCAAGGGTATTAAAGTTTTAATAGTTTTACAGATTAAAGACTTTTCCGTTCTACACACCTATGAAATCCAATTAGTCGACTCCTTTTAGTATCTCCAAATTCTCATGTACTTTATACGAACTATTGTTAGAATTAGAGTGACATCTAATTTTACATCTCATAGTTCTGTCGGTACCACTTTCTTTGCATCTTTCCCGTAAAAAAAAATTGGTTCATATAGGTTTTATCGTAAAGTTGTACATAAGTTGTATTTAACTCTTAATAAAATGTAATCGGTGTAAAGTTTACGATTTACCTCGATCACCGACGTCATAATAACATCTTGATGAGAATGAAACCCTTGGTGACTTGAATGGTAAACAAAAAGTAGATTTTAGTTAACCACTTGATTTTCAAACTCGTTTGATTATAAACCTCCGTAAAAAGGATAAAACCTCGGAAAATAACGAGTCCGAAGGAATACGAAACCCACAGACGATGGAAACAACGAAAAAATTGACACGTCAAGACAATGAAGGAAATGGAATAAAATAACCTGAGAGAGTGGTGTTTAAGAATGGTAAAACATTCAATGACTTCCCACTCCGTAACCGGTGGTCTCCAGTCGGAACTAATCGAGACACCTCCACTCCAAATTATTATACAGAAACAAGTCATAAAAAAATTGTAATATTAGACTTTTGAAAAAATTTTTCTATGACCTAATGTTTTTACAGTCAAAACCTTACCATCTTCTATCAACGTTTGGTATATAGAGTATTCCTCAATTATCTTTTTTATATATTCTTGAGTATGTTAAGTTATCACTTAATTATTATTGGATTAATTTTTACTCGTTTCCTGGACTTATCTGTTTAAAAGGTTTCTTGTGTACGTTTACCGGTTGGTCATATACTTTTCCACCAGTTGTAGTACTTAGTAGTCCCTTTAAGTTTACTTTTGGTGTCATTTCATAGTGAAGTGTAGACAGTCTTACTGATAATTTTTCAGATTTCTATTGTTCACAACTACTCCTACATGTCTTCTTCCTTGTGACTATGTACAAGTCAAGTCAGCGAGTCAGCACAGGCTGAGAAACGCTGGGGTACTTAGCGTCGTACGGTCCGGAGGGACAGGTAGTGGTTGAGGGCCTCAAGTGAGTCTGAGTGTAGGATCAGTCACTACGGTAGGTCGGTAGTAGGAGACAGCAGGGGAAGAGGACGGGGGTCAGGGAGGGTCGTAATCTCCACCCGTCGTTATACTTTCAAGGAGTTTTTTCATTTTTATCTTGACAGTATACTAGGTCCTTAGGGGGAAGAACCATATATAAGTTTCCTTTATTCTAATGATAGAGTTTCTACATAGACGTGAGGGTACAAATAACGTCGTAATAAGTGTCATCGGTTCCACACCTTTATTCACAGGTAGTTACTCATTTACCTATTTCTTATACATTGTAAGTATATGTCTGTACTAAGTTAGAAATTTTTTTTCCTTTAAGACGTTAAATGTCGTTGTACCCAGTTGGACCTCCTGTAAGACGGTATATTTTATTTGGTTTGTGTTTCTGTTTAGGACATACTAGGATAAATGTACACCTAAGAGTTTTTCAACTTGAGTGTCATTGTCTCATCTTTCCCTCCATAGTCACCGATCGCTACCTCCTCGGACCATCCGACGTCAGGTACCCCAGCGATTCTCAGTCCGTGTTGTCGCTGAAGTGAAAGTGAAAAGTGAAAGTACGTAACCTCTTCCTTTACCGTTGGGTGAGGTCACAAGAACGGACCTCTTAGGGTCCCTACCCCCTCGGACCACCCGACGGTAGAGACCCCAGCGTGTCTCAGCCTGTGTTGACTTCGTTGAATCATCGTCGTCGTCGTCGACCATTTCCTTTATCCTTCTTGAGGACCTTAACCACTACCTGTCCCTCCGGACCGCACGACGCTAAGTACCTCAGTGTCTCAGCCTATGCTGACTCGCTGACTTGACTTGACTTGACTTGACTTGACTTTCGTATGTTTGAAAGACCTCTGGATTACATGCAACACCACTGCTATCAATTAATACATATGAACTTTTAATGACCCTCATCTAGGATTCACAAGAGTAGTGTAGTGTACGTTTTTTTTTTTTTTTTGGACACTCCACTACCCATAAAAGTAATCGAACTAACACCATTAGTAAAGTGTCACTTATGTATAGAGTCCTATAGTACATGTACAATTTATATATGTTAAACAGTTAGCATGGAGTTATATTGACCGAAATAAAAATTTTTCTACGATACAATTTGAGTGACGGAAAGTAAATAGACACAGAACTGAAAATTACGATAACCCCTTTTCTTTAACATCGTTAATTTGATTCGTTTGATTTCTTAAACATATCATTCCGATAAAGACTTTAATGTCTTTTTAGTAAGAAAGTTCCATTTAAAATGTACCCTCATGGATCTCACTAATTAAGTCAAAAATACAAAAAACAAGTTAATGAAGTAGTAGTATATGTATATGTACAACAACGATTCAGCATAGGTTGAGACACTGGGACACTCACATCGGACGACCGAGAGACAGGTACCCTAAAGGGTCATTAAGTCAAAACTATACGGATATTGACGAAGACGTTACCGACTCTGTCATTTCTTAGACGGACGTTATGTCCTCTGGACCCAAACTAGGGACTCAACCCTTCTATGGGACCTCTTCCTTTACCGTTGGGAGAGGTCATAAGAACGGACCTTTTAGGGTACTTGTCTCCTCGGACCGTCCGATGTCAAGTACGCCAACGTCTCACCCTGTTGATTGTGTGATATCACGGACACCTTACATTCTCCAATTGTCCTACTCAAGTGAGATCTAAAATATCTACGGAAGTTTCTTTGAAACAGAATAAAGACGATATCATCTTACTGGGAAAATTTCTTACGAAACTTATCGTGTTATTGATTTCATATCGGTTAATAATCAGAACGTCTATCTTAGACCAACTTACTTTTATCATTTTGATACTCCTGTCTTCTTAATTTTCGATTTTGGAGGATAGAGTTATTTTATGAATATTATGTAAATATTAAAAGAAAAACAAAAGTCTAACTTCATCCATTATATTTGAGAAATTTCATAAGAATTTCTACTTCAAATTCAATGTTCGTTAAGGGAAACACACCGAAATTATCATAGAAACAACTAGGACAAAAATTTATAATAAAGTATACAGACTTATAGAAAGAGTATGTACATATAATTTTAAAAGTATAAAAACAGAGGGATTTTATTTCCATTTTGTACGAACACATCAATATTGTCCGGAGATGGTAAGAGAGTAATTAAAAAAAAATTTTTGAACGATTCGGGGATTATACACGGTGACGACTCTTGATTTAATCTATTTTTTTACTCATCTTCGGTCTCTTTATAAGAGAATAAAATAAACCGGTACCACGTGTCGTACACCTTAGAATCAAGGGTCTCGTCTATAGATTGGACACAGGGGACGTAACCCTCGTACCGTAGAAATGGTGACTTGACGGTCCTTCAGGGTCTCTTTACAAGAAATCTACTTGTAATGACTGTCCTTCGGTCGGGAATAGTGGAGATACATAAACTGGGATCTCTACAATGTCTGAAAGTAAAACTTTTAGTAAGAATGTCTTACCGTATTTACCCTACAACTATTGAACCAAAACGAATAAAGTAAACAACAACAAGTCAACGATTCAGGACCGGTTGAGACGTTAAATTGGATACGAAAATCAGGTAGACACAACGATACATATGAAGATTACACGAAAGTAGCGTACAACGGATAGGTAAGGAGATCCCTACCTTTGAAACTTACGAAGATTAAGAAATTGTAGTCTCTACTTCGAAGTCTTATGTACAACCAAAAGGCCTCTAAAAGAGACAATATATTTGGGTTCTCATCTTAACGACCTAGGACTCTACACGTCTATCAGATCGATTCATCCCGACGGTCTAACGAGAAGTCTTTCCAATCGGGTCAGATATTAGGGTGGTTATCACGACCAAAGATTTCCTTAAGGAAATCAGGGGAGTGATTGTGGACCGGAATAGGTAGAAGGATTAAAAATGGTTTTATTATCTTATTACACTATAGAGAAATGAGTGCATCTCAATTACCGGACACCTAAAAAAGAAGACATTTGACCCATAACAGGAAACGGGCAAAGAAATAACTCTAACGATGGAACAACAACTAAACATTAATTGAAGAAAGAACTACAGAAATGAAGTAAGGTTTTTCCTAATTAAAACTACACTAACTTGAGTAGTATCAAACCAGAACACGAAATACCAACCAAAAAAAAAAAAATTCTTCAGGAGACGAGGATTTAGTGTTTCTATAAGAGGACGTAATATAAGATCACTGATATATCAGAATATGAAGAGTGAATCTAGAAATTAGACAGTACTCAGGAGGAAACATACACCGTAATATATCCATTGAAAATAAAAAGAAGTATACTCGGTCTAAATGGTTATAATACACGATCTACCTAAGTAGGGGGAAACTAAATACACGATTGAAATATAATGTAAGATTTTAAAATACACCAAGATAAAGACTCGAAACAAGGTAACCTGATAAACAAGAATATAAGATGGTCTCTTCGGAACAAGAACATGATTGAGATGGAATAAAATTAAAGACATCGAAGAGATTATACACAATGATAGGACATCCGGTTCTTGGAGGAAATGCGAAGACAAATTTATCAACCACATCGATATATACCTTAAAATAAGAATTGTATACTCCTAACATATTTAACCTTTTTGCAATTGAAATATCATAAGTAAACAAGGTAGGTTCTCGTACCTCACAGACAAATAAAATTTAATACACAGGAACTAATCTTAAAATGTCAGAAGAAATATCTCCAGAACTTATAATAACTAATCAAGAATTTAGGAAGCATCCAAATCAGACTCAAAAAAAAAAAAAGGAAAAGAAATAACACTTTCACAAATACATTATATAAAATACCAGGTATAACGACCATATCTTCAATTCTCACGGACACCAGTTTAGGATAGTAAAACATCTATATCCTGGGACCTGTTCATCGAATTTGGAGTACATATTTTACCCCTGTTATTTTCATGGATAGAATGTCCTAGTAATCTTAAAGTTACTCATCACAAACATGTTAAGGATCTTATCATAAACCGTTTATCATTCACGATATATTTGTTCAATTACTTATAAGTATCCAATTAGACACTTAATCTTTTTTCTAAGTCCTTGGAATAACTCGAAAAAACCATCGAGATTATCAAATATAAAATCCCAAACAAAAAAAAATTAAACCTACTGATATAGTAGACATTTTATCAAAATAGAGAAATGTCAAGAATGGGAAAAATTTTTTTATTACAACTGATCCTGAAACCATGAAACAATGTGTCATAGTCAGTAGTCCTAGTGGGATGCACTAAGTAAAAATTTCTCTTATATAGATTTAAAGAGTAAATCCTATTATAAACGACTTTCAAAAACCATCTATTCAAAATGGTACTACTCTTTCATCGAAAGAGAAGGTGAGACCATTTTCACAAAACCAAAAAATTCAGTATTTATCCGTAACCAGTTTTTGATTCTTCTGAATTTAAAGGTGTTAACTATTTTAATAGACTAAAAAAGACAAAATAATGATATCACTAAATATAAATATTTAAATACTTTGACTCTACAAGAACGAAAGTTCAAGATGTACTAATACTGTAAGAAAAAAAGAAATAATGTGATAATGTAAAACAATCCATCATAAACTTTAAAAACGTTCATTTTACTCGGACATAGAAAGAATGTACGAAGTAGAGATCTAAATTAATTACAAAATAATAGAAGTACTTTCTTCGATTAGTCAAAATACGAAAAAACGAAAAAAGACCTTGTCAAGTATATTTTATACATAATTAAAAGAACCTTCAAATTACCTTGACAGAATACTCTCACCACAAAAATTATCCGCCAATAATGGAAAAGTGAAAGAAATTATGACCAGACAAAATAAGGTCAATAGTTAAATAAGGATATACTTAAAATCATAAAATATAAGAAGATCTTAAATCGGTCGAATAGATCCAAAAGTGTACAATCGTATATAATACAAAAATGAAAATTAGAGAAAACCTCATAAAAATTTAGAGAAAGAACTATTCACAGTGATCAAAACAAAAAGAATAAGTATAAAAGTCTTTTGACAGAAAGTCAAAATAGTTGGATAAAAAGGTAATATATGTGATAAATTAAAGACGGAAATAATAAAGAAAAGACGAATAAAACGACAACGAAAAAAAGACAATAGAACTTACGGATTGAACACCCATAAATTTGAAGGAATAAAGGAGTGTTCACATAAGTTTCGATACTTAAAGAAGATTCATGACCAAACCGGTACGGGGTGTTTAAAACGGAACATACCAATACTATAGAAAACCCCCCCATAATTCTAACGATAGACTCGTAATAAGACCAGGTGTCAATGGACTATTGTAGAAAAAAGTATAAAGACCAAAACTGGAAAAACCTAGAAAAGCGAAATTTCATACAATAACTTAGAATAAAACAAAACAATTAAGTAAGACTCACAGACAGAAAATTAATACTTAAATTCGACAAATATCAGTAACATTAAGGACGATATAATTCTAAATACGGACGGTATTAGACATCTCATATCAGTATCCTGGTGTTGGAAACCCAGGGTCGTTCTCAAGACTGTAGATCTTTGATGTTACTCCTGTCCAGAGGATTTTGATTACGGTTCTTCGTGGAGATTTCTATTTTTACCATGGAAAATGTCGAGGGATAAACCTCAAGCTTCGTATTCCCTAGACGAAACCGTCTCTTAATAGACCATATCTTGAGGTATTATTTTTTGTTTGATTGGGTCCATACATGGTTGTTTCCTAATTTCACCGGGGTCCGAAAGGAAGGGTTAAAACAGTACCATCCTCGGTCAGGGTCAACCTCTTAGACGGATTCAAATACACGACTTCTACCCTTTCGGTCATTCCGAAAAACGAATCGTAGTCACACGAACCTATGAGATACTTCAATCTACCTATTATTACAATGGGTCACGAAAGTTCGAAATTATAGTACAGAGTTCAGAAGAGTAAGTGTCCAATTCCGATGGAAACGTCTACCAGGTCGTTGATTCAGCGGTCAAAGGTTCCCGTAAACGTGGTAGATACCTTTTGTAGCCTAGGAACGTGTGGTCTGTCTAGGAACCGTTGAGTAGGATGGTAGGGGGACGTGTTTTCAATGACGTTTCTTCATGACTGTTTCTTCCGTTAGTGACTCAAAGAAAAGTAATGGTTTATTTATGTTATAGAGACGGTTGTTTTTTCTCATATGTTCACAGAGAAGTACTTTAGCGTTGGTCAACTCTGGTACGATTCGTTTAGTCGAACAGATATGTCACTGGAGAAGAAAAGAAGTTATCGGCCCTAAACTTCCTCTCTGAGACTGGACACGGTGACCATTCACTGATTGAAAATGTGTGACTTGACCACGACTCTTGACTCGACAGCAGAAACATTCACTTCTTATATGTTGTATTAGAACTTCTTGACATGTCACAACGTTCGGTCTCCGTATGATACACACATATTGTCTGACTCTTTGTTCACTTAGAATAACTTTGTTAAAGAGTAGAAAACGAAATAAACAGTCACAGTCACAAAACGACCGAATCTAACAATGGAAAAAGACCATAGAAAAAAGGATGTGACAACCAGATAAAATTACCCAGGATCTTTAGGGAGAGGACTAGGGAATAGTCTTAGTCTTTCACTCCTTCTTCTTTTGTGATTGATGGATTTACTCTCAAGACCCCTTCTCACCCTAAGGAGACTTCTTCTCCTGGGACACCACGGGTTGGATTGTGGAGAACTCTCAGAACGGACCGTCCAATTCACGGAAAATTTTATAAGATGTTGAACCTTTGGAAATTTAGGATTAAGGACCAATATAGTACGATTTGAGGACCTACGATCGTGTGGTCAGGTATATGAAGCTCTCTATCCAGACTCTGAGAGAGTAACGAGGGTAACACATGGGTTTGACCTTGGTTAAGGACTTACCGGCGGAGACCGAAGAACACCTCATGGTGGAAAAGTTTTCGGGGAAGATTCAGGGTCGGCCGAAAGATCTCTCGTACGGTGAGATTTACCTCGCGACGTCAAACGGTGGTTTGTCAATTCAGCTTGTAACTCATCTCGGTGGGGGTATGGACTTATGGATTTTGTCTAAGGATTAAGGACACAAAGACCAACAACGACACCGACCAATTGATTTTGTCAATTCCTTTGTTGGGCGTGACTTGGGTAGTTGTGATGAATAAGGATGTGACTGAAGGTTTTCCGTCAATTGTTTGAGGATTGACGTAGTGATATTTTTTGGGTGGGTGGTAAGTAAGAGTAGAGTGCAAGGGTCAACTCTTTCCTTGTGTCAATGTGTCGGGTCAACTCTTTGTTTACAGAAGAGTCGGTTTGATAGGGCAGAAGTCTTCGGTTTCATGGCAGGTCATGATTTATGTATGGGATTCTCAGGACATTGAGTTGATGTCTTCTACACGTCACGTTCGTAAGGGAAACTTTCTGAGACACCTACTCTTCTCTTGAAGTTATCTCTTAATCAATTTTCCCTGAAAAAATATTTTTTAACAACTGATAAGAGGAGTGAGTCAAGAGGGTTGTTAAATGAGACGTACAGATTATCTGAATTGATCTATGGATTAATAGTTACCCTTCCTTTTCATCCGGTGATAGGGTGACCAATGGCTTGGAAGTCTTATCGGCAACACCTTTGACCATTTAATCGATGACGATTATTGTGGAAAGACTCGTATGAAAAGAGATTATGAGTAAAAGTCTCTCCAAAAACTAAATTTATCTTATTGACCTGTTTTCTTTTACCATCCTGATACCTAAATTGAGGGTCAAAATATAACTATCAGGACGTATCCCGTGGGAAATCCCCAAGGATAAACACCCCTCCCTCACGTCGCGTCATCACATATCAGTGAATCAACACAGACTAAGAAACGTTGGGGCACCTGACATTGGGTGGTTACATCATCGTCGGATGTGATGAAGTCTGCATAATACCCTGGATGTCAATGTCGTACGTGTAAAATATCCAAGGGTGGTCCGACAGAGATCTATTTGACCGAACATTCTAGTACACACACGCACACACGAGTCAGAACAAACTGAGAAACGTTGGGGTACCTGATATCGGACGTTCCAAGACGATAGGTACCTTAAAAGGTCCGTTCTTATAACCCCACCCAACGGTAAAGGAGGAGGTCCCTTAGAAAGACTGGGTCTCTACTTGGACGTAGAGAACGTAGAGGACGTAACCGTCCGTCTAAGAAATGGTGACACAGTACACTCTTCGGAACATTCTAGTATGTATCTCAAATTTGTCTGTGAACGAGACATCCCTTATATAAAGGACGTAGGACCGTAGATCTGAAATCAACCATCGTTTATTTTGTGTAAGATTTTCTTTTACCCTTTCTTTTCGTAAATACGATCACCTACTTTCATAAAATAGACAGACAAAGGACCTCGTCATAAGTACGTGAAAGTCTTAGATAACGTTTGAAAATCCTTGGGAAGATTGAAATTTCTTGAACTGACGTCATTTAGAGTCGGATTATGTTAGACTTCACAAAGACACAGACTGAAATCTAAAAAAAGACCAACTTATCTTTCGTATGTGTCGGAACGTTTACTCAGAACGACACAGTTTTGTATTTCAGTTGTATGTATTTTACATACTCCGGTCATTCAGAAAAATGTGTGGATATTATTTCTCCTTTAGACATACACTAGGACCAACCGACCCGTAGATTTCCCTTAGTCTTTTATCTAACAATTTCAATATAGGAAATATGGAATATATATAGGAAGGAATAAAATCAAAACGAAAAAGAACAAGAGGTATTAATTCACGACATATGTTCCACCGTAGTTTTTTACCTTCGTAATTACCTTAGTATTTAAGATATTTTACATATCGTTGAAACTCTTTCTTCTTACAAAGATTGGATTACTCTTTAAAGATGACTCGGAATCAACAAAGTAGAATTCCTTTTCCTCCCTTAATATCACCCATCTTTTTTTTATAAACACTTACCTTTTAATGACTTGACTTTGGTATATTACAATCACATTGACTTACATTGTCATTGACGAGGATACATCTATAAGATACTTTAACAAACAAAAAAAAAATTACAATCTTTTTGTACAAAGAAAAAAAGTTTCCCCCTCCACCCTTCTTCATCCCTCTAGACTTTTAATTTTATACAACTACAAATACATTGGCATTATACAAGGAAAAAGACACACACACGTACGCACACACACATATTTTCACGGAACTTGTGTACTTGTGTAGAAACGACAAGTAAGGTTTTCCTTCGGAAAAGGGTCGAAGGGTCGACTTATTTCGTTATCGAAACATGTACGACTTGTCTCATACCAATAAACAAGGATTGTTTTACTTTATCTAAGATGAAACGAATTCCGTATAAGTTGTAAGTAATTCACGATTTATCTCAGGTATCTCTATGTCACCTAGAGTATCCTCCACTGAACCGACAGGATCCTTTCTTTGTATTAACTTCTTTCACAATCTATAAGTCAGGTTTGGATGCAAACTTGGGTAAACAAACATATATAATTCATCAAAGTCTAACGTGTTTTACTATCCATGGGCTTATTCGGAATTCTGATGAAGAAAAACACACAGTACTCACACTCCGACCCCAGTCAATTGATGAAAGTGTGAGAGAGAGAGGTACCCGGAACCAATTTAAGTCAGTGGTATTAATCCTAATTTTTCCTACTCAAATAAGAGATAAATAGTTTTATAAATAGTTTCTCCACCCTTTTCCCTAAAGATTTGGTTGTCTGTAGTCACAATAAATTTCCACAATAAAAAAGAACCACGTTTATCAGAGAAAAACAACTTCGTCAGGTCCTTTGAACTCGGGTCTTCTGGTAGTAGTACAAAAAATTCGGTCAGTCGAAGGATTGTCTTCCTTCTTTAGATCTGTACCGTCCTTCTCCCATCTACAATCCAGTGGAAATTCCTTAATAGAACAACCCTGAGGATAGTGTTGATAGGTAGATTTTAAAAAAGAGATACTACTTTTATCACAAAACTATGATCTCATCTAAGGATTTCGTTAATCCTGAAATCAAGTTCAGTCAATCCAACAAACGAATGACTATTGTATTTAAGAGAATGTAGAGATTGTTTAATAAAAGAAGAAAACCGAGGTAACAATCTCTTAAGTCGTAGAAAACCTCGTCGGGTAATCAAAATTTATCTCTATATCAACAAGTAGATTATTGTATTACCTCACGGATGATATTAAGTTCTATGAGTGACCCTCATGTTTTAATTCTATATATTCTTCAATCAAAGTTTTACACAACTTGGTTACACTTAATAGGGTTCCGAAAACCGATAATCACGAATAAATGACACTCGATCTCAGTCCGAGTGTCATTTATTCGAATGAGGAATGTGACCGACCATTAATAAACTTTTACTCTGTCGGTAGGTTCGTATCACCTATAAGTTTACCTCTCGTGTGGGGTTGTTAATTTGGGGTGTTCTCCATCAGTCTATTCCCTTATGTATTTTATTTATCCATAGAATATGTGTCTAAATTTAACATATATGATTTAAGTGTTCCGTCACCGTGTGTTTTTAGTTCTGGGCTTCACAAAACAAGTATACTGACCACATATATATTTCCGGGTCTTTCAGACCTGGAGAGTCTAAAGTACTCTTTTGAGACATGTTCGGCGACGGAATTATATTCAGATGTTTACTGGTCATAGGTAACATGCCTCCCTTTAGTTTTCGCGATGTGATTGACTGGTTGGTCGTCCATAACACAGATGAACCGACAATAGTTTCCTTTCATAGAAACACATAGAAACGGTCAAAACTTTGTTCAAATCAATTACCGATGTACAAACTCAGACTAGGAACATATGTCAGAAGATTAGACAAAGATAACCACCGTCGTCACCCTAATACAAGACATTTTAAAAACCTTCACTCTGATTCCTTATAGTGTCACTACACTATAAGGGTCGAGAAGAACCGACATTCTCGATACTGGTCGGGACTTAAAAGTTATTCTATGCCTTTTCCTACTGAACTAAAATTTTATTATCATCTCAAGGGACCATCAGACCACCAATCCTAATCCACGAAAGTGATGACACTGGGTCCAAGTTAGGGACCTCTTGTCTAGAGTGTTCGAAATCCCACACCGGTTCTATTTTTTATTATTACTATTAAATTTTATTGTCACATCGTCCGTCTGTCATGATCTAAACAACGAAGATTTGACACCTCAGTCAAATTTTACAATTGGAGCGGTCACTTCTGGGTGACAGTCTACCTCACCTTTATTTGTAAAGTAAAATTTGTAGTTAAGACTTGAATTAGTGAAAAGAGGTCGGGTGTGCACTATACTTTATTAGGTAAATCAAGGTTCTCTTAAAACAATTATAAGATTTTATAAGTTTTTACTTGATAACACCGTATCATATTTTTAGGAGGGAAAGATGAGTGTAGAAGTGATTTCATTTTTGGGGAATTATAATACGTATTTATGTTTTTACTATGGAATGGGATAGAGTAGTTGACACAAGTCCCGAATCCAACTTAGGCTTGTCCCGATGTCGTTACGCGTAGTCTTGACTCCGTCTTCCCGCAACTATTTTGGTCAGGAGATGGAGGAGATTTTGGATTTCTGACCGAAAACGGAAAAAAAAAGATGTACAACTCGTATCGGGTGACACTTCTTGGAGAGGGGTGTAGGGGACGTCGAAGACGGACACCAACTAGTAACGAATGAAGAGTAGTAGTGGTCGAGTATTTGGACCTTCATTGGAAGTTGTCGGTCCGTTATAAATGGTTTAAGTATTGAAATACTAAAACTGACAATTATTTTACAAACAAAAGAAGAAAAATTTAGGATATCGTGGGTAACTTTACTGTGATACCTTTCTATGAAACTCTATTAAAGGTCTCTACTCTTTAGACTTCTGCTCTTTTTAATTTACTGAACAGGTTAAGGTATATTTTACAAATTTATAAATTATTACGTGAATTTTGTGTCACACATATTTTAATATGTTATTTGTTAAGTTTGTTTTTTTTACAATTGTTGTCGAATCACAACCTCGTATTTCGTCATTCAACAGACCCTAAGTCCTTCAAATAAACCCTTTTTTATATACGTGGACTTTGTACTATACTTTTAAGAACTTTTATAAACCTTTCAATACGAGACAAAGAATCTCACCTTGTATTGGTCATAAGTAATTCCTCTATCCTAGGGTCAGTCGGATTGTTCCAACAATTGACTCAAGGATCATATGTGTCTTTGACTCGACCACACCATAGTTTAATCCATAGTCGTCTTTGATCTACTGTAGAATTTTACTCAACGTCGAATATTTAATTTCTCGACTATTGTAAAATCAATCCCCCTTCAATAATGTAAACCCAATTGATGATTTGGGTACAAAGTACGATGAAAAGGTGGCACCACAGTCGAATACTCTGGACTGTGAGGTCCTGTAGTCGATTACAGAACGGTACATAGTAGATCCGTCACCAGACCAACCCCCTTAAAGTAAACTTTCTATGTGTTTATTAACTTTGTCAGGTTCTCATACCGGTAGAAGGTAGTCTTTTCTGAGAATTAACCGAAACACTACTATGGGACTCCTTGGTCTGACCGAACTATCTTCCTCTCGAGATCACTGTGCTTATTCTCCGATTGGTACGATGGATCTATTAGACTCAAGGATATCATCAACTTTCGTAATTAAAAACAGTGTCGGTTCCGTCAGATATAACGTTTCATCCATACATACCCCAACGGGTACCGATGGTCGAACCATCATTACATCTAAAAAATTTATAATAAACGGGTGTAGTCCAGAATCAACGACGTAAGTCCTATAAATCACATAGTACACCCTAGAAAGGAACACAACACGTCTGAGTCATTATTGTCACGACGACGACGATTCAGTGAAGTCAGCACAGGCTGAGAGACGCTGGGGTATCTGCTGTCGGGTGGTCCGAGGGGGCAGGGACCCTAAGAGGTCCGTTCTTGTGACCTCACCCAACGATAAAGGAAGAGGTCACGTACTTTCACTTTTCACTTTCACTTCAGCGAGTCAACACAGACTGAGAATCACTGGGGTACCTGACGTCGTATGGTCCGAGGAGACAGGTACCCTAAAAGGTCGGTTCTCATGACCTCACCCCACGGTAACGGAAGAGGTTACGTGTCCGACAAAGAGGTACCGTACACCCTAGAATGAAGGGGGTGGTCCCCAGCTTGGAAGCAAGGGACGTAACGTTCCGTCTAAGAATTGATGACCTGGTCGTCCCTTTAGGGTCATTACATCTAAAAAGGGTCACTTATCAAAACCAAGTCTAGGGGTCAAAGGAAGAAATATAGGTCGAAAAGATACCACCAGTAAAAGATGAATACTATGTAAGAAAGAAATTTATAGAACCTAACCGTCAGAATCGTTTATTTTTATGTCCTACGGGTTTATTTAAACTTAAAGTCTTTTTTTCTTTATCCCTAGTATGAATAAAATCTTTTTTTCAATAGACTTTAAGTGTAAATACACCGTAGGGTATAAAATAGACCGTTGGGCTATTTACACAATCATTGTGACCAATTCAAACCTAACATCAGTACATAAACAAGGGTCCTTTGTGTGACCAGGAAAGGTAATGCATGACCAAAAAATGGACGATTATGAAGTATACCCTTCTCCTTCCGATTGTGTATCAACTGGGTTTCGAATAAAAATTCTCTATTTTCTCCTTCGGATTAACGTCTATACTCAAAACTTATCCTCTGTGTGATAGAAACCGATTTTAAGAGTGTATCGGTAATTTTGTAAAGGTCTACATGTTTAAAAACTTTATTACGGATCTATTAGCCATCAAATCTCCAACAACGAAAAACAAACACACCGAAAATTTGTCAATGAAAGAGTAAGAGAAAATGGTACTTCCCTTTCTAATTCACGTGATGAGAAAAAAAAAAAAAATTATGAACTATCCATCGTGTTAAGAGTGTCGGTGAGAAGTAGAGTCTTTTCTATGTGTTTACATCTTGTGGATAGAAAAAGAAGGTCTTGGGGGGTCCCTCAGTTCCTAAACCTCAGTGATCCACGGGACTTTCCACTCCAACTCCTCGTTTCAACTTTTGTTCCCCTAATAAACTTTCAGATAAAAACAAGAGGGTAACATCGGTTCATCGAAAGAGAAAAAGATCGTCTTCCGACCTTTGAATAAGAGACCTCTTTAATTTGGTTCGTCTAATCTTGACCCTGGACCCCCCTCTTACCACCAGCATCACTCCATAGTGTGACTTTTGTCCTACTAACTCTCTAGTCACAAGACTTGTAATATTCGGAAGTCACGGGAAAGTGGTGGAACGATGTCTTACACCGTCGACCCGAATATGTGTGGGGTAGGGTCGGGAAGACCTCTCTACTTGTTAAAATTTTTTGTCGAACGTGAACTAATAACAATGTCACTTCGAGTCTCAAGTGTTGGGATGAGTAAGTATGTACTGAAAGTCAGGGAACTTTATTACGATTCGATGACTATAATTATATATAAACCAATTCCGCTACCGTGGGGTGAGGTCATGAGAACGGACCTTTTAGGGTACTTGTCTCCTCGGACCATCCGACGTCAGGTACCCCAGCGGTTCTCAGCCTGTGCTGACTCGTTGAAGTGAAAGTCAAAAGTGAAGGTACGTAACCTCTTCCTTCACCGATGGGTGAGGTCACAAGAACGGACCTCTTAGGGTCCCTGCCCCCTCGGACCACCCGACGGCAGATACCCCAGCGTCTCTCAGCCTGTGCTGACTTCGTTGAATCGTCTGAATCGTCATTCATATATTCTATTAGTTTTGTTTGGTTTTTATTCCCCTTCTTAAAGTACGACTTGAAAAAAACACACCTCCGTGATTTGGTATCACCTGTTTCGTTATGAATCCTTTTCTTTTACACCAGTCACAACAAGTTGCTTTTTATTTAAAAAAGGTTATATTTTTATCGGTTCTTAGTGATATGTATATCTTTATTGAAGTTGTTACTTTCTACTTCTGATTTTGTTTTCATGGACCTTTTTTTTCGTCTTTTGTAATTCAAGGGTTTCTACGATATTATAAGAGTCTTGTCATATATAACGTAGGTACTTTTAATTCTTTCACGATATTTTCTACTTGTTAGTCTTTTTTCATAATCTTTTTATCCTCTCGGTTTTAATTTATACTTTACACAACCCCTTATTCAACTTCTTTAAAGTCTTTTATCTTGTTTTTTCGTCTCCACTTTTATCGTTTCTTGGTTTTTTAATCTTACCCCGTGTTGTAGACTAATTCTAGAGCTTTTCCTCTCTTTTCTCTTTCCTCCACTATTATTTTTTCTTATAGAGGGGTTGTACATCCTGTACACTGAGAATGATTATTTTGCTAGGTGACTCGCGTACCATGTTACTTAGTGGGTGTGTGTGTACGTTTTAGTATACTATTAAGTCCTACGATCAACAATTTCTTCTAGGAATTTCAAAGGTGTCCCCCTATTGTTCTCAATGTATTTTTCTACAAAAGTCTTACCGCAAAATTGAGAAACCATCGTTGTGATCTTCTACGATCTTCTGATATTTACGTCCCAGAAGGTTAGATTCTCTTTTTTAATAAAGGTCAGATTATAAGACAGATCTTAATGTCTGTCAGGTTAGTTCATCCCCGATTTTACTTCCAATCTGACCGTACCAGAGTTTTAACATAGAATGGTACATGGGAAAGAATCCTCCGATGACCTCCTACACGAAGTAGTTTTGTTTCCTCATTAGATTCATTCTTTCGTACCCTAGGACTTTTATATTCTAGACCGTTTCCTTACGTTACTTTCAGGGTGCTACTGATGACACAGTTCATTCATCCCACCCCCAAACTCCTTCATCCAGGGATCCTTTGAACCTTGTTTCACAAAACTCATGTACCTTTCATATTTTTCCTCACGTTGTCTACAGTTCTCTTTTATATTTTTCTATTCATGTTCGTATCACTATTATTACTATTTTACTCCTTTAATCTTCATGTGGTTTGTTTGTAAAAACTTATTTACAAAGACATAGTGTTTTTCCTTAACTCTAAAATAAAGAGTTTTACATTAGTAATGTTAAAACTACCAGTCTAAAATCTTCAAACTGTAATTTCTATGTCCTCTTAACATCGTAACAGTGACTAATCTAACGAGGAAGTCCGTAGTAGGAGGTGTTAACGTTATCCACGAGTGGAAGTTTTTCTACACGGGACGTCTAAAAAAGTCTTTGTTTTTTAACAAAAGTTATTGAACAGAACACTTTCCTTGATACGGGGAGCGAATCTGTTTAGAGTTTAAAAAAATAAATTTCTTTATTACGTATTATGTATCGTTATTAAAGTTGTTCGAAAAACAAATTTAAAATCGGAGACATCTGAGTTTTCGTATTTCTTACTAAATGAAGAAATTTTTATAAAACTTTAATATATACTAAAAAGTATAAGACATGGTAAAAACGATAGTCCTATATCAATAAGGGTATATTACGAAATCTAAAAAAAAGGATACATAATACTAACCCCAAAAAAGGACATGAAACAAATATAATCATAATATATTGGATTCTTATTTAAAACTAGATTAACGTTTACTAATAGACACCACTACACAAAAAAGAGACAGTAGTTTAGATAACTCATTTGGTACGGTCCTGTTAAACAAGTACACGGAAAAGATAAAAAATTCATTCCCTATTAGTATTGATGTCACTTCCTGTACTTCACGTTATTAGTGTTCACATGAACTAAAAAGTGTATCACATATGAGAGTACAATTCTACACATGTGAGTCTCATTTCAGGTTTTTTAAAGACTAATGGATCACAGGAAAAGGGATAAATATGGACGGGGTCTTCCAGAAGATTTCTAGTTAAGTAAAACGAAAAAGAGTTGAATACACTTACCTGAGTAGATCATCCACGACAAAATGTGAACCTACGAAAGTAGTTACATTATAGTGGCCAAGTAAGTCCACAAACGTACATAGGTGACAAGTAAAAAAAATAACAACATCTGACAGGGTAACATAAGTATACGTTAATAGACAATCCACTCTAAACTCATGAAACGTTAAACACCGATAATGTCTATTTCGGCTTTATTTATATAAAGACACAAAAAATACTCATATACGTGAGTAAGGAGAACCCAGGATCCTCGGTTTGACGACACAGTATCTTATTTTGACAGTTTATGAAAGGTTTCACTAACATAGTAAAATACGAGAGTAATCGTTATATACTTTCAAGGTTAATGAAGTGTAGGAATGTTTGTAAACAATAACAGATGGGAATTAAAATGGTAAAGACCAAGACATATCATCATAGAGTAACACTGAAATTAAATGCAAAGGTACTAAACGTCATAATGGAAAAGTATACGAATAGTCGGTAAGTCTATGGAGAAAACTTTCATACATAAGTTCAGAAACGGGTAAAGATTTAATATGACGTCAATAGAAAAAGAATTCCTATACAAGAAATATATAAACCATGTGTCCAAACAGATAGTCTATATATACACACACACACAATGTCTGTAGAAAACGGTCAGATACGTCAAAGAAAAATGAAAGAATCACCATAAAATACTTACCTTTAAAATTTAAAAATATTTTAGGTCAAATAGTCCAACAAAAAGATAATAACACTCACGAAAATTGTTTGGAAACGGTTGGACTTACAAGACTTCGATAAGACACAAACAAACAAAAAAAAAAACTTCTGAATGTCAAAATCGAAAGTGACACTAGGTAGAGTTCAATCAAAAAGTATACTAGACTCCATCTTTCCTTAACAGAAATAATTTTATAAGGATAATGTTGATAAAACTTTAAATTAATGACCCTTATTATAAAATTCATAGAATAAAAAGAGAAAAAGAGAATACATAATGAAAGAAGGAAAAAAGTGTAAGAAATATAAAAAAATTTAGGTCTAATGAAGGGTCCACCGCGATGACCATTCCTTGGACGAGCGGTTACACGTTACGTCCTCTGTATTTTCATCACCCAAGGTAGGGACCCAACTCTTCTAGGGGACCTCCTCCCGTACCGTTGGGTGACGTCATCATAAGAACGGACCTCTTAGGGTACCTGTCTCCTCGGACCGTCCGATGTCAGGTATCTCAACGTTTCTGAGTCTGTACTGACTTCGCTGAATCGTTCGCCTTTAGGTCTAATACCAGTAAATAGTGTCCACATCAAATATATAGAAACCTTAAACAAGAAAAATACTTTAAACTTCATCCTCTCAACTGTAAGACAAAAAGTCAATAGGAGTTTTCTGACTTCACCTCTTCAGTTACCGTTGGGTGAAGTCATGAGAAGGGACTTTTTAGGGTACCTGTTTCCTCGGACCATCCGAAGTTAGGTACTCCAGCCCTTCTCAGTCTGTACTGACTCACTGAAGTGAAAATGAAAAGTGAAAGTACGTGACCTCTTCCTTTACCGTTGGGTGAGGTCACAAGAACGGACCTCTTAGGGTCCCTGTCGTTTCGGACCACCCGACGGCAGATACCCCAGTGTCTCTCAGCCTGTGCTGACTTCACTGAATCGTCGTCGTCGTTTTCTGACTTCTTAAGGTTTTGACCTGAAAAAGAACTTTTAATTAATAGATTTTACCATATTTAGTGATTTTAGATCATTGTGAAGAAACAAATTTTAACACTTAAAATCATATGGTTAAGATGTCGATAACCTTAATATTTGTTAACTCAGATAATAACATGAGACACACATGTACGTACGATTCAACGAATAAGGTACCGGTTGAGAAACACTGGGATACCTGACAGTGGGTGGTCCGAGAAGACAGGTACCCTAAGAGGTCCGTTCTCATGACCTGACCCAACGTACGGGAGGAGACCCCTAGAAGGGGTGGGTCCCTAACTTTGGAACAGAGAATACAGTCGTCTGTCCAAGACATGGTGATCCTTCGGGTAAGACGGTACATGACAGTAAATTTATAAAAATTTACAAAATACGTCCTCTGGACCCAAGGTAGGGACCAAACCTTCCTATGGGACCTTCTCCCGTTCCGTTGGGTGAAGTCACAGGATCGGACCTCTTAGGGGTATCTGTCTCTCAGGTCGTCCGATGTCAGGTACCCCAGTGTTTCCCAGCTTGTGCTGACTCGTTGATTCGTGTCGTGTCGTGTGTGCGCAAAATATGTAAATTCCATTTGAAGATCTACAATAGATCAGATTATAAGTACAAGTAGACAAAGGGATAATAAGTTGATGGTCTTTCAAGAGTGACAGACAAAGACATACATTTTATCAAAAGTTTAGTTAATGAAAGTATTGAAATGAAAACGTTATATATGTGTAATTATAGAATCGTCTAATTATCTTAAAGTCACGTATTTTATGTAAGTAAGTCAACCAGGAAGTCGTTTATAAAAAACTCGTAGATGTCTCACGGTTCTTAATAAGATTAGTGACTCCAAAATCGTCAGTTCTTAAAGACGGAAGTGCGTCGAATGTAAGTTCACACCAAAAAGTGAAGTTTAATATAGGGTTCACAAATGAACATGATCTTTCACTTATAAGTCTATAATTGTCATTCAGACTTAATAAACATTATCTACTAAGACACAGGTAGTACAACACACAAGGTGAAAAGTATCACATCTCAAGAATACTTTTTAACGATGGGTCGGTCTTCAACATAAAGGTCAGGGAAAATATAGAATAAGTCAAGAACGGATATTAATCAAAAACGGTTATCTTACTGTCGTCTCAACCGTACAGTTAAGATCCTAGGTTTTCATAAAATGATCAACGATATGGAAGAGACAAGAAAAACGTAAAATGACCGATCTACGTCTACTGACACACCAGGACCCAAGACCTCCTAGAACCTTGTGTTTGTCTCGGTTGGAGACTAAGTGAAATCTATCCTTCTCCCAGGTTTCTGTTCATTGAGTCTGAAAGTACACTCGGTTTTTATTTGAAATGACCCAATTCGATGACTCTACACCCCAAACAAATAAAATCGTTAATTGTAATGGTATTGATTATGTGAACGGAATAATTATTATATCTACAATAATTAGACTTATACAACTACAAGTAGACCTTTTTCTTGGTAATAGTAACTAGATCATGTTAAAGTCTCAACGGTTTTTAGTATAACTTTCTTCAACAGTCGATAAGTCAGAGGGTTTCCCGTTCCGTTTACGGATTCTCGTTTAAACCGACTTATAACTCTGGTTATGTTTGAATTTGGACAGGGATTGTCAAGTACTTATTTTTTTCCTTCTTATACTTCTGTTTTTTCTTACTGACATATTCTTTTCGTCCTTATTCAAATTCGTGTGAAATCAGATACTTGGTATAAATACATCAATAATATAATTCACTTATGATAAGTTTAAGACTATTTTATTCTGATTCCTTACATCTTCCCTATACTACATCCTTAAGGAGTAAGTTATACTATCATTCACATTTTCCATAGTCCTTAAGTTTATTTGTGTACGAAAAATACGAGTATATCCTTATCTTAAACAACGAAGAGGTCCTCACCTTAATCAGTGATCTTTGTCTCCACCTTCCTTCCGAAAAGTAGAAAGTGAGAACTTATAGCATGGTATACCTATGTAATGGATAAATTTTTATGTAAAAATTATTTACGTTTTAAAATACTAATCGAATACTATTAACTAGTCCCTTATTTATTGAAATGATTTAAAGTTGTTTTAAAGTCATTTTAGGAAATACTTATAGTCGTACACCCTAACTTTTTAACTATTGGTATTAATTATTTATGGAAATTACTATAGGAAGGAAACTTGGACACTTCAAAGTATACAAAAGTCAATATCGTCGATAATTTTAGTTACAACTTTGACTTGAATCTTAATGTAGTCTTAATGTTATCGGATTTTACTATTACCTCTTCCTTTACGGTTGGGTGAGGTCATAAGAATGGACCCTTTAGGGTACCTATCTCCTAGGATCATCCGATGTCAGGGACCCCAGTTTTTTCTAAACTTGTGTTAAATCGTTGATCTGTTTTACTATTTTAGTTTTAAAACATTTTACAACTTCATATAAGTTAAGTTAATGAAGTACATTTTATGACATTATAATATAGTACTATATAATTATTTTATATGGTTTTAAAAACAGATTATTATTAAACAGTATAAAAGAAATTAAATAGGTAATCGTCAGAGAAGACACACATAAAATTATCGTATATATTTTATAATCATGTCTTGTTATAACTTAGTATCCAATTCTTTATGTAATAATCCTTACGTACGAGTTTTTCAAAGACGACTATCCGACGACTTAGTTTGAAATCTCTGTAAACGACACATGACTGACGGTAATCTCGAGACTCTCTCGTGGAGACTGACCTCAGTGGACCAGCCTTGAGGGAGCCTCGAGTCGGACTCGACTCTGAGCTTCCGACTATCCTACACTTATCCTCTTTCCTACGCCTCCTGTAACATTTCGTTCTACTGTATCTGCCGTGATAATTCTGAACAAATCCTGTAATTTCGTTAAGAGTTTCACCCCGGGCCATGGTAGGTATGGTCGTAGTGACTTTACTAACAAATTCTACGGAATGAGTTTGGACTTACTTTTAAAGATTGTTTCCCTCAGTCTTAATAAGTAAAAATAGTTCTAGTTCTACTGAAAATACAAGTGGTTTTAAACTTTTCAAGATTTGGGGTACACGTATAAGATCCACTATGAACCTAAACATAACGTCTCTGTGGTTTCTACTGGAATGTCTTATTTGTTTTTTGTTTTGTTTGTTTTTGTCACCAGTTAAGGTCTTTCCCTTTAACTTTTTACTGAACCAAACCAACTTTTTAAGTTGGTATCCAGTAGGGATAATGGTTTTTAATTAAGTCAATTTTTTTAAAAAACAAGCAAAGGTAATTCACCTCTTTTCCGAAAGAACCACCGAGTCTACCATTTCTTAGACGGACGTTACGTCCTCTGGGACCCAGCCCTTTTAGGGGACCTCTTCTTTTACCGATAGGTGAGGTGATAAGAACGGACCTCTTGAGGTACCTGTCTCTTCGGACCGTCCGATGTCAGGTATCCCAGCGTTTCGTAGTCTGTGTTGGCTCTCTGATTGTCTGTGTTCATCTCTCGTGAGACGACGATCATTATCTCAAATTTTCGTAGTCAAGGTAAAGAAAAAGTTCATAACCTCTTAAGACAACAAGTCAATGGAAACTTGAGGTCTTTTTCTGATCTTTCCGTTCTCATGACTCGACAGTCTAAGTGAAAGACGGACAAATTTCACTTCAGTTTACATGAAACGTTTTACAGACAATTTACAAAGTCCATGACCTTTCTGATGAACACACTAATTGATGAGAATCGGGTACATGAGTCGAGAAGAAGATAGGGACACAAAGTGTAGAGAGAATCGTGATTCCATACTTCTACCCTTTTTTACTGATGGTCACGATCTTAAGGATCTGAAGATAACGGACATTCGATCAAGGTTTTGTTAAACACCACGAGTCTCACTAGTATAATTATTACAGACACATAATCAGTGTGTTAGCACAGGTTGAGAAACGTTGGGGTACCTGATGTCGGACGGTCCGAGGAAACAGGTACCTTAAGAGGTCCGTTCTTATGACCTAACCCATCGGTAAGGGAATAGGTCCCCTAAAAGGGTTGGACCCTAGTTTGGACCCAGAGGACGTGACATCCGTTTAAGAAATGGTAGACTCGGTGGTTGTATTAGACCGATTTTAAGACGGTGTTTTGTAAAATAAGGTTTACATAAGGTATCATAACAAACTATAACATTAGAGTCACGTTTACAACGGTAAAACACTATTCTCCACCAACAAAAATAAAAGGAGAGGACACCTCTAATCTACCTTTTGTATAATATTTCAATTAAAATTACTTTAGGACGACGACGACGACGACGACGATTCAGTGAAGTCAGCACAGGCTGAGAGACGCTGGGGTATCTGTCGTCGGGTGGTCCGAGGGGGCAGGGACCCTAAGATGTCCGTTCTTATGACCTCACCCAACGGTAAAGGAAGAGGTTACATACTTTCACTTTTCACTTTCACTTCAGCGAGTCAGTTCAGTCTGAGAAGTGCTGGGGTACCTGATGTCGGATGGTCCGAGGAAACAGGTACCCTAAAAGGTCCGTTCTCATGACCTCACCCAACGGTAACGGAAGAGGCTTACTTTGGGATGATGATCAATTATACACAGTCCTATGTTCGTATCACGATTAAATTCGATACAAGTAAAGAACGTAAGGGGAGAGTTTTCCCCCTCCCTTATAAAATTTCTTTTTGTTTGAAATCGAAAATTTTTATTTTATACTGTATTCCCGATGTTGTCTTTACACGTCGAGACTCTCGTATAAAATCCCTGTACCTTTGATCAGACTTTCTAGTCATCCTTATTCTGTCCCATTACTCTGATCGGAACATCCATTTCTTCAATTCACTTTATAAGTTCTTACACTAAAAAACAACAACAAAAACAACAAATCATCAAGTCAGTACAGACTGAGAAAACCCTGGGGTGTATGGTATCGGACGATCCGAAGAGACAGGTACCCTAAAGGGTCCGTTCTTATGACTTCACCCAAAGGTAAAGGAAGAGGTCCCCTAGAAGGACTGGGTCCCTAACTTGGACTCATAGGAAGTAACCGTCCGTCTAAGAAATGGTGACTCCGCGGTCCTTTCGGACTAAAATAAAAATCTACTCATCATTATTATCACTACTATCTCAATGGGTACGACGAATTGACTAATTCTTCTTTTAAGGTTTCGTTTCCTATTTTGTAATGGAATCATTTAAAGATGACTTCTTTAGTGGATTCCACCGTGAATCTACTTGTCACACCATTTCCACTTAATAAGTTATGGATAACTCTGTTGATGAATCGGTAGACCTTTTTGTATTCGAACCAAAGGTTGGAGTGGGGTACATAGTTGTATTAGGGTCAATCTAAATTTTTACATTTGTAAAAAATTTTCACTTTGGTATTTTCACGATCCTTTTGGATGAGAACCTACCCCTTCCGGAAAGATTCGTACTACGCTTTCGGTCTTTTACATTCTCTTTTATAGTCGTCTAAATGATGTATTTTTAAGTTTTATGAACTCTTCGTATTCTTTCGATTTTATTTGATGATTGACCCCCTTTACAAACGTTATCTTCGGGGATGTTTCTTTCTACAACATTATTCATAATTTTTACTGATTTCTTTTGTTAAATCGTGAAATATTTCACCTTATTTTACTACATTTTCCGTCCCTCGAAAATTTCCTACTTCTTATTTCTTGTGTCTTCTCTTTTCATCTTTTATAGGTTAACCGACCCCAGTGGGACAGTTTGAACAAACCGTATTCTTCCTTGTTCCTTGATTCATATCACGGGTCTCAATGTATATGATACACAGATTACACAGATCAGTACGTCTCGTAATGTCTCTGTGTCTTTAATAGATTCAAAACCAAACGAATACACCATGGGACGTGTCATCGTTAAGCTAGCACCAGATCTTTCAATGAAGTTGTACACCTTCTTTCGGTCCGTTTTCGTTCACGTGTTTTTCAAATTAAGTTTTTTATTATTACAATTTAAGGTTGTTGGTTAGTTAAACATCTTTACACAAAGTGGTTGGGATTAAAATTAAACTAAAATGATCATTTTATGTTCATTAGTTTGTTTACCACTCCTCTCTGTGAGAAGTGGAAAATTTAGTCTTCTATAAAGTTCTAGTGATCGTTGTCACAACCATTCCCACACCCTTTGTGTGTAAAAACACGTGATAATTACTCACATTAAACCTTATTGATAAAACTTCTCGTCATATTCTTTTATATAGTTCTGAATTTTAAACGAATGAGAAATTTCAGCCTAAAAGGGTCCTTAATGAGGATACCTAGGTACATATTACAGTACATCTTTCAAAAGGACTACGTTACCATTAGAGGTTTAATGGTAAACCGTGAGATAAGTCTGTGATTTAATGGTAAGTCCATGAGATAGGATCTACAGTACCTGTCCTTTAGGAATGTTGAGTTTAATTCTACGAGTTTAGGGCATTAAATAACTTGGTGAAAATTTGTCTTCAGTTAATCACTTCTAATTCTGTAAATCTTATGTCACGGTCCCTCCATCCTCCTGGTGTGGTGGACTTAGGACCCAACGTCGTTGGAACTGAAGACTTGTACGTCAATACTTTTGGTGTCAACTTCAACTTTCTCCCCGAGTCGTCCTACCCCCCAAGGATCTCAGTTATGCACGAACGAGACAATCTTTACACGTCTCCGTTCATACTTTTCGGAACGATTCTCGATACAAGAAATAGACACAAAGATCCCACCTTATAAGCGACCCCAGGTTGAGAAACACTGGGGTACCTGATCCCGGGTGGTCCGAGGAGACAGGTACTCTAAAAGGTCCGGTGTTATGACCTCACCTAACGGTAAAGGAAGACGTCCCCTAGAAGGGTTGGGTCCCTAGCTTGGGCCCAAAGGATATAACGTCTGTCTCAGAAATGACAGACTCGGTGGTCCCTTCGGGTCTAGGTAAATCATCGACATATTTTAACCTATGAATCGGAGGGAATCGAAGTTAAAAGATCTGACATCTTACGTCTATTATTCACGGAATCATCCCCATTCTTGTACACGTTTCTCGTATCACGTTACGGTTCTAGTGTAATCACCTGATTATTTACGGAACATAATCTGTTTCGTGAATTAGGAGAAGACGGGAGATACAGTAAGGACTATCACACTTTTCTGGATGATCAGTACCACGATCTTTTGGAGGTGTTTGACGTTTCCTGAGAAAGGTTCTGTCTGCTCGAGTACCATGGAATTGACGTTAGGTTGTTTCGGACTATTCCCTTAGACGAAAGGGGAGACAGAAGGTGATATTTCAACTTTCATATTATATGGGGTCTGAATTATTCTATTAATAATTTATTGATTTTGAACCTTAATCTTTTCTCCCTCTTCCGTTACCGTTGGGTGAGGTCATGAGAACGGACCTTTTAGGGTACCTGTTTCCTCGGACCTTCCGACATCAGGTATCCCAGCGACTCCCAGTCTGTGCTGACTCGCTGAAGTGAAAGTGCGTAACCTCTTCCTTTACCGTTGGGTGAGGTCACAAGAACGGACCTCTTATGGTCCCTGCCCCCTCGGAACCACCCGACGGTAGATACCCCAGCGTGTCTCAACCTGTGCTGACTTCACTGAATCGTCGTCGTAATGATTTGACATCAGACATATTCTAGTAGCTCTCGTCACAAAGAGTTAGGAGAAGTGTGGGTCATAGTAGAAAAGACATTGTAAGTACAATAGAACTTTAAGTATCTGTTAAAAAGTTTAATCATTTGTGTAAAATTTATAATAGTCATATTATTTTCCTTTCGTTATATTAATTTATATATAAAGTTATATCTTTACGAGACCGAACTACTGTATTACATCATGAGTCTACGAACGTGTATAACCGATTAAGTAATACTTACACCGTCAATTTAATGTTCACACACACGTACGAGTAAACGCGTCAACACAGACTGAGAAACACTACGGTGCCTGACATCGGGTGGTCCGAAGAGACAGATATCTTAAGAGGTCCGTTCTTATGACTTCACCCAACGGTAAAGGATCAGGTCCCCTAGAAGGACTGAGTCCCTAACTTGGACACAGAGAACGTACAGGACGTGACCGTCCACCTAAGAAATGGTGACTCGGTGGACCCTTTGGGATGGTCACACAACATAGTTGTTGGTTGTTAGTACTCGGTGTTTCGGTAACTACTACATTAAAAGGTGTCTTCATTTATTGAAAACTATTTCAAGACTAGTTTTACCCATAAAAAGGAGATCAAATGTTTCATCAACTTAAGGACATTTAAAATCATACATAATTTTGGGATGTCTTTTATGAGATTTATACCCTAATCCATCCTTCGAGTGAATTTTACACCTAAGACTTCGGAGTAGAAGTCTCTATGACTGAGACATTAGATTCTCGGATGTAGTCGGAGGACCATCTCTAAGACTAAGTCCGTAAGACAAAAGATTGACTTAACCCCTTCCCCACCAACAGGACGTCTCCCTTGGATCTACCATTTGATCCTTGGTTTTGGGTCCAACCGGTACGGATGACATTCCATTATCCCGCTCTCATTCCTTGAATCCTATCTTTATAAGATTCACAGACTTTGTCTGTGTTGAATTCAACACAGAATCTTTATTGTTTCACCAACTTAAGGACATTTAAAGTCATACATAATTTGGGGACGTCTTTTATGAGATTTATACCTTAATCCATCCTTCCAGTGAATTGTACACCCGAGACCTGGGAGTAGAGGTCTCTAAAACTGAGACCTTAGATTCTATCCTGATTCTCAGATGTAATCGAAGGACCATCTCTAAGACTAAAAGTCCGTAAGACAAAAGATTAACTTAACCCCGCTCCCACTAGATTTATCGGAAAAACTAGTCTTGAAATAGTTTTAAACAAATGGAGACACCTTTTAATGTAGCAGTGACCGAAACACCGAGTACTATAAGCCAACGACTATGTTGTGTGAACATACCATTCACTTCCTGTCCTAAGACCAAGGCCCTCCGTCCACCGGTGCACACACTTACTTAGTAAAGTGAAAGGGACTCTTGACAAATAAATCTGAAAGTCGAGGTAGGGTTATTGATGAGGTAAGGAGAAACGAAGGAAAGGGTGTGGACGATAGTAGGGCAGGTGGGGACAGAAACTGAAAAGGAGATGGGGAGATGTGATGTCAGGGAGCGATGTATGGGTCTAAAGAGCAGGGTCTAAAGCCAGTGGTCGAAGAGGCGTCGGGGAACCGAAGAAGGGACATCATTTAGAGGCCGTTAAGAGGTCGTTGTAGGAGCGAGGAGGAATTTTACCCTCTTCCCTCCGAGGGTGGGCGTCGGAACTGTCCCCGGGTTTAGCAAACGGGCCCAGGGGCGGTAGAGGAGTGCAGGGGCGTTAAACGAAAGGGGTGGGGCGGGGAGAGAGCCGTAGGACGGGGGCCGGTGTGGGGGTTGGGGGATGGGGGTGTTGTGGGTTGGAGGCGGGAGTCGCGTCACTAGCCTCCGAGGCCTCATCGACCGACTCCCATGAGCAGTTCCACGGGGCAGGGAGCGGTGGGCAAGCGGGTGTCGTGAAGCGGTCCCAGGGGGAGGGGTCTAGTTTGCGGGGGTCCACGGGCTCCGACTTCGGCCGAGAAGAACAAACCGGACCCTACGGATGGTACCCGCCCCCGGCAACGGCGACTCAGGCCTCGAGCCGACGTGGGCGCACAGGGTCTCGCGCCGCGGGCCGGTCGCTTTTGGAGAATCTCCGGTCGTTGAGGAGTAGAGCCTTCGAATAGCGTCCGCTCTGGGCGTGGCCGGGCCCTCGACGATCGCTTAGTGCTTGGCGTGCACGCACAGGAGCCGCGGAGAGGCGTCCCACGCCCAAGGGCCTCTCGGTCGATCGCTCGCTCTCGCGCCCCCGTCTGGCCCACCTGCGCGCCCATCGCCCCTCCTCCTGTGGGTCCCCCTCCTTCTCGGTCCACCGCCACGTCCGCCGCCCTGACGTCACGGTGGAGAGGCCTCTTTCGGGTGTTCGAGTGTGCGGGCGCGCGTGTTCGTGCACGTGTAGCGCCCGACGCTCTTGGGCTCGGTCGTTCTCGGAAAAGTCACGTCCTGCGCAAAGTCGCTACCGAAGACGGGACTTGTCGTTTTAAGTGCGAGGGCCCTTAACGGGCCCGAGGTTTTGGCTACGGGCGCCACCGGGGCCGACCTCTTATCTGACACTAGGACTCTACGTGCACTTTTACACGTTCTTCTAGCGCGTTGAGTGGTTCCATTCTACTCCGCGACGCCCGACCGTTCTATACACGGGTCCCGCGGCCCCCGTCCCTTCCCTCACGCCTGCGTGGGTTCCCTCCGGGTCCGTTTTAGGGTCGACTTTGAAACAGAGCCTCCGGTACACCTTCCCTTCGCCGGAATTTAGAACCACTGGAAGACCTCCGTGACAGGATCTCGTCAACTCTCTTTCCTAGGAACGGTTTTTTTGAGGATGTCGAACGTGCTCGTCCACCAGTCACGAGCTTCCCACCCTTACACTTAGCTCAACTTAGTCACGGCCCCACACATACACACAAAGAAACGTCCGAGACGAGTTTACTAGCACGGACTTTACAACACTAAAGTAAGTAGTGTCATGAAATGGCCGTCCCTCCTCCAGTACACCCGATAAATTTATAAACTAAGTAAATAAGGAAGTAAGTCGTTTATAAGCTCAGTAAACAACTCACGGTCGTCGAACACACCGTGGCACGATTTGGACCTTCCGACGGGTCCCCTGAATGATAGTTTGACCGACGTCTACACACGTCTCGCATTTACCCCTTTACTTGCTAAGTGGTAAATTAATGCCCTAATGTTTTCTGGAACCCTCCAGTCGGTCGGGTAAGAGGATGGAGTAGGGTCCCGGGACTAACTTGGAGATCCCTGGCACGACGGAAGGAATACTTCTGGTCGTTTTCTACAGTGGGACAGGAAACAATCGGGGGACGTCGAAGCGTCAATGCTCAACGAACACTGTCCGTGGGGAGGACACGGACCGTACATCTACCTTTTGTAGGGAGAGACAGAAAATATGTTCCAGGGGGTCACGGACTTAAATCAACAAACGGAACCTCAAAGGAAAACTAGAGTATTAATAAGGACTATCGTACGAACGATCATCTTGTAAGCCAGGTCCAAGACACATACCCTGTACGAGAGAAGGGGTTGACAGAGGGAGGGCGAAGGTTGTGGTGAAAAAAATACCGTAGTGTCCGTAAAAGGAGGGATAAAGCGGTCTTCCTTCTCTCGTGCCTCTAGACTTTAACCCGTGATCGAGGGAAGAGTCCGGGAAGGGAATTGAATAGGTGTCAAAAACGGTTACTCGGACATAGGTTTGTCACTAGAGAACTCAGTTCCCACCTTTCCCCCTTTACCTCTATGAGGAACCTTCGGAACCGTGTACGACGAACCGTGGTGACTAGATTAAACGTCAGTAGGTTTATCATTGCAGCTGGGTTTTTCATAACTAAACTCCACAATCTGTGTCTTATTTCGTAGAATAGACAGAAGTTTCTTTGATTTTATAAAAACCTCTTTTTTACTTTTCTGTGATGAGACATTAGTCAACGATTTAACCTATAAAGTTCAACACTCACGAGATCTCCATCTTTGTTTCCAATTCAGTAATATCCGTTCTTGTCAATCCTCTCCAAAATACCTTCTCTACTTGGAACTTGAGTCAAAGTTACATACCTCACGGATGACTCAACCTGGTAGTTCTTCCGACTCGTGACTTTTTGACTACGAAAACTTGACACCACGACCTCGTCTAAGAAGTCGTTCCTCTAGTTTGGTCAGTTATGATTTCCTTTAGTTGGGATTTATAAGTAACCTTCCTGACAACGACTTCGAGTTTATGAGACCGGTGGACTACGTTTCCCGGTTGAGTGACCTTTTCTGGGATTACGACCTTTTCTAACTCCCGTTTTCCTCTTCCCCCGTCGTCTCCTACTCTATCTGTCGTAGTGACTGAGTTACTTGTACTTAAACTCGTGTCAGGTCCTCTATCACCTTCTGTCTCCTCAGATTACACGACATCTCAGACTGCACAGGTTTCTCAACCTGTGTTGAATCACTGACTCGTTGTTGTTGTCGATACACGGTCCGTGACACAAGTTATAATTACCGTATGTTGACTTTTTCTATCCCGGGGACGGGAACACCACACTGTTTACATATTTTACTAGTAAACTTATATTACACCATTGTCATCAGTGAGGTGGGTAATTATAAAACCGTATTAATAATAAACGGTTCGTGACATTTCTTTCGTAGGTACTAGGATACCGTATCATCCGTCACAAAGAGTTTCATATAAGACGTAATCTTTAGTGTCAACTAAAAATAATACAGTACGAGCGAAATAGTAAAAGGTACGATCTACAAATTTAATCTGGGAAAGTTATAACTATACGAAGGAAAGAAAACCAACAAACATGCAGTATAAAAGGTAGAGAAATATAAATTAGAAAGATATTCAAAATAAAACGACATAACGACTATCCACTTAAATTAGGTACATGTAAATGACACTAATGATTATATAACCCCGAATAAGAAGGTAACATAAAACACGAAAAGTAAATGGTAGGAAAAAGAGGTAGAGACGAAAGATACCCTAATCAATTTACTAAATATAAGGGAGTAAAAGGTGACAACCAAACTCCCGAAATCCGTAATAAGGATATGAATAGTTGTAACACAAGTCAAAAGGTGTATGTATAAATTGATATCAAAAAGATTATACTGGTTGGATCTATCGTACAATTTTTCGTCTCCGTAATGAAACGGTTGTTTCCAGACAGATCAGTTCCAATACCAAAAAGGTCATCAGTACATACCTACACTCTCAACCTGATATTTCTTTCGACTCGTGACTTCTTAACTACGAAAACTTGACTTGACACAACAACCTCTTCTGAGAACTCTCAGGGAACCCGACGTTCCTCTAGGTTGGTCAGGTAGTATTTCCTCTAGTCAGGATTCACAAGTAACCTACCTGACTACAACGTCGACTTTGAGGTTATGAAACCGGTGGACTACGTTTCTAGACTGAGTAAACTTTTCTGGGACTACGACTCTTTCTAACTCCCGTCCTCCTCTTCCCCTGTTGTCTCTTACTCTACCAACCTACCGTAGTTACCTGTACTCAAACCCATTTGAGGCCCTCAACCACTACTTGTTCCTCCGGACCGTACGACGTCAGGTACCCCAGCGTTTCTCAACCTGTGCTGACTCGCTGACTTGACTTGACTTATTTCAATAGTACATTAAGAAAGAAAGACTTTTTCTCGAAACGTATGAAGTGGGTAAATTATCGGGAAGGGAAAGGACAGAACAGTAACAACAGATCTATAAAAATGGAAAATTTAAAAATTTAGTAAAAATATCAATTAATTTAAATGACTATAAAACGACTAAGAAGATGGGAAAAAAAAAAAAGAACTTAGGTACCGGAAGAAAAAACCAAGTCAAAAGAAGATAGACTTCAAGTAGACAATTATCAAGAAAGACTTCCCCAGGACCACCCACTACTTTAGAAAACACGTAAACTTTTACAGAAATAAAACAGGAGTGACAACAAATAAACGGGTATTTTTAGAAGACTTGTGAATAAAAAGGTTCCGTGTCACAACCATCACAAGATAATGGTATCCCATGATTAACGACGACTATTTTTAGGATGACGGGTAGTTTAAAAGTAAATAAACATCTATTAGACGGAAAAGAGAACTACTGTAAACGTACACAAATAAAACTACAAATCGGCAAAGTAATATTGAGAGATTAACCATAACTCACATGAAAGATAACTTCTGAGTACGAGAGAAATTGAGACCTTTTAATAGTTACTAAAAGACAAGTTTATAACAAAAAGACGGTAATGGAGGAAAGTGAAAAGACCTTGACGATAATCCACTTAATTCCTTCGGAGAGGTATAAGACTTTACAATAATTTTAAAAAAACAGAGACTTAGGACCACTTAAGGAATTAGTACAAAAGAACAAACGGTTAGGTGATTTATCAAACAGGTTAGGTCTCAAAAAGGGTAGATAATTCAACATATTAATATAAAAGTAAAGATTCTAACGACAAGAACGAAGGAAAGAAAGACTAAAACCATTGACGAATTAAACATATCGAAATAACTTCATATTAAATGTATAGTATTTTAAGTAGATTCGTATGTTCAGTTATATAAAATCATTTGAATGTCTCAACAACGTGGTATTGGTATCAGATCAAAATCTTGTAAATATAGTGACAGGAAACATAGGTGGACATCAGTTAGGGACAAGATGGGGGTATGGTTCGTTGGTAACTAGAGGAAAGACAGAGATATTTAAACAGAAACAGTCTGAAAAGTACAGTCACTTTGTTACGTTGTACGTAAAGGTAGACCAAAAAAAAGTGAATCTACGGTTTAGAATCGTAGCACAAAACTCCAAGTAGTTAACCACATCGCAGTATACAGTAAGTAAGTAAGGGAAAATAATGCGTGATCATAGGGTAACATACCTATGATTACTAGTATAAGTGGTTAACTATCCGTAAACCCAACAAAGGTGAGACCCAGATGATACTTATTACGAAGATGCTTACAATGTAAGGATGTGTGTGTAGAAGTAATGAAATAAAGTATTTATTCTATCTCTTTTATCATTCTCTCGTTGATTATTTTGTTTACCCTGTTTACCAATTCTTATTCTCTGAGACTCATTTCCCATCCACACTGTAAGAAACATGACAAGAAAAAGACCGTCAAAAGGTTCAAACTTTAAGAAAGACTTATTTTCAAATTTTGTTTGTCTTTCGTATGTTCTAGGGTCTGGGGTAGAATCTTTTATTCCTCTCCACTGTCCGTAACACAAAAGATTTCGGGGAGTTCTGGACATTGTAAGTGTGTCCCAACTCTTAATGACCAAGTCTTATCGGTTTCCAAATTTATCATCTCGTCTGTGTCTCCACAATTAACCCTCTGTCCTCCAAAGTGCAGGTAAAGGGTAATACCGGACACCCTATGAAACCAGAACTTTCGTAGTCCGTCCAAACGGATCGGGACAGGTAAGTCGGTCAGAGACGAAAAGTGGGCGAGTTTTTAGACGTCGACTAAAAAGGAAAACATCGAAAGAGGTGTATGAGAATAGGTCTTCACAACCGTAGGGAGTATGGGTCTCTAAAAGGTTAAGGGTGAAAATTCCACCCTGCCTCATAGAACGGGGGTTTTGTTCAAATTGTTTCTAGGAAAACATAATGTTGTGTTTTTACTCACCCTTTCGTGTACGAGGGAGAGGTAGTTAGTAGGGAACTTGACTTCCGACTTAGAATCCTTGGGTCGGGTATGTGTATTGAGGTATGTGGGTGCTCTGGTAACCCTCAATACTCTTCTTTTCAGAGGTCCTCCGTTATTCGTCAGGAGAATCACGGTCTTCGACGGTTGGATTTTCATATTCCTCACTTTATTGGGGTTCTCTTGGACAGTCAGTAGGAAGGTTTTACTACAGAAGGGTCCAGAGTCTTCTGGGATATCCCCGATGCCACTTTAGTTCACCGACGTTGAAGACCTGTAATCACTACGGAATACTAAGGGATCAAACGTAAGAAACATTTCGGGAACTGTACGAATGAGTAGGAGGCCCTCGTGTCGTAAAGACGTACCGTTCCTCTACTCGTACCAGTCAGAGGCAGATAAATGTTCTTATCCATGTCAAGACCCTCCCCCTCCTTGACGGGACCGGGTCGAACACTTATCCACCCATTTATAGTCCTTAGGTCGAAAGGGTACCTATATTCGGTGTAAGAGATTATAATGAGAAGGGTCCACCGAGTCCATTCCTTAGGTGGACGGTTACGTCCTCTACGTCCTCTGTGTGTAAACTAGGGACCCAGTCCTTTTAGGGGACCTCCTCCGTTACCGTTGGGTGAGGTCACAAGAACGGACCCTTTAGGGGACCTGTTTTCTCGGACCGTTCGATGACAGGGACCCCAGTGTTTCTCAGTCTGTACTCACTCGTATGTGTGTCATATAAAAATAGAGTTTTGTCGGAATACGGAACCAGAATACAAAATCAATCAAGTGACCCCTTCTTACTAAAACAAATAACCCGAAAGGATTTCTGGACGGTGTGTCTAGAATCCTACTCAAACCAAAACTCCTGATACCATTTCACAACATCATTCTTACTTAAGACAGTAAGTTCTTGTGTAGGACTGAGCTCTTGCCCCCGGGAAACTCACCGTCACATCAAGAATAGACATCTAGGAAGGAAGGACGACACCCTTGCAGACCTCCAGTCTCAGTCGTGAGGGTGGGTCGTGCCATCGTACTGGTTTGGTTCCCTTGACACAGAGGGGTGTAGGGTCTTGGAATGACTTCAGACACCTCTGTATACTCGTCTCTGTCAGTATAACCTACAACCCCCTTTTATCACCTAACAATCCCTACCCATCCCTCTATGACAATACCTCTTGTCAGGGACTCATTTTTCAGTCTTTATAATTCCTTTTTCCTAATATTAAAGATGAGGTCCAATAGAAAATTTACTTAAATTCAACCTAAATAAAGATCTCCCCACGAAGAATGAGAATAAATATATTATTTATATTTATTTTTAATTTACACTTATTTTTGATCCCGTGGACCTCTCGATTGTTAAACCCCAAATCAGAATCTTACTAGTTGAAAACACCGACAATGGTCAATTTTACGACAGAGAAGTCTCTATGTAAAAGACTGAAACTCGGTTTTCACTTTCAGTGAGTCAGCACAGGTTGAGAAACGATGGGCACCTGAAAAACGTTGGACACCTGAAAAACGCTGGGCACCTGACATCGGGTGGTTCGAGGAGACAGGTACCCTAAGAGGTCCGTTCTTATGACCTCACCCAACGGTAAAGGAAGAGGTCCCCTAGAAGGGTTGGGTCCCTAGCTTGGGTCCAGAGGGTGTAACGTCCGTCTACGAAATTGGAGACGTGGTGGTCCCTTCGGGAATTTATATTCTTAGGTTCATGATTGTAGTTTCTAAAGTTCCCTCCTTTCCTTCGGTCCTCCCTCCTTTCCTTCGGTCCTCCCTCCTTCTTCCCCTTCCTCCGCCCTCTCCCCCCCACTTTCCCTACCGGAATGTCTACAGAGGACGGTGGATGTCTATGGGTCCGCAATACCCTGAAAAGGGACCCGGAGGTCTCTTCCCTGGTTGGATAGACATTTACTCTTTTCATCAGGAAACAAGGAACCACTAAACAACACTCCCAAGTGACTGAATTCCTTACATTCCCCTCGTAGAGTGGGACCCTCGCCTTGATAGTATTCGGACTATCTACAACCAAAGAAGGGAAGGACTCGATCTTCTTAACGTCTCCCTGTCCTGGTGACGAGTCAACAGTTTTGGTCGTTGATCCTTGTTTCGGTCGGGAAAGGACCTGACTCTCCGGTCCCGTCCCCGAGGTCTTCATCCTCACTACGGACGACGGTGTGGTCAGGAGTCGTTGTCCAACGGTGAACTCGGGACCCAAAAACACCGAACTTCGACACCTTCAAAATAACGTGACGACTGAGGGAATCGAAGAGAGGTTTATGGGAGGACGGACGTCCTCGAACACACCCCTGTCTACAAATTTGTCAAGGTATGGTCAAACGAAATCCTAAGATCTAAACTTTTGACGTCCAGACATAATTGTTCGGGAAAGACAACCTTAGAAAATTAAATCACTTCACTAAACACCACATGTCTGTCGATAGAGTGTCTTTAGAAAAACGGTGTTTTATCCTACTTCCTGTGAAATTTAACCTACAGAAACTCTACGGAGGTGAAACCGTATTGTAAGTATAGAGACGTGAAGGGAGGGATTTGGAACGAGGTTAAGAAAGAGACGTGTCGTCGGTCTCACTACGATTTTGACTTATTGTGGGAGGATGTAACGACATCTTGCAACGTTGGCGAAACCTTTTGTTAGACCGTCAAGGAGTTTATTAATTCTCTAAATAGTATTACTTGGTCGTTAAGATGTGGATACATATATGGGTCCTCTTTGATTGAATACGTATTGTAAGTCTCGTTGTAATAAACATCATCGGTTTTTACCTTTATTTGATTTACAGATAGTTGACCTTTTACCATACTTATTTTATACCATGTTTCATGTTAGTCCCCGTCACTGACTCCCGACGTTCCAAAGTAACACCACGTTACCCTTATAAGAATCCAACTGACACCACTATCAATGTGTTAGGACGTGTACCCGACTTTCGGTAACTTAATATGTCAAATTTACCCACCTAACATACAAGAGTTATTAATATAGAGTTAATTCGACACTTGTAATTTTGGTTGTTTTTGTTTGACTTAAAAGAGGGAAAATTTGGGTCAAGACTTCGTTCAAGACTACTGAAATGGGGTATTTATATTTTCTAGTTAAGACGTAAAAACGGAGGTGGGATCAGACTCGGTGGAAGTGGAGGAAGAGAGTTGGGAAGACCCGGAGGAGTACCAGATGGGAGCGGGCGGAGTGTCGTCGTTATTAGTATGTCATATTTAGTCTCGTACTGTAAGAAGGTAATCTTGGGTGTTTACCGAAGAGTAAAGTGAACCTTATTTCAAACAAGAGGATTCATTTAAGAAGTCATACCAGTGGACTCCACAGACGACAGGTGAAGAGTCGTAGTAGAGGAGGTAGTGAGACCGGAAGAAAGTTTCGAAAGTCTGCGAACACGGTGAACCTCGGAAACAAGAACACCGAAGAAGACGGACGAGGACCGATCCGAGTATACAGAGAATTCCCTCCCGGAGGGACGAGTGGATATGGTACTTTAAGGGAGTCGAGGTAGACGACAAAGGTAAAAAAGGCAGGTAGACACGTAGACAAATAACGGAAGAGAAGGGACGGTTCCTTCAGTAGGGAACTTCCGTCCTTAAAGACAGACAGGGCAAGAGAGGAGATATGGGGTCACGGACCTTGTCGTGGACCAATCACTAACCACGAGTGGTTTACAAACAACCACCTGATTTACTTGTTTTGAGAAGGACCTGGAGGGTGTCGAGAATCCTTTTTTATAGTGTAAAGTCGGAATCAAACGTATGTCGGTAGAGTACCCTGTCACCCCTCCAAAGAAAAAGTTCCTGTCTTGAGTCCTCCATGATCGTAGATTAAAGTTCAAAGCATTTCCGTTATTTGACCGTATAGACTATTTATTTACCTGAAAGGGGTAGGGGAGGGTCCAGTTGAAGGCTGAACCAGTGAGGATGGGGGAGTGGTGTCTGTGTCCTAGTCTGGTTCGAGAGGCAAACCAGTCTAGGTATAAGGAAGTCCTGTGGTCTTAATACCCCGTTTTATTTTTTTCTTTGGAGTCAATGGTTAGTATGTATCTTATAGGTAAACTCTTTTTATTTTTAATGTCTCTTTGTTCTTCTTTTCTAAAATTTCATAGGGGTTAGATATCATTGACGTCACTATGTTATTGATTATGGTAAAACATATCGGATGAGATACTAAAGGGTATGTACATATCTGTACGGAAAAAAAAATTATCAATATAGTAAGTATTAATAACACAATGGACCCCAAAAGGGAGAAATCTTCATTTAGATCTTGAGAGGTTGTCTTAAAATTACCAACACAATTTTTATAGGGTAACATGTTTACAATATATTAAATTGAAGAAAGTGAACTCTGTGAAAATGACTCACAAAAATTTTCACGGTCCATTTTAGGGAATAGAGTACCTTAAATGTCCGTTTTCTTTATCTTTGAGAGTTGATGTTATCTCCGGGAGTATAAGTTACAGTACACTTGTAAAACTTATTTAGTTTTTCTTTTGATATTTTCTTTTCGAATTGTGTATGTAATATCAAAAATTTTGAATTTTGTCCCCAGTCGTTTGATACAACATCCGATCTAGTCGGACGACGGGTAAAAACATACCGACTCAGTTCCTATCAAAAATGTAAAAATTTTTGAACTTTTTTTATGTTTTATTCTTGTTATAAATCACTGTGTACTTTTCATATACTTTAAGTTTAAATTACAGGTTTTATTTCAAAATAACCTTGTATCACTACGTGTAATTAAATCTCTACCAGATCCCATCGAAAACACGACTTTACCGTCTAAGCTTAGTGACCCTGTCTCTGAACGATTTCGGATTTTATTAATGATGGACCAGGAAATGTCTTTTTACAAACTCCTGGGGATTAAATTTTGTGTATCTACCTATGAGTAAGTGATTAAGAAAGTACACTCAGAGTCAAAGTCAAGAAACCCTACCGGACGATAGACCGTAAAGTGGAATGAACAGAATATATTTGATATGGGTATCAAATGATATCTCACTGTAAAATTAAACAGTATGTTTGACCCTGTGAAGACTCTTACTTTTCCGGTGATTTAGTCTATCCCGGGACTTTAATTTCCGTATTTGTCCCTGACAGGACCGGACTGGTATGACGTAGTCAACCAAAAACAAAAACAAAAACAAAATTAGTAAAACCGCAGAAATTTGTTCCAGACAGATCAGTTCCGATACCAAAAAGATCACCAGTACGTACCTACACTCTCAACCTGACACTTCTTTCGACTCGCGGTTTCTTGACTACGAAAACTTGACACCCCAACCTCTTCTGAAAACTCTCAGGGAACCTGACGTTCCTCTAGGTTGGTCAGGTAAGACTTCCTTTAGTCGGGACCCACAAGAAACCTTCCTTACTACGATTTCGACTTTGAGGTCATGAAACCGGTGGAGTACGCTTCTCAAGTGAGTAACCTTTTCTGACTACGACCCTCCCTAACCCCTGTCCTCCTCTTCCCCTGCTGTCTCCTACTCTACCGACCTACCGTAGTGGCTGAGCTACCTGTACTCAAACTCACTTGAGATCCTCAACCACTACNCCTTTTCTGACTACGACCCTCCCTGACCCCTGTCCTCCTCTTCCCCTGCTGTCTCCTACTCTACCGACCTACCGTAGTGGCTGAGCTACCTGTACTCAAACTCACTTGAGATCCTCAACCACTACCTGTCCCTCCGGACCGTACGACGTTAAGTACCCCAGCGTTTCTCAGCCTGTCCTGACTCTCTGACTTGACTTGACTGGACTTGACTCCCACCTCTTCCTCTTAGATTTTGTAAACACTTTGTTATACCCAAGTCTTAGGAAATTTTGGAAATTTTGAAAAGTGAAGAAGTAGTATGGATTAACTTATGGTAAAAAAAAAGCAGATCGTTGAGCGGAAATAGTTATTTACGAAATAGAAAAGTTTAATAAGTCGGGTCAAAAGTAGTCTTGTTGAATGAGAAATATAAGTATATATTGACCGAAGCACGCCATAATTTAGTGTATTAATGTTATCGTTTATGTTGACCGTATTTGTTCACTGACACTCTCGTCTTCAGACCACCGAAAGGTCTCATTCTTACTTCTCATAATTCAATAGGTGTACAACTAACTTACCTCTGACCAATTTTGTTGAAGAAGACAAAAATAATTTTTTAACTTTATGTCAAAACTATAAGATGGTTCGTTCTTCATACTTTTGTGACTTGTTAGACTTCCTAGTCTTTTCAAAGGACTCCATATATCCCTGGTACTAAGTACCTATAAAACCAACTAAGACCAAAGAGTAACAAATTTAGTAACACTACACTAAACAACAATTTTATAACACTACCTATAAGAACTCTAAGATAGGGACGTGAAAATGAACTAATAAAGGAACTCTATCTAAAGGTACTCGTCTTGAGTACAAACAATGTCCATCTAAGGTTATTTTTTATAATCCTTTTAACCTTCTTTCTCTGGACCTCTTATAAATAGTTAATAAATTTTTGTTGGATTATTTGTTCTATATATCTCCAGGATTGAACAATTGATGTTTCGAATGGTAAATTTTTCCGTAAATGATGTTGACAGAAGATATTAGACTTGTGACCTTGTCAAAGTTCACTCGTTGAGAGTATCAATGTCTCTGTTACCACATTAATGAAAGTTTGGTATCACCGCATTATTGTCCGGGTCCGACAGTCGAGTGTAATATTGAAATTACCTGGATAAACTTCAATGAGTGATATAAGACTCGGAGGTCCCATTCTCCTATGTGGACCTTTTCCGAGGGTCCAAGGAGCTCCGTAATCTCTTTGTTCGTCGAGAGAGTATCGAGTGTCCGGTCATCGTGGTTATTCGTGTGGTCGTCAAGAGGGACCAGATAGGAACTAGAGCGTCCTTCGGAAAGAGAAGAATCAACACCTTCGAAGTCTTGTACTTCGTCTTTCTGGAAGAACACTCAGAAACTACAGAAGTAGTCCTTATTACAACAAGGTTCAGAACACTCCCTCCCACCGTCTCCTTTTAAAGGACTTTTCGACGACTTAGGACTGGTCGATCATAATATCGAAATGGGGGAATTTGAAGTACGAGAGTGAAACAGTTTTTACGTTCAGGTTCTCAAATAAGTCAGAAAATGTCGAAACACATTAACATGTAAACCGTCAACGACAGAAGAAAAATATTCGGTACCATCTGGTTTTTATCGGAAGGTTATCCACAGTCTCGGGACCTTGGACACTACGATATTATGAAATAAACCTTTTTCCTAGAGACGTCCAATTCACATAACTCTATTCTAGTAGAATCTAATAGACGTACCCGGGATTTAGGTTACTGTTCACAGGGAACTCCTCTTTCCGTCTCGCCCCAAACTCTATCTTGTCTTCTACGTCTTCTCTGCTTCTGGTGTACTTCTACTTCCTTCCTGAACATCAACACGTCGGTGTCCGGTTCCTTGTGGACTCGGTGGTTTTCGATCTTCTCTGTCGTCCCTCACACCGGAACGTCAGTGGAACTAGAAATGAAGACTGGATGACACTTTCTTTTTCGAGATGAATAAATAAAAATTATCTAAAGTCCACATGTCGCAATATTAAGTTGTAGACACACGTGATGGTTCACTAGTGTGGTGTTCACATCAACGGCAGATAGTGGTATGTAAACCACACATCACTATCTGCCGTAAGTGGGTAGAGTGGGTGGGAGAGGTTGGGGAAAGGGGCGACCATTGATGATTAGGTAGGAGACACAGATACTCAAACCAAACCAAAATAAAAAAACAAGTGAACAAAACAAAATCTAAGGTGTACACTCACTTTAGTATATCATAAACGGAAAGAGGTAGAATAAAGTAAATCGTATTATGGAAGTTCCAGGTAAACAACAATAACAAGTCAGTAAGTCAGTACAGGCTGAGAACCGTTGGATCACCTGACGTGTAGAAATGTAGAGGACCTCGAACGAGTCTGAGTACAGGTAACTCAGCCACTACGGTAGGTTGGTAGAACAGGAGACAGTAGGGGAAGAGAAGGACGGGAGTTAGAAAGGGTCGTAGTCCCAGAAAAGATTACTCAACAGAGAAGCGTACTCCACCGGTTTCATAACCTCGAAGTTGAAGTTGTAGTCAGGAAGGTTACTTATAAGTCCTGACTAAAGGAAATCCTGACTGACCGAACTAGAGGAACGTCAGGTTCCCGGAGAGTTCTCAGAAGAGGTTGTAGTGTCAAGTTTTGGTAGTCAAGAAACCACGAGTCGGAAGAAATATCAGGTTTAGAGTGTAGGTATGTACTGCTCACCTTTTGGGTTTCGAAACTGGATGTCTGGAAACAGTAGTTTCATTACAGAGACGAGTCAAAGGTAAATACAATAAGGTCGACCTTCTTAAAGTAAGAAAGAGTAACCCTTCATCATAAGGTGAGACACGTAGAAATAAGTAAGTAAATACCTGTGAATCTGACAAAGATATAGAACCGATAACATTTGTTACGACGTCACTTGTATCCCTACGTATATAGAAAAGTCTAATTACAAAAGTATAAGAAGTCTATTTTTGGGTCTTCACCTTATAGACTCAGTATACCATCAAGATAAGAGTTAAAGAACACCGTAGAGTATGACAAAATACGTCGTCGATGTGGTCAAATGTCAAGATGGTTGTCACCACCCAATGGAAAAGAGATGTAAATAAAGAACGGAAAAATCATTATAGATAAGATTATCCATACTCTACTATAGAGTGGCACTAAAAATAAACGTAAAGGGATTATTAATCACTACAACTTGTAGGATACATGGATAACCGGTGGACATACAGAAGAAACCTCTTTATAGATAAGTCACGGAGACGAGTAAAAATCTTAGTCTAACAACCAGAAAAACAACAACTCAACACACTCTACAATGTATAAAACATATAATTAGGGAATAGCCTACATACTAAACTTTAATAGAAGAGGGTAAACCATCCAACGGAAAGGTGAAACTACTACTAAGGAAACGATATGTCTCAGAAATTGAACTACATCAAGGTAAACGAATAAAAACGAAAACAAAGGGAACGGAAATCTCAGTGTAGGTGTTTTTATAGTGATTCCAGGTACAGTAATTCTAATGGTGGGTACAAAAGAAGATCCTTAAAATACTAAAGTCCGGGATGTAAGTACTGAAATTAGATAAAACTGATTTTAAAACACAGAAAATATTCTATCACTGATTAAAGTCAGAAAACGTACACCGACAGGTCAAAAGGGTTGTGGTAAATAACTTCTCTGACAGTAAAGAGTTGATACACAGTCCTGGAGTGAATTAGTGAAGGTCACTATTTCTATGGTGTGAGGATTACGTCGCCCGTGTCCAAACTAGAACCAGTCCTTTGGCCCTAGGTCGTACGACGTGTCACGTCAGTATATTTAATTAAAAATTTTTATTTATTTTCACACAAGGAACGAGGAAACAGTACTCAATTAACAGGTAAATACACGTCCAAATGAATACTCAGGAGTTAAGACAAGGTAACTAGACACCAAGGTAACTAAACACGGTCATGGTATACAAAACTAATGGTATCGAAACATCATATCAAACTTTAGTCCCTCATACTATGGAGGTCGACACAAGAACAAAGAGTTCCAACAAAACGAGAAACCTTAGAAGACACAAAGGATGTTAATAATCTTAATAAAAAATATCAAGGTACGTTATACGGTAACCTTAAAATTGTCCCTAACATAACTGAGATAACCTATGATACCTGTAAAATTGTCACAATTAAGAATGTTTTGCACTTGTACGTTATAAAAAGGTAAATAAATACATAAGAAGTCATAGAAAGTAGTCACAGAATGTCAAAAGTCACATGTTTAGAAAGTGGAGGTACCTATTTAAATAGGAATCCATAAAACAAGAAAAACTACGTTAACACTTACCCTAACAAAAGAAATAAAAAGAAAAACAATCAAGTAATAATCACATGTCTTTCCGGTGTCTAAAGATATATAACAAAAACGTAGGAGACTGATATGACTTAAGTAAATAATCAAGATTACCCAAAACCACCTCAGAAATCCGAAAAGATACATATCATAGTACAGTAGACGTTTATTACTATCAAAAAGAGGGAAAAACTAAACGGATTAACGACTACTGGTTATAACACAACTTATTTTCACCGTTCTCACCCGGAGGAACAGAACAAGGATTAGTATCCGTTTTTCGAATTTCGAAAAGTGGTAAGTATTTCAAGACAACAAAATTCGATACTCAAACATCATTAAACAATATCGTCGGTACCCTCCACTCCGGTGACCGATTGAAAGTGTTATAGGAGAAGTAGTAGTTTCCGAAGAAGGAAGAGTCTGGGGATTACTCCAAGAACGGAGACTATTAACAGTCTTAGTTCGTCCGTCGTAAAATTTGTTTTTTAATCTGGTTACTTAATTTTGGAGACCCACTCTAAGTACGTTAATACGTAAAACTTTTGAGGTGACCACTGATACTGAAATTGGACTGAGACTATAGTGGTGTCATCCGGGAACCGGAAACCAGATATATTATCCAGGTACAGGTAACGAACCAGGACTTGAACGAGACAGACCATCGTCTTCTAACTTACTCTCTAAGAATAAAGAAGATGAAGAGATCCTCCAGAAATCCGGTCATGAAAAGTTTACAATCATAATTTGTGTTTACCGATCCGGATGGATGTCGTGTAGAGTAAACCTACTAGTACCGACTTCGGGTTCTTAAACGTAAAAATTGGTTCAAGTCCACTACGAAGTCTGAGGTCAAACTATATCGGAAATCCTAAGAGTCCCGAGAGAGAAAATGGAAGGGGGTGGTAAACTTGAAGATCGTCGAAGATCGTATCACGGGATGAGAGTTATAATTATTATACTCAACTCAATGAAACTTGACAATTTGGGAACTACTGTTCCTGGAGCGGAACATGGAAAATTTATATAGAAATCGTGGACGTAATTACGGTTCTATCTCCCCCATGGTCATCCTCTGTATAATTTCCTACCCACACGGTCGTTTTGAAAGTAGATATTTACTACGTTTCCGTAGTGACCCACGGTCCTGTAGTGTCCTTTACGGTTTTACTTACGGTTTTACCATCTTGCGGGGGTGGGGGTGGGGGTGGGAATTCCCTCCATAACGTGTCAGGAGTGACCGACAAAGGTCAACGTCCACATCTGAACCTTCCCCAACACTTTATCACTTACTTGTTATTTGATGAAACACTTCCTCCCGTGGTGACCAATTACAGTTCCGAAACCAAAACGACTCATTTATACGTCCAAACCCCGGTCTCGACTTAACGAGGTCTATCATTTTCTTTCTAATTAGAAGGGAGTCGTCAAGACGAGGTAGAGGAGTACAACGTAAGTCAGAGAATTTATCCGTAACTGGTTAATGTCCAAACTTCCTCACTGTCTACAATCGGACGATCCAATAGGTGCACAGAACCAGATCGAAACACCAGACGACTACTAAAACAATACTAATCTTAATGTCTTCGTAAACACCCATCTCATTCCTAAATACGTCTACCCTATACCCCTCACCCATCGTACTCCTCACTGTCGAAATATAAAACTTCTGTTCCAAATAAATTTAGTATCAAAACCCATTTAGTTTGGTCAAAGTTCCTGTACTTTTTCTTGGACAATGATCAAAAACAGGTAAAAGAAAGGTCCCACCAGACGGGAACTTCGTATCGGTGGGGGTTTGTAGACGAAAAGGGACGTGAACGTCCGAGTAATTACCCGTAAAGGGTCTCTCTCTAAGTTTTTATCGTTTAAGGTAATTTTCCGAATAGTAATTCATGTTATGTCGAGAAATACACCCCCTTCCTACCGGAGACTTATGCTCAGGTAATCCCGACACCCGACCTTTTTTACCCAGTCAAAAGAAAATTCCCTCTTTAATTATGTCGTTCGTTCTCGGTCGTTATGACACTGTAAGTAGGACGTGTCGAAAAGGAGAAGTGCGACGGTTCACGCAGACAGGTCTGAACGATAAGAACAGGAGTCCGGGGACCCGGTCCCGGACAAACAGGACTTCTTCGGATAGTTTAACAGACCACTGTCAGATTTATTTGTACTTGTTCCTCTAATCTTGACTCATCTCCCACACAATCACACGTGTACGAGTACGTGTGTAGGTCTTACTTGGTCCTTTCGTTTTCAATTAGTCATTGAGAAAGTGACTGGAGAAAGGGGAAACAACCCAGAATTACAGTCAAGGTGTCCTCCATCGAAGATAGGTTCAGGTACACCATGACAGGGGTCTCTTCTCGACTATTTTCTTCGAACGAAGTCTTTCACATTCCCACTCACGAACTTTCCTGGCAGGTCACAGGTCAGAGGAGGACCGTTTGACTATGTGTCCCGACCCACCCGAGAACCATCGACTCCAACTGATCGTGACTCGTTCACCCTCAACCCTTTATTCGTAAGACAACTCTCATAGACCCCTGTGTTTCAGGTCTTTCGAATCTTTTGTATCCACACTTAGTCCGTGTACAGACGTCACCCTCTCGACCAGTCGACACACCCGGTCCCCTTACTCCCCAATGTCTTCCACTTACTAAGTCTTAAGTTCTCTCGACAGTCTTTCTGACCTACAAGACAGGTTTAAGTCGTCCTAAGGGTCGATCAACCACTATCTGTACTTCTGAGTTAAGAGGTCTTCCTTCTTTAACCGTCTCCCGATCTAAGAACCGTTTACTGTGTCTTTTAAATTCCTCGAACATTCTGTAAGTTCCTCCTCTCCAGAACGTAATGTCAACTACAGATAAACACGACCTAACCTAAGACGTAATAGCAAGTTATTTATAAGTGAGTAGGGATTACGGGAGGACATGGGATACTCGTCTCTAAGACAGGAGAAGGGTAACTACTACACGAAGAATCTAAACGAAACCAGACACCTTACAAAGTTAACTCTTTGGACATACGTCCCGTCCTTCGTTGTCAACCTTGACCTGTACCTAGTTGTCTGACCAAGGTTTATCCTTTTCCTCAAGTAGTTCTGACATATAACAGTGGAACGAATAAATTGAATATACGTCTCATGTAGTACTCTTTACGACCCGACCTCCTTCGTGTTCGACCTTAGTTCTAACGGCCCTCTTTATAGTTATTGGAGTCTATACGTCTACTGTAGTGGGAATACCGTCTTTCACTTCTCCTTGATTTCTCGCAGAACTACTTTCACTTTCTCCTCTCACTTTTTCAACCGGATTTCGAGTTGTAAGTCTTTTGTTTCTAGTCCCGTAGACCAGGGTAGTGAAGTACCCTTTATCTACCCCTTTGTCAACTTTGTCACAGTCTCAAATAGAAAAACCCGAGGTTTTAGTGACGTCTACCACTAACGTCGGTACTTTAATTTTCTGCGAATGAGGAACCTTCTTTTCAATACTGGTTGGATTTATCATAAAACTTTTCGTCTCTGTAATGAAACGGTTGTTTCCAGGTAAAATCAGTTCCGATACCAAAAAGGTCACCAGTACATACCTATGCTCTCAACCTGTCACTTCTTTCGATTCACGACTTCTTAACTACGAAAACTTGACACCACAACCTTTTCTGAGAACTCTCAGGGATCTGAAGTTCCTCTAGGTTGGTCAGGTAAGATTTCCTCTAGTCGGGACCCACAAGAAACCTTCCTTACTACGACTTCGACTTTGAGGTCATGAAACCGGTGGAGTACGCTTCTCAACCGAGTAACCTTTTCTGGGACTACGACCCTTCCTAACCCCCGCCCTTCTTTTCCCCTACTGTCTCCTACTCTACCGACCTACCGTAGTGCCTGAGTTACCTGTACTCAAACTCACTTGAGGCCCTCTACCACTACCTGTCCCTCCGGACCACACGACGTTAAGTACCCCACCGTTTCTCAGCCTGTGTTGACTCGTTGACTTGACTTGACTTGACACTTTACAATCACGTCTTCCTTTGTCGTTGGGTGAGGTCGTAAGAACAGACCTCTTAAGGTACCTCTCTCTCTCCTCGGACCGTTCGGTGGCGGTTACCCCAGCGTTTCTCAGCTTGTACTGACTCGCTGATTGTGTGTGTGTCTCTGTGTGTGTGTGTTTGTGTGTGTATGCCTTGCAATTTCACATATGTGTCCGTCTCCGAAATTGACACAAACACGTCAAACCACTAGTGGTACTCTTTTCGTACGTGACTGACCGGAGACGGGGATGTCGGATCACGATCACTCGTCTGGAATTAGGTCGAGGCTTGTGTTCGGTTCGGGTCTGGTATGTCCTGGATTTTACGTCCCACCTACGTGAGGCGGTGCGGACTGGTGTGAAAGGGATGTACTCTTGCTTACGAAGAACCAGTAACTCAAACCCACCATCAAACAATACGTCGTAATAACACCAGTCAGGGACTGACTCTGACATCCCGACCTTAAGTCTTTTCCATAGAGTTGATCTCTAAGTCAAAATCTTTAATAGTTGAGAATCTCCTATCAGACAAATAAATAAATAAATGAGTAAGTAAGTCGTTTATAAATCATTTCTAACTAAGATTTGACCCATGAATAAGTAACCATACCTTCTCTGACAGGTTCTAGGAATACCTTTATACAGAGAACCGTTGAAAGGGTCCCTCTTAAACGTCTCGTTCTTTAACGACAGTTTTTGTCTCGGAATCCCTAACGATCGGGTATTTTCAGGAAGACTCACATGGTCCTCTGTGTCCACTTTCACCATAAAGTAGACCCTCTTCTCCGGAAGTTTATCCTTGCAATTGACCACCAACCACGTTTCTGTCTTCCACTCAAGACCGGATTTTTTCAGTAATATTCACGATAAAACTACCGGACTCCCAGTAATCTTACTACCCGGTCCCAACCCAAGACCGTTAGTACACAACTGAAGACATAATCAGTCGAACCCGACTTTATTGGTTTACGGTGTCTACGACACCGAACTTGTAGTCTTTAAATAGAAGAGTGTCAAGACCTCCGAGTCTCAAGTTCTAGTCCCACGACAACCACACCCAAAAAATACTCCCTAGAAAAGGATCGAACATCTGTCGTGGGAGAATAAGACAGGAGTGTACCTGAAAAGAGACACGTGTGTACCTTCCTTTCTGTAGAGACCACAGAGAAGGACAAACATATTCTGTGTTCAGGACAGTCTAATTCTATGGTGGGAATACTGGATTAAATTGGAATTAATGACGGATTTACCGGGAGAAAGGTTTGTGTCAGCGTGCCCCCCAATCCCGAAGTTGTGTCCTTAAAACTTCCCTTGGATTAAGTCAGGTATTGTCACAGTCCTCTGAAACAAGACCAAGGTAGGAATGGTGACGAATCTGGTGGGGGACTTTAAAGAAGTCCTGAGGGATAGGACTAGTTTTTCCGTGTCACGGGTGGAGTACATGGACGAAGTCCTAACGACGTTCCTTTTTCATTTTATGTTCCTCTATGTTAAGGAACATAGAGGCCCCGTGTAGTCCCCATGTCAGTTCCAAAGGAATCAACGCTTTCCTTAGGACCTATTGATGGTAATGGTTTAAGACGGGAGAGAAAGGGACACCCAGGATCTACCCGCAGACAAAAGTACAACCGAAAAGTACGGAGAAGGGACGACGAAGACCAACGGAAGAGGTACACAGGAGGAACCCCTCTCCCTGTGGAATCTTAAACACACACTTAAGAAATATTTGGTACGTACAGTACTATAAGACTCTACAAACGTCCACTGTCACACTATATCCCTTTCTCGGGATCGATACGTCAGTCGGTCCAGACCTAAGTATAGTACCCAGTTGGTGTCTGACAGATCTCGGAATCTTTCAATGGATTGTTTAATGAAACTAAGGAGTGGACTGCTTATGACTTTCGTCATGGTGGATCCACATACCGTTCACTTCACTTTCACAATTACTGAGTCAACACAGACTGACAAACACTGGGCTACCTGAAGTCGGGCGGTTCGAGGAGACAGGTACCTTAAGAAGTCCGTTCTTATGACCTCACCCATCGGTAACAAAAGAGGTCCCTTAGAAGGGCTGGGTCCCTAGATTGGGTCCAGAGGACGTAACGTCCGTCTAAGAAGTGACAAGGTCGGTGGTCCCTTCGGGTCGACACATTTCTACTGTTGATTTTCTGTATCGTTTACCTATATTTTGTGTTGTCACTTACCAACTTTTAAAGAAACTGAATTGAAATTCTTAGACCTGCGGACCATAGGCAGAAACTCGATGAACGACTCGATACTACGAGACGTCACACTGTGGGGAGGGTTGTAACGTCGACCAGACGACAGGGTTGGGGACATCCCTACCAGGAACCTTTTCATTTCAACTAAACCGTAACAAGTGGTGAACCGTTACAGAGGTCTCCATCCTTTCGTGTAGTCCCGGAACTCGACTAGGGAATTCCCTTACTCAGGGTACCTTCGTCCCTACACCTCGATCTCCCCAGATCCTCTTTGTCTTCGGTTGGGGGACCTTTGAGTTTTCCACCTACTACGACCCTAAGGACGACATACAAATGACCTCCAAGTTCAGAGTAAAGGAAACTTAGAGTCCCTGTCCTATCCTGCCTTCGTTGGATTCACAGATAGTTGTCTACTTACCTATTTCTCCATACACACATACACACATATATATTTATCTATATGTATGTGTGTGTTACCCTTAAAATGAGTTGGTATTTTTCTTACTTTAAGACGGTGTACGTTATTATATCTACCTGGATCTGACATAACACGAATCACTTTATTCTGTCTCTTTTTACGAAATAGAATTATGTATACACTTTACACTTTTTATTTTGTTTATTTACTTATATTGTTTTGTCTTAGACTGAGTGTCTATATCTCTTGTTTGATCATAACGGTTACCCCTCTCCTTTCCCTCCTCCCCGTTCTATCCCTATCCTCTGACTCTCTGTGTTTGATGGTATATATTTTATTTATTTGATGTTCCTATACAACATGCCGTGTCCCTTATATCAGTTATAGAATATTATTGAAATTTACCTCATATTAGATAAATTTATATGATAAACATGTGGACTTTGATTATATTGTAACATTTAGTTGATATGAAGTTATTTTTTTCCTATCCTATCCTATGGGTTCGACTATCACCGGTCCGAATATAACGGAGACTCCTTTTTATTTGACTCAAACCAGTGGCGAAGTCTTCAAACGAGACATTTAGTCGAGGTTTAGACACCACCAACACCATACATGTCAAGTATGACGACGTCTTCGAAACACAGTAGACGTGTAAATTTCATATAAGTGGGGTCTTCCGTGATCTTAAGTCGTTTTAGGTAATTAAGAAAGGGTATAAGGGTTACACAGATTTTTAGAGGAGATATATGATGTCTTGTAGTAACTGGTCAAAGTATCGTCGTAAAAACTTTTGTCTCCAACCACACCTTGGAACCGTCAAAGTACTTTATAAAGTGTGTATTTTTTTTTTTATGTAACAGGGATATACGTTTCAAGTTTTTTATTCCTATTTTACTCGTGTACATAAATGATAAGTCGATTTCGTAGTTCTGTAATATTTATCGACACACAGGGAGGGATTAACATAAAGAAGGGGAGGAGGGGTCTCCATTGGAGACTAGTTTTTAAAAATAAACAGTAAAAGAACGAAGAGAAGTTGTTATATAAAAAAAATTAAAAATATATTTTCCATACAAGAAGACCTTGAACATAATGATAAATTATACCTCTCAAAGTAAAAATTTGTATCTATTTGACTTAAATCCAGAAGGGACCACCAAGTCACCATTTTTTAGGTGGACGGTTACGTCCTCTATACCCAAGTTAGGTACCCAGTCCTTCTAGGGGACCTCTTCCTTTACCGTTGGGTGAGGTCACAAGAACGGACCCTTTAGGGTACCTGTCTCTTTGAACCGTCCGATGTCAGGTGTCCCCAGTGTTTTCTCAGTTTGTGATGAATCGATGTGCTATTGTTGTTTCGACTCGAATTTTACGTAATAACAATGTGGAACCTCATCAAGACTTGACTGGTTTTCTCCGACTTGGTGAAAAAGAGGTGTAAAAAGTTTAATAGAAAATAAAGATAAACATAATTCGAACTAACTGTAAAATGAGGGAATTTAGTCCGTTCAGTAAGGTCACCTGTCTTTTACTTCAGGTCGTCGTCGTGGTCGAACATCACATCCCTCTGTGTTCTTCTCTTCGTACAACAACACTAGGGACGTGGTAAGCGTCGACAGTGAGTCCGGAGGAGGGTGATTCACGGTAAATTTTCGGAGGTTCTTAGAATAAATAATGGGGGAAGTGAAGTGACACCCTAGTGGGAGTGAATACGTTATTTTCACTGTTGAGTGGGAGGACGTCTACGAAGTTGTCCGTGGTCTCCAGTTTCGGTAGAGAAGGAGAACGGAACCTTTTTAACGTGGACAGTGTAAAGACTTTGTCTAGGTTTTTTTTTTTTTCTTTGGGTCGGTAGTTTTAATAGAAGTGTTGTTGTCTGTCGAGGAACCGATGTCTCTCCGTCGAAAGACCGACCCAACCAAGATCCTGCGTATGCGGGTATGACTTTCGTTAATACCCGACAAACTTTAAAGTCGATTTATATGACGGTGACTATAACTCATTTACTAATGACTACCGATTCAACTACGATTTAAATAGTACTCTATCACGACGAAGATTTTTGTATATCCGATTCAGGGAAAATTCTACTGAACAATAAATTATATGGTATTTCCATTTAATCATGACAGATTTCCCCCATCCAAAATCAGGGTAGGTAAGGGCCTCGACAACTACTGGACCTCTACTGAATCAACTAAAAGGGTCAAGTGTGTGACCTCTCAACCCTTCGATTCCCCGAAGAGACTCCGGTGTGTCGATCATTCATCGTCCTCTCCCAATTAGAAATCGAAACCGAAACCATATCTCAACCTCCAGGACACTCTGTAGGTTCAGTCCACAGTTCCTCCGTCAACCTATAAAAAATACTAGGATATCCTCTCTCCAGTCCCAAACTCAATGTCTAAACTCCCACTTGTCACAACTTGTAAAGTGAGGGTGTATAAAGTTGGGACTAAGACGGTTCACGACGTCTCCGACTTTTCGAATCTTAATATAAAGAGTTCTAGGGAATGTCGACCTAAAGAACTACACTAAGACCACTATGGTTAGTACACGAGGGGTTGTTCTGTAAATGACAGTGAAAATATATTGAAGATGGTACTTTCAAAGTTCATATAAATGTTGTAAAGCCATGTGACAAAGGGACAACGGGTCGAAATTGTTACTAATGACTGAATAACGACAAACGAAGTAAACTTGGATATAGATGAGGGACGAAGATGTAATAAAATTTCGTTAGAGTCTTCATAAAGTAGGTATTTTTAAATCCACATATAGAAACCTTCTATTCATAGGGAAAAACATCGTATGGGAATTATAAGTTATGGTAATAGTGTGACTTTTATAATTGGCATTTAGGAAGAACATCATCAACATAACAAAGTATCACAACAGAGAATTTTAAGAATGGTAAAAGAAAAGTTTAGTCCTAAGTTTACTACATAACGTTGAGTCAACTATTCAAAAAATCCAAAGAGATTTAGTTATCAAAGTGTGTGTGTGTGTGTGTGTGTGTCTCTCTTTGTATAAGGGGAGGAATTTTTGACCCAATAAGATCTCAAAGGTTTTCAAACTTAAAACGGTTAACGTGGGAACTACGAAAAAATGTACAAAAAGACAGTGAATGTAAAGGAAATTTTACCACCAAGGTAAATGTTCTGACTAATCTAAGTCCAAGTCAAAAGAACCATTCACAGTGCGCTCACATACAAGGAGCTAAAAAACAGAACAGTGTTGTTTCTAAACCTCACTGCCTGTAATTTCGGGGGAGGCGCACAGCGTCGAGAGTCCAGAACCTATCTGGCATAATATCGAGAGTCCAGAGCTTACCTGGTACCATATCGAGAATCTGTTTAGTCACAATGTCGAGATAAAATAAGTCTTCTATCGTCCTTTTAGGTAGAAGCTCCGCACTCCCGTGCAACTAGATTTCTGTACTCTTCTCGCGGGGTCGCGCCCCCTCTCTCACTCTCGACCGAAACCGAGAAGATAAATATACAAAGAGAGAGGGACCCGGACAGGATACATTTAACCCGGTCGGTCCTCACAACAAAATGGGTTCCAGGAGTGAGGCAGGAACCTGGAAGAAAACAAAGTAAAAACACCCGAAAAAGGAAGGAACAGACATCGGTGGCGGTAAAACCTGAGGAAAAGGGATGAAGTGGATGGATTGTCATTCTTTTGAAGTATCTTTCAAGACACTTGAAGTGTTTAGGAAATTTCCTCCGTCTTCCCAGTCTCCGTATCATCCTCTACACCAACACCTTCGTCCCTAAGTCCCCTGAGCTCCTTCGCCGATATATGATGCCTTTGAAGTATCACCGGAGACGACGACGGCGATTCAACGAAGTCAGCCCAGGCTGATTGACTGGGGTCTCTACCGTCGGGTGGTTCGAGGGATCAGGGACCCTAAGAGGTCCGTTCTTGTGACCTCACCCAACGGTACAGGAAGAGGTTACGTACTTTCACTTTTCACTTTCACTTCAGCGAGTCAGCACAGGCTGAGGATCGCTGGGGTACCTGACGTCGGATGGTCCGAGGAGGCAGGTACCCTAAAAGGTCCGTTCTCATGACCTCACTCAACGGTAACGGAAGAGGTTATCACCGGAGATCTTCGACCTTTTCCGTTTCTTTGTCTAAGAAAAGACCTCGGAGACCTTCCTTCCTTACGTCAGCACGACTGTGGAACGAAAATTCAGACGACTCAGGGTCTCACACTCTATTATTTAAACACAACAAAATTCGGTGATTTGAACACCATTAAATAATGTCGTTGTTGTCCTTTGATTATCTCACCCATTTATTGTCGAATCGGTGAGTCAGCACAGGTCGAGAAACACTGGGATACCTGACATCGGGCGGTCCGAAGAGATAGGTACCCTAAGAGGTCCGTTCTTATGACTTCACCTAACGGTACGGGAGGAGATCCCCTAGAAGGGTTGGGTCCCTCGCTTGGGTACAGAGAATACAGAGGACGTAACCGTCTGTCCAATAAATACCAATCGTGGTGGACCCTTCGGGTCTGTCCGAAAATGGGTAGAGGTTTTAATATTTAATTATATTATATAATTTATTTATATTAAATTAATTAGGTACCAAAGAAGATTATAAAAATACCAAAATAAAAATAAAATTTAACAATGAGATAGACCTAAATCAAAACTATATTTCTCATTTCACCCCTAAGTCAAAGAAAGAAAGGTTTACCACTCGGTTAACGAGATATGTAAATAACTCATTAAGACGGTAAGGGGTTCCTGAACTTTACGGTAGAAATGGTAATTGAATCGTTAGTCCTGAGAGGAGACAAGATTAGTAGATAGATAAAGTATAAATCCTGGTTCGATAAATTAATAATATTAAAATATTATTCGAAACCCGATATAATATTTTTGACGACTATCCCGATCAGATGAGGACGATGTGAATGAAATGTTTTATCAAGGACCTAAAGTGAAAAATTTAAAAACTACACCTATAAACTTAGTCGCAGAGACCGAGATGGGTTTTAGGACAACTATAAACACATGTTAACGAACACATCCTGACGTGTACGTAATCAAACCTCCCTTAAATGTATAATATCATAATTCACAAGGATAAGTTTTTGTGTCATCCAGAAGAGTAAAGGAGAATACAGAGTGTCGAAAGTTCAAAAGATCTAGATTTAAGATACGTAAAGAAGTTAAACAAGGGGACACACAACACATATAAACGACGATAACATTTATCTTATAAAGGAAGGAATTGGAAAGAGGCGACCAATAAAAAATATTAACCCTTTTGATAACTTAGTATATAAAATTAGGATCAGTTAAAAATTTCCGGAGGTCCCTCACTGTCGGTCTTTCGAGAAACCCGTTGGTTAGGGTCGTAAATTATTGGAGACTTAAACTGTTGTTTTCCCGTCTAAAATCATTCATCCTTTTAACGGAATAAATTTTTTATTACGACACAAGGTAAATTTATGTAAAATCTGTAAAATAAACTTATTTTATATGTATGTCTCGTCAAAATTTTCGGACAAAATTATTTTGAACCAGAATTTTTTAAGTTCGACTAAGTAAATAAGAACTCTGAAAACACGATCCAATCCTTATTGGACTTTCACTTTCAGGCAGTCGGTGTAGGCTGAGAAACGCTGGGGTACCTGAAATATCAGGTACCTTAAGAGGTCCGGTTTTATGACCTCACCCATCGAAAAGGGAAGAGGTCACCTAGAAAGGTTGAGTCCTTAGCTTAACCCCAGAGGACGTAACGTCCGTCTAATAAAAGGACTTCCTTGGGGACTATTGTTACTCCTTTGTCTCAGATTACTCACACCGTATTGCCCCCTCCGTGACCTCCGGACGTTCCCCACGTCACCTTAGGTGTCCTCCCTGGAGTCAACCCATCCCCCCCTGCTTTGTAGTCCTATCCCCAGTTTGTCTACACTCTTCTTTGACGTGGTTTCGGGTCGATGGTTGCAACTTTCCTGTAAAACCAAAACGATTGACTTCCTGTTTGTTCGTTTAATTATTTCGGACGTTCGTGTAATCATAATCGACGAGGAAAGTTCCCGTTTAACGACTCCAATTCTCTCCTTGAGTCCTCAGCCAGTGTGGTGGACGGTCACTTTTTCTGCACGTAACGAAGGTAGAAGTGACAAGAAAATTAAAATTATTCACGTCGATAGAGCCTAAGTCATATCCGGTTTCGAATAAACGTTACTATAATCTAAATACTAACATCGGGGTATAGTTGGACTTTTAAGTAAACATTAAGAGTAAATGTACGGACTGAACATCTTTTACAGAAATAAAGAAAAATAAAAATATTGTAAACGTTCAAAATTTATCTGTCAACCCTATTGGACCCGTAGGAGAAATCCTACGGGTGTTTTACGAAGGGACCACCGAGTCTGCCATTTCTTAGATGGACGTCACTTCCTCTGGGCCCAAGTTAGCGACCCAGTCCTACTAAGGGACTTCTACCGATGGGTGAGGTCATAAGAACGGACCTCTTAAGGTGTCTGTCTCCTCGAACCGTCCGACGTCAAGTAAGTACCCCAGTGTTTCTCAGTCTGTGTTGGCTCCCTGATTGTGAAAGTGAAAAAGTGAATGTTTCACTTTACCCTTACACAGGAGGACTCTAGGGGTCTTCAAGGAAGGGTGGAATTCTTCCACCAACAGACACTCCTTTTGTTTTGGGGTTTCTCAACAATAATAAACAAATAAGTAGTTAGATCAATGGCTGACGGGGAGGTAAGTGGACAGGGTAAGTGAGTGAGTGGGGTGGAGGGTGGGTAGGAGAAGTAATGAAGAAGTGGGTACGTCGAAGACTGGTCGGGGAGGAGGTGGGTTGACGGGAGGGGGACTGGAAGGATAGGTAAATGAGTGGGTAGGTGGGTACAGTCTGTACCCAAACTTTAGGGAAACTTTGAGGTCAAGTGTTTTGGAACAAGAAAGAGAACATAATGTCATAAGAGGAGGGTCGTCCCATGTCACCGTGATCAAAGTTCTCGGGGACGGAGAGGATCGAGGGACGTCAATGACCAGACCTACGAGTCAGGACGGGTGAGACTGGGTTACTTGTGTCTCGGTCAGTAACACATAATTCTTGAAGACAATGAAAAATACCACCGGAACCTTCAGTAGACGAAGAGACTCGAGGACTGAGGGGACTCCTTGTCGAAGATAGGGTGATAAGGAGATGGAAAGACCTGGACGAACAGACCTAGACCTCCCAGGCTTAGTCGATAGGTCTGAGGGACTAAAGTGATGTAGAGAAACCCTGACACAGACCCCGAGGGTCTTTCGGTCAACCTACGTTGACACCTTTTGTGATGTCAGAAGTTGTAGATTTCCACACAATACAGTGTATTGTTCTTCAGTCCTCCATCTCGGAGAGGCATCGACCATTAAGTCACAGAGTTCCTACAGTGGTGTCCATTACACAAACGGTAGAAGTAGAATACGTACAGTTATGAAAGGAGGGGGTCTCAAGGTGTGACCGACAAGGTCCGTTATATGTCTCTGTACTGTAGAGGACTTCTTCCTGTAAAAGAGGAAACACGAAGAAAAATAAACATTCCTTTAGAAAAGGTCTTCAGGAAGTCTACAGAGGAACGAAGGAGAACCGGTCCTGGCTCAAGGAACGGGTTTGGTTTTACTCAGTAACTATTTACTCTGTTTTGATATTCCGGACTGAATCTGGTCCGTATTAAACGGTATTAAGTGGGGGACTTGGGTACCCTCCCCTGTCGACTTACTTTGACCTAAAAACAACTGTTCCTTCCTCCGTCTTTTCCTACAGTATATCCCTGATATCTTTGAACCTGAATATCGAGACATAAAAAGTAATCCCCGATAAAAGAAGGGTCCCCTGCGACCCAAGAGTCTCTGATGAGGGATAGGGAGCCCCGACGACCTACCCCCCCCTTGTGAACCACTACAGACTTCGGTAAAAACCAAGAGTGTCATCTCAAGTCAAATCAAGTCAAGTCAAGTCAAGTCAAGTCAGTGAGTCAGCACAGGCTGAGAAACGCTGGGGTACTTAACGTCGTGCGGTCTGGAGGGACAGGTTGTGTCCGGGAGGGACACTCAAGTGACTTTGAGTACAGGTAGCTCAACCACTACGGTAGGTCGGTAGAGTAGGAGACAACAGGGGAAGAGGAGGACAGGGGTTAGGGAGGGTCATAGTCTCAGAAAAGGTTACTCAGTTGAGAAGTGTACTCCACCGGTTTCATGACCTCGTAGTAAGGAAGGTTTCTTGTGGGTCCCGACTAGAGGAAGTCTTACCTGACCAACCTAGAGGAACGTCAGGTTCCCCGAGAGTTCTCAGAAGAGGTTATGGTGTCAAGTTTTCGTAGTTAAGAATCTCAGAAAAGGTTGTGGTGTCAAGTTTTCGTAGTTAAGAAACCGGGAGTCGAAAGAAGTGTCAGGTTGAGAATGTAGGTATGTACTGGTGACCTTTTTGGCATCGGAACTGATCTGTCGGGATCTCTCCTCGATAACCGTCGACCCTACGACGTCACAGTTTCACGGCTCTTACTCTTTAGAAGGTAATTTTTATACTCTTCCTTCGTACTACTTGCCTTTCTTATTTTGACGAAAATACTTCCAATTCTACTAAAAATGTATAAAAAAATGTGTAGACACTAAGAATAAACATTACAGAATCACCGTAGAGACCCTAGTTCTCGGTACCGTAATTTTCTGTTGGTACCCTTCATTTAGTCGTTAATAACGGTTGTCTGAATATTTCGAATTTCTTATCCTTTGTGTGTTGTCACCACTCCCACACCACTACATCTGTAAACAAATCCGACCATTGTCATACTTTACAAGAGTAACAAGAGTTTTCGTCAAACTGTTACACAACTATTGACAATTTTTCGGAAGAATAAGAAAGTAGGAGTTTTAGATGAAGTCTCTTAAGTAGGATTCCCCTTTTAGGTTTCACACTTTTTTTCGAAATTACGTTAAGACATAAGATTCGTGGTAATAAATATTACTTTGTAACTTTTACTGAAATTAAAGGTTGTTATCCACATATATCGTCATTTTATACTATCTCCATGTACCACCTTAAAATACAGGTGTAATTCGTACTACATATACTTGTTTTTTAGTGAGTATTACCATTTACGTTTTGACTCCTTTACTTTAACTAACGTATGGTACTAGTATCAATACTATTTATAGAATTTTGTATGTATATTTCCGTTGGAACCCTGAAGGAACCATCAGGCCATAGAATCTGAGGTACGAGAGGCACAAGTCAGGGCTCAGTCCCTCGATCTAGGGTGTCGGCGTTGATTTCTAGGACGTACGATGTTTATTCTGAACCGTGTCAGTTTATTTATCTTATAAAAAATTCTTCCGTTGGACTGTCCTTTGTATAAGTTTACAATCGGTTTGATAAACATGGTCACTCCTATGTCCACTAAAAATAAGAAACAGAAAGAATTCCATTACATTGATACAAATAAATTTGAATAAAACGAGTTCCGTTGTTTATGTTTTACATATCTAACATGTTGTTAAGTTATAAATCTAGACAAAGACAAGAAAAAAAAAAAAGACTATGGAAGACAGAAGGAAAAAGGAGTAAAGTTTTCAAAAGGACTTACTCCATGTAACCGTCATTCTTTAAATATCTACATGAAGTCTCGTGGGAATTTGGAGATTTTAACATTCTATATACATGAGAATAAAACTTTTCTCAGAAAATTAACCCTCACTAAAAAATTTTATTATCAAGAAAACTAAATAAAAAGGAACCAAGATATGACAAAACTATTGTTCTTTCTTTTAGTAATTTTTTTAGTCGTTAACTTCGTGTTCCCCGTTTTGGTATACAGTTTAAGCTCCTGTTGATACCTAGTTGCAATCCCCGATAGTCACCCGGTCTCCTAGAACTAGGAGTGAAGACTTGACCCTAGTTCCCCGAGTTTACGGGAGTGACTATCTACCCAGGAAACATAGACCGATTGGAACTCTCTTTTATCCCCCAAGGGTTTGGTTAATCTATGAGTAAGGACCCCGACACTCTTCGGATTCTTATATCGTACGTGGAGTCCCTCGGTCTCGTCTCTAGGGCTCCGTAGTGTCTCTCAAAGGTAAGATCACGGTAAGATTTAAGTCCGGGGATAATACGGTACTTTCTTTTTCGTTCATCGTACATGATGAAGACTCAGACTTGAAAGACAATTGGAACACAAAAGAGTTCTATTCTCCCGACAAGGGATTTAAAGACATCACTACAAGAGACAACTATAGTGTCCACAACTTTCACTTCAGGTTCCACCATTGACTCTATTAGATCTTTCAGGCGTAAAGAAGGGAACCAGAAGAGAAGGTAACGGCTAGTTGAGGTCCTGAGGAGTCAAGGGGTCAGATTACACTAGATGTATATGACTCTTACAGAAGTGGTACAATGACCGACCCCCTGTTTAAGGAAGATTAAAAAATACCGGGCGACGTCCTTTAGTGGTGAAAATTCTTTAGTAGAACCGGGTGGGGTCGGGGGTGGTACGTACGTCTCTGTGATACGAGGACGACGACGATTCAGTGAAGTCAGCACAGGCTGAGACACACTGGGGTATCTGCCGTCGGGTGGTCCGAGGGGACAGGGACCCTAAGAGGTCCGTTCTTGTGACCTCACCCAACGGTAAAGGAAGAGGTTACGTACTTTCACTTTTCACTTTCACTACAGTGAATGAGCACAGGCTGAGAAGCGCTGGAGCACCTGACGTCGGATAGTCCGAGGAGACAGGTACCCTAAAAGGTCCGTTCTCATGACCTCACCCCACGGTAACGGAAGAGGGTGTCGTGTGATATCGAAGAGTCATTTAATAGTAACATTTTGAATTCTTACATCTAAAAGAAGTAGTACTCAAGAGTAAAGAGTCAACGAGACACTTGGTTGTCGTAGTCAGTATTTCCTCAAATTACGTTTTCGTCGAGGGTCCCAGAGGATGGAAAGAGAACTCACTTCGACAGAGACCCAACCCAGGTCCTTCGACGGAAAATATTCTATGGGGGTCCCCTGAAAAGACGTGTGACTTCATATTCTTGGTAACCGATTCCATTTTACCACGAAGTCCGGTCGAAAGTCGGTCAGAGACTTTAGAAATATCGGTAGACTTTGAAACGAGTCTTTATAAATGAACTATTCATGGTTTTTCCCCCTCCCCCCCTTACCCATTTTTAGTTTTCTTCGTTACTTGTATCCGAGGTTTATCAACACCTAATCTCCGGATTTACGAGTCGGTAAAAAGAGAAGAGAGTACTTTGTCCATATTCGAACATCATAGGGAATTCGTCTATCTCAAAATCTCGACCTTCTTTAGGTCAGGTTAAGGGAACTACAATATAACCTAGAAGGTTTTTTTTACTTGTGGTTCTGTTTAAAACTGTATCTCCTCTAAGTAACCCTCTTCACAGACTTCATACCCTCTCCCTTGTCCTGATCTGTCCCTCGTGGAAGACTGACACGACGTCCAGACTGTGGACATTCTCCGCTCTCCCTTCCTTCTTAACCCATCTTTTTAGGTGTCTGACGTCAGGTCGATTCTTTCCCAGAACCGGTCCGACTACTCCCCAAGGACTCGTCTCTCCCGTGTAATCTCCTCAGAACATAACCAATCTTTATTGGGTCAACCAGTCTTTATCGGTTCGGGAGACCCGAACCAACAACCAATCTTCGTCGAAACACTACCAACCCCCCACCCTTCCTTTGTAACGGAACTACCCTGACAGTGTCACTTGGATTTCCATGGTTGACTGATATGAGGTGTGCAGTTCAAGGACCTTTCTCTCTTGACCTGCCACCTGGGGACGGTGCACGAGGTACAGTGTCAATCATATCAAGTCAAGTCAAGTCAGTGAATCAGCACAGGTTGAGAAACGCTGGGGTGTCTGACGTCATGACGTCCGGAGGGCCAGGTAGTGGTCGAGGACCTCAAATGGGTTTGAGTACAGGTAACTCAACCACTACGGTAGGTTGGTAGAGTAGGAGACAGCAGGGGAAAAGGAGGACGGGAGTTAGAAAGGGTCGTAGTCTCAGAAAAGTTTACTTGGTCGAGAAGTGTAGTCCACCAGTTTCATGACCTTAAAGTCAAAGTTGTAGTTAGGAAGGTTACTTGTGAGTCCTGACTGGAGGAAATCCTGCCTGACCAACCTAGAGGAACGTCAGGTTCCTTGAGAGTTCTCAGAAGAGGTTGTGGTGTCAAGTTTTCGTAGTTAAGAAACCGCGAGTCGAAAGAAGTGTCAGGTTGAGAGTGTAGGTGTGTACTGGTGACCTTTTTGGTATTGGAACTGATCTGCCTGGAAAAAACCGTTTCATTACAGAGACGAAAACTTATACGATAGATCCAACCAGTATTTAAAGGAAGGTTCCTCATTCGTAGAAAATTAAAGTACTGGTGTTAGTGGTAGACGTCACTAAAGTCTCGGGTCTTTTTATTTCAGTCGGTGACAAAGGTGACAAAGGGGTAGATAAACCGTACTTCACTACCCTGGAGTACGGTACTAGAATCAAAAGACTTACAACTCGAAATTCGGTTGAAAAAGTGAGAGGAGAAAGTGAAAGTAGTTCTCCGAAATCAAGAAGAAGTGAAAGACGGTATTTCAACCACAGTAGACGTATAGACTCCAATAACTATAAAGAGGACCGTTAGAACTAAGGTCGAACACGAAGTAGGTCGGGCAAAGAGTACTACATGAGACGTATATTCAATTTATTCGTCCCACTGTTATATATCGGAACTGTATGAGGAAAGGGTTAAACCTCGGTTAGACAACAAGATACAGGTCAAGATTGACAACGAAGGACTGGACGTATATCCAAAGAGTTCTCCGTCCGGTTCACCAGACCATAAGGGTAGAGAGAGTCTTAAAAGGTGTCAAATAACACTAGGTGTGTCAGTTTCCGAAACCGTATTACTTATTTCGTCTTTATCTACAAAAAGACCTCGAGAGAACGAAAAAGCTACTAGGTGTCTACAACCGTTAAACTAGAGACCAAGGAGACGGAAAAGATTTTGGTCGAACTTGTAGACCTTCAAGTACCAAGTGTGTAACGACTTCGGACCGAACCTCTTAAGACTCGTAATGAAATGATCGCACACTCTACTCACGTTAACACACCATCAAACTCGTAAGAAACCGTAACGGAAAAAACCCCCATCCTTACTTTTGACTGAAAAGGTAAGGACACCGGTGACGACTCAAAAGGTTTAAACGACTGTATAACTCACGTCGTAAAAGTGTCGTAGTAGAAAGTCCTAAACTTTATCGAGGTGACCTTAAGGTAGTGGAGGTGATCGAAACAAGCATCACTACGAAAGATTCTGGGTGAACTGAAGTGTAAGGTCCTACAGACCGAGATCCACTTACTAGTGTGGTAGCACTAATAGAACCAACACTTCTAGAAAAAACATGTCAAGAAGACACATAAGAACGGTGGAGAAGAATTATAGAAGACAAAGACAATCCAGGTATGGTAAAGACATGAAATAACTCGGGTAGAGATCTACTTTACAAGGGAACCATAGAGATTAAAAGAACTTCTCTAGAGATCAGAAGGGGTAAGACAAGAAAAGGAGATAAAGAAACGTAACTAGTGACTCCTTCCGAAAGACTAGAGAGGAACGATAAGAAACCTTGAGACGTAAATCTACCCATATAGAAAGGAAAAGTGAAGAGAAGAAAAGTGTCGATAAACATTCCGGATACTAAGTCCATACTTGCTTTAGTTTAAGGAACACTAATATGTCACCTTCACTGTTTATCTAAATTCCCTGATCTAGACTATCTGTCTCACGGACTACTTGATACCTACCTCCAAGCACCGCAACATGTCCTCTGTTCCTAGTTCTGGTAGGGGTTCTTTTTGTTTACGTTTTTTCGCTTTACCGACAGACTCAATCACATCTCATTCCTGATTTGAAATCAGGTCCTAAGAAAATAAGACGTTTCGTAATAATGAAATTACAGATTGGTGTAGGGTGTGGGGGTTGATAATATCCGAACTTAACTATAAAATTTTAAAAAAATAAAATAAATAAACATAAATAAATAAACCGACGAGACCTAGAGTTAACACCGTGAGTCCTACAAGTTAGAAATCAACACCGTACACCCTAGATCAAGGGACTGGTTCCTAACTTAGACCCGAGGGACGTAACCTTTGGGTCTCAGAATTGGTGACCTGGTGGTCTCTTCAGGGTACATCCAAACTTGAATTAAAACACCTAAGATCTTGATCTAGAGTACTCTCCATTTCTTCCGTTCCGACCAGTTCATTCTTTTCCTTTCCCTCCATACGTCTCCCCTAACTTCCAGAAACCCCTTTTCACTCTGTCGACTGATCCCAGTGTCAACCAGACAAAGATATGTCGTTCAAAGGTAAAGGGAGCAAACCTCTTGGGGAGGGTGAGAGGTGTACCAAGAGTCTCCCGCGAGTCAGAACCACGAGATGAAGGGTAGGGTCGGTCCTCGTGTACTGGATCCGCCGACCTTAGGAATCCTGACTATAAGTTTGAAACCCTCTTTCTTTAATAGAAAGACGACCTTATTGTTTTGAGACTAACGTCCTTTATCCCGTTGACTACTACCAGAAAGAACAAGAAACCCCTCTCCTTGAGACCTCTTACCTCTGTCCGTCTACACTCGTCTCTACTCTCCACTCATCTTTCTCTTACATACACTCAGTACTCGTGTGACTCCGGACTGGGTCGAGGACATGGAGAAGCGAGATAAGACCCTCCAGGAAGGGTCTGTACACTCAGTCACACGAGGGAAAATGGACTGATATGATCCGTCTAAGATTGTACCGGGGTTTAAGAGTCGGGGACCATATATGTGTAGAACAAAATCAGTTAGTTTGTGGTTAGATCCAAAGAGACCTTCCCTAAAACGTCAACATTGATTCCAAAGTTCATTTAACTGGAATTCTATCTGTCTTATCCACTTAGACTGGATTAGTATACTTGGGACTTTCGGGTCAGATCTTTAATGTCAACCTCTTTCGTCTCTCTAAACTTCATACTCTTTTTGAGTCACTCCCTCTACCTCCGTGGTACATGATTTCTTACGTCCACGGGAGATCCTCGACGCTCTTTAAGGTCCATTGTCAGCATATCGGTATTCCTCCACTTAATACGGTCGTCGGACTTAATCTACTCTCAGTTTAAAGAGGGGTCTCCGAGGTCTACTCTTGAGTCGTCTGTTGTGGAGTCAAAGTAAGTCAGGAACTCGTTCTTGGATCGGTGTAGTATGAACAGACACCATTAAAAAAAATAGTTGAACACCAGTAAAGAAATAGTTGTCATCTTTTACTCGTGTGAACCTAAGTAAAACGAATGTTGACTTCTCACCCCTCTTGTATCTGGGGGAAGTGAGACACCTGGGAGATGTTTGACAACAAGGAGTGAGACGAAAAGAACCCATACTTAGACGAGTTATTGCAGTCGACGACAACTGATCACACTACCTTCTTAGGTTTTTATGTAAAACTATCCCTGTTTCCCTCATGTTTACCGAGAACCAAGACTTCACCCGATCCCTCCTTCTAATGGCCCTCTTACTTCTACCCCCCTTTCTGACCACCCTGGACCTTCTCTGTACGCAGGATTACTTAGAGGGACGAAGGTGGCAAGAGTTGTCGTCGGTCTCACTAGAAATATTTTACACCTAGGTTAGTGTGAGACTCGAGAGGTTCCGAAGTGCAGAGTGTACCCCATTTTGGGTCTCAAGAAGTTCTTCGGTACCCTGGAGGTGTTGGGCCGGGAAGTGGAGAGGACGGGTGAGAAACGGGAGTGACGAGCGAGACGGGGTCGGTGTGACCGGAGGTACGATGACGCAGTCGGGCTGGTGTAGGAACACGGAGACCCTGAGACGACGATGTGGAGACGGTCCACACGAGAAGGGGTTGTGGGAAGCAAACAATGAGAGGACACAGGTAGACGAGAGATGAGTTTACAATGAAGGAGTCACTTCCGAAGGAAGCGACGAAACACACTTTAAAATTGAGATGGGGAGTTCATAAGGAAAACAGGAAATATGAAAAAGAAACGTGTATAATGAAGGATAGCCTAACAAATAAGGTGAATAAAGTGTAAAACAACAGACTGAGAGAATGAACTTACAGTCGCAGTTCGTATGTTCCTAAATCTAAACGAAACTCGTACGATATAGGGGCTATTACTTTTGGTACTGGTTTTTTCCCCTGCACACGTATTCCTCTCTATATAAAACGAAGCATCCCACTAAAGAAAGAGAAATTTTCTTTAACCACCATCTATTACACTAGGTCGTTAGGGTGTGGATTTGTACAAAGGTCTTTTCTATTTTTCAGATTAAGCTTATCTATGTACGTCACAAGTATCGTCGTGATAAATGTCATCGGTTCTGTACCTTCCTTGGATTTATAGGTAGTTGTCTCCGTACCTATTTCTTCTACACCGCGTATATGGGTCGGTATTTTTTCTTACTTCATTACGGTAAACGTCGTTGTGCCTACCGGCTCTCTACTTCCACTTCATTCAGTCTGTCTCTTTTGTGTGGTACACTATAGTGAATATACCAGTATTCACTATAGGTATACTATACACTTTAGATTTTATATCTACCTGAGTGTTTTGTTTTTGTCTGAGCATCTGTATCTTTTGTTTGAATACCAATGGCTTCTCCTATTAAACCCTCATACTCTCAGTGTCTACGTATGATGGTATTTGTTGGTTGCCCCTGAATGATATATCGTGTCCTCAATATAAGTTATAGAACATTATTTTGACACTTTCACTTTCAGCGAGCCAGCACAGGCTGAGAAACACTGGGGTACCTGACACGTCCGGTCTTATGACCTCACCCATCGGAAAGGGAAGAGGTCCCCTAGAAGGGTTGGGTCCCTGACTTGGGTCCAGAGGAAGTAACGTCCGCTTAAGAAATGGTCGACTCGGTGTTCCTTTAGGGTTCTTATGACCTCACTCGTCGGATAGGGAAGAGGTCACCTAGAAGGGATGGGTCTTTAACTTGGCCCCAGAGGACCTAACGTCCGTCTAAGAAATGGTTGACTCGATACTCCCTTCGGGTTATTTTGACATTACCTTTTATTAAAAATTTTCTTATATCTATATATTGGTTTAGTAGAAGGATATATGGACTTTGATTGTGTTATAATATTTAGTTGATATGAAGTCAAAATTTTTATCTTTCTGTAAACACCTCCTATATAACAAATTCTTTTTATCACTCGACCGGTAAACAAGGGAAATCGATGTTTTTAGGTCCTGTTACCCGGTATACCGAAACGTCAAATGAAAGTACGTCTCGTCTGTCACTTCTGGCGACACTACCTTTTTCTTTATGTACTATATTTTGTATTTGGGGGGTACTCCGAAATACTATGTTTCGTGGACCCTCGGACCGAGGACTACTGTCAGTAGTAAATATTTATAATTTATTTATATTAGTACTTTTGTGAGTAACGAGGGTCGGTTGAAGGTCGACCCGTCGACGGTGAGAAGGAACAGACAAATACCAGTGGTCTCGTTACTCCGGTTGGACCGTAGTCTTGAGAGGGTTTTCGTTTTAACAAACACAATAAAGTTCTTCACTCCCCATATTTGTTGTCGGGTTGACCCAGAATTTTCGATGTCACTTTTTAGGGATCGACGAGGGTTTTATACGGGACTTGATATTTATCGATGTATACAAAATACATACATACGTATCAAAGAAAAAATAACACAAACACTACACTCGGTAAATTATGTTTGGGTAAACGAATACTAAGTAGTCTGGAAAGAATACCTGAACGTGTCTGAAACACGTTCTGTGTTACGTTCCATGTCCTTTATGTTTTCACTCGTTCTATTTAACCGATAAATAATCAATTAAACTAAAAAACCGAGGGAAGCCAGAATCGACACCGTACACCCTAGGAACAACGGAATACTTCGTAGAAAGTAACGTCGACTGTCAGAGTTCAACACCGAACACCCTCCGTCTGAAAATTAATCAATCCTAATCCAAGTCGATGTATATATTGTCTTTTTAGGTTTGTTTACTCTTCAAAAGGGAGGGAATGTATCTTCTCTTGGTCTCCATGTTTTAGTGTCCAACCCTACCTTCTCAGTGCGACAGCGTTCAGTCCGAAAACATAGAAAGACGAGACGGAACGGTCGACGTTTCAAAGAAGGAGTTGTAGTTGAAGACCAGGTTCTACTGACGACCTCGAGGTCGGTACTGTTAAGAAAAGGTGCGACGACCCTCCTCTTCCTGTTTCTATACACGTCGGGGAGTGTAAATTCCCCCGAAAGACCTTTGGATGTATTATGAGAAAGATTGTAAAGTAATTCATCGTGAATCGGTACACCGGTGTTTGTTGACGTGTTCCCAGACCTTTTATCTCATTTAATCGTCCTATAGTCGATTTTTAACTCTAAGAACCCTAGTTATTTAACAGTTCGTCCTGTGGTACGTGACCAATAGTTACGAGTCCCTCCTGGGGCTAATAATGATGTACCTCCTTATCGTTTCTAGTAGGGACACGGTGGGTGTCCCTCATCTTCAGGTTTATGAAGAAGGGTATCGTAGAACCACAGACTCAACGGTTCCCTTTGTGTCGTAACAGTTCGTGACTTACTTAGTTGGGAAATGAGTGTAACTCTTCTTTCTCTTTCTAGTCGTGGTCACCACGTATGAGCAAGGAGACGATCGTCTACGGGTACGCGGCTGTGTCCCTCTAACACGAGATCGTCTTCCTGGGGAGGATGTGCGAAGTCCTCAGACTTTATGACTTTAGGCCCGTATACGGAGTCCCGGTAACTGGATGTACGAAGTTGTCTTGTTTCCTCATGTGTGACTCGGACTCTGTCCCGTTCTATAAGGACGTGTACGACTATTCGGGTACGTCAGACACACCCAAGAAATAGAGATCCATTCTTCCCGAGGTCCGGTTCTCCGGGTAAGAATACACCGGATCGTCACCGACTTTCTGATGCACGTCCTCTGACGGAAAGGATCATGTCTATCACCAGAGACTATGTCTTGCGTCACACCTTACGATTCCACCTCATTGAAGGGGTTTCAGTGTGTCGAGAATCCATCACCTAGGTCCGGTACTTGAACCCATCAAACCGGGACCACAGGTGTATGAATTGAGGACACGAGATATTCTTTCCCGAGCTGTGATTCCCTGAGGGGTCGGTGTACCTGTCTAGGATACCCCCTTGTCTCTTCCTTCCTTTTCTTTCCTTACATTTAAATTTTTAGACATAGAGAAAAGAGAGAAGTATGGTCTTTTCTGATAATCCACTCCTATTGAGTGTCGTAGTCGAATCACGGAGCCCTGAGTCATGTATAAAGAACTTACTTACTTAAGGGGTGCCACCGGGACCTCCGTGAGAACCTTCCGTCTACTGTAACCTAGATCTCGAAGCACAACTCCTCGTAAAGTGGTCCCTCTCGTACCGTCCTTTCCGTACGGTCTGTCTACCTCCTCGAACTCGTTTTGGTTTTTCAAAACGGTCACACACCGAACACGTCCCTTGTCACATATTGGGTCAACAGTGACCTCGAACACCAGGAGTCCCCACCACCGTCCTAAACTATGACCTAACAAGGTTCGGAACTTACAGTACGGCACCTCCTCGTAGTAAAATAGGCCCCGCGACACTCCTTGGGGTAGCCCATCACACCCCGCTTCGACATAAGTCAAATAACTGAGGACCTCCCCTCCCTCGACCCGTCGTCCCTCTGTTCCGACCCTATCACTCCTGGACCACCAACTCTCATCCTCCGGGTCGTGCTCCTCCCTACCTGTACTTCTGAAGGACCGCCAGTCCGACACGTCAGAAGTACAGGACCCCCTTCTCTTTTCCCGGTTTCTTCTGAGGACCCAAGGGTTGACTTCTCCTGACGTGACACCGTAGGTTCCCGTCCAGACCTACCCTCCATCGTTCCCCTTCCCCTACTCAAACGACACCCTGTGTGGTACAACTCTACGGATGTAATGGAAGGGGCTCTACTAATGGAGGATTAACAGAGGGACGACAGTGGCACCAGGGGGGTATCAAATAAGTGTTGGGTCTTCGGTCTTACTAGGAGAAATTCAGTGTGAAGAAAGGACGAGTGTGGATGGTCACCGACAGTAGGGACCCATTTTCGGTTTCAGGAACTGAGATGTTGGGTCCGCAGGGGTCTGATTGAAGACAAGGACGGAGAACGAGTGCGGTGAGTTGGAGTGACCGGAGTCCTGGGAACGAAACCAGATCTTGGGAAGTGGGTCTACAGACGGACCGATTCGAGGGTGGAGGAAAACAGAAACGGGTTTACGGTGGAAGAGTTAATCCGGTTGGACTTGACAGAAAGTTTGTTACCATGGGAGAGAGGGGTATGAGGAGTAGAGAGAAATGACCAGACGAAAAAGTAAAAGGTAACATGAATGTTGGAAGATTGATTGGTATTACTTGAGTGAATAATATAGATAACAAATAACAGTTAGAGAGACGGGGGAGGACGGAACGGGACGGTGACCTTAGGTTGAGGTTCTTCCGTCGCTAGAGATATACAGTACAGGGGACTATGTAGGGTCCTTGGAACTCCCCACGGACCGTGTATTACTATAGAGTCATTCCTGTTGGACAGTCTAAATACTTGTGACACCGTTACACAACCACAGTCTTTACCACCAGAAGATGAGACTTGTCTCCACCCCTGACACTTCTGTCTTAGACTATAAGTGGGACCCCACGACCACCTTTCCTAAACTCTAAAGAGACAGACCTCCCCTCCTGAAGGTGGGTTCCACAGTTCCTTCCCTACAGTTAAACTCCTCTCTGGGTGGTCCTCAGTTCTTCGGTAGGGGTCTCAGTCCGGTCGGACCTCGGTTTACCACACTCATGAACTTAAGATCAAGACGTGCCCTTTAAGTCCGAGGGACGGAAGTAAGTCTCGTGTCACGAAAAGTCCGAGTCTCGATATACAACGACACCTTTCTTGATCCTAACTCAGTCTGTTTAAACCCAAGTACCGGGTGATCGAGACCCTGTATAATAAACTGGAGAAACAAAGAGTCAAATGAAAAGACATTTTCCTCTTATTATTTCGGAAATCTCGGAATAATTACAATGATAATAATAGTAATAAGTTTCTCCAATAGTTCACGGGTGTAAAATATATCCGTGGTAAGGACCGTTGTTCATTCGTTAATTTTACAATTAAGATTCCTACAACTACTACTAATGTTATGTTCCTGGATCTATAAACAACAACGATCTGCCCATGTAAATTGTAAGAGGATGAGTATAGAGACGTAAACAGAGGTACCGATTTAGTAAGAAAAGGTCATGAATTGACCGAAAAAGGTACACTACCTTTTGTTCCCGCATCCAGTGAGACTTAATTGTAGGAAGGTTGGGAGTCTGGGTTGTCCGTTCTCTCTAAGAGAGAATGGGGTTAACTTATTTTGGGAGCTTTCCTGGGACGAACCGGACCGAACCTAGGACACTGGTCGGACAGGATTAGTGAACCAGTCTTCTTACCCCAAGATAGTTGTCGGTCGGTTCCTATGGAAGAGTAGTGAAAACCAGTCCCCACTCTCACAGAGTGTCTAACATCCAGTCTATAATGTAAAAAGACCTTTTCATTTCATCAGTAGAGGACAGTAATACAGTAAAAAGTAGTGAAGTACTAACAAGAAAATACATACGATTTAACACTCAAAGGACCCCGTCCCTGGTACTGAAGTCATACCAACGAGACGAGGAAGTACTACGGACTACTTCCCTTCCCGAAGACATTTACCTTCAACAACTTGACTTCGACTCACACTCGATCTAGTTTCTCATCGTCTCAGACATCTATTGTGGACTCCTGTGTCTTCACCGCAAAGGACCCTCAGAGTACCCGAGGTTGAAATCCCAGAAGACTCTGGGTAATAGAAAGAGTACTCCCTGAAGCTCTAAGCCACTTTCCTTGTGACTTTTAGTTCTCTAATTTCGGGTAAACACTGAGAAGATGTGTTTGACACACTGGTACATCTTTAGTCGTCTGAGGACCCCGTTAAAACAGAATAAATATTTTACTCTTTCTACCAGAACCACCACAGATCAAATGTCAAAATTTTAAGACACTTATATGAGTAGAACGAAAAACTGTAAAATAACTAAGGAAACTTAGAGACAAGTTGTAAACTCATCACAGTGTTAAACCATAGTAAAAATTTCCAGTAACATAAATAGAACGTGGTGAATTTTTAAGTTGTCATTGGAAAAGTTAAATTTGACTCCCTTCTGAGTTAAATCTCTTTTCTCGTAACCTGACTTTTAGTCCTGTGTTCGAGATCGAAGGTAAGACGGGATTATCCTACTTCCTATAACCGTTTTGACGAATTTTAGAAACTCGGAACCGGAGGAGTAAACATACATATTGTGTCGGCCACATCAAACCATTTTCCGTTCTAGTCTGAAATTGAAGGATTCCATGACCCTGTCCCCTTTGTCAGACAGAGACAAAAAAAGACAATCATTCTGTTGGTAGATACAAAATAGATTCGCGTACCGTCGGGTCGGTCTCTGAAGTAGAGGGGTGGAAGGAACACCGAGACTCTATTTCTCGTCCGGATACCCACGACTCTCTTCACCATATATGTAGAAGGTCAAATAGGGGTTGGATTCGTGTTAAACGAATGGGACCTGGACAAGAGTCAAGTCAAGTCAAGTCAACGAGTCAATACAGGCTGAGAAACGCTGGGGTACTTAGTGTCGTGTGGTCCGGAGGGACAGGTAGTAGTTGAGGGCCTCAAGTGAGTTTGAGTGTAGGTAGCTCAGGCACTACGGTAGGTCGGTAGAGTAGGAGACAGTAGGGGAAAAGGAGGACGGGGGTTAAGGAGGGTCGTAGTCTCAGAAAAGGTTACTCAGTTGAGAAGTGTATTCCATCGGTTTCATGACTTCAAAGTCTAAATCGTAGTAAGGAAGGTTTCTTGTGGGTCCTGACTAGAGGAAATCCTACCTGACTAACCTAGAGGAACGTCAGGTACCCTGAGAGTTTTCAGAAGAGGTTATGGTGTCAAGTTTTCGTAGTTAAGAAGTCGCGAGTCGAAAGAAGTGTCAGGTTGAGAGTGTCGGTATGTTCTGATGACCTTTTTGGTATCGGAACTGATCTACCTGGAAACAACCGTTTCATTACAGAAACGAAAACTTATACGATAGATCCAACCAGTATTGAAAGGAAGGTTCCTCATTCGTAGAAAATTAAAGTACCGACGTTAGTGGTAGACGTCACTAAAACCTCGGGGGTTTTTATTTCAGACTGTGACAAAGGTGACAAAGGGACAGATAAAGGGTACTTCACTACCCTGGCCTACGGTACTAGAAGTAAAAGACTTACAACTCGAAATTCGGTTGAAAAAGTGAGAGGAGAAAGTGAAAGTAGTTCTCCGAGAAATCAAGGAGAAGTGAAAGACGGTATTCCCACCACAGAAAACGTATAGACTCCAATAACTATAAAGAGGGCCGTTAGAACTAAGGTCGAACACGAAGAAGGTCGGGTCGTAAAGAGTACTACATGAGACATATATTCAATTTATTCGTCCCATTGTTATATGTCGGAACTGCATGAGGAAAAGAATAAACCTTGGTCAGACAACAAGTACAGGTCAAGATTGACAACGAAGGACTGGACGTATATCCAAAGAGTTCTCCGTCCAGTCTACCAGACCATAAGGGTAGAGAAAGTCTAAAAAGGTGTCAAATAACACTAGGTGTGTCAGTTTCCGAAACCGTATCAGTTATTTCGTCTTTATCTACAAAAAGACCTTGAGAGAACGAAAAAGGTACTGGGTCACCTACAACCGTTAAACTACAGACCAAGGAGACGGAAATGATTTTGGTCGAACTTGTAGTCCTTCAAGTGCCAAGTACATAACGACTTCGGACCGATCCTCTTAAAACTCGTAATGAAATGATCGTACACTCTACTCACGTTAACACACCATCAAACTCGTAAGAAACCATAACGGAAAGAAACCCTAACCTTACTTTTGACTAGAAAAGGTCAGGACACCGGTGACGACTCAAAAGGTTTAAACGACCGTACAACTCACGTCGTGAAAGTGTCGTTGTAGAAAGTCTTAAACTTTATCGAGTTGACCTTAAGGTAGGAGGTGATCGAAACAAGCATCAGTACGAAAGATTCCGGGTGAACTTAAGTGTAAGGTCCTACAGACCGAGATTCACTTACTAGTGTGGTACTACAAATAGAACCAGCACTTCTAAAAAAAACATGTCAAGAAGACACATAAGAACGGTGGAGAAGAATTATAGAAGACGAAGACAATCCAGGTATGGTAAAGACAGGAAATAGCTCGGGTAGAAACGGACTTTACAAGGGAACCATAGAGATTAAAAGAACTTCTCTAGAGATCAGAAAGGGTAAGACAACAAAAGGAGATAAAGAAACGTGACTAACGACTCCTTCCGAAAGTATAGAGAAGAACGACAAGAAACCTTGAGACGTAAGTCTACGAATATAGAAAGGAAAAGAGGAAACGAAAAGTGAAGAGAAGAAAAGTGTCGATAAACATTCCGGAGAGGTCTGTCGGTAAAACGAAAAAACGTAAAGAAAAGGTACCCCTACCAGAACTAGGGACAGAGGACATGTTATAGTGCTTGTAGTCAGGTATCAAGTAGTCCGTGAGATAGATAGTCTAGATCAGGGAATTTAGAGGAGATAAAGAGTGAAGGTGACATATTGTTATTCGCTAAACTAAATCCAGTATGGACTTACAAGATGAACAAAAGGGATGAAAGAAGTTACATTCAGACTTAATTCTAGAATTAAGTCTAATTCAGGGAATTTAGAGGAGGTAAAGAGTGAAGGTGACATATTAGTATTCCCTAAACTAAATCCAGTATGGACTTACCAGATCACCAAAAGGGATGAAAGAAGTTAAATTCAGATAGACCCGGGTTTTAATTCGGGTCTATTACCTTCGATGTCCAACAACGTACAACCCCTACCGTCTCGACTCTCCGTCATTTGGTCTTGGAAGGGGGGTTAAGAATGGTGGTGACCGGATCCCTGACAAAACTTTTTCTCTTTTTATTTAAAGGTGAAATAAATTAGAAGACACAAAACCCCTCAGAAAATATCGTTGAATCGGACGTGGAATAGTCAGTGTCTTTATACTAAGGGAAAATGAATCAACCGTGATACTAAAAGAAATTTACCGAATGTGTCACCAACTCTTGTATCCGAGATCTTATTCTTACCTTGTCTTAGTTACAACGAAACCAACGAGAAGTTGGGGTCTTGGAGTTCTTACAATGGATTATAAGGTGCAGAAGTAAACTGTTATACATATCAGTCCGTTGTAACTTTGAATGGACGACCCTAATAACACTCCTAGTCTACTCTCCTTCCATATCTTTCGGTACTGGAGTCACAACAGTAGAACATTTGGAAGTTTTTTTAAACAAGGATAATTTTAATAGTCATAATAGGCCTAGTAGGAATGACAATAGTGGTAGTAATACATACATATACGAAAACTTTGACCGAGAGACTTGTAGGATCTGAAACCTTTGGGTCAGTCTTGCCAGTGGGTTGGACTTAACTCGTGAGATCCTGAGACATATAGACAAACTGTGTCCTACTTAAATCATGGTACGCACTCACACACAGGATTTCTGTGGACGACGGAAACGTAAATCAGACGAACATCACAGTTGACGTCCGACTCGTACCACAAACGACGTGGGCACCAAAACGTACAAGTCGTAGGAGAGTCCTCGGTCTCGTGGACTTCACTCTATTTACTCTCCGACTCATCTCCCACCAAAGAAAAAGAACAGTAGGAATGTACACAAAAAACCTAATAATTTTTTACGGTTACTGTTCCTAGATTCCTTCTTCGAAATTTGTAATGGCAAGTATACTTTTAGAAAAGAAGAATTAGTTTATACTATAACTTGTATCTTTTCGGTGCACCAATTAACCAAGTATATCAAACCCCTAAATTTTTTTATAAAATTTTTAAAGGAAAAGTCAAGTCAAGTCAGTGAGTCAGTATAGACTGAGAAACGTTGGAGTACCTGACGTCGTACGGTCCGAAGGGACAGGCAGTGGTTGAGGGTCTCGAACGAGTTTGAGTACAGGTAGCACAACCACTATGGTAGGTTGGTAGAGTAGGAGACAACAGGGGAAGAGGAGGGTGGAAGTTAGAAAGGGTTGTAAGCCCAGAAAAGTTTACTCAACCAAGAAGTGTAGTCCACCGGTTTCATAACCTCGAAGTCGAAGTCGTAGTCAGGAAAGTTACTTATAAGTCCTGACTAAAGGACCCTAACTGACTAGACTAAAGGAACGACAGGTTCCCCGACAGTTCTCAGAAGAGGTCATGGTGTCAAGTTTTCGTAGTTAAGAAACCACGAGGAAAAGAAACTAGTAAAATTAATTGGTTTATTATATTTGAAACATCCTTTAATCCTTTAATTTTATTCGTTTCTAAAATTATTAATTTTAGGGACTACCAAGGTGGTGGATCTTTATTGATATGATCTTACGACTCTACGAAAGATCAGTATTCAGTCGTAAAGGGGGATCGACAGGTCCTGTCATAAACGGGGGATACGGAGGTGTAGACCGGGTTTGAGAGAGGGGTCTTAAGAAGGAGTGACAGCGGTAGGGGACAGGAGGATGGGTCGTTTTGGACACACGTGACTGACACTCTATTTTCCTCGAGGTTCGGGACTCGGGAGGTTCGTAAATAAGAGGACATGAAAACTATGACTTGAGTGTCACAGATTTGGATTTCTTGAGGACCGGGTCCCTGAAGTGACCATCGGGTCACCAACTCTGAGATGGACGGTCACGTCCATTATACCCAAGGTGGAGACCAGACCCTTCTAGGGTGTACGACGTCCCGTTGACTCGGGTACGCGACGTTGAGGACTCTGGCGGGTGGTGTTGTTTCTAAGGCTCACGGTGTTGATTCTGAGTTGCGTGGTTATTAAATAAATAAATATAAATATTCATTTAAAAAAAAATTTTTTGGAGGACCAGGTCGTATAGGGTTTTATATATTACTCCCTGTAGTCAACCTTAATATTAAAAATTTTTTGAACTACTGGTTGACGACCCCATTTCTGTCGATTTGCATGTGGTCTCGACGTGTGTGAAGTTCGAATAAGTTGGAACCTGAGGGAACAAGTACAGGTAAGGGACACCCTTTATAGTCAAATCAAACAGATAAAGTAAATGATCCTCTTCTTTGTCAAAAGAGTCTCTCTAATCTCCGGAATGGATTACAGTGTGACGAACTCTCCCGGTCTTGAACCGGAACCCTGAGTCTGGATAACCGTCTTCCGGGACACGAAGGAGGTTCCAGGGTGTCTCAGAAACAAGGTGTGGTAGAAAGGTAGGTCTACAAAACGTATGTGGCCACACACGCATGAACGGAGAACAAAGGAGACACTCTAATCCCTTGTTCAGGATTATAAAACAAGGAAGAAGAGGTCAAGACTTCAACTACGAGTCACTTGGTATAACTCAAAGGAACCTTCTCAGTCTTTATAGTCGACATCACCTGTAGACCAGAACCACTGTGTCGTAGGTAAGAAAAACCATTGTATCAAGGTAAAAGGAACTCTACGACTGGTACATGGGACGAAGTCAGGAGGTAGGTACACCAATTCCGTCTATTCGTGGTAAGAGAACCTAGGGTATACTGGACTTTAATCAGTCTCATAAGATAAGGAAACGGGTGTCCTTGATCACAATCTGGGTACTGGGACGGGTCCACTTATCTCAGTTGAACTCTGAGAACAACCTTGACAACTGTTTCTCCTGAGAGAAAGGCCCTCACAGGATTCGACCGTTTTACATTAGAACTACGATGGACATCGATGAAAGGTTTCTTCGACGGTTCTTATTTCGGTCGAGTCTCTTTTCCTTTTGACACTCTACCCTTTTCTATCGGAGCTTCCGTAACAAATTGTCGGACCTGGATAGACAGGGACTTCGATCGTGATCGAGACCCAAAAAGTCCATGGACTCGGTTATTTAACGGAAAAAGGGTCAGATTACCTAGACCCAAAGACAAAAACATAGATCTTCTCAGGAATAATCATTTAGTCCTGTAAAGATCTTAAACCAACGATTTTGTATTTCTAAAATTTCCCTTAAAGTACACAAAAATGACCTGTTCTTCGTAGTTCAGTTCTGTATACTTCCCCTAATAAGACATTGAGGACCTGGAAAGAAAGGAAAAATTATCGTTTCTTCCTCAAAAGTCCTTATACACAATGTATGTAAAAGATGGGGGCTCTTGACCGTCCGAAATATTCTGACCGATTCCCTTAAGTCGATTCTCTTTCTTCTGACAGTGGTAATCACTTTTGTCTCTACTAATATATAAATTAAAATAATGGTGTTGGGTTGGACCGTTTAAGAATCTATGGAGGTCAAACATATTGACGTGTCTATCGATAACCTAAAATTGAATCACTTTTCTTGAGATCTAAATACCAGACTGTGTATAATCCACGAGTGATTTATACATAATGAAAACGATAAAAGACTGAAATAGTGAATCCCCGTCATTTTTAGTGTTTTAACGTAAAAAAATAGTCAATCTACCCTTATAATTAACGAACGAAAGAAGATTCTGTCAGGACAAATTAAAGACATCGTGTATTGTGTAGACTTACCACATGGGCGAAACAGGATGTCTGCAAAAGTAAATAAAAAGGGTAGTGAATAAGTAAGTAAATAGGAGATAACTTGAGATCTGGTCCCTAAGACGTCCCACCATTCCTATGTCACCACATATTGTCAGGGACAATCAAATAAAGTTGTTAGAAAGTGTCTCCTGGGTGACGACCAACGGACCAGGTCACAAACCGTAGACCTGTGTTTCAACTCTCATTCAGTGCTGAGACAGGGATGTTTCGGTCGTCCGAGGTGTCACCTCTCAGGGGGTGTCGGGTACAGGATGTCACCCCGCCCTTTTCCTGCTCTCGGTGACACCATCCACTACTCCTCGGGGAGCCCTCATAATTCGTCCTTACATCAATCAAGAACCTGACCCTTTCTTGTGAAATCACTCCATTCCCTACTTTCCCCCGGGATTTCATCTCATTAGTGCATTTCCACTAAACCTCCTTTACTAAGGTCTTTAAAAATCCGTCATACCTCTCGTTCACACGGAAGTCGAACTGTTTTCCGTCTACGAGAATGATAACAACAGTGCACAAATAAAGGTCCTCTCCAAATAAGTTCCAACTCAAGTTCTCGAGTAAAGACTTTCGTCTCTCACCGACGTGGGCGGTACCGGACACCGGACACCGATGGACAGAGGACCTATCTTCGGAGTCCGTCGTGACCCGTGTGAAGTAATGTGGGTGTCGTCGTTGTTCTGACGGAATTTGAAGGGGGAGTGCCTTGATTCCAGGAATTACCTTTTCTGTTGTGCATATGGTGTCGACTCGACGAGTCTGGTTTTATCCGGTCGGTCCTCCTCCGTCACGGTCGTTTTGAGTCTAGGGGTCCTCCCTCCGGAGTCGTGAAGGTGAAGGAACAATAAGGAAGGTCCCGAATACAGAGTCAAAATCTGTGTACACCTAATTGACTACACCTTGTCAAACTACCATATCGGGATAGGAGGTTTTTTTTTTTTTTCTCAAAAAAGACTAATACAATTATTAACTTCACGTGTGAGTATATCTTTTAACCCCTTATGTGTTTGGACTTTGATAGTGTTGTAATAATTAGCCGATATAGGGTTATATTTTATTTTTCAAAAAATTTTTCAGTGAGTTTGATGGTGTTCCCGTGTTGAGAAAGACAGACTCAGATGGACACACAGATAGGTGTGTGTGACATGAGAACAAAGGAAGATTATTTGTGACATGAACAAAGTGATTTTTTTCTCAAATTTTTTTCGTCTTTTTACCTATGGGAAGTGATAATGGTAAGTCTCTATTGGAACCAGTACAAAAATTATATAAGAACTGGAAAAAGAAACAACTACACACACAAACTAAAACCTTGGTGTAACGTAGGAGTGAAAATGTAGGAAAAATAAAATTAAATCTCATTAGATCAGGACTGTAACCCCCCAGGGACTGTACTCTCCGACTGTTTCCGAGACAAGAGGGTATTTATGAGAGGTATCATGGTCAGTCTCTGTTTTCTACGAGACCAATGAATGAGTTGGAACACTTAAACTACGGTTTGTGACCTGGTCCGTTGGTCGTCCGTGTGTCACCCAGGAGACACTTTCCAACAACTTTATTTGATCGTCCTTGAACTGGGTTCCACCGGGAAGACAAAGACCACACGTTGAATTCACACGTCGTACGTGGGTAGTGGGTATTTAACTTTTGTTTTGAGGGTTAACGACATGAGTTTCGGTGCACGACGGTCTTGTGTCTTTAAGTCGGTAAACGTTTCGAGTGGGTGTACATTATTTAGTTAGACACCCAAAACTACACCATAAACCTGTTCTGATACAGTGAACTTCGTATAACAAACAGACTCCTAATACATCTACCATGTTATTTACCAAAACTTTTACAAATTTCTCTAATAGGGTGTGTGTGTGTCTCTTGTCACCTCTTTTATTCTTAGGGGAAATCTTACGTGTAAGTTATATAAATAAAAAGTAAGACACCCTAAATGGAACATTTCTACGAAACACTTGACATTTCACGACACATTTTATTGTAATCGTGAGTCACACCATAGTAAACATACCTTGTTTACCTATACACACAGGTATATCTACGCGTGTCTTTTGGACGAAAGTCTCAAATATTTAATAACATTATTAAATATTGAATAATATTTAAATGTAAATATTATACATTGGATTTCGACCGTTTGAACTTCTCGACGAAAAAGACGATTTTTCAAGTGTACTAAAACAAAGAAAGACACCAATATCTAAAACTACGAGAATAAACCTAATGGAGAGAATTTTTATAAAGCACACTCTCTATAATTCTAAAGAAACATAACTAAAAATTTATGAAAAACATAACTAAAACAAGTGTTTTCTTCATAACGTTATGTATACGTATTGATAACTGATCCAACTGATTGGTTCCCGTGATTGGGATCAGAAACGTAAGATTCTTTGACATTTGTCAGCGAGTTCGAAGTTTTCTACCAGGGAAAGGTCCAGGGAGTAGAAAAACAAACAAACACATAAAATTCGAAAAGAAAATTTTTTTAAAATAACCTCATATCAACTAAGTGTCACAACATAATCAAAGTTCATATGTCGTTTCACTTAACCAATATGTATATAGGTGAGAAAAAAAAATTTTAAGAAAAGAATACGTCCAGGGAGTAGAATACGTCCACCACTTTGAGGGACCTTCCGTCTGTCTGAATATAGACACTCACAACCGGAGACAGTCATTCTCGTCCTCGAGAGTAATTCCCTCCCAGAGAGTCATTCTCGTAGGACCTCTCTGACGGGAATGGAAAGTCGATTCAGAGCCAGATTTGACCGAACCCTCTGTCAACTCGAAGGTAATAAGTCTTCGAACACGGAGTGTCGAGTTACGGTACACGTCGGTCAACGGATGTCGAGAGACTAGTCATTACCACTCTAAAATTAGTCACAAAACCTGAGGTAGATCTTAACGTAAGGTTCAGGTAAACGGACGTCCTCGGGTCGGAACAATCCTGGACAAAATTAGGTAAAGGTATTTCCTGTCTAGTAGTTGGTGTACTGGAGACGAGAAGAGTCCTCAAAGTCATGGGTGTACGTCCTGAAGGAAGAATTCTAAATCGATCAGGAGAAAGACTGAAACACAGTCCCTTCAACCCCGAGGAAATATACGTCCCTGTACTCAGTTCTTGTCACTGGAACGGGATAGGTACAAGACCGTAGGGTCCTAAGACACGAAGACTCCACCCTACCGTACCACCCTACTGTGGGGGTCAGTACGGTCGACCTCTTAGGAGACCTGAAAAAGGAGAGCGGGTAGGGTGTGGATCATTCAGTTACCGGGACGGTGACAAGGAGTAACCGTCGAGAACTAGGTGTGGGGAAAGGGGACGAGATTAAGGTCGGAAATGGTGTTGACTAAGGGGACAAGAGGGACGGGGGTTAGTGTAGACCTGAAGTTTGACTTCGGTTCCGTCACCAGGGGTTTGTATACTTTATCCTTTACAGAATCAGTTCGAAGAGGTCTCCCTGTTCTGGTTATCCTATATATATCTCTTTCTCTGAAGAATACTCTTTAACAGAGTGTACTAATACCTTTGACTTTTCAGAGTTTATATGGTAGACGTTCAACCTCTAGGACGACCACCACGTTTAGGGTCAGACTTAGATTTCCGGACTCTTGGTCCTTTCGGTTACCACATTTAGGATTAGACTCCTGTTCTCTTCTGAACGTGAGGTAGAGTTCGACAGTCTCTCACTTAAAAGGGATTGGGTCCGAAACAAGATAGGTCCGGAGGTGACCTACAACTTATTCCGGGTGGGTGTGACCCCTCCCGTTAGACGGAATGAGTCAACTGTCTAAGTTTACAATTGGAGTAGATCTTTGTGTCTGTGTGGATCCTATTATAAATTGGTCCATAGAGTCGGGGAGCATCGGGTCAGTTCGACTGTACATTTGAATTGGTAATGTCTCTCAAAATAAGGGACATCAAAGTCTTTCCGTCTTAGCACATTCTTTTCGAAGGATGTACCGTGTCTTCGGTGTCAAGGAAGTTCATACGTGGGTAAACGAAAATCTCGGGTTCCGGGACTCGTTGGTCTACAATTTTTCCGTCCAGGACCGAAGAGGGACGGGGTCTGGACGGTGTAGAGACCCATTCCATACCCTCAGACGTACTGGTGTACGTCTGATGCACGACACATAAGATACATGATGTACGACGTACGATACATTTGTCCTATTTCAGGTTTGAGGAAGTGCACCTACCACCTGAGAACTCACAGACTGGAGACGGGTGGACAGATCGTGACCCAGTACCACAAGCGGGAAAGGACGGCTACAGGGAGTGATCCGAGACCGGTCCTCCTGGGGGTGACGTATGCAGGAGGGTCAGGGGGGCTAAAGTACAGAAACACGATAAAGAACCAGGACTGTGAGGGGGGTGGACATACAAGAAGGAGAAAGAGAAGCGAACCGACTATGAACGAGTATAAAAGTTTGGGTTGAGTTCTTAGGAGACGTAGACTATGGAGACACGATCCTATTTCTTTATAAAGTAAGTAAGTTGTTTCTCAATGTCTCCGGAAAGGTGTACAGTCCGTGATAAGACCCTAGATCATCACCTGTGTTGTCTGTTTTCTTGTATGGACGCGTATTGTGTATAAGAGTTCTCCTTCTGGTTATTCGTTTAAAATTTTTTGTACATTTTATATACTATACAGTCTATTTCCACTGTACTTCTTTTTATTTCGTCCTACTCCATACCCCTCTCGTGACTAAACCCCTCATTCGTTCCGTCCAGAGTGACTACTCCACCGTTTACTCGTCTTTGGGCTTCCTCTTACCAACAGGGTCTCCTTCGTTGTCATAGGTGCCTCTATGTCGCTAACTCACACTGACGTACTAACTCCGTACCGTTCCTACAGGTACGCCAACGTCACTTCCCTCACTCTTTCTCTTCTCCTACTGCACTCGAGTCTTTCCAGTACTCTTCGGTCTTGTACATTGGAAGGAAAACCGACAACATTCAGAGACTGAACAGGACGCACCAATTAGTATTCTTCCAAACCTCGCCACCCCTCTGTACTAAACTGACTGAAAATTGTCTGGAATTTACCGTTTCATCTTTATTCCCAGCTCCAGTAACATTACCAAGTTCACTCTCCATAAGTACTGAGTTTAATTCCCATCCTACCCTACCACTCTTTACCGTTCTAAGTCCTAATCGACAACCTTACAGTCTCTGTCTAAACTCTGTGTCTATCGACATTTGAAAAAATAAGACCATTTTATATTTATTGTATCCTAAATATTAAAAATTCACATTTCAAGTCTCTACAATTTATGTAAGTGGAACAACACGTCGGTAGTGGTGGTAGACAGACCTCTTGAAAAAGTAGAAGGGTTTACTTTTGAGACATGAGTAATTTGTCATCGAGGGATCATGGGAGAAGAACGTCGGGCACCGTTTGTCGGAAGATGAAAGATAGAGACACTTAAAATGAGGAGATCCATGGAGTATATTCACCTCAGTATATGGTATAAACAGGTAAACACTGACCGAATAAAGTGAATCGAATTATAGAAGTTCCAAGTAGGTACACCAACGTACACAGTCTCAGAAAAAGAAGAATTTCGACTCATTATATAGTAATATCCATATATAGTGTAAAACAAATAGACTAATGGATAGTTACCTGTGAACCCAACAAAGGTGGAAAACCGATCACAACTATTACGACACTTGCACCCACATGTTCATAGATAAGTTCAAGGACAAAAGTTATAAAACTTTAACTTTAAGGTTTTACCTTATCGACCTAGTGTACCATTAAGACACAAATTAAAAAACTCCTCGGTGGTGTGGTAAAAGGTATCGTCAAAGGGGTAAAGTACAAGGGTGATCGTTATGTCGATGTTAAAGGGGTGTAAGAGTAGTAAATAAAAAACAAAAAACTACTACTAGTAGGATTACCCGTACTTCACTATAAAGTAACGTCAAAACTAAACATAAAAGGTTTATTAATCATTACAAGTTGAAGGAAAGTACACAAATAATTATCTGAGGTTTTAAACTGGATTCGGCGACTTTCTTCCCCCAACGGTACCTCGTTCTACCCCTTATTACATGTTTCTCGTTCAAAATTTCTTTTTCAGAGGTCTTAATTTGAACTCCATGTATAAACTATTACTCCTATAACTATTCGTTGTCCTGTACTTAGCCTGTAAGTCCACTGTCCAGGTCGGATCTGTATATTTAAACTGTCAGTGATTGGTTTTCTCGCATGTATTTTAGTACTCTAACTTACTCTAGAGTTCTTTTACAAACATCTCTTCTCTTTCAGACTCCGGATTCGAGACCCGGAGAAAATAAACTTCCTACCCTCTACTGCTTCTTGAACGGTTAGTCTACTCTTCGTAGTACGACTCGTACATCATTTACGACATTTTTATGAATTACTTTCTTATAGTGGTTAAAAAAAGATTTGTTTGAATAACAAGACGAAGAAAATTAAACCCCTAGATTTTCCTAAACCCAAAGTTAGGGTCGTAGACGTAAAAATTCGTAATAAAATAAATAAAATACTAAATAGAAATCGTAACAGAACCGTTATTATTACCCGAAGGGGTCACCGAGTCTGTCATTTCTTAGATGGACGTTACATCCTCTGGACCCAAACTAGGGACCTAACCCTTCTAGGAGACCTCTTACCTTACTGTTAGGTGAGGTCATAAGAACGGACCTCTTGAAGTTCCTTTCTTCGTGGACCACTCGATGTCAAGGACCCCAACGTTTCTCAGCTTGTATTGACTCGCTCATGTGAAACGTTATTATCATTTTTATTACTGTCTTAAAGAACTCCAAATGAAACACGATCCTTACGACGATTCCCATAATCCAAGCCACACAGTAAAATTAGAGGTTTATTTAGATACTTTATCCGTAAAGAGAGGGGACACGATCTACTTCACTGTCTTAGTCTCTTCAAGTTATTACGAGAGTTCCAATGTCTCAATCTCTCTCCGTCTCGACGTCCAGGTCGTTTTAGGTTTCGGAGGAAAATTCGTGGTACGAAATATTGGGGATCTACAATTTAATTGGGGTGGGTTACAGTCAAGGGAGTAGACATTTTATTCTTCATACTCTCACAGGTGAAACATTTTGACAATTTAAATAACTGTTTTTACACAGATAATGGACTGGGTCTCTTCCAATATAAGACTCCCGTGAACTATTCATAATAAAGGACAAAAGGAAAAAGTAAAGTAAAGACTGAGGACGACGGTCTGAACCACCTCTGAAAGGAATCCTAGACTACGAGTCTTAAGTAATTAATATCGAAACAATTTGGATGTCACGTACGTACGTACGAGTCAACGAGTTAATACAGGCTGAGAAACACTGGGGTACTTGACATTGGGTGGTCCGAGGAGACAGGTACCTTAAAAGTTGGAAATTCTGGAATTGTCCAGGTGACGTCTGTAACAGAGACTTTAGTTTGGTAATCGGCACCTAAAGATTTTACGAACCCTTCTGTAACGTTGAACGAGTCATAACGAGAATTGACGACTTAATAAGTACAGGGAACTACCTAAGACTTCAACTGAAGGAGGACTCTTCCTAAGTGTTTACTCTGAACCCGGTCGGTGAACTTCAAAGTCAACTCATTCTTCCACCACTCACTTTCTTTCGCTCGTCCATCGTCTCCTTGATAACGGTTCACCGGACACTCCGTGGTCCTCGTCTCCCCACCCACATAAGTTTTAGATGAGTTTTTAAAGTTTACGACTCCCACCCCACCCCACCCTCCCACCTGGTCTAATACAAAGGTTTTGTTCCCTACAAAGAAAAACTCCTGTATCACACTCTTGCTTCTTCTTCTTCTTTTTTTTGTAAATTAGGGATAAAACACGGTTGTGTATAAATCTACATTATGATGAACTAGGAGTTTTTTTTTTTTTTTAACCCAGACCCAATAGAGAGAGAATGTCCATTCTTTGACTCCGAAGTTCTTCACTTGATTGTATTCATTAAAAATTTTCTCAACTCTTCATACAGATGGTTTATCTTAATCAAACACTTGCTGTCTTTTGGGTCGCGTTAGGCACACCTTAGTGACGTCCCGACCGTACCGAAAGGTGACACAATCTCTGGGACTGAGGAGAATAACAGAACGGTTGAAATCGGACACCACAGGGGAAGTCGTAGGTTTTACTGACGAACTACTATCCTCCAAGTGGGCTCTTCTTTATTACTGTGGAGACGAATATAAGTTGACCCGTTTCGAACCAGTGAATCGACGAGATTCAATGTTCCCTCCGTCTCTTTACACCGTCACACGGGTATCCTTTCCATTCCCAAGATAAAGATTTCTGCTTCCTCTTTTTGTCTATCCCTAGGTGGTCATTAGAGACGAGGATCCATCAATTTAGAGCCAGAGAAAGTGAGGTCTCCTGGGGAAGAGACGGTCAAGACGAGATGACGGAAGGAATTCTCTTCACGGTAACGGGGTCTTTAGGGGTAGTCCGATTTTCACAGGACACCCGTTGACATTATCCTTGTGGGTCCAGGGTGTCCAAGAAAAACACTCGGTCCGTGATACGTTACACGTCATATCGTAACGGAGTAAATTAGGAAGTCATTGGAGTAATTCCCCAAAGGGTCCACCATGTCACCATTACTTGGGCGGACGGTTACGTTCTCTAAGTCCTCTGTGCCCAAACTAGGTACCCAGCTCTTCTAGGGGATCTCGTCCTGTATCGTTGGGTGAGGTCATAAGAACGGACCCTTTAAGGTACTTGTCTCCTCGAACCGTCCGATGTCAGGTACCACAGTGTTTTTCAACCTGTACTGACTCCCCGACTCGTTGACTGGTTGACTGACTTTGAGTATTTCGTCCTTGAAGTAGGAGGAGTAACATGTTTACTCCTTTGCCTTCGGTCGCTCTAATATATCGTATGGGTTCGAGTGTGTCTTTCGTCTGTCGAAGACCTAGGTATCCAGCATACCGTAGGTGTGTTACCGTTTATCCTAGATGTAAGTCCGTCCAGTCTGAGGTTTCGGATCAGAAATGAACACGAACAGACAAAGTACATACAAGGGTAAGTCCCATAGACGAAGACGTTCAGAGAGAAACCTTAGGATAAGGAGTCACATCAGGGTTACGGTTTAAAGTACCTTATTGGAAAAGTTCCTACGAAACAAGAAGTGTACTCTTTTGGGTTAAATACAATTCTAAACTGGACCGTGTCGAACTGAGGTAACTTCTCTTTTTAGTCAGAAAAAAAAAAAAAAAATTAGTCAACCGTACAGTCCACACGTCTTTTCAATTGTATCGCGTAGACTCTAACGAAGAGGAATCGACCGGCCAAACGTTTCAACGAGAGCCGACGGTAGACCCTTGAACCTAAAGGTCTCCCAAAGGTGGTGGGTGTGACTATTCTTATAGAGTCGTCCGGAATTGACAGACGTTTGTTATACTGAATACACTCGTGAATGAAAGGAAGACCCTCAGACCTTAAAACCATTACGGGTTCTCTTCAATAGTTGGACTAACGCGACACGAACCAGCGAGTCAGTACAGGTCAAGGTGTTTGGGTAACTAACATCGGGCAGTCAGAGGAGACAGGTACCCCTAAGAAGTCTGTTCTTATGACCTCACCCATCGGATAGGGAAGAGGTCCCCTAGAGGGGTTGGGTCCCTAGTTTGGGTACAGAGGACGTAACGTCCGTCTAAGAATGGCAGACTCGGTGGTCCCTTCGGGTTCTTATGACCTCACCTATCGGATAGGGAAGAGGTCACCTAGAAGGGGTGGGTCATTAGTTTGACCCCAGAGGACGTAACGTCTACCTAAGAAATGGTCGACTCGATGGTCTCTTCGGGACTGATCGGGACTTATTTTTGGAACGATTCAGAAGTCATTCGAAGAACCATTCGTCATAAAGTGTACACAACAGTGTTGAATGACCCCTTTAATTCATTTAGGACACACTGAGATAAACCCTCCCTAAGAATGTTCGAAAGTATAACAAAAAGGGTTCTGAGGGGTGGTGGGGGTGGTGACGGTTCGAACAAAAGATGAACCACTAAAACGAAACATAGGAAAGAGATATTAATTAGTATCGGTATTTATACTGATATACGACTCAGGACACTCAAGAAGGTGTCACTAGTATCGACATCATTGTTTATTTACAGTTCCGAAATCTCCGAGTTGTGTTATCAAATAAAGAACAATCACGTCTTTAGTTATGGTCGCGAGGACCACTCGTCCACCGGAAGATGAGTCAGTGCCTCCTGGGTCCGTGAAAGGTAGAACGTGAGGTGTTATTCAACCGTCTACCTTTTTCTCTGACACCTTTCCTGTACGAAGGACGAATTGGGAGGAGAATTGGGATTGGGGCACTCTACTGTATGTAGGTGGAGTCCGGTGTAAGGTGAACATTAGTGATCAGTACACCAGGACATATCTACGTGCCCCTGATCCTTTACCTCGAACCGAACCACCGACAAAGAGACGTAGTTGAGACACCTTTCTTTCGTACTTAGAAACTACTGGTCGTTGTCATGTTATTATCTATGAATAATACTTGGATGGGACACGAGTTGAAGTATGGTACTCCGTTGTACTTCTTCAGTCAACAAGTACGGATATGTCTCCAACTGTACAGTTGCCCTTGACCAGTGGGGGTCCTACTCCTCCGTTCCAAGGGGAAAAGACCCTTCAGAAGATGATGTGGTAAGGAGACACGAAGCGATCATTGATCACGACTAGTGAAAGTATCGTGAATCACGTGACTTTGGGTGGTATTAGAATAGACTGGGAGGGTGACTTTATATAAAAATTCTAGTGTTGAAGTCAACGGAATGACTAGTCGTGTATAAAGATCATGAGTCGTGTCTTGTACCGTGTAGACTCTATAACCCATTTACGCATTTACTTACTTTCGAGTTCATCTTATCACTCTACGTCCCGTCATGGCACGACACTCGTGCTCGATCAGTTTAGGAGAATAGGGAACACTGGAACGTTTTCAACGAGTTAAAGAGACTTGGCGTTACCGAGTAAGAATCCTACCCCTGTTTCTATGGTTGAAACGTCCCAACGGTACTCCTAAAAGACTCTAGGATTTACACATAAGTCGTGGATCGGGACAAAGACAGAACAAGGACTTCAATGTCTCTTGTCAAAAAGTGGTCCCTCATGCTACAATCGACACCCAAGAAGTATCTACGGGAAATAACCCTACTTCCTCAAGGGAAGAAAGAACAAACCAGTCACAAAAACAGTTCTCCTCCCTAACCTAAAACAGTTTACCAAAAGAAGACAGACAAGTCTGTTATAACCCAAAATGGGAAATACGATAAGTATACTATAGAGTGTAATTGACTAAAAGTCTACAATTTAGTTAAAACGTGAAGACCCTATTTAGGGTGAACCAGTATCATATATTAGGAAAAATATGTAACGACTTAAGATAAAACATCGCAAAACAACATAAAACAAAACCAAACCAAAAATCCCCACGAAAGACACAGGGTTCCACAAAGTCTGGGAAACGAACTAAGGGTCTCCGGGGATTCCTTGAGGGATAACCAAAGAGGACCCCTATTAAAGATTATTTAGTGAAGGTCAGTTTAGGACAAGAGTCCACGTCGAGGACCTCTAGTCGGACTCAGTGACGGTCCTAGTTCCGGGAGAGACCAGTGACACCGGGAAGTGTGTGTGGGTGTGGGGAGGCCGATTGAGTCGTGACACTGAAAAGGGCGTCCACTAGATGCGGGACTTGTGGGCGGTCCTGCTCTGGCTCCGCCCGTACCTCCGGGACGCGCTCCGGGTGGTCCTCCTCGACGTCGTCCGCCACCGGCTCTGCCTCCGGTCCGAGGACGTCCGCGTCCCGGCGCGTCCGCTCCTCCTCCGGGACGCCGTCGCCTAGGTCCGGGACCTCTCGCGGGACCTCGACGTCTTCGCCGACTGTGTCCTCCGCGACCGGGTCAGCCGGAGCACGTCCGACCTCTGGGTCCTCTCCCTCGACTCCCACCTCCGGCTCGTGTGGCTCGCCCACGAGTGGGAGAGGTTCCTCTACGACCTCGAGTTCCGTCCGATACTCTTCTCCGAGGCCGTGGACTCACCGGTACTCCGCGGGGCCACCCTGGCCGAGTGGGTCCTCCCAGGGCTCGGGTTCCAGCTCGGCCCGACGCCGGGGCTCTACGCCCTCCAGGACGACCTTCACCTCGCCGACGCTCGCCTCTTGGTCGTCGACTCGTTCCTGATGCGCGCCTTCCGGCTCCTCGACGTCCGGTGCATGCTCGCCCTCTTGCTCCGTCAGGCCGTCCGCTACGTCGTCAGACACTCGCTCCGGGACACCGTCACCGTCCTCTTCCTCTGGCTGGAGTCCTTCTTGAAGGTCCGGGTCCTCCGTCGGGACGTCCGGGTCCAGGCCTTCGACCTTCCCCTAGACCTCGTGTCTCCGGCGTTCTAATCACTGGACTTCTTCATACGGGTTTTCGACTTCCTGGCGTAAGTCCATTTCGTCCCCGAGAAGGATGGAGGGTTCACACTCTTATTGGTACCGGCCATTATACTTGTGGACGGTGAGTAGTCCGTGACACTGAAGACGGTTTCACTCGTAATAATGGAAGTAACTCAAGTTGGTGTAAGCAATTCCTTTATAAATAACTTATGGATGATACACGGCCGGTCCCGACACAAGTCCTCTGTGTACCATTCGACCTGAACTAGGGACAGGAAACTCTCGCCTCTCTGAATGTTAAATTTCTACTCTTCCATTTTGACTTTAACTCTTCGAATTCCTCCTCGCATCGACCCGTGTGTCGACTTTTCACAAACTTGAGTCAAGTCGGATTAAGATTTCGGGGACGAGTGAGGTATTGTTGAACGGACAGGATTGCAGGAACTCCGAAATATAAACACCTTTTAACCTGGTCACTGTTCAATCAATACACTCCGGGTGTTCAGAGTGTCACCGGGTAGAGATTTTCATTGTCGTCGATCATAGAAAGTATGAAGGACTCGTAACAAAAGACAGGGTGAAATAGAGTAAATTAGGAGTGATGTCTTTCCAACTCCAAAGGGTCCACCACGATCACCATTTCTTGGGTGGACGATTACATCGTCTATATTCTCTGTGTACAAGTTAGGGACCCAGGTCTTCTAGAGGACCTCCTCTCGTACTGTTGGGTGAGGTCATAAGAACGGACCTCTCAGGGTTTCTGTCTTCTCAGACCGTCCGATGTTAGATATCTCAGTGTTTCTCAGCCTGTACTGACTTCGCTGAATCGTGTCGTGTCTTTCTAATTTACTGAACGACTTGCAGTGTATCGGTTAGTCTCCTACTTAGTCCTAAACTACTTGTGACTCGGTGACTTAAGGTCTCTAATTACCGTGTACGACACGTAAATGGATGAAAAGTCTCGACTACGTGTATCCTACACAGACGTGCCTTGATCACTTTACTGTGGGACAGAGAAACAAATCCTGGACCTACACGTCGAGTTCCTCCGAGCTGTCCTCTTAAGTCTCAACTTTTCGTGCCGTTTTTTTGAACCCCTCTTCGACCGGTAACGGTTTCTATTCGACTACAACGTCCTCACAGTACACTGTGTCTTTTGTCCACTCTACGGGGTTAACTAAAGGAATGTCTCGTTTTCAACCGGTGGTCCAACCGAACCGTGACGAACGTCAGAACTCTGACAATTCTCTTGTCTTACCTCCCGTCCCGACAAACTAGACTGGACGGACCACCATTCAGGGTAGTACGTCCTGTATTCGTTCGGTTGTGGGTCTCGACGGTATCTAGTCTATAGATTTTCCGTACTACGTCTTCCTAGAGACCGAGGGTCTATCAAGAGGTAGGTCAGGTGGTATCACGGACTTGAAGAGTCGAGACCGAAAAGGGACCTGAATCTGTTGTGAAATATGAGATTGTAGAAAGTGTGTCACTACTATAACCTACAAGGGTTATCAAAACATACAATCCATAACAGTCATAGGGTACAGTGTCTACTTCTTTACTTGGTCTCTTTTCAATACACCGATCGAATACCGGTCGGTCGATCGACCACTATCTCATTCTATGTATCCAATAGACTGAGGTTTCACGAAAGAAACTCTATTCCAATCTATTGTAGTGACTGAGTTACCTGTACTTGAACTCGTTTGACCCCCTCTATCACTTCCTGTCCCTTCGGACGACACGACGTCAGGTACCTCAGTGTTTCTCAACCTGTACCGAATAGCTGACTTGTTATTGTTTTTTCACGAAAGGTGACTCGAGGGAGTAGTCTTGCAAGAACTTATACATATCACACTAGTCAAACTACGACCCTATATATTGTTCCCGTGTTTTGTATCCAAGACGGAGGTCCCTCTAATACCCTGACGATGAAATATCGGGTGTCGTACGAAAGTATAGTACTCACGTAGGGCCCGTTGTCTCCTTGTTCTACAGACCCTTTCTTTAGTGAAACCTGACTTTTCACACTCAACCTTGGTCTCCCATACCACCAGAGTCTTCATTTCGTATTCATGGAACCCCTTATACCCTTCTTTGACTCGTTAAGATCATTATAAATTAAAAACAGAATATGAACTTTAGAGAAATTCAAATTTAAGAAACTTACATGTATACAAGGCCTTGTAGGAGTTAAAAAATTGGATGTATTTTCTACTGATCAAAATCTTCCCTCTCGTCCCGTTGATACACTTGAGTTCTACGACGAACCCGTTTCTACTGTTAGTGGTAGAACTGGTATGAACTCCGGTCTTCCGGTACCTCGTCCCTAATGTATCCCCTCAACTTATCGTCTTACCATTGGACGTCTCCGGAGTCCGTGTTCCGGGTCCGGTTCCCGTAAGGGTTACTACAACTTTGGACACGAATGTCCACTGTACTTCTGTCTCTCTCAAAGTCTCTTACTTCAGGATTCCTTTCTCTTATTAAACCTTCGGACGTCAGAGGTAGGAGTCGTCCTGGTCTTGAAACGGTTCCTTACAGGGACGTGTTTTCCTCCGTTTCTATGTGTCCATCACAGACTGGGTCGGGACCCCTACGACGTCAGTGTCCCCGGAGACGACCTTGTTCGAAGTCTCCCTCCGGTCGGAGCTTGATACTATCCAGATGAACCTTCGTTATCCAGGGTATCAAAGTCCCCACTTACACATCCACACTGAAAGGTCGGTTACAGGACGGTTGACGTACAGTAAACTTTGATCCTCTGACTCTTACATCTCCTTAAGAAGGTTGAGGAATAGTGGTCGAGGGCCCTTTGACCTTTGAACGAATTCTAAGGACGATATACAAGGGTTAGTTTTGTTTCGAAAAAAAAAAAAAATTCTTTCGTGATAGAATAGGATACTGTTATCTACGTAATGAGGCTTTTCATGAAAAGGCTACCACCTATTTTACTTCAAAGAATATTTATAGTTTGTACAGTAGAATATTTAAAATGACATGGAACACTACGTACGAAATTTTAGTCATTAGTTGTAACATCTTCAACGTGTTTTCTCTTTACCACTAAAGGACAAGAGAGGTGGGACCATCAAAATGTTCGGGAAAAAGAAAACATCTGGTTCTTTCTTCGTACGTAACTCTACCTTATATACTTCGTTTTTATACTTCTTCTGGAAGTGTTTTAGTTTGTAGTCTGTCTTCTCCTCTTCTTTGTAGAGTTTCTGGTCGACTACTTCGCGGATCTTCTGAACCACTTCTTCGTGTGCCACCTTTAGTTCAGTCAAGCGAGTAGTCACCTTCGACTTTCCTTCTCCGACGTCTTCCACTCTGAGGTAAGATCTCTATGGTAAGGAAAACAAGAAGGAACTGAGATGGAGGAAGGAAAGGACAAACAAAGAAGAAAGGAAGGAGTTTGTAAATAACTTGAGGATAACACATGTCTGGAGTCGATCAAGAGACTGGTTTCCTTCAAGTCACAGAAAACCTCCTCTGTCCCGTGGGGTCCTGGTACTCTGTCATCCCGAATGTCGGTAATCGTACCCCACCTTAACACAGTATATTCACAAATTGAATCCCTTTAAGTTTAGGAGATAAGACGTTTTCGTCTCTCTTTATTTTACTTCGCTTGTGCACCTGGACCGTCTGACGGACCTAAGTTTAGGGTAGAGACGGTGGGAGGTCCACACCTGTCAACTCAGGGAGTGTCTTCTAGAGACACCCGGGGTCCTAGGAGCAAATATTTTGTCTACAACTATTATCGTGGATTGTCTCATCGACGTTCCTAACGTACTTCATTAGGTACACTTTTTTTTTTCGTCTAGTATCAAGGAACCCACATTATCCGTGATCTACTTACGTCCATTAACTTATTAGTCACCCAGTCGTCACCCTCTCTTCAAAGAGTCGGAGACTCACGACGAGGTTTAAGGGTGATTTCCTCCACGAAAGACGACTCTTCCTTGTGTTTCGGAGTAGGGAGCACAAACGACTCCTTTCGTTCATTGTACATAAACTTACAAAATCCTCTTCTCACTTCATTTAGTCGTAATAACATTCGTATCCACCATGAAATTAATAATATTCTTCCGAAGAAACATTAGATTCTTGAACGTAATAGTCGAGACTCAAAAGTAACTTTCTCTTAGTATATAGTGACTCCTTACGTCACACACCACCACTTTTCATCATCTATGAGTTATTTATACACAACCTATTTATTTACCTGAGTACTTTTGGATCATAACCCAGGTTCAGGACTGAGAAACTAACCGAAATACTGGTACTTGACCAGTGAATCGGAGAGACTTTTATTTCTATTAATGGAACCCCCGAACAATTCACGTAATTTATACCAAAACATATATTTGAAAATAAAGTCACGTATTTGTACATGAGTTTCAAACCATTTGTCACCAACACTAATCAATGGTACACGTAATCTACTACAGGACACACTATTATAATAAATCACGGGTGATATGAAATATTCCTCTTCCGTTACCGTGGGGTGAGGTCATGAGAACGGACCTTTTAGGGTACCTGTCTCCTCGGACCATCCGACGTCAGGTACCCCGACGATCCTCAGTCTGTGCTGACTCGCTGAAGGGAAAGCGAAAAGTCAAAGTACGTAACCTCTTCCTTTATCGTTGGGTGAGGTCACAAGAACGGACCTCTTAGGGTCCCTGCCCCCTCGGACCACCCGACGGTAGAGACCCCAACGTCTCAGTCTGTGCTGACTTCACTAAATCGTTATGAAATATTTCGTGAATAAGAATACATGTGTAAATTAGGAGGGTTGTCCCAATGTTTTACTCACAAGTATAGCGGTAAAGTCTCTACTCTTTTGACTCCGAGTTTCTACAATATATAGACGAGTGTGTCTGTCACTCACCACATCGGTGTAATTTTGTATTGTCGGACTGAGGTCTCGGGTACTAAAGGGTAGGGACGTGTCCCACCCTTCGTCGACACAACTTTCGTGAAAGGAGGGCTATTCGTCATTGACCAACGTGTTTAGGTCACGAGTATATCGACTTGGGAGAAAGATAGGACTCGGTGTCAGTCACCCTCCTTGCCAATGAGAGGACCTCGATGTCCAACGGGACCATTGGACAGTCGGTTCGGATTGAGACTCACATCTTTAAGGTAAAGTCGAGATTAGTCCCTGTACCTAGGTAAACCCTTTACTTAGTACATCTTTATTTAACGTAAAGGAGGACAAAAAAAAAAAATTAATACTAGTAAAGATGTTTGACTCCTGTATTTAATATATTTAATCCGGTACGTCTGATCTCCTTCCATTTTGGAACTTCTCCGGGGTTTAGTTCATAAGTGCCTGATTTTTATCTATGGACAAAGGGGACATCTCAATTCTCCCGTGACAAAGAAACCCGGGAACTCATGTTCACACAATACATAGGACTTACGATGGAATTGGACTTTTTCTACGATGTCCTCTTCCCGACCTCAACTGGGTCTCCCGGATAGACGGAAGGGACAACTCCTAAAATAATGAATTAGAAGAGTCTGTCTCGTCTCATGTACAGGATATTAATCGTAAACGAGTGTGTAAGAATCTTCTGGCACCTTTCCAAATAACTCAGGGACGACTCGACACGATCTGTGATGACGTAAGATGTGGAGTAAACACAGTGAATACTAAGACCCACAGTCCGTAGTGTTTGGGTGAGACCCGGGAAATCCGTTCTTTCCTTACATCATTTCCCGTTACTCTTCGAAAGACCTTTTGATCCCTTGCCCCGAACTGTCGATGAGCCAGTCACTATTCCTGTGCGGACGGTGGTGGAGACTCCGCTCTGGACGGTACATGTGTCGACTGTTGGTGGTGGTTGCCCGGGACCTGCAACGGATGTCTTGACGTGACAGGTTAAACCATCGGGGAACACCAATGTAAATTTAATTAGTATTGATTTATTATAAAATTTAAGTCAAGGAGTGCACTCGATCGGTATAAGGTCCACGAATTAACGGTATACACCGATTACCGAGGACCTTACCTATCGTGTCACGACTTCCTGAAGATGTGTATTCGACGTGACATAAAAAATTATAAAGGTAGTAGGGCCTTTACAGACAGTCAGCCTCGACGATATCTTACCGACCGGGACGACGGGGACCCTTTACATCAACGGTCTAGGAAAAACAAAGTTACTGAGGTCGAACATGTATAGCTACCGAAGACTAAACTTTAGACTCCACTCACACAGACTACCAGTGTACGGGAGTCAGGAGAAACCTTCCCCCAGACCCTTCCATTCAGACTGTAAAAGACCAAAACACCGTCCTCCTATCGAGACTACATAGTCTACCTCTTAAAGAATTTGAGACTCTTCCTAGTCTACGACATGTCGATTTTCCTTTCTGTCGAGAGGCCAGGTACTAAATAGGGAATGGAGTCGAGACATCCGTCCCCAACGAAAGGGTAAAGTGTCTACTTCTTGGACTCTTTATTTCAGTGAACTTATAGTGTACTTAACCTACACTTAGTTCCTTCGTATTGGAAACTAGAGACAGATACATCATTCGGAAATCCAGAAGTGGGACGGTCGTAGGGGAAATACCAAATATTATTGTTATTTATTACACTGACTCTTTTTTTATTTTGAGTTTTCGAATTAATCTAACGTATGACGTTTTTTTTTTTTTTAGTTGATTTTGTCTCCCCCCTTTTTCCCTTTTTTTTAGGTTTTCTTAAATATGTTCTTCAGTTTTGTATTCTTATTATTTACAAAAAGAACTCAGTGACGACAGTCAGAAAAGGGAGTGACCCCAGTGTCAGGTGGAGTGGAGGGATCCTACGGGAGGTTGTGACGATTAGAGACCTGGACGACACCCCCGTCGAGCCTAAGATTAGACCAGGATGAGGACACACAAGAACGGAAGTCACAGGTGTCGATAGTCTTGATCACACGAAAGAAAGTACCCTCGAGAGTTACTAGAGTATATAAGGTATCTGTGTCTCAGACGGATTAACTAGTACACCTAAATTAGACTTCGAACATGTTGACCACCCTTCCAAAACCCAGAAGAAGGAATCGGTGTGACGGGAACCCAAAGTTAACACCAAAATAAAGGTGGAGAGATACACCTAGCATGTGACCCCAAACGAGGAGTCCGACGGGACTTCCTCAACCCAAACGGGGACACTCCCGGTCCACACCTCCACCACGTCGACGAATCCAGAGTCCCTCAACCGTCGATCCCGTCGTCCTTTATATCACGAGATCTTCCCATACCTTTGGTCATAACCGGTTATGCGAGGTCATAAGAATGGGCCTTTTGGGGGAAACGACTGTCTCTTCGGACCGTCCGGTGTCAGATGTCCCAACGTTTCTCAGATCTGTGTCGACTTCGCTGGGACACGCGTATCTAGGTTCTGAAAAAAAACGGATACCGTCGAGACGGGTCACTCTCAACACGTACTTCCACCGTGTCAACGAACCGAACGTCCCTGGGACCACCGCGGTTCACACGTCGTTGTGTCTGACGGAGACGACGTCCTCAATACCGGGATCGTCTCCGAAAAAAACTCGTAGAACATCGACCACTAGTCTTCCGGAGAAACCGGTCAGAAAGAGGCATCGAGGTGGGTAAGTCTGTGAATCTCGCTAGGGACCGGACCCCAGGAAGAGACAACAAGGTACATAGTTCGTATATCTCCCCGAGGGGACCTACCCCAGTATGACATATCTAGTCACGTCACGGCGTCCGTGAACTTCCCCAGGATGAGACATCAAGTCACGTAGTCCACAAACCACCCGGTCGGAGAGATAACAAGTCTATGTTTACGACCGTACACCTCTCTCTCTCCGACACCACTACCGAGGTGGGGGATGTGTACTGAGTCGTCATAGCGGAACGAAGGTACCCACGGACCGAAAGGAGGTGTCCGTAAAGCGTGGTGTTAGAGGAGGGAGTGTAGGGGAACTAGACAGAGAGGTCAGTTGTCGTCGGGAGTGGAACTCTAACGAGGTGTCAGGGATTTGAGGTCGAGGTTCGGCGACACGGAAGGTCCCCTGGACGCAGGGACAGGACCCATACATACCGATGCCGTTCCTGACAGACTCAGAGTGAGGTAAATCCGACGGTGTCTAGTCGACAAAGTGAGAGCCGGAACTTACCCAGAGGAGACTGAGTCTGTGAACGGGGTCACACCCCTAGCCTCGGGATGAAGTCAAGGGGGTGTGTGACTCCCGTCCAGGTCAGGATGATTGTGAGGACAAAAAGGGGGATAAAGGAAGCAGGATGACTCAAAACACACTAAGATATCTAAGAAAAGACGACCAGTCCATGAGGACAGTCGAGAGTCGACCACAAGACGTACGTGAAGACACAGACTTCCACATAAGGACTACGCCGGTACTTCTCCCTACATGAGGTGCAGGCGGATGAGGAGGTGGTAGAATAAGAGGACTGAAGTAAAAACTTCCAATAAAACGACCTATATCTTAAGATCCAATTGTCAAAACAAGAAACTCGTGAAATTTCTACGACAAGTTAAAACCCAAAAAAACAAACAAACAAACATAAAAGTAGTTTACTTTTCGATCATCGGTGAGAATGGACAAAAGGGGTCACGTATCACACAGAAAACGAAACACTGGTGAATATTCTAAACAAAAGAGATAGTAACCAAAGATGCTAAACTAATATCATACAGTATAATCTATATGAAACACAAAAAGACAAACTCCAAGTAACCTTAGAACTTAGATACCCAATATCAAAGAAGACATAAGTATAAAAATTAACTTCATATCAAATAATGTTATAACAGGACGCCCAATACCAAAAATATGTCAAACCTTTAACATTCTAGTAGAGAAGACGGAGGGGTGAGACTCACTGTAAAGTCCGAAACATGACCAAATGAGAAAGTCGACTTGACATTTATGTATGGTTTATCATTAAAAAGAAGAACTTTTTTCAATTGTACAAAAGGAAATTTTACGCTTGACTTTAGAGACGAACCACCAAAAGACACCAACGGATAAACAACAAGGGTAGTGTCACCGAGGAAATACACAGAAAAGAATTTAACGATCATTAACACCTGTTGGATCTGGTCTTTCGTCTTTTTGTCACCTTCAGGACGAAAACGGAGAATAGTCGGAGACCTAGACGAGACGTACTTTACCTACGTTATTTCGGTAAAGGGTACTCATAAAACTCTCAATTTACTCTTATCTCGAATACTTCATGAGACACTTAGGATACTCAATTATCGAGTACCTCAGAAGAACGACCCCACCCTACGTTGTTAAGTATACAACCTTTCGTTGATAGAGGAAAAGGGAATACAAGAACAGAAACATCGACAAAAAGGAGAAATGAACTCAATCCTTCTCTGACAATTACTAAGGACAATTTGAGGAATTCCAGTGAAACCTTACTCGACCTGTACCAGTACGAAGGAAAATTAGACACAAAAGGTACACTGAGTCTCGAGAAACAAAAGACTGTTATTTGGTGTATGATAAGACGTGGATTTGACACCGAATGATTACGGTTTTTAATGACGTCTATAGTCAATAAAGGTAGACACCCCTTTAAAAAAAGGGAAATCCAGGTAAACAGTTCCGTTGTCGATTTCGACACTAACTAATGTACATAGGGTCTTTTAATTTGACATATTTTAATCTTTATCGGTGACGAAATACGATTCTTATAAAGAGAGTCCCCGAAAGTGACACGACAATGACGCTTGTACGAAACCGTCTCAATCGTTTACAGACGTGGTTATTTGTGTAATTTGTTTTGAAAACAAGTTATTTTCTGAGACACTTACTCTCGATTTATTACTTCAGTTTTTAGTCTTAAAAACGACTCTCCTACCGGAATAAAGACTACCAACAAATTCAATAGAGTTGAACAAAGTTTGTTTTTCTATTAAATAGATAACAGAAATCTTTTACTTGAAAGGACGTTTTCCTCTACTACCCAAATGACTTCTGGGACATGTACTCGATTCACAGGTGTAGTAAGTTGAGAATGTTAGATTAGTGTAGGGAAAACAAGAGAGAATATACTGACTGGGGTTCCTGACGATTCACGGTGGGGTCCCGATGATCTGACCGGACACTAACCAGGGTATCCTTCACATTTATACAGTACATCTACTAGTCATCGTCGTAGAAAAATCTACGAGTCCAATCTTTAGGTCCTCAGTCTTTAAATCTTTAGGTGCTGAAGACAGAGTAATAAGTACGAGTTAGTCGGTATTACAGGTAAGTAAGACATCAACTAGGAACTTGTTAAACTTTCAATTAGGTTCATATTAAATATCGTTCAATTAGTACAGAGGTCAAGGAGGTGTAGGAGACTGGTGTCTGATATATCACGAACATCATAAATGGTGACTTTTTACAAGTGTATATTGACTTGGGTGTGTCCGTCCCTTCTTCGTGTCGGTTCGTTAGTAGGAAAGAACTCAAGTCTAGAACTGAGAAGGTATATGACCGACGTACTGGGACCCGTTTAGCAAAATTGAAAAAGTTCCCAGTAAGGAAATAAACATATTACTTGAAATTGTTATGATGGATCGAGTATACCTAAAGTATTCCTAGTTGTTCTACTAGACACTTTTCGCGAGTCTTTTACCACGTGTGAGTCATCTACAGTCAACGATTATACAGGCAGATGAGTGTTAATCTCACAATTACAGATATTAGTTAACAGTTATAGGTAGTACTGTAGATGATGTAATATCGACAACTGAAACGACGGACAGAAAAGGCGTGTCAACACTCGAGGGCCACTGATCCGTATCACAGTAAAATAGGGGTCGAAGTCCTTATCACGGTTTGTGTACCATGCAGAGTTATTTATAAACCACTTACTTAGTTACTGAATTACAGATGGATTTCAAGTCGACAGACCGAGATCCACTCACTAGTGTGGTAGCACGAATAGACCCAGTAATTCTAGAAAAACATATCAAAAAGACACATAGTGAGTGGATCTCGGTCTGTAGGACCTTACACTTTAGTTCACCCGGAATCCTTCGTAGAATCCTTCACTTGTTTCGATCATCTCCACTACTTTAAGGTCAACTCGATAAAGTTTAGGATTTTCTACTACGACAATTCCACGATGTGAGTTATACGGTCTTTTAAACCTTTTGAGTCGTCACCGGTGTCCTACCCTTTTTCAGTCAAAAGTAAGGTTAGGGTTTCTTTCCGTTACGGTTTCTTACAAGTTTGATGACGTGTCAACGTGAGTAGAATGTGTGATCGTTACATTACGAGTTTTAACAAGTTCAATCCGAAATTATCATACACTTAGTTCTTGAAGGTCTACAGGTTCGATCTAAATCTTTTCTGTCTCCTTGGTCTCTAGTTTAACGGTTATAGGTGACCTAGTATCTTTTTCGTCCTCTCAAGGTCTTTTTCAAGACGAAGACGGAATAACTGATACGGTTTCGGAAACTGACACACCTAGTGTTGTTTGACACCTTTCAAGAAGTTCTGTACCCTTATGGTCTGGTGGAATGGACGGAGGATTCTTTGGGCATACGTCCAGTTCTTCGTTGTCAATCTTGACCTGTACCTTTTTACCTGACCGAGGTTTAACCCTTTCGTCACACAGTTCCGACATACAACAGTGGGATAATAAATTGAATATAGTCTCACGTAGTACACTTACGGTCCGACTTACTTCGAGTTCGAACTTTAGTTCTAACGACCCTCTTTATAGTTATCGGAGTCGATACGTTTACTGAGGTGAGATACCGTCTTTCGTTTCCCCTTTATTTCTCGGAGAACTACTTTCACTTTCTCCTCTCACTTTTCCGACTGAATTTTGAGTTGTAAGTTTTTTGATTCTAGTACCGTAGACCAGGGTAGTGAAGTACCGTTTATCTACCCCTTTGTTACCTTTGTCACTGTCTGAAATAAAGGAACCCGAGGTTTTAGTGACGTCCACCACTGACATCGGTACTTTAATTTTCTGTGAACGAGGAACCTTCTTTTCGATACTGGTTGGATCTGTCATATAATTTTTCGTCTCTGTAATGAAACGACTGTTTCCAGGTAGATTAGTTTCCATACCAAAAAGGTCATTAGTACATACCTACACTCTCAACCAGATATTTCTTTCGACTCGTGGTTTCTTAACTACGAAAACTTGACACCACCACCTATTCTGAGAACTCTCAGGGAACCTAATGTTCCTCTCGTTCGGTCAGTTAGGATTTACTTTAGTCAGGACTTATAAGTAACCTTCCTGACTAAAATTTCGACTTTGAGGTTTTGAAACCGGTGGACTACGTTCTCGGCTGAGTAATCTTCTCTAGGACTGCGACCTTTTCTAACTTCCGTCCTCCTCTCCCCTACTGTCTCCTACTCTACCAACCTACCGTAGTGTCTGATTTATCTGTGCTCAAACTCGTCCGAGGCCATCAACAACTACCTGTCCCTTAGGACCGTACGACGTCAGATACCCCAGTGTTTCTCAGTCTGTACTGACTCGTTGACTTGACTTTCAAGTCGGTTCTCCTTTTCTTATAAAGTAGGTGACGAGATCTGTGAACGTTTTAAAGTGGTCTATAATTCGATCTAGTTTTTCCCATCCTTAGACATTCTTAACGGGATGAAAATTAAGTAAATAGAGAATGATAATTATACATGGATCTTGATACGATTCGAACATAATTATTCATTACGTAACTCAGTGTCTCTCCAATCCTTTAAACGAGTTCCAGTGTCTCGATTTTACGTCGACACGGTGAGTGTACTCGAGGTCTTACAAGAAAATAGACCTAGACGAAACGTGTTTCTGACACTCCGAGACCCCTCCCTGACACCTTTTTCATGAAACACTTAGGGTAACAAAACTGATTGCATTCAAACGACAACTCTTCTGGTTTCTCCTTTAAAGTAAGACGAAAACTATAAAGGAACGTAGACTCCTACTAAACCGAAAAACTAAGTACCTTGACACTCTTAACACAGTTCTTACTCGTAAGAGAAAAGAATGAACTGTGATGTTTTGAATTTCGGTCCCTAAATGGGACGGGAGGGGGTTATATATAATCAGAAACATCACAGTTAAATCGTGGACAAAAAAAAAAATTGAAAGAGTATATAAAGATTAAATATAAAAAAATACCTCAAATACTGAGAATACTCGAAGAAACTTGGGGGAACCCTTATTCCGTCCCACACAGGACAAGTATAAAAATACCGAACACACCAATTGAGAAGACAAATAGTAAATCCTTCATCTTCGTGTTAACCTTCTTCACTTCTTCTTTAGTCTTTTACTTTATTTCGTCGACCTCCTTCTCTTTCGTCGGGATTTACACTTCGAGGTCTTAAGTGACGAACTTCATTCAGGACTTATTTGTGACACGAACCCTCATTACCAAGACCTGAGATCCTCAAAAACTAATTGATTCCACGGTCCTTAGAGTCCTTCAACGGGACTGAAAGAATGTAAATCGTAGGAACGTTCCTTCTTTTTCTGAAATCGGACTGTCCTTCTACTAGAGTCCCCGTATTTAAGTCGACATTCATTGTCTCTCGGACTAAATATCTCCGAATTGTTTCTCTGTGAATTACAGTATGTATTTTCTTCCTCCGTCCTCCGAAGACCGTAACTAAGACACCGATTTATTATAGTCCAGACCTTTTGGACGTTTGGAGAACCAGGGCGGTAGAGGGGTGGAGGACCGTCAAAAGACCCGTAATCTATGAAGACGGAGACACCTGAGAAAAGAAGTAGTTTTTCTTAAATTTAAACATTGACGTAACGGTATTTCCACTTATGTCGTTCCGACGTAAAAAAGGAAGGTTAAAACTTACTTTTGTAAAAGTACCAGGGATTTACATAGTATCCAGGGACTGTAACGTACATCCTCTTCAACCGAGTTTAAGGGGAACCAACACTCTTACTGACAGTGACTGGTCAACAGTACAGGTGTAAATTTTGTCCTTTATTCATCCCCGTCCCCACTGGTCCGGACGGATGAAGTAATCCTTTTGTTTTCCCACATGGCTTCGGGGATCGACTGAGGATGAGGACGACCATTGCAGACACGGTGCACCGATCGGACCCTTTGGTTCCTAAATCGGTAGTCCGGAGGTACGACCCCCGGTCGGTCTTCCCACCCTATACTTTACCTACACTCGACTTGATAGCCCAAACGAAGAACCCGGGTAGACAGGTTTGGTGGGTCCCTGGTTCAAGATTCAAATTTTCGTGACACCTGTCATAATGACCCCTCTTCTTGAACGGTGACCTGAGATAAGTAGGAAGTCACGATAATTGTGACACGGTCTTGAGGACCCGTCAAAAAGCGACATTCAAGAGACGTCATCATGGATGGAGTATCACTAACAATCCTCTTAATTCTCAATTATGACATTTTACGAATCCAGACACGGACTGTGTCTCGTTCGTGTAGTAATTACTACGAGAAAAATATAAAATGTATACAGATGACTTACGACAACACTAACATTCATATGTAGACAGACGAGGTACTCTACTATCGAGGGACTTCCGTTCCTACTATAAAATGGAATGGTAGGACGAGAGTCCGACAAAGAAGAGGAGGGGTGTAATACGGATCGTACCAGGGACTCCTCGTAATCAAAGTCGTTGTAGACTCAAAGGAAATACCTATAATCGGAACAAGAAGAGTTTCATATCTCGACCCTTTGGTTAGACAAATTAAGTGTGAGATATAAATCAATCAATTATTATTGTAGTATTAATTCCGGAATGTTACATTATCGTAGGACATCGGTGGGAAGAGAGTATAATAGACATATTAAGAATTTGTAACAAGGAAAAGAAATGGTTGATTAAAACATTTTTTCTTTATCCCACCGGAAGGTCCTTACCATACTTTTGGTCACCTTTGGTACGATGTCGAAACCATATCAATATACCTGTACTCATTAAATTTACCTTCACAACCTATAACATTTGTACGGTCCAAGTAACTGAAGACCTCTTTGATCGATTGATCTTTACCGGGGAGTTCTTCGTGCAGACCCTAAACAGATCACTCTGTGACAGGAGTCTTCACTAACTGAGTTTCCTTGTCCGAGGGTCTAATTACTGGTGTCGGTCTACCATCCTGAAACGAAGTAGTGACTTATAAAGATAAGAAGATAAAATCCAAAATTCCGACCTTCTTAAATAGGTTGTCTTATTCCGTACAGGGGGTTCTCCGTTACTTTCCGGGGTCCTTAACCTGACGGTCGTGACGTTGTAAAATCTCTGGGTCCATTGGAGCTCGAAAAAGACGAAATTAATTCCTATAAAAAGAAGAGGAAAAGTCGTGAAACCACAGGGGTCACTGTGTACGACCGTAATTACCCGGGAAAATAAAGGGGAGAGTCTCGACGGTTTTACGGACCCCTTTTTTTTAGTAATGTTTTAGTTAAACGTTGTTGGTACTTCTTTTATCTCAAGACTCATTAATAGACGTACCAAACTTTTTCTTGTTCCGAACAGTCTATTTAGAAGGAAGGGAGAGACCCTCGTCGGACTGACCGTCTGTTTCCCCGTGACCTGATCTCACCCCAGAAACCAAGACGGACCTCGTACTTAGGATTGTCATTAGTGTTCCGGGGAACATAGGGAGGTGTAGGTGCAGGCACAGACATTATAGACAATGAGAGTTCCATCGGACGGGTGCACTACGACGGGAAAATATTCCCCGCCACGAAGTCCTATCTTAGATCAAAGACAAACAGAGACAGTCCGAGACAAACAGACAGTCAGAGACAAACCGAGACAGTACGACCCGACACAAGAAAGGGATCCCAACGGTATTACTTTATGGTGTGGGAACCCCGAATTTGGTGGTTTTACATAACAGAGTGTCAAAACTTCTGACTTTCAGGTTTTAGTGTCACACTCGTCCCAACCGAGGAAGTCCACCGAGACCCATCTCAGACAAGGCACGGAGAGAGGTCGAAGACCGCCGACGACCGTGAGGAACCGTAAGGAACGAACAGTGGTGTAGTGAGGTCAGAGACGGAGATAGTAGTGTGCCGGAGGAAGTGCCACACAGAGACCCAGGAGTATACCGGAAGAATATCCCTGTGATCAGTAACCTAAATCCCGAGTGGGATTAGGTCATACTGGAATAAAATTGATTAATGTAGACGTTTTCGGATCCAACGTTCATTTCAGTGAAGAGATCCACGACCTCAATCCTGAAGTTACAGAGAAGAATCCCCGTGTTAAATTGGATTTTATATCCGTGAGTCAATTGTAAGGAACGTATTACAGTCTTTGTATTTATGAAGGACACTTCAAGTACAAACTCATGGGACTGGACTTCCTGGGAGAACCAAGGATAAAGTTGAACGGAGAATTAGAAATGTAGACCGTGGTATTTTTTAGGTAACGGATTTAAAGTATATAAAATAACGACGGAGTTTAAAAGTCAGGTGAAGTCTGAGGTCCACCCTTTTGTGATACATCCACTCAGACTTAGAGTGACGAAACAGGAGTAGGTCCATTAGCTGGGTAAAGGGACATGGACGTACAGAAGTCTTTGATATTCAAGAGGGACAACTAAGATCAAGACAAAACGTTTGTTGTCGGGATGACCCTATTGAGTATAAATTGGAATTGGTGTATAAGTGGTCCTATCTTTGAGAGTAGACTGGGCAGACCCAGATCTGTTGTTAGGGAGGTTTTCGAGTCAAGATCTGTCTTCATTTCTTCCTTCTTGGAAGTACTCATAGTCAAGACGAACTAAGTTGAGTTGTACATACAATAAGTAAGTAAGGTGTCAGTAGACACTTTGTTACTGTCTTTGTCATGTCCATTTACGAGTTATCCACGATTGAGAACGGTAACATCCTAAACGATCCAGGTCACCAGACTCTTCGGAGTTGAGACTATCTCAACGACGTGACGTGAGGTAGTACCAACAGGCACATGGGGGTGCCGTCATCCACGTTCACAGAGAAAGGCGTGTTGGAATGGCTGTGTTGCCCAATGTGTTGAAAGACTTGAGCCAGTTCGATATAGTCTCTTTTACATATTAAATCAAGTCTATAAAAACAGGTCGTTTTAGATACGGTTGGTTCGCTCAGTTTCGAAACGGTTCCGGGATCTCCATGTTTCAGGTCCGAACACACCTACCTCCCACTCGTCACGTCACTTGGGACGTGGGTGTGCCCTGTGTTGTTTCCAACAAGAATCGACAAGACGGTCTCGTAAAGTCACTCAGTTCTCTCTATATTTATTATTCCGGCTAACTCTCGTCTGAAAAGTGAGGTAAGGGTCTTATGTGTCTCCCTCCCGACGGTTGGGACCCACACCGAGACAGGAGTGCCATCTGTCGACTCTGAGGTGACTCGGAAAATAGGACCGGAGAGTACAGACCGGAGGAACTAAGAGAATCCAAGTGTTACAAGAAGTAATCAAAGGTCTTTCAGTACACTGAGAACCATTAAAAGTGTCTTTGAAAAAAACACCTTTAAAGGTCACAGACTCACTCGGTCCCTGTCTCTTCCCCACTTCAAAAGTATCTAGGAACGGACGTGGAAGAGGTCTTCTTTTTCCTTTCAGTAAACACCAGTAATAATAAGTCCAGTAAAGTGGAGTTGTTCACAAAGACTCACGACAGTAATTCTCTCCGGGTCCCGACCTACTCATTCCCACCAGAAGTCTCTCGAGGTAAAGTTTACGTCCTTCATTTATAATATATTAATGGAGAGACCGTAGCCAAAGGAGCGACAACGATCACCGTTTGTCTAGTTCACGGTTCTTGTATCATGACATGTGTCAGGGTGTGTTATTGGGATACTCCGTTCACAATAATAGGAGCGAAATGTCTATCCCTTTGACTCCGGGTTTCTCCTTGTGGTACAGGTTTAATGTCAAGACATGACGAAAAGTAATCATTTCACCGTCTGTACTAAGGACAGAAGGTGGGGTCTCTGAACATTATTTACCTTCTTTCGTGTACTTCAGTGAAACGTTTTGACAATTTTCTCAGATATTACATTCCACTGCAACATCATAGATAATGTCAGGGGACATTAGTAAAGTCGTTTTGGGGTAACGTAATCCACAAGATAAAAATTCTACATGTATTACGACGGAAACTTTTTAACAGTTTACTTGAACTCTTTCTGAAAGTTATAAAGGAAGGACTTCTAAAGGACCCGCACCCACAAAGAAATTTTATCTTTGTTGGGTCTACTCCAAGTGACGGATCTACTTTCTACTTCTGGATTACACTGACACCCAAATTTTATTGGTCGGTAAACGAACCCTCCTCAACCCTCCTCCGAAAACGTCACCTACCAATCCCCTCTTCGTCTCGATAAATAAAAGACACGTATGAAAACTACCTCTCTCAGGACCTGTCTTGGACTCTTTACGGACTACCCCTTACGTTCTCACACTTAATCCCCGCCAATTGAGTTCTATGTGGGTCTCACCGAGTCACAACCAGGACCCTCCGTGAGTGACCCTAGGGTTCTCCTGTTGGTCTTTTCCCTACGACCTCTCAGACGGGATAAACTTTAAGTCTCTTTACTCATAACCACTCGAACTTTCACGAGAAAGTCGGATGACAAGTAAAGGTGCCAGTCCAAGTAAACTCTTTATAAGTCTACCATGGGATCAAGGAAACCTTACTACATGAAACTGGGTTTTGTGGTTCATGTCTTCCCCCCCACCACTTCCTCCACTTACGAACGGTAAATATACCAGACAACCAGGGGAGACGACTTGGTAATCAAACAACTTTAGTTCTTAATATAGAGAATAACTAGAGACAGGAAGGTCGTGGATTGTATGGGTGTACACCGTCTATAAACGTTGAGCAACATATAATTGACTAGGTACTGTACTGTTGACTTACTTATCTCGACTCCCATGACAAAGTTCGACCTAATCCTTGTGGAAGTTTTTAATTGGAACCGGTCTCCTACTAAATTTCCTTGTGACCCCAGGAAATTAATGAACGTCCCTCCCCTCCTGAGTAGAGGAAAACACCCCTTCCTATAGGAACAGAAGCCAAAGATCCCTCGACCTTCGTTCACTTGTCTTTGTCTTTTCTAACGACTCAAATAGAGGGGCAACTAAACCCTTCGTCAGAAGTAGATAGTCCAACTAAAATTCACAGACTAAACGTCTATGAAAAGTCATTATGTAAGTATAGTATCAAACTTGAGTGGGTCAATCCGGGACTATGACCGTCGACCACTAGTACGATTGTGTTGTCTCACGGTCACGTCAGTGTACCTTCAGACCTGAAAAGGCTGGTACCTAGGGGAGACGTCGTGTTCCTGTCCCAACAGAAAGGACGGGTGGAGGGACTCAACGTCCGTAGGTACTCAATAACGTACCTTTACCTACCCACGATACGACACCCCTCGACCACATCAGTAGACTCACGTAGCAGTCGGAAAAATTCGTAAAAGATAGGAGAGGACAAAGACCTGAGGACGGGTCCTACGGAAATTTATTTAGTCACCAGCTATTCCATCGGGTCTTTAATGTAGGACGTGTAAGAAAGTGTCAGAAGTGTCACCGAGTCTCACGTAAACTTTGAGAAAAAGTAGAAGTGTTGATAGTCCTCTAGAAACAGGTAATTAGTACAACGAAATTCAAGGAAGAGGGAAAAGGGAACTAGTCAGAATCGTCATCAAACTTACAGAAAAGTTTTTCGGCCGAAAGTCTACACGACCAGTCTAGACAGAAAAAGATACGGTAATTAAAAACAGAAAGTATGAAGAAAGGAAGATGAATGAAACCCAAATAATACAATAGGAAAAAGATTGAAGAATTTACAAGATATTATTTATGTGAATTCCGATATTTAAAGGGAGAGTCGTATACAGAAATCGACATAGGGTCTCAAAACTTCAAATAGAGTGAAAAATTTGGATGAAAGAATGACCAAAGATTTAAAAAACGTAACAGTAATCTATTACACCAGATATTTTACAGTTGTACGACTTTAAACGAGACATCGGACGACACCTCAGTCAAAAATTTTTTATAAAGGATACACTATCGGTTTTTCATATAATATATAACAAACCAACAATTTCCAAACAACGACAACAAGTCAGTGATTCAGCACAGACTGAGAAACACTGGGGGTACCAATTTCGAATATATAAATTTGAGATCAAGACCACAAGTGACATACTGGAACCCGTTCCAAGTAGTGGAAATTTTACCATACTAAGAGTGGAGTATCTCAACTCCCACGTGTGACTCGTAATATACTTGTAATTGTCACTAATGACAAGAAAAAATCGATGATCAAAGTCGAATAATTAGAACAAGTTTAGAAGGTAAAGGATCGAATAAAACACATGGACTATATACTCAGAGACTCTTCACACATAATTTTAGAGGGTAATATTTAAACGGACAAGGATGGATGTAAAGACTTGTAAAACGGAATACAAAAGTCCGACACAACGGTCCAGGGAGTCAAATGTTCAAGTAATAATCTCGAAACATCACTACTAAGTAAAATGATCCGAAGGAACTATCGAGTCAACCATTTCTTAGTCGGACCTATGTCCTCTGGACCCAAGTAAAGGACCCAACCCTTCTAGGGGACCTCTTCCCTATCCGATGGGTGAGGTCTTAAGAACCCGAAGGGAATACCGAATCGACCATTTCTTAGACGGACGTTACACCCTCTGGACCCAAGTTAAGGACCCAACCCTTCTAGGGGACCTCTTCCCTTTCCGAGGGGTGAGGTCATAGACCGGACCTCTTAAAGTAGTTGACATATCTTGTACCCCAGTGTTTCTAAGGAAAATGATCCCATCTCTATAAGTACAATTTGACTCAGTCAAGAATAAATAACACTAATGACAATGGTAATCCTAACAATGTAGTATTTATTCTTCTTCACCCTAAATTTGTATCCGTTAAACGACGGTCTCGGGTTCAAAATTTATTCACTTCCAGAGAACCAACACCACTCACTTCACTCCTTCGATCTACACATTTATAGTATCCTATCTCGTAAAGTCCGTCGTTCTTGTTGGTCATGTTTCCGGGACTCCTTTCATGTACGAACAACAAATCTCCTCCATTCTGATTCTCAAGTCAAGACCTGTACAATGTCAAACTCTTCGCATAATTCGTAGACTTACTACAGACCTCCCGTCAACCTATATGTTCAGGTCTCAAACCACCCTTTGAACCTTTACCTCTATTTGACAAACAGTAATCATAGGTACCTTGATCTACTCTATGATCCCTCATTCTGTCTTTTCTCTTCAGGTTCCTGACTCCAAATCCCGTCCTTTCCTCCTCCGAAATCGTCTCCTCTGTCTCTTCCTCATCGACTCTCTCTCCTCCTTTGGGTCCTTTCCCCCGACACGTCTCCTCCCTTCCTTGTCTATAAGGTCAAAACGTCTTTTCAAGTTAATTGACTTCGGGTACCTTACTGGTAACCCTAAACCGTTGGACCTCCAGGAGTGACCGGAACTGCAACCACTGGAAAGTATCTGTAATCTCATGTATCTTCCATTGGTCTCGTCAAAGTAAGATACAGTCCCTCCCTCCCCTCGGGTTCCGGGGTAGAAGGTCAGAGTCGAAACGGAGAGAATAGTGGTTCCCGTAGAGAGTCAGGGACCTCGTTCCAAACTTTTGGTCTCTACATTGGTTGGTGAAACAAAATGTCGACTACTTCGAGTCCCGGTCTTTTTGTGTTCTGACCGTCTCTGTGTATTAATCGTCTTTCGGGTCCATCGTTAAATAATAATAAATTACTCTAAAGAGTTGTTTCTCTAGATAGGATCGGACAGAATGTGACAAAAGGCACCTGTCACCGTTCATCTCCTTAGTTTTATTCTTTCAGAAGTAAAAAGATAGAGACGACTTTCTCCTTTACTATTGGACTTGTTTGAGATAACTATCTTTTAAGACTTCGGAGTAATAATTGAGTACTAAAGGTATAACAGGAGGGTGGTATGGTGTGAAGAGTTCCAAAGACTAGTTCAAGGTACAAAAGTCTAGGACGTAATATCCTACATCGTCTGACGGTGGACATTATACTCATATTATTATTATGGTCAACGAGTGGGAATATCTGGTCACCGACAACGACCGTGACAAGAGACTAGGGGTGTTGTCGGGGTCCCAACGTAAAATAAAGGTAAGGAGAGACTATCTTTAGGACCTGTTCGATGCACGAAATCAAAGAGAGAGACACGAAATCAAAGTAGTCGACGCACTGTACGAACGATCTGACTTTTCGTCCTATGTCCCTAGTCCCGACTGTGACGAGGACTTAGTCCGTCACCCGAGTCGTGACTTAGTAGTGTCCGGACTCTCGACGCCCCTAACGATCTCCGAGAAAGAGGAGACGAGAGACCAAACCATTTGGTGTCCAACCGACGTCCTTGAAATGAAATCAGAGTAGAATGTTGACAAAAAGGGAATCCTAGGTACGAACTCTGGCTTACTTGGAAGAGTCTGAGACGGGTTTCCTCTCCTTATAGTTCTATTCAATCGTCGACTTCTTCCTTGGTCGTCGCTTCTTCTCCTTTCCATGTCCTCCTGTCCGTCCGAAGGCTCCCGAGGTCACTTACTCCTGAGTGTGAACCTCCTGAGTAAGTAAGTAAGACAGGAGTGCATAAATAGTGACGGTCTCCGTACTTCGAATCCCTCCCTTGTCTTTACAGAACACACGGAGGTCGAGTAGATTCCTGAACTGGACTTAATAAATTAACAGTGTGGTTGAGTCTCTCTGGTAAAATATCTAATTCTTGGATTGTGAGTTTTTCCAATTATTTGACGGGGTTTAAGTCTGTCTGGACCTGACCGGGTTTGGAGACGGAGGATAAGAAGGTTCACAAGAAAATGATTCACTCCCTGTACTCCCTCGAAACAGTGTCTCTCCTTGAGAGGGAGGAAATAGTGGATATAATCGAAAACGACGAGATTGTTTGTACGGGTTTTATAGTTACTAAAATCGAGCAACCAGTCGATAGAAATAAGAACCGAGACGGTTCGAGAAGACCAAAATATACTGGAACCGAGGACTGATTCAGACTACAATATCGAGACGGGGTTTGGTGCCTATCTCAGATTCAGACGAGTCTACGGTAGGGTAAGACCATGGCTCTGACTACCTAATCGGAGATAGGTTCCGTACAACAACAGTACCATTTCCCTTTTTCGAGTTTTTTCGACTACTTTTGTACATCACGGAGAATTTCGGATGTGAGTCTTGACGTGACACAGCAAAAATAGGTGTAAGGTAACCAGTTTCGTTCAGTGCACTGGTTTTGATTATGAGACTCGTCTTCCATTATACGAGAGGTGTCCAGAATCAATCAAAGTCGACGATATTGTTTTATGGTATGTTGTCTTCCAACAAGAGTGTCAAAACCTACGACCCCTAGTTCCACGACGGGCAAGTCAAGGACCACTCCTGAGAAGGACCAAACGTGTACCGGTAGAAGAACACAGAAGAGTACCTCTTCTCTCTCCGTCGTCTGTCACACCCTCCTCCAGAGAGAACACAGAAAAGAATGTTTCCGTGATTAGAGTAGTACTCCCGATGACAGAGTACTGGATTAATGGAGGTCACCGGAGTAAAGGTTCATGGTAGTATAACCACTAACTTCAAAGTTGTATACTTAAACCCCTCTGTGTTAAGTTAGGTATCGTAGTGTATTCCGTCAACCATAAACGACTCGTTATTTTTAGACAGTGTGGTGGAGTGTTCAAAGACTATGTCATCCAGACCCATATAGGGTTGGGACACAGAAAACTCTTTCGAAGGGTCCACTAAGACTCCGATGGCGTCAATATGAAGTGAAGGGGTGTGGTTACTTGTCGACACACCCCAGGACTGCCTACTGTACCTCAGGTACGATGGAGAGAAGGACCAAACGTGTACAGGAAGAGTACAGGAGAGTACCTCTTCTCTCTTCGTCGTCTGCTACACCTTCCTCCAGGGAGAAAACAGAAAAGAATATTTCTGTGATTAGAGTGGTACACCCTCTAATCAACAGTATCAGATAAACCTGACGGGACGAAGTAAGACGTAAGGTTCCGGTTTAAACGGACAATGAGGTCCACTAAGAACTGAAGGATGAAAACGTAAGGTCAGGGGATATTACTTTTCCTGTAGAAAAAATCCACAATCAAGATTTTCCAGTCGTTTAAACCGGAACCTTACGCCTTACTTCGTCCCGTTTCTGATTATCTCAAAACGGTTCTTTTACGTGACCAGTATCGTTTGTGGGAGAAGGTTGTTGTGTTTTCTTCTGAGATGTGTACCTGTAGTGGTCTACCAGTTGTGGCTTTAGTTTAACTAATATAAGAAACGTCGGTTTCTACCTCTTCGAGATATGTCAGTTGTTTTTGTTCTGATCCTCGACTGACACCGAGTCTAGTACTTGAGGAATAATGGTTTGAGTCTGAATTTAACTTCTTTCATCCCTTTTGGCGAGCCTCTTCCGTTACCGTGGGTGAGGTCATGAGAACGGACCTTTTAGGGTACCTACCTCCTCGGACCATCCGACGTCAGGTACCCCTAGCGATTCTCAGTCTGTGCTGACTCGCTGAAGTGAAAGTGAAAAGTGAAAGTACGTAACCTCTTCCTTTACCGTTGGATGAGGTCATAAGAACGGACCTCTTAGGGTCCCTACCCCCTCGGACCACCCGAAGGTAGATACCCCAGTGTGTCTCAGCCTGTGCTGACTTCGTTGAATCGTTGTCGTCGTCGTCGTCCCTTTTGGCGATCTGGTAAGTCCATACTGGATTTAGTTTAGGGAATACTAATATACCACCTTCACTCTTTATCTAAATTCCCGATCCAGACTATCTATCTCACGGACTACTTGATACCTTACTCCAAGCACTATAACATGTCCTCTGTCCCTAGTTCTGGTAGGGGTACCTTTTCTTTACGTTTTTTCGTTTTACCGACAGACCCCTCCGGAATGTTTATCGACACTTTTCTTCTCTTCGTTTTTCGTTTCCTCTTTTCCTTTCTATTTTCGTAGACTTACGTCTCAAGGTTTCTTATCGTTCTTCTCTATTCTTTCGGAAGAAGTCGCTAGTTACGTTTCTTTATCTCCTTTTCTTGTCTTACCCCTTCTGATCTCTAGAGAAGTTCTTTTAATCTCTATAGTTTCCTTGTAAAGTACGTTTCTACCCGAGCTATTTCCTGTCTTTACCATACCTGGATTGTCTTCGTCTTCTGTAATTCTTCTCCACCGTTCTTATGTGTCTTGATATGTTTTTTCTAGCAGTACTGGGTCTATTAGTGCTACCACACTAGTAAGTGAATCTCGGTCTGTAGGACCTTACACTTCAGTTCACCCGGAATCTTTCGTAGTGATGCTTGTTTCGATCACCTCCACTACCTTAAGGTCACCTCGATAAAGTTTAGGACTTTTTACTATGACACTTTCACGACGTGAGTTATACGGTCGTTTAAACCTTTTGAGTCGTCACCGGTGTTCTGACCTTTTCCAGTCAAAAGTAGGGTTAAGGTTTCTTTCCGTTACGGTTTCCTACGAGTTTAATGGCGTGTTAACGTGAGTAGAGTGTACGATCATTTCATTACGAGTTTTAAGCGGTTCAGTCCGAAGTCATTATGCACTTGGCACTTGAAGGACTACAAGTTCGACCAAAATCTTTTCCGTCTCCTTGGTCTCTAGTTTAACGGTTGTAGACACCTAGTAGCTTTTTCGTTCTCTCAAGGTCTTTTTATAGATAAAGACGAAATAACTGATACGGTTTCGGAAACTGACACACCTAGTGTTAGTTGACACCTTTTAAGACTCTCTCTACCCTTATGGTCTGGTAGACTGGACATAGAACTCTTTAGATATACGTCCAGTCCTTCGTTGTCAATCTTGACCTGTACCTAGTTGTCTGACCAAGGTTTGACCCTTTCCTCATGCAGTTCCAACGTATAACAGTGGGACGAATAAATTGAATATACGTCTCATGTAGTACTCTTTGCGACCTGACCTTCTTCGTGTTCGACCTTAGTTCTAACGGCCCTCTTTATAGTTATTGGAGTCTATACGTCTACTGTGGTGGGATTACCGTCTTTCACTTCTCCTTGATTTTTCGGAGAACTACTTTCACTTTCTCCTCTCACTTTTTCAACCGAATTTCGAGTTGTAAGTCTTTTACTTCTAGTACCGTAGGCCAGGGTAGTGAAGTACCCTTTATCTACCCCTTTGTCACCTTTGTCACAGTCTGAAATAAAACCCCCCGAGACTTTAGTGACGTCTACCACTAACGTCGGTACTTTAATTTTCTGCGAATGAGGAACCTTCTTTTCAATACTGGTTGGATCTGTCGTACAAGTTTTCGTCCCTGTAATGAAACGGCTGATTCCAGACAGATCAGTTCCGATACCAAAAAGGTCATCAGTACATACCTACACTCTCAACCTGACACTTCTTTCGACTCACGGTTTCTTGACTACGAAAACTTGACTCTCTCTTCTGAGAACTCTCAGGGAACCTGAGGTTCCTCTAGGTTGGTCAGTTAAGACTTCCTCTAGTCGGGACCCTAAAGAAACCTTCCTTACTGCGATTTCGACTTTGAGGTCATGAAACCGGTGGAGTACGCTTCACAACTGAGTAACCTTTTCTGAGACTACGACCCTCCCTAACCCCCGTCCTCCTCTTCCCCTACTGTCTCCTACTCTACCGACCTACCGTAGTGACTGAACTACCTACACTTAGACTCACTTGAGGCCTTCAACCACTACCTGTCCCTCCGGACCACACGACGCTAAGTACCCCAGCGTTTCTCAGTCTGTACTGACTCGCTGACTTGACTTGACTAAACCTGACGAATCGTTTTAGGGTATCTGACCCACCGAATACTTGTTATCTTTAGATAAAGAGTATCAATACCTCCGATATTTCAGGTTCCAGTTCCACTACCGTCAAAGACACAGACTACTCCTGAGTAAAAGACCGAATATCTTCCGTAGAAAAGTAAGACAGAAGTGTTCCACCTGTCCGTTCCCGGAGAAAATATTTACATAATTAGGGTAAGTACTCCCAGAGTGGAAGTACTGGATTAGTGGAAGGTTTCCGGAACAAAGAATTGTGACAATCTAACCCGTCATCCAAAGTTTTATCCTTAAAACTTCCCTGTCGTTGTAAATATTCGATCTTAACTCCTTCGTTTCGGATGTGGGGATTCAGTATAGTTACCGTCGTAGTCCATGGGATATCAGGACACTTGAGAGATCGATTATTATGAACGGGTCGAGGGAGGCCTAAGACAGAACCCTAGATACTCTACACATTGGTATCGTCAATTTCTCGTGCCTGAGACCTCAGCCCGGAGGTCTGATTTACGACCACGACAATGAATGGGGACCTTCGATGCTTAGAATAAGACAAGTTTTGATTGTTTCCCTTTCTTTATTAGAAATGACACTTTTATGACCGTCCCTAAAGTTCTTCAGAGATTCCCCGGGTCGAACCCAGTAAACAGGTAGGAACTCGGTCAGTAAGACCGGTTCCTCTACAGACCGAGACTACCTAGTCCATACACAGTGTACGGGAAGGGTACCCGGTCAATTCCTACTCCCGTCTCAATCGACGTAGACTTGGAACATCTGATTTGTCCTAGTGATACCTTTCTCTTTTCCGAAGGGGTTCCTCTCCTACGACCCGTCTGGTTGTCATCCACTAGTATCGTTGGAACAGAAAAGAGGACACATCGAAACAACCATTCCCCCAATGAGTTGATGTCTTCTTTTACTTCTCCACACCCCAGACAGTCTCTTCCGTTACCGTGGGGTGAGGTCATGAGAACGGACCTTTTAGGGTACCTGTCTCCTCGGACCATCCGACGTCAGGTGTCCCAGTGCTTCTCAGTCTATGTTGACTCACTGAAGGGAAAGTGAAAAGTGAAAGCACGTAACCTCTTCCTTTACCGTTGGGTGAGGTCACAAGAACGGACCTCTTAGGGTCCCTGCCCCCTCGGACCACCCGACGGTAGATACCCCAGCGTGTCTCAACATGTGCTGACTTCACTAAATCGTCGTCGTCGTCGTCGTCACCCCAGACATCCGAAGAAAGTACCCCCAAAATCAATCTCACATTCTTGACTGTTCATATCTTTCTAGATGTCAGTCTCCGACGTCTTGTCTTGTCTGTGTAACCAAGAAATCCCCACTCCAACATATAAGTCATCACTTGGGGAACTTCCAACGAAGAGTCTCTTGAAAACCGTGTCACTCAAAAGGTGACCGACGACTAAATTCCACCCCCATCGTCCAGCCTACCCGAAGGGACCACCGAGTCGCCATTTCTTAGACGGACGTCACGTCCTCTGGACCCAAGTTAGGGACCCAGTCCTTTTGGGACCTCCTCCCGTACCGTTGGGTGAGATCATGAGGACGAATCTCTTAGGGCACCTGTCTCCTCGGACCGTCCGATGTAAGGTATCCCAGTGTGTTTCAACCTGTACTGACTTCACTAATTTGTCGTCGTCGTCGTCCAGTCTTAGTTGAAGTCACCCTCGTCCCCCTCAGTCTTCTCAGACGATACCGAACGAACACTCTCTACTATCATATCCTAGTCGAAAAATCCCATGCTCCCTTAAACTGTGTTCTCTTATCTCACTCTCTCCCTGTAAGAGTGAGCACCACAAGGGTCCTTACTCCTACACTATTTATATTATTGTCATTTATAAATGACTTACGACGTAATTGGGTAAATTAAAAGTAATCCATCTATGGTAATAACTTCATGAAGTAAAATTTCTACTTCCTTTGACTTCTTGTCTCTCCAATTCACCGAACAGAAAGATGAATAAGACGGTCATCTACCATCCTAGGTCTACTATCGGAGAGACCGAGGTCTTGATTACAAAAATTGATGTAGAGTTGAATCCCGTCGACAAGAATACGGTATACTTCAAGGTGTCAAAAGGACAAAAAATTCTAGTGAGAGAGGAAATTATGAGTCATTTTACTGACTTGAACGTGAAGGTCGACACCGTCCCATTGACCATGATCTGAACGGGAGAAAGATATCTGTTGAAATTTTCACTCGTTTTATTTACTGTTGAGGAAATCATTGTCCTGTTATACGTCTCTTTCTGGTACAAGGAATCTTCTCTTTGTACTTAACTTAGGGTATTAGTGAGGTGTAAAAGAGGACGGAGAGACAGACCCCTGTCACGGTTGGTGTCACGTCTCTTCACCTCCATTCAACTCGACTCCTTCGTCTGTAGTCCCGAGTCCCGACGGTCTCATCGACCTTAAACATTCCATCCCATGGTCTTCTCTTCTATGATTCACCCCCACATCCCCCGTCTTTAGATACTCTTTAAAGGTATCCAGGAACGGTCCTCGAACTCACTCTGAGTCCTCCGGATCCTCATACGACGACGGTACCACGACTCTTTTTACTTCCATGATCTCTACCCCTCGATCCTCTGTGACCTAAGGTTCTAGTCGATGTTACTTTTTCGGAAAGACTCGAGACACTCGTAACTCAACTCTGGAGTCTTTGTTGTGAAATCCTCATTCTTTGTGTGGGACATCCTATTCCCGGTGTGGGATCTTGTCTCCTGTTACAACTTGATAGTCAAGTCAAGTCAGCGAGTCAGTACAGGCTGAGACGCCGGGGCACTTAGCGTCGTGCGGTCCGGAGGGACAGGTAGTGGTTGAGGGCCTTATGGTATGTACGAGATATTTTTCTGTTTAGGTCCGTATTTTTCTAGTCTTTCTCGGGACTCATTAAACTAACCGACAGTATTGTTTTGATTTGTGAAGACTTTCCTTAAGTATTATGTCTGAGGATCATAATATAATAGGTGTCATAACTCGTAAACTACTTTTGTAATATTCTGTACGTTCCTTCGTCTTGTCACACTGAATATTAGTTCTTTTTTTAGTCGATTATATCGGATTTTACTGGATCTATAACCTTAATCGTCTGTTTCTGAACTTTCGTTAATATACTCGGTACAAGTCCCTTTCCTAACAATATTACTTACTTCTTTATCCCTTAAAGACGTCTCTTTACTTTTGAAACTTCGTTACCTTTAAGATTTCGACATTTCGTGTTATAGGTGTTATTTTTGGAGTAATCTACATGAATTGTCGTTTAATTTTAGTGTCTTCTTTTCAAATAACGGACTTCTATCTAGTCATCTTTGGTAGAATAGGTTTCTTACTCCCCCCTTTAAAAAAAAATTTACTCCTCTAAGAATCACTGCACACCCTGTTATAGTTTATCAAATTGTACGTACATAAATCTCGGGTATACATTTTTCCCTTTCTTCTACTTGGTCCTTTCTTATAAACCTTTTTTACTGGTTTTTAAGGGGGTTAAACTACACCCTGTGGGTAAATGTATAAGTTCTTCGAGCCACTTGAGGGGTGTCTTATTTAGACTTCTATTGTTACGGATCTATGTAGTATCTTTTAGACGACTTTTGTTTTATATAGGGGGGTTTAGAATGTTCGTCAGTCCAAAAATTCTTCTGTTTAATGTATGTCCTCTGTCAACCGAAAAGTACTTATGATTACTGTTGACTGAACAGTAGTTGGAAGATCGAGTAAAAGACTACTTTCGGTCTTTTACTTCGTCATAGTAATTCCAATATTTATCTTTTTTTTTTTTTGGACATTTTAGGATTAAAATTTAGGTCACTTTTATAGGAAGTTTTTACTCTTACTTTATCTTGTAAAAGTCCATATATTTTCGATTCTCCTGAAAAGTGACCAATTCGACATCATACTATTTGTCGTCACCTTAAATAACTTCGACTTTCCTTTGATGTCGTTTAAATGTCAACGTAGATGTCCTCTTTTACTTCTCGTAGTCTTTACCATTTACATACGACGACGATTCAGTGAAGTCAGCACAGACTGAGACACGCTGGGGTGTCTGCCACCGGGTGGTCCGAGGGGGCAGGGACCCTAAGAGGTCCGTTCTTGTTACCTCACCCAACGGTAAAGGGAAAGGTCACGTACTTTCACTTTTCACTTTCACTTCAGCGACTCAACACAGGTTGAGAAGCGCGGGGGTACCTGACATCGGGTGGTCCGAGGAGGTAGGTACCCTAAAAGGTCCGTTCTCATGGCCTCACCCCACGGTAACGGAAGAGGCCATTTACATATCCATTTATATTTTGTGATGACGAAAAGAAAGAGAATTAAAGAAATTTTCTGTATATTGACGAATTATTAATTCGTCATATAATACTTCAAGTGTTACGTATATCAACTTATTATATACTGGCGATCGTGTTTCTTACCCCTAATTACCTTAATATCATAACATTCCCTGAGTATAAAATATACTTCTCCATGTCACAATTGAGATTCAACCAACACCATTCAATTCCTATGTTCAACATTAGGTGTCTCGTTGTAATTTGTAATTATGTTTCTTTTCGAATTTTTTAGGTTGATTTCTTGATTTTACCTTAGTACTTTACAGTCCATCCTTCTATCGTTTTCTTGTCTTCTTGCTATTCTTTTCCTTAACCCGTTAATCTTTTTGTTCACTCTACACCTAAATTTGGGTTAGTAAAGTTATGACTATTACATTTACTTTGTCTCTGTAGTAAATTTTCTTTCTCTAACGGTCTCTTCTAGTTTTCCGTCGTGTAAATGGTATACGATAGACGTTCTCTCTCTAAATTCATATTTCTGTGACAATACCCGACTTGACACGACGGGGTACGGGGGGAGTTTAAGTATGCAATTCCGGGATGAGGGGTCATACTTACGTAAGTCTCTATTTCGAAATTTATCTACTAACTAAGTTTACGCCAATAATCCCACCGGGAGTGGGTTATAAAGGAACATTCTTCTCTAATCACGCGACCATTTCGTCTGTTTCCCCGTTAGTGTACTCCTGTACCCCACTACCTTCAACCAAAAGACGTTCGAAGTGTTCTCTTCGGAATCTTCTTTGGTTTGGGCGACTGAGGCACTCGTACCTGAAGATCGAAAGTCTTAATACTCTTTTAATTAAAGACGAACAATTCGGGAAGCCAACCACCATAAAACATACTGTGTGGAATATGTCCGTGTCTATTCAACTTTCCATTTTCCTATTTTTATCTATATGGTACGTTTATGTTTTACATTCCTTCGATTACACCGATATAAGTATAGTTACATCTGAAGTCTTGTTCTTCATAATGGTCACTAATTTTTCCCTACAAAGTATTGTCATTTCACCAGTTAAGAAGACCTTCTGTAGTGTTAGGATTTACACATAATGGATTAATGTCTCGAAATTTACTACTTCGTTTATGATACTCTTGATTTCCTTCTTTACATGTTAGTATAGACTCTAAGACTGTGGGAAAAAACTTATAAACTAACTTACTGATCTGATTATAGTCATTCCTGTATCTTCTAAACTTGATTTGATAATTGATTGAATTAGATAAAATATAGACATCTGTTATACGACTTTTTGATGTCTTATTTAAAAAAAGTTCCGTGATTTTTGTAAACAGTTATATCTGTTTGATTATAAGAAGTACTTATGTTTTAGGAGCTGTTTTACAAACTTTTATATTTCGTCATATATTTTTCTTATTATGTAGTACTGGTTCATCAAATAGGGTCTTTACACACCAACTAACTTGTAAACTTACCGTTAGTACATTAAGTAGTATAATTTTTTATTTCCCTTTTTATTTATTAGTATAGTTATCTACGTGTTTTCGTAATCTGTTTTCAATTGTAGGAAAGTACTATTTTTGAGAAGTTAGGTACTTATCTTACAGAAGTTGGACTTTTTCTAGTACATACTATTTGTACGAATTACCATTTTACAACCTGTATAAGGAGTTTTTTGAGTCTTGTTTCGTTTTTAAGACGAGAGTGATGGATAGTAACAGGACTTCCAGGATCCGTCAGGACATTTCGTTCTTTTTCTCGATGTTTAATCTTTCCTTCTCATTTTTACAGAAATAAATGTCTGTCTTACTAGTATTAACTTATGAGTCACAACAATTCTTGTATTAAATGAGACTTAACTCGATATCTAAATCAAGTCAGGGTACATTTTAGGGTTATCGGGACAAACATCCTTATTTGTTTGACAAAACTTGTGTCAATATAAATCGTATCGAAGGTCTTCAAACTTCTATTGGATTCTCTTAATCCTACGTTTCTTTCTTTGGAAAAGTGAAATAATTTATGAACTGATTAAAAATAAACATAATTATATGTTAATTATGTTACACGGTCTGTATCTCAATTCGTAAAAAATTCTATAAATGAGATAATTAGGAATATTGTTAGGTACGCTTTCCATGATTATAATTGGGGTACAAAACCTTCTCCTTTGTCAAATTTCTCGAGTCTGTTTCATTGTATTGGTAAATGGTCATCATCGTGATCTTAAACTTAGACCCGTTAGACCCAGATCATAGGCACTAGAATTGTTGAAGCGATGTGACGAGAATTGTAGGACGGGAAGGAAAGTCCCCAGGGGAGACAGATACAACGACCCGGAAAAGCGGAGACGGTTCAGTCTCAGGAAGACTACCAAAAAGAAGTGTCAGGTCCCGGGATTGGACACCAGGAGACCGGACTACACAAACGGTCCCCTTCGTTTCACGGTAACTGGAGGGTCGTTAGAGACGTCTCTACGGGTGTCACGTAAAAATGTGACATTACGTCCTGTAGAAAATGTGACAATTTGTCCTATTTATAAATTGAAATGTTAGTCGGGTAGTGTAAAAGAGTCGACTAAATTTTCGAGCCTTGACTCATATCTTTTCAGAGGAGGTTTTTATAAACAGTCGTAGAGAAGATCTTACGTCTTTGACGACGTCGAAATTTGGTCGTAACAGAACAGGGACGATGCATGTGTCTTTCCGATAAATATTAGGAGGACACATATGAACCCTTTTCGGTCAACTTCGGGACACACGAAACTTTTCACATTTCATGACATAAGTTCATCTTGTAGTAAAAAACAATAAAAAAAGGTGTAAGTACTTTTCAACACTTTAATCTGATGTCTCTGGAGAAGAAAACTTCAAAGGTCCTTAGGGTATATTCATTGAGATTCGAGAGTCAGTAAGACTATTAACTAGTAAATAATTCATGGGTGACTTTGTCTATAGGTCACTAAGGTCGACTTATAACTGTCAGAGGGTTCACGTTGTCGTGAATCTTAACTTGCAGTTTATCGAAAAAGTTTAGGTCCTCTCTACAGAGAGCAAGGTAATATTACACCGTAGTCTCGAGGGAGAAGGGTCGGGCTCACCGACCCTACAATCGTCCCACTGGTACAGTAAAGGTACCGTAGAAAACACTAAAACTGGAGGCATAGAAGTTTCCTAGCTTCGTGGGTAGTTCCTCCCTCTACTGGACGTCGGAGGTAACCCGAGAAACGGTTTCCTCTTCCGTGGTCTTTAGGTCGCAGACGTCCTCCTCACCGTCTCGGTCTTCCGGTCTAACGTTCGGGTCCATCTTCCTACCGGAACCACCCCTACGTGGGAGTACGACTCACTCTGGGACAGAGAGGGAATAAGAACGTCTGTTGGAACCTTTACGTACGCCCCGGGTTAAGAACAGGTTCAACCCCTCCCGTCAGGTCCAGTTCCCGTTCCACCCGAAGAACCAAGACAAGTAAATAAGTAAATTGTGGATGACACCGAGTACTCATTGACGATACTCGGTCCTTGAGAAGCTCCACGAACATATAATAGTCACTTGTTTGGTCTGTTTTCAGGACGTAATATCTCGAACATAAAATCGTCTCCTCCACCTGTGGTTGTTATTTGTGATCTGTATTTTTTATCCGTGAATATTATAATCTTCTACAATTCCCGAATTTATTTTGATTTTCTGACTCGTCCTATTTCTAACTCACCGACAGACCACTACTCCCCACCCATATTATGGTTTGTCCTAACAGTCCCTTTCGAAGGTATTCTTTCCCTCTAAACCCGTACACCCCGTACGTTCCCTCCGACGACATATCTGGAGACCTCACAAAAGACCAGGGGAAAACTAAAGAGAACCTACCGTGTGTAGGGTCGGGAAGAAGAGACAAGGGACCATAGGTACCGAGATCGACTCCTCGGGGATCCTCCCGGTCGACAGGGGTCCAGGAAGTTCGAACGGCGAAGATGGGCGGAGTCGTAAGGGTACCCATCTCCTCCGAGTACACCCGACACCTCTGCAAGTCTTTCGAAACTACAAATTTCTTTTGGGGTCCGTCCCACTCTCAGGGTCGGACTCCAACCTACGGGACCACCCGTCCAGAGTGTCTACGTCGTCCGGGACCTCGTCACACGGTGTTCGATGTCCCTCCTGGACGCCCTCGAGTTCGTCGAAAGACTGGTGCTCGCCCTCGTCGACGCCGTACTCAAGGTCCTCTGGTATGTCGTCTTAGTCCGTCGCTTTCGGGTCGAACTCCGACGGGTGTCCGCTCGAGAGACGTACGAACTCTTCCGATTTTTGGTCCTTCAGTTCCATTTCCACAATTACTGCTGTAGGTGATTGATGATGACTCGAGAACGACACGTTCGTGGACGAGTCGTGAAACCCCCCTCGGACAGCATGTTATAGAGGTCAGGGGTATAAGTAGAATGTTCCAGTAATAATAGTATAAGGGAAAAAGACCTACTCTTTCCTCCGAGTCTCTCCAAACCGTTGAACGAGTCCCAGTGTGTCGATCATTCTCCGTTCTATTCCTAAGTCTGTCTGAGTCCAGTAGACATGTACTGAAAATATAGTATTCTGGTTGAAGAGAAAGTACTGAGCCCGTTATAGGACGTTTTCTTTATGATTCTCGAGGGTTTCCCTTTTTAACTATGGTCTGAGTTTCATGAACTTAAGTTTACAGTAGTTTGTAGAGTCGTCGTTATCCCTTCGATCTTCTATTACTTCGTTAAGACTCTTTAAGTTAATTTTGGTAATTATTCCCACTCTTGACTTATTTTTTTTAGTCTGTGTACTTTATAATCCTTTTAATGGAAAACAATAGTCAAATACGGAGAGTCAAGCGTTAAATGGGAAGTCATGGATGAACACTATTAGACATAAGAAATTCGTAAAGAGGAGAAGTGGAGGGAATGTCACGATTCGAAACAGTCATCTCCCGCGACCTCCGTGGAACGTCCTCCTTCCTCCGAAGGGAGGGACCAAGACCTTCCACGGACAAACGACAAAGACCGAAGGTGACGTGTGGACTTGTCACAGGACGCACACACTCCTGTATCTACTATATGACGGGGTCACCGGACTGTCATTAGAGTGTCGAGACCAGGTCTGGGTCACTGGTGGAAGGACACTGGAACACTACACCTGTGATGTCTGAGGTAGTAGTGTGAACCACTGGGACGGAGAGAGACTCAAGGATAGGTAACGGACGACAGTCGACATGGGGTCTCCAAACAAAGAACGTTGGGAGTGTTTCGTTTGTGACAGACGAGGCCGTCGGAAGTGTGGACGGGACCACGGGGGTAAGGGAGACCCATGGACGGGTGGAACCAAGTGGACGTGTCCACCTCCCAACGAGGACGAACTGAGACCGGACCCGTTAGGTCGGTAGAGGTAGTCACTTGTGGTGGTTGGAAGAGGTTGTTCCAGACCTAGGGTTCGACCCCTTCCCGAGGGGTAGGCTTCGAAAGGGAAAGAACCTACCAGAGTCGGTCGGAGTCTTGTGGGAAGTCTCAAGAAAAACGTAGAAGGTATGTGAAAAGGAGTCCTTCAAGGAACTCCTTATAGGGTGGTTTTGTTTCCTTGTGTGGTTTTTTCTCCCTTATTTTCTCTAGATCGTATGTCCCTTAGGTCGTGTCCTCTTTCCAAAGTCCTCGGATCGACACGGTGATTGTCTCGGATCTGACCTCAGATTTGACCTCGTGCTCCTACCTCCCGAGGTCTTCTCTACGGAGGTACCTTTTTATCCGAACTACCGAAGAGACTAACTAAACCGGTACACCTTTTAACATCACTTGCATAAAATGTTTCGAAAATCTCCAACATCCTTCTGAACCGGTCTTTAGGTTTTTTATTATTATTTTATGTCATCAATAATTACGTTCCTTTTTATTTTGAAACCTATTCCATCTGAAAAATAAAGAAAGAAATAAAAACCGACACGACCCAGAACAAACCACGTGCACCCGGAAGAGATCAACGTCACCCCCGATGAGAGATCAACACCACGTGTCTGAGGAGTGACCCCACCGAAGAGAACAACGGTTCGTGTCCGAGATCTCGTGTGTCCGAAGTCATCAACCCCATGTGCACTAATCAACGGGACTCCGTACACCTTAGTAGGACCTGGTCCCTAACTCGGGTGTAGGGGACTTGACCGTCCACCTAAGGGTTGATGACCTGGTGGTCCCTTTAGGTTCCATCTAAAATTATTAATATTAAATGAATCGAGCCATCATTCACCGTAAATGAATGTTCTTCCTTTATAACTTATATCAAGTGTCATAAATTTTTTCTTTATATTGTTATAAACTCCTTACCTTCTCTTTCTTACATACTCTGGTTTTAGAAGTAGACGGTATTATCTTTCTGTTAAGTATTAAAGATTTTATTAGTCCAATTTCGTCCTACCTCTATGACAGAACAATAACCACCATTTATAGTCTTCTTTCTTGATTCTCAAGGTTACCGATGGAGGTCATCTGTCCTACGTGTGTCTTCTTCTTTCTCCCGACCCTCCACGATCAAAAGTAAAAATTTTTCACCATAAACCGAGAAATATGACACAAGTACGTAACGGGTCTATTTTTATTTTTTCTTCGAAAATCTTTTTACTCTCTCTTTTCTTTACTCTATTACGTATACCTGACGAACTATGAATCATCCACAAGTCTTAAACACTTAAGCAAAAGAAGAAAATAAGAGAATTTAGAAAGAGGTCGAAACGAAAGTCAGACGTTCTCGATTCCGACGGTTCAAAGGGTACAATGAGTGACGACCCAGTACGACCCAGTACGACCGGAAACACAACCGAACTCGAAATGAGGAGGTCCGGTTTCCGGAGTTAGGGAACGTCCTCCGTCTCCTTCGTACCACCCTCTCTCCCCTCACACGAGACAGGTAACCCTATTGGGTGTCAAGATTCGGGGTCAGGGATCGTCGGTACCTTGGTCTAAGTACCCCAGAAGTAATGACCGAGGTCAGATGAACCCCACCAAGGTCTTACTCTGGTTTCACAAACTTTAAGAGTGACCTCTACCATCTGTATACTAGTAAGGATTATGTACTATCACTAACTCTCACTCTACGGACCCAAGTTTAGGACCCAGACGATGGATGTTCCTTTCCCTCGAATCCGAAGGAAGACGGAGTACAAGGGATAAGTATTTCACTCCGATCATTGTACATGGTATGTCTTGGTGACTCTTGTAGTTTTCTCTTAAGTGGTCTTCACGAATTTCGTTATGTACTGATTGTCGTTGGGGTATCTGACATCGGGTGGTCCGAGGAGACAGACACCCGAAGAGGTCCGTTCTTATGACCTTACCGATCGGTAAGGGAAGAGGTCTCCTAGAAGGACTGTGTCCCTAACTTGGACCCAGGGGACGTAACGTCCGTCTAAGAAATGACAGACTTGGTGGTCTCCTCGGGGTCCCGTTTGTTTTTCGACCCCGTCAAACGGTCCTTACTTACAGACCGAACTATATTTTAGTCCGGTGATTTGGAACGTACTAGGAGTGACGGTTCCTGAAGACTCGGTTTTCCGTCCGTTCCGACTGGATCTTTCTCTAACCGAGGTAGAAAACGTTTGGAAACGAAGTTAGAGAGGTAAGTGTAAAGGAACCCTAATTTTACAGTGGTCAACCTCACGAGACTCGGAACGTCGTTCACGTTCTTCCTCTTTCATAGTCTCTCAAACTTTTCATGTTCTGAAAGGACAGATCTCTTTGAGTGGTCCCCTACTGACTTAAAGGGTACTATCCTTATTCTGACAAAGAGGGGTAAACGACTCCTCGTCGTTTCGTTTCTACGACGACGGAAGATTATCGACGGAGCAGACGAAAAAGGATTACCCTCGGAGTAGGTAAACTACGTCAGGGTAAAGAGTAACAAGGACTTTCAACGAACTCCCTCACCCTTCCCGAACCCGGGACCTATGGTAGTGGGTACCCAATGTTAGGACATGGGTGGTAATGACCAAAAGCCAATCCCGTGAAATGAAAAGACTCAAACAAAGGAGAATTAGGACATAGAAAAGACACACTGGAACCCTTTCGATTAAGTAGAGAGAGTCGGAGTCAAAGGAGTGGACTTTTCACCCTACACAATTAACCTTGCGAAGCAACGCTTTCATCATCTTTGATAATCAAAGAACAACGACGACATCGTTTTAATGGTGTTTGAACCACCGACTCGTGTTGTATCTAAATAATAGACTGTCACGACCTTCAGTCTTCAGGATTTTAGTTCCACAACTGTCCCGACACAGGAAAGATTTCCGGGATCTCTTCTTGGACGAAAGAACGAAAAGGATCAATCACAGACAGAGAAAGGGGGTGGAGGATTGTGGTTTAAGGGTTACTAACAAGGTCAAAACTTGTCAATAGGTGAGACGAGGTCAGTCGACACTTGGTCAATCCAATGTGTCGTGTTTTACCGACGACACCGGTCCAGGTCTACTTATCCCCTTGTCAGTGACATCGGACTATTCGGGAGGTAGCCCCTCACCGTTCACGAGTCCCTTCGGGGGCTGTTACTCCTTCTTAATCCGTTTCCCCTGTCCAGAGGGGGAGACACGGGTGAAAGTACGGAAGAAGGAGGGTGAACACGGGTGTCCGGTGTCTTCTTGCGAACTTCTTCCTTAGGTCGGTGTCGGAGGTCTAGGTCGTGGTCCGCGTGGCCGATCTCGACGTCCGGAACCTCCTTTTCCGGGCCGTTCTCGAGGTTTCCCTCAACCTCTCCTACGTCCGAGTCGTCCGTGACGACAATCCATACGTAGTCGACACGTGGGTAGTCCCCAACCCCGTCGCCCCACCCCCCACCATTCCTGGTCCCACTGGGAGGACCGAGACGGTGGTTGGTCGACGCTCTACACGTAGTCCAGTGTGTGTCGGAGCAAAAGTAAAAGATCCTTCAATTCAACGTGAACAGAGAGGTAGTATCTTCAAAACATGCCTAAACTACTCTATATTTTACGAATCGTATATTTACTCGGGTCAATCACGTCTATTATAGTAGTAGTAGTAGAAGCAGTAGTAATGACTCGTAATCGGTCTAGAGTCGGAAGCACTCTTAAAGTACTCTACCGGAGTTTGAGAGTAAAGATTTCTAAAGACATTTCGACCCCTGAATTCGGGGGTCCTAAGACCCAAACGGAGACGAAGAAAGGGACGGAAGTGTAAGAGTCGTCCTTCGAGTGAAGGAGAAGTCAAAAGTGTCGTTTTTGAACAGTGTGTTTCGTAAGACCTTCAAAGGTCTCCGTCATTTCTAGAGGTTTCAGTTTAACGGACCCGAACTTCGGACTGAGGCAAGTTACACGTGATCGACACACTGGAGTCCGCTCAACGAATTGACGAGACACTGAGTCAACGAGTAGACATTTTACCCTTATCGTTATCATAGGGGAAGTAACCCGACAACAATGTTAATGTACTCATATATGCACCCTTCTCGAATCTTATCGTGGACCATTTACGACACATTTACAAGTGACAGCAATGACGACTTATAAGGCGGACACGTACCGACTGAGATTCCCCGAGACAGACAGACCCATCTACTAGAGAGAGGGAGTAAAAGAGGAAATGAGAGTAGAAGAAAGAGTGATAATTCTCGTTCTGTTTACAAGAGGAATAAAGTACAGATCGTAATTTTTGGTATATCTGGAAAATTTTTAAAAGAAGTTTGGATCTGTCACGAGAGGAATTCTCTTAAAAACCTTCTTATAAAAGAAATGGAGGTATTCACTTATTCTAGATGAACGACGAACTAAAGTAATCTGTTACACTGGACGAGTGACGTACAGTCGTGTAGTCGGGTGTAAGTACAAAGGTCTACTTCCTCTCTTTCTCAGGGTGTCTAAAGGGTCAATCGTCGATGGGACCTTACCTCCACCGGTGTACCCTTTACGGTTTCAAAACCGTAGAATTCTTCTATGTAATATGTTCTATTATGGGTCCAACATGGTGTGAAGAGTCCTTGGTCTGAGGGGTCTGACTCCAGTCCGACCTGTTGGGACTACTCAGGTTGTGGGGTGTCGTTGGTAGAAACGACGGGGCAGGGACCGGAGAGACTGGGGTGTCGTCGGACTAGAAATGGACCTACTTTCTAAGGTCTCTCTGGGACCTCTGTCTGACCGTACGAGTCGTGTTCAGGGTCCTTCTTCCCCGAAACACCTGACACATTACTACTATTGTTTAGCACCCGAAACACCCACCGTAACCTACACACCCTCGTGTCTGGTGGTGTCCCACTATGATCCTGAAGGACCAGGTTCAATGAGGGGAAGGTAGTAGACACACTCTGTGTGGACTGTACGTCATATCCAGTGACACACTCCTCGTCCTTCCCACTCACAGGTGGTCTAATGGACTGTGTGACCCCACCCATGGATCTGTACGACCAACTTATCCACCTACCCGTCCACCTACCTACTCCCACATCTACCCATTTACTTACCTACCACTCTTTTATACTCTTTTCTCCCCGTCCATCAAGTACGAAACGATTTCTCAAAATAATGTGTATAAAAACACTATTTCCTAAAGTTTTTAACCCAACATAAATTCGATATCTTTAGTGAGATAATTTTAGACTCTCCTCTTCATTCTACTACTTTATTTAAAAAGTTGTATTATCGTAGTCTTATTAATTTGAAAATATACACAAATGACAGGAAAGTCCCTTCGTATCATTTGAACACCCTTTAGAAAATGTTGACCCTGTGAAAGTATTGTAGTAATTAAAAACGAGATTTGTAGAAAATAAATAAAATGTTTATATACAACTCGTGAACGAGATATGATTTAGGACATGATACATAGAATACCGGAGACCCTAATAACCTTGTTACAAAGTTTTCATTAAACTTTATTCATTTTATATTTCAGAGTTTTCAGGTATTACCTTTTATTTCATAGTTTAAATGATCGTGAACTTTTAATATAAGAGAAATTTTTAATTATTGAGTGACTTATGACAGATGAGGTAGTCTTTTACAAGAAAAACTTTACTAATAAAATAAACGGAAAACTAGTACGACCCTTCACAGTGTGATAGTCTTTAGTGGGTGTTAGGAGTCTCCTCTTTAACATGAAGGACCAACATGACCAGGGACTCAATTCCTCCCGTACATGTAAAGGGGACCTACTAAGACCAAAAGTATTACTGAGACAACCCTACTATACGGTAGGGGAGGGACGACAAGTGTTAGGTCGATCCTTGAATGTAGGTACTCTTCCTCTTGGACACTAACAAACAGAGGAACTCTTAATCGTATTTATATACAGTTGTAAAGTTAAACTCTGGACATGAAGTTCTTCTCCGGTGACCCAGTACACGATTAAGGGACAAGAATTAAAAGACAGAACCACGACTCCGGTTCACAACGGAGTCCCAAGTCGAGACCTAAGTCCGACAGGGTGGGGGTTAGGATTGGTTGGTCGTTACTAATTCGTCCACTAAGACTCCCTTCTTCTTGGTACCCTCCACAACTTAGGACTGTGATACTGAATAATCGTCATATCGAGACTCGACGAGTCGGAAAGACTCCGAGACAAGGAAGTCGTATTTCACCCTCCCTATTATGACCTATCCTACCAACATCCCAAAGTGACTTTTGTGAAAAATTCCCGAATTGTATAAATGATGAGATATTTACCATAATAACAACGACAAGATAACTTTATCCATTCAAACCCCTTGCACTTGGTTGTGGATGTCGACGAGGGGTGGGATTGGGTGGGGTCTGAAACCGGAGTCGTACGAGGACTGGAAGGTGACGAGAAGGAAAACGTCTCAGGGACTCCGTCCTCGACCGTCTCGTCGCCCGACGGACGAGACTTGTGGTCTTCCTGAACCTCCACGACGTCTGACTCGACTCCCGGGACCTGTCGTACCCGTCTGCCGTCCAGTAGTGGGTCACAGGTCCCCTGTCGCTCCTGGTACGACCCTGAAGTCTCCAGTCGTGGGGACGGGACGGGTGTGGGAAGAACCTCGTCGTAGTCCCTCTCCAAGGTTCACGAGAAAGCGGGGAAGAGGAAGGTGTCCGGACCCCCTATACAGTACTCGGACGTCCGAGGGTGGAGACCTTTCGTTTTTGTTCAAAATTCATGTCGGACAATAAAATTTAAGTCTACTTTATCGTAGAGTCCCACAACCACTGTCTGTCCGTGATCTCTGTCGAGTAGACCCAGTGAGGTACCTGGACATGTCTTAAAGAGTCTTGTGGAGGGGTTTGTCTAAGGACGGATCTACAGGGGACAACGGTACTCACCCCCCACGGAAAGACAGTGGTTTCGAGACTTGAAAGACCAGTCTGAACCGGGTAGTAAAAGGAGGAACGGGTAGGTATTAAGGATGGAACGACCCATCGTGTCCCTGGGGGATTGTTGGGTCTGTAGAGAGGGGTCTGGTGGTGTAACCCGGAGTCCATAGGTAGATTCCGTGGAGACACTTTTCGGAAGTCACCGAGGAACGACGATAGTCTTATTCGAGGGTCACGGGTCAGACTACAACTTTTCGGAAGTCGGTGACCGACGTAAAGGGAGAGACGAGATTTGTACCGGAGACGGAGGACGGAGTCACGGAAACGTGTACGGGACGGGGACGGACCCTGGGAAGGAGGGAAAAGTCACGGGTTGACTAGGAAGGTCCGACCCCCAGAGGGTAGGTGTGGGTACTGAAGAGAGGTGGAAGACTCACGGGTCTCGTGAAGGACAATGACGTCGAGTCGAGCGTGGGCGTAGATGACGGACAGGACAATCCCTGGGTAGTGACGTACCTATAGGAACAAAGGAGCTGACCTGATGTTCAGGAAAATCTTGTTCGGTACAGACAGGTAGAGTCAGGTGGGGTTGGGGTCGTGAACCGTGTATCAAGACATGTGTGATCTCAGAGGTAGTCTCATGCGTTTACCGGTATTGATCGACCACAGGGTCGGGACGACTTCTAGCCTCCTTGCACCCCTAGTAAGTAAGGTCTAAAACGACCATGACTCTTGGACTTGTATTAAAGACACAACTTACTCTTAATAATTGTTGACTATATAGTGTCACCCAACCACTATATTGTTGACTATATAGTGTCAACCATTTCAGATCGTCTCCTTTTTGTCTTGTACTAGGTAATATACAAGATCTAACCACCCTCGGTGGACCTGGATACCATCCCCTGTCCCCTTCATACCCTACCACTGTCGACCACCGACCTCCCAAGTCTCTATCCGGGTGACGTCACTCACTGTCTGAGTGGACTCCCGATACCTATCTCTGAGTCCGACTCACCTACTCTGTCATGGACCAGTAGTTACACGGCCGGAGTGGATGTAGAGTGACCTCCCTTCGGGACTTGTGAGTCCCTCTTTGTCGTCTGGGACCCACTAGAGGGTGTGTCTCTTCTTTACATAAGTAAGTATTCTTCCCTGTTGAGGTCCGTCGTCCTTACTTCCCCGCCGCCACCGCCCCCGGTCTTATATTCCTACGCGACCACCTATGGTGACATCCATTCACCATAAGGAAGGGGGCCTTAGAAGACTCTCGGGGTACTTTATAAAGAGTTTAGAAAGGGTCGGTTCCTGTCTCTCCCTACCTGTATGGGTAGTCGAAGAGAGAGGGAGGTCAGTTCGCACCGGGGTGTCTTGGAATTGGTTCGAGAAGACCCAGTGCGTCTACACTCACGGTCCACCACGGGTTCTCACAGGGTGTAGTACACGCGGGGTCCCTACCTTCGTTCTTCATGCCCCGGACCCGGTGTGTACGGGGGAGACGTTACGACAAGCCAGGAGTACACCTTCCTTGTCCACGTGTTTTGAACTCCGTGCAAACATACCGGAACTTTTGACGATGTAAGTGGTTAACCCGTCATTGAAACGGGGGTAAATTACAACCTGTATTTAGAAATATAAAGACAGACTTGGAACCGTAAAGTTCGTAGTAAAGTGTCGTCCGTAAGTAAACCGTGGATGACTTAGGGTCTATGACACGATCCACCATATCTTGACCCTTCCGACTTCACCTCTACCGAGGAAGGAAAAGAGGTGGACCACCAGACTATCTCTTTTTGTCGTGAAGTCGCTTAGTCACGTGAAGACACATTGGAGATGTGTCTACCCTAGACCGAGAGTCTCTTTTCTTTCTAGCAACGGAGAGGGGGTTCCTCTACTCTTCCACAGTGGTTCCGTCCTTACTAACCCACACCTCCCGTGGGATCCATTTCTCTGTCCGTTCCCGTTCACACCCCGTCATCTAATATTGACGCCACCGGAGTCTTAGTGGACCCTTCGAAAGAGTCTTCTGTGTCCCGACTCTAGATAGGTCTAAGTGAGAAGGTCTTAGAACCCTCCTCCACACTGTCTAGTAATAACAAGTCGGTTATAAGTGAGAGGGGAAGGAGACGGGAGACACTACAACGGGGTCTAAATGTACAACTTCGGGATTAGTGGTTATACTACCTTAAACCTTTACTTTGGAACCCCCTATTGATCACTTAATCACAGGAATGTTCTTCTCTGTCCTCTGTAGGAGGGGGCGGGAGGGGGTTGTGTGTGTATCTGAGGTGTCTCCACCTCACAACCCGAACAAAATTCGGTGTAAGAACCGAGTGGTCGTAGTAAGTTGAAAAGCTCTCGGTTTAAACCGGTTGAGAGTTTCGACTTTTGAAGTTCTCTGATCTGTACTCGAGGACTTAGTTCAGACCTTAAACTCGAGGTTCGACCCAGAAACGGTGTCATGTAGACACCGGGAACAGACGGTAACTCGGAGGACGTTTACCAAGAAGACCGACGAAAGAGGGGTCCTCCTCCCACCGGACCCGGTCCGCCCGAGAGGGTTTCCGTTCTCACGTCGCCTCGACGTCGGGTCGCTCCCTACGACGGAGGACCTCCTCTTGAGCGTCGAGTTCCTCCGTCACTCCGCCGACGTCCGGCTCCACCTTGTCGTGGTCGTCCTCCGCGACGTCGAGGCGCTGGTCGTGTCCAGTCAGACTCCGAGGGTTGAAGGGAGGGAGGGAGAGAGGGTCGAGACGGGGAATCACTCGGAGACCCCAAATCCTAATCCAATGTGGAAACCATAGAAGGGTTTCTTTTCTGAGGGATCATGCGGTCCTGAAGTGACCACAATGAGGAAACTGGGTACATTCCATAGTCACCAGATCCTTAAGATCTAGAGTTTTGACGTCTCTTATTCGGGACTTCATCTCCCTCCCCAGCTACGACCCAAATGGGATAAAGGGATGTCTAGTCCTTTAAATACCTTAGTTTGAATTATTATGGTATTCATAGGAATTTTGGTCGGAATCCCTCTGCCACGTCACCGTACCAAATTTTCTGTCAGGACACACGAGGACAACCATCGACACACGAGAACAATTATCGACACACTGGAACCCGTTCAGACTATTGGAGAGGATGGACATTTGACATCCTTTGTGATGGAGAGAACCCCGATGACATCTACGTCACTTTGTATATCCTTCTACGAATGGTACCTGTCTGGGACCATGAACCATTTAACATCACTATTGATACTAGAAGAATAGATCCAACCTATCGGGAAAAAGGTAGGACTTAAGTGTCTGAAAAAAGTGGAGCTACCTTTCAAATATTGATGTTGAAATTAAAACAATTATCTATATCCTGAAAAGTCCAATAGACAAAGAAGGACTCGTTCGAAACCATTAAACACAGAAACTTCCGTGAATAGGTAAAGTAGGGTCACAAACTTACAGGGCCAAAGGTCGTATTTCTAGTTCACTTTCATCCGGACTCGAGTAGACTCCTTATCGGTACTTGGGTGGACCGGTTCCACCTCGTGGAATTTAAGTCAATCTCTGAGTAGTACATTGTGACCTTATTCCTGTGACCTGGTCTCATCCCCAAGGATTAGTAAAGGTCCATGTCGAAGGAGGTTTACTTCTTTCGTTGTCAGGGAGAGGACCTCTTCCCATAGGAGTGTATTTTTATACGTACACGAAAACCTCCCACAGTCCGGGGAATCCGACCAGACACCTAGGGAATCACGAGGTGGGGTTCCAATTCTTTTCACTATAATTATCAACTACCAGCTTGTATATGAAACACGGTACCTGATAGGATCTGTACCTAATTGTACCAAGTAGGAACGTTATTGGGATATTCCATCGGGGATAACAGTCAGTGTACCTCTTTGACTCGGTTCGGATCGAACGGGCTCCAGTGTGTTGATCCTTCACTACCCCCTCCAGTCCCTACCTGTGACCATCGGATTTACGACAAGAGAATCGGGGAGAGTGTGGGACGGAAAGGTCTGACCTGACGTCCAGAGGGTCGAGAGTCTCAGGGTTGTCAGTAGTTAAGACTACTTCTTAGAGTCGGAGGTCCGGAGGAGTGGACGAGGTTCACTTTCCTCATAAAAGACCCTGAGGAAAGAACTCGATAGGAGGGTGGAAAGGGGAAACACGAGTCCAGGGAGTACCTTACGACCCCACCTTCCACGACTCTTCCACAGGACGTTCTACCCAAATAGGACCAGGGGTGTTGAGTCTCTTGGGTCCAGAGGAAGGGTGGTACAGGACTGGAGTCTAAGACGTCCGGTGGACCGTCTCACCCCTCTTTGAGGTCAGGGGATCTTCAAGTCAACGATCTGCGGACCCGTTCGGGTCGACACGAAGAGGAGGGTGGGGGGTGGGGGTGGGGAGGTCCGACGACGTCCTCCTAGTCGTTCGGGTCGCCCGGGCCCTCCACCTCTACGACGCGGTCCTTNTGGGTCCAGAGGAAGGGTGGTACAGGACTGGAATCTAAGACGTCCGGTGGACCGTCTCACCCCTCTTTGAGGTCAGGGGATCTTCAAGTCAACGATCTGCGGATCCGTTCGGGTCGACACGAAGAGGAGGGTGGGGGGTGGGGGTGGGGAGGTCCGACGACGTCCTCCTAGTCGTTCGGGTCGCCCGGGCCCTCCACCTCTACGACGCGGTCCTTGTGGCCTTCCTCTACGTCCGGTACCACCGACTAAAGTCGTCACGAGTTCGGGCCGAGGTCCGGGCCGACCGACGGGACCTTTGGCTCATTCACTCCGAAACCGGGGTCCTACCCTTCCTGAACATCTGCATGGTAAAACAACCCCCCTGGTTGAGTAGGGTGACAGGGACCCTGAGAGAATCAAAAATTTGATCTTCAGGACTCAAGGTGTTCGCGGAGTCAAGGTCCGTTTGACCCTTCCAACCAGTGTGTAGGAAAATACTCTCTGTTGTAAGGACAGAGTACGTCCCGTGATAATTAGACACTCCTTACTCGTACCAAATTGGGAGTGTGAACCTTCTTTAGTCTTCCTAGTTCCGACGAGAAAAATACTCGTAGAGGGGGAGATTATACGTAGTAAAGTATATTAGGAGTGTCGTCAAGAAAAAAATTTTTTAATTAAATAAAATTAACCTCCGATTAATAAAATGATATAATATCACCAAAAACGGTATGTAACTGCACTTAGTCGGTACCCACATGTACATAAGGGGTAGGACTTGTGGGGAAGGGTCAGGGTAGGGAATCCTAGTAGGGTCACGTGGTCGGACTCGTGGGACAGAGTACGTAGTTTGGACCCGATCACTAGACAAAGTGTGTACCATTATATGTACAAAGTTACGATAAGAGAGTTTAGTAGGATGGGAACGAAAGAGGGCGTCTCAGGTTTCAGAAATCTAGACACAGAGAAAACGAGAGTGTCGTCAATAATTTCCATCTTCGAATAAGGGTACCTGTCTAATTCTTTGGTTCTCGGGAAGAACGTTCGTAAGTAAATAATTAAGTTGTTTATAAACAATTCCCGGAAGACACACGGAACGTGACAAAATCCAAGACCCCAATGTCACCCTTATTTTGTTTTTGACACGAGAGTATCGTGAGTGTCTAAGATCTACCTCTAAGACTGTTTCTCATTCGTTTGTTTATAATTTGAAGTATTGTCTATCACTTTTACGATATTCCTTTTGTCCTAGTCATAGACCTCACGGTTCCCACCCATTCCTCTACTGTAAATTCGTAATCCTCCGCACCTTTACTCTCGCTGTAAACCTGTTTCTCGAAAGGTTAGTCTGTCTTCTTGTTCACGTTTCCGGGACCCCGGACGGAGGGTTTTGGTTTGTCGGTCTTCCGAATTCACCTTACTTACTCTCTCACTACCATCTTGATTCCAACCGTCTTATCCACCCTCCCTATCTCTTCTACGAGGTGACTCACTCTTGTCCAAACCCACTTAAACACACCTCACGTATAAGTGGAAAATTGTCCCAGTAAAGACTCACGACTCTTCTCTTCTCTGACCCCCTAGTCCCAATCACTGTTCCACTGGTCCAGTTCATCGTGATTCATTGAAATGTACAGTGGACAGAATGGGAATTGAACACGAAAATTTTTGACAGGGGTTGACAGAGGTTATACTTCGTTTAGTAGATTTTAGACCTCATCCAAAATGGTGGATGGTAGATTACCCAAGAATGGTACACGGTCCCTATGTAATAGAGGAACTTAGGAGTGTTGGTGAGTCAAAGTACGGGTAAAATTTCTTCCTTGACTCCAAATACCCGTTTTATGGGTAATGTATCGATCTTTTTTCGTTTCGACCCAATTCTCGGACCCAGGAGAGTGAGGTTTCGGGACCGGAGAATAGTGGAAGTCGGGGGGAGGGAGATGGTGGTAGGCCTCCAATAAAGAGAGGTCGAAGTGTGACTTTCCCGACACCCATGGACGATGGGGGGATAAAACGTCTTGGTCGAGTCCGGCACGAGAGACCGGTGGTCCTCTACCGCTACCTTGGTGTAGACATGAATCGTGTTGGACGACAGGAGCCATCGTCACCCCTGCAAACGGTCGGTTTCGGTGAAAGGGGTTTGAAGGGACCAAGAACTTCGGGACCACTTACACCGTAGATACATGTGTCTAGAAACTAAGGACCCGACATGTGTACAGTTTTACCCTCAACCCCAGGACCCGAGGTAGATGGACCTCGAGACGTTCGTTGAGTGACCGACTGGGACCCGGAGTCAAAGGGGAAACCACTTGTCTCACCGGTCGGTCCGGTTCGTGTGCCGTCGTAGGGGTAGTACAGGTGTAAAGGGAGGACTCAGTAACACCGCGCCCCCGATTGACGTACGGACGAACTTTGTCTGACTTTCTAAGGCCTCTCTTCGGTCCCTTCCCCCGTAGGTCCGGCCTCCTGCAAGTCGAGTATCCGGCAGACGTCTGGGCGAACTTCCTCTCCCTCCTCTAGTAGTTCGTCGACTGCCACTCCGAAGTCCCCGCAAGCGAAATCGGACCGTGAAGGGACCCCCGGATTTTGACATAAGGAATATTGGACTTTTGGTGGAATGTTTTACAGGAACCAATAACAAAGGTAATATATTTTATTATGTACGAGTGATCTTTTTTGTGTCCTTTCATCTTCCGTTTTTTATTAATGGGACGAGGGTTCAGGATGTGGTAGACGGACTACAACCATAACCAAACACAAAACGATTGGATATCTTAAACCCTTTTAGATCTTACTGAACCTGGAGTGTAGGCACAGAGGAGTGAGACTGGTAACGAAATCCTAAACAGGTCGGAAGGACACGAGGTGCAAAACCAACTTTCAAGAGACATTCGGTCGAGGGTCACCAAATGTAAGTCGAGACCCCTGAAACCGACTATATGAACGAAGATAGTCGTACCGGGTATACCCAGTTGATCAATCGGTGTACACTTCAGATCGGTAAAGGGACACAGAGAGGGAAGCGGTGGAACCAGGTCCGGGGTGACGGAGAATTTTTACCACCTCTCAGGAAACCAGAGGGGTGAGTGAGTTCGGAGTGGGATGAGACGTCTGGAGTGTCGTTGGTCCCATTGGAATAATTTTACATTCTGTGTAGTGTCGTGTCGAGACTAGTCATGATGGATACCGAGGGACAGGAAGAGTCTCATTTTAGTTACCAGAATATCACCGATGTGTAGGAGGGTGTTGTGTGTGTGTGAACATTGAGTGTGGGTAGGAGCGTGGGAGGACGAGGGGTCTGTGTGACGAAGAACAGTTCTACTACTCCTTTTGAATTGGTGACTGCCTTTTAATCTACTATGATTATTCCTTAACCTCTTCCTTTACCGTCGGGTAAGGTCATAAGAACGGACCTCTTAAGGTCCCTGTTATCTCGGACCGTCCGATGTCAGGTACCCAGCGTCTCAGTCTGAACTGATTCGCTGATTGTGTGTTATTCCTTAACAAACAATTCACACTGTTTTCATAGTACCAATACAAAACATTGTTCAGGAATAGAGAATCTTTATGAATAGTTACAAAAATGTCTACTTTAAACTGTTGACCTTGAATAAAATTTTTGTTCTATAGACCTTTCTTTTTGTCACCTTTTACTGTGACTATTTCTAACTGGTATATCGCTAACACTTAACAAATCAGTTTCAGTACAGGTTGAGAAAATCTGACAGATTGGGGTACCTGACATCGGGTGGTCCGAGGAGACAGGTACCTTAAAGGGTCCGTTCTTATTACCTCAGCGAACGTAAAGGAAGACTCTAGAAGGACTGAGTCCCTAGCTTAGGTGTAGAAACCGTAACCATCCGTCTACGAAATGGTGACTCGGTGGTTCTTCTGGGTATATCGCTAACATGGACCCACAAAAAAAAATAAAACGGAATCGATCATTGAAAGACGTCATCTGAAAAGAATCTACGATTCTCATGGACCTAGAGACTAAAGGGATTCCGTAAGGTTTATTCGAACGGGAAAGGAAATGTTCTCCCCGACCCCTGTGGTTCCGGGGTCTTTATTTCCACGAAGGAGTTTCGGAGTCACTTGACATTAAACTAAGGGTGACTGAAGGGGAGAAAGGGGACCAGAAAGAAGGAGAGACATTAGACGGGAGTGTCGGTAGAAGGAAGTTTAGTTTGAGTCACACGACTCATTAATCCGAGTAAATCTGAGTCAACATAACAAAAAGGTCCTCCTCTCTTCTAAAGTGATACGTCGCAAGGGGTCGCGTTACAGGGTAGCCTTAGCTAGGAAGAGAAAGTTAGGAGTGGGTCCCATAAACTGGGGAAGGTACTTCCATTTAACCAGGATGACCAAAATTACGTAATGTATTAAGACGACCGAAGTAAAAGGGGTTTCTATTACCATCGAATAAATAGTTGTCAGAGTGTAAGTAAATCTCTTTATAAGAAACTTTTATTCTGGGGGTCCTCTATCATGTTTAATGATCGTTTGACAAATATAGACTGTTCCGTCTAATGCATATTAAAAATTACTCAAAAAATTTAAAAGGTTTGAAAAATATATACACAGTGATGATTATCACCGATATAGAACCACTATCTTTCCTCTTTCCGTTCTTAGGAAGTGAAGTGGAAAAAAAAGGAAAATATAAAAACGTTACATAATGTCACTTTTATCAGTGTAGGTCTAAAGAGTAGACGATAGTGTTTTAGGATTTCGTGATCAAAGATAAAAAACCATTAAGTAATGGAGGTCAACTTAAGTACACTCGAGTGAATATTAAAAATATATAGGGAGAAGTACAGTGTTTTACATTCAAAGTGAGGTCTTTATAATTTTATAAACTCCTGTCACACCTGGTCGAAGACGACTCCCACGGAAAATTTTAGATTTTTGAAATTTAATTTTGTATGTAAACGACGGTCTTCAAAACCTATCTCTAACACTCGGAAAAAATTTCGTGTTGATTTGCGAAATTTTTTCTCGTACGTTATATATTTATTTTCATGACAGAGAACGAGTGCATTAAGACCGTACCGTCCGAATAGATGAAAATGTTATTACGAAGACAATCCACCGTGATTGTCCGGAAAGAAAATTATGGTTGTCTTTTTCTTCTACCTCCTTCACGGGTCGGCTCACCAGTCACACGGTTTGGAGCGAAGGATACGATTCTTGAAAGACTCACCACTGGACTCGAGGTCCTAGTTACGGGGAGGTTATTGATTCAGTGGGTCGAACCTGGGTCCAGGGTCGACATCGGCCGGGATGTTTGGGTGCGGTAGAGATCTACACGTTTGACGGTGTTCCATCCCCCGGTCTTGACCCGAAGAGTCCTTCCGTTTCTTGGAAGGACGGTTACGTCCTCTACATTCTCTCCGTCCCAACTAGGGACCCAACCCCTTCTAGAGGACCTCTTCCCGTACCGTTGGGTGAGGTCGTAAGAACGGACCTCTTAGGGTACCTGTCTCCTTCGACCGTCTGATACTATGTACCCCAACGTTTCTCAGTCTGTGACGACTTCACTGAGTCGTACGTGCGTCTCCCGGTTTCGATACTAAGGTAAAAAGACAACTGTCCTCCCTTTAATCTTAAGGAAAGACCGTGGACAATTTATGGGTCGTAAACCCGGCTATGTTTCTTATTGTTTTGTTCGGAACGGAACCTGTTTGACGTTGAGTCGGTTTTTCTTTCTAATAGATACTCTTCCCTTTATCCAGTAAGAAATCTTCTCTATGATAAGGGACTATTGTTTAGGGTCTTTCAGAGAAAAAAAGAAATAAGGAAAAGGTACCTACTCATCTGTCCCCTGTGACTTAGTGAATCGTCTAGTGAAGTCTCACCAAGTGTGTTTGCTACCCGACAGTAGTAGACCGGAACTCAGACCTAAGTTCAAGACCAGGAGGAGTAAGAATCGAACACACCGAAACCCGTCGAGTGAACTGTAGAGACAAAGGAGGGGAGATTTTACTTCTATTATACGGTGGATGGAGAAGTCTGAGTACACTTTGATTTCCTCAATTAGGTATCCTGTACGAGTCGTGTTCTGGACCACATCTTGATAAATCGTTAAAGGGTGATAATAATTTTCCAATAAAGAGTTCTAAGTAATATATTAGAACATTAAAATTAGAATTAGACACCCAAACCAACTAGTGTATGTCACGAGAGACTATGACGAAACAAAAGGTGTTTGGGGACGTCTTACGAAGAGAAGGTCTTTACACACTAAAGGGGACAATAACTAAAAGGAAGAAGGGGTTAAAAACAAGTCTCGATTTAGAAATTAATACCTGAGACTCAAACGAAAAGTCTTCTCCGGAGAAGACTTTACAAGGAAAAGGTTTCCGGGACGGACGGGTTCCGAGAAACCTGTTTTTACTTACACCTCGACCTTCCTGGGGGACGGTCAGTAACTCGTTCAGGTCGGGAAACAAAGCTTCGACTCCTGTGACTCCGGATCTTAGGGTTCGTATACCAGATAATTGACGGTCTCGGTCTCGACCGGACTGGGACCGGTGACAAGTAGAGTAATAGTGTGTGGAAAAATTTCGACACAAGGGTAACAAAATATTCTTCGAAGTGTTCATGTCTATCTCTGAAAAGTCTATCCATATGTGACATGAATGAATAGTAGACAGAAAAAGTCAAATAATCTGATTAAAGTGTCGGAGTGACTTTCCGGTCTCGTGTAATCCATTGAAAACTTCTCCGGTCTTCACATTAAAACATAAGTAATTGGTAAAGAAGAAAATGACAAAAAACTTTCCCCAAATAACAAATTAAACACGGACTTTATTTATCATTTACAACGCCTGAAGAGACCCTCGGTCTCCAACTCAGGTGGACGGTCACGTCCTCTGTACCCAAGTCAAGGACCAGACCCTTCTAAGGTGTACGGTACCCCGTTGATTCCGGCACGTGGTGTTCTCTTCGGTGACGTTATTCGGGCGTGCGACGTTGATCTCTCACCGGGAACGAACGGTGTTGATTTCTTCCGGGGGTACGTCGTTGGTTCTGGGTCGAGTCGGATATGTATATATATATAAAAAAAGAAGAAAATTTATCATTTACAACGTTTTATACGGAGTAAGTAAAATTCACTTTATTACCTGTCGTAACAAAGGTGTTGCCTTAATCTACGAGAGAGTAGAAGTAGGAAGTGTTGAACAAAGATCGATGGTTATAACTGGGTAGTGTAAGATCATAGAAAAATTCTCATTTCGTCATCAATAGAAAGGGACTTTTCTACTACCGTATAATTCAACAAATGACTTATTAAAAGTTTTGGTAGATTCTTTTGAACAAACAAAAATCCTGTGTTCTACTACTATGTCGGGTTGGGTTTCTTCAGGTTGTCTTCGTTCCAAGTCGTGTGGTTCTTACCAAATGGTTTATAAAAAGAAAGATTTGACTAGGAACCCTATCGTATTTCTCCTATAAACTTTTTGTAAAGAAAACTTTGTGGACTGACTTCCTTACTTGATTTTTCGGTTGGTTGGTTTATTGAACGAACATTATACTAAATGTATATATCGATTTTGTTTAAGAATGTAATTGTAAAGTATGACAAAGTAACCCTACTATTCTACTTTGTTCGGTCACAAAAGTCTTTCGTGGTGGTCCCTTTATAATAATTACAATGACTACTGGATATGTACTAATAAAGATCACAGGTATTCTGACGTGTGGTGGAACACCTTATAGTCTGAAACACTAAAGGTACCAGATGAAACTTTCACCAAAGTAAAAAGGATCCTACGACTAGTAGAAGTGAAATTTCACAAAGATACATTTATTGAGGTTTTACGTGTGCGTTGGAGTTATCCTTCCCCTTATTTTGTTTCGAGTCTTATTGGTCCTTTCGGTCAAAGATTTTTGGTTTGGGTTGATGATCCTTACCTGACATCGTCTAAAACCGTATCAACCCAGTTTATAAAACTGAAGGATCCAGGTCCTATACTTCTAATGTCTCCCACATTGTGGATGGAGTTTCCCCGAAAAACTCCAAATTTGTTTTATACCCGTTATTAAGATTAGTACTTAACATCAATTCGAGACGGTCCTAAAGAGACACTTATTGCCTCGGACTGGGACAGTATGTAGAGTTGGAGTTACTGACATCGTAGCCGAGCTAACAAACACTGCCAAAGATCTAATAGACAAGAAACTTCAGTTTCTGGATGACTTGGAGATCAGAACGGAGCACCACGCAACGAAGGGGTAGCGTACCTACGAGTCACCTAATTTCCGTTGACTTTTACCGACAAGTCACGACTAGAACGACAGTCAGGTACGACTCAACAGACTAGGAGACTACCTCGTAACGTCAAATTGTTTGAGTCATGTTGAAAGTCACCCTTTTTATGTAGGAGTTAGGAAACCACGACCGGGTCGTCCACCGGATATTTGTCAACAGATAAGGTACGTGACAGTTTAGAAGTGAAACTTATTTTGAAATTTGTTGACCCGTTATTTTTACCAACACTGAACATGACTAAAAAGTCTCCGCTTTAATATGTTTCCGACTTGAACCTTTGTCCCTCAAGTGTAATTGGAGTCAGTCTAGTAGAGGTTATTTTACATCGACGAGTACGTGGACCCAGTAAAACTCTCTTTACGTTAATGTTGAGTCTGAGTATTAGACTTTCATTTAAATGATGGATTAATTTTGTATATCGGGTTATTGTATGAAAAAAATTTACGTTTATGAACAAAGGTAGACACATCGTACGGGACAATGAAAAGTCATAGTCCATAAAAAATCAAAATAAAGGACGAATTTCACTTGTAATATCCTATCACAAGACACAAAATTTTCTCATGTATGTCCATCAAGATAAAAACAACTTTATAGAAGGGTGGTGACACGTTGAGGACTACTGATTGTTTCCTCCGATAAATTAAGTCGTATTGTGTACGATGTCTCTATCTTAAAATAACTCTGCGGTATAGTCAAAATTGAGGAACAACGTACACTGATTTTCTAGTACGATTTAAAATTCTAATATGTGTTTATTAATAGAAACGATTCATGTAGAACCGTACGTAGATAGTAAAAAAGAAATCCTGTATAAGGAACTCATAACTTTATTTCGTAGTTTCCTATACGGATCCGAAAAACACATTATGATGGTTTAGTGGTCTTTCAAAGATCGTTAAATGTGGAAGTGGTCGTCCCTTACTTTAAGATGGAGAGACATGGGATCTATTATAACTATTCCTTTAAACTCTCTCTTTTGTAAGAACAAAAGAAAACGTATTAGACCAAGGTAAGTAGAGAGTTCTCGTCTCACCAGATCTCTGCTACCCCTACCGAACCTCCAATTGTCGTCTGTACTTCTGTTTACTTGACTAAGTCTTAACTAAATCCTCCTTTTTGTCCCGTAGAGAAATCCGATATAATATTGTCTCTCTTCCTTAATTACATACGGACCTTGTTTGGACCTTTCCTTGTAAAGGGTCAACGGTTGACAAAGAATTGACCCCCTCTTTTCTTACTCCAACAGGTAGTCATCAACGTGTGACGTATGGACTCGGGAATAATGACGAGGTCATAGTCACGTCGTCGTCCACGTTCGCTCCGATGGACGATGTACGAGCCAGAGGTCGGAGATGGACCTAAGGCATTCCCGTTCAGACCTTTTCATTTGTCTCGATACTAACCCTGGTCAAAGGATCGTAGGAAGTCCAAAGATTCTTCTCGTGATTAGAGGTGGTAGTAGGGGTTCCACGTTGTAACCAAAACTAGACGACGGAGGATGAACGAAGAGTCGAACAGACAAGAGGGGGACGTCCCCTATTGGTTTCTACGAGGTCTTTGAGTATCTCCGGAAACTCGTAATTTCTCAATAAGACAGTGACAGGGAAACGAGTCAACTCTGTCACCTCACAATTGGTCGGTTAAGGTGGCAAGAATATACGTTGTAACTTAGACACGTAACTGTTTTCAAGGGAAGGTGACCCTTTGAACGGGTCCCTTCGTGACCATTTTAGGAGTTATTGCTCCGGTGGGAGAACACGACCATTGACCGGGAGTGTAGGGTGAGTCCTACCTAGAAGGACGGTAAACCTGTCACTCACTCAGTCAAAGGTTGGAGTGGGAGGACAGCTAAGAGAGTCTGGCACGAGTGTCGTCGTACAGTCAGTCCGGGAGGTCCTCCGTATGTGACTCTGTCGACCTCCTCGTTTCTGGTGGTCTTTGGATCGATATCAACTTACTCAACCCAAATTATAAACAACCTTGTCTCCATCTTACAGGTAGTACTTCTTAGCACCCCGAAGAGTCTTTCACAAAATCTTTCTGGGATAACATTCTAAAACCGTGACCTATTAAAGTTCCTCTAAGATTTTCTCGTCCCGAAGTAAGGTTTAACCTACGACAGTCTTTCGTCTCCTTTGACTGACCTAGAATAGAATGAGGTCATCAGTATATGTCTACACTCTCGACCTGGTATTTCTTCCGACCCACGGTTTCTTAACTACGAAAGTTTAAAACCACGACCTCTTCTGAAGTCTCTCACAGGACTTGTCGTTTGGTTAGTTAGGATTTCCTTTAGTTGGGACTTATAAGTAACCTTCCTGACTACGACTTCAACTTTAAGGTTATGAAACCGGTGGACTACACTTCTCGACTGAGTAACCTTTTCTGGGACTACGACCCTTTCTAACTTCCGTCCTGCTCTTTCCCTACTGTCTCCTACTCTACCAACCTACCGTAGTGGTTGAGTTACCTGTCCTCAAACTCGTTTGAGGTCCTCTATCACTTCCTGTCCGTTCGGACCATACGACGTCAGGTGCCCCAGTGGTTGTCAACCTGTACTGAATCGGTGACTTGTTGTCACTCCCGGCTGATCTCTCTTTCGACGTTTACCAAATTTTTTTTTCCACGTCAGTGAATAAAAAATTCGGTCCTGTTACAAACCATAAATTTCCCACCGTCACACTGGAAATAAAAAAGGACACGAATATGTCTCAACACTTCACCAAACAAGACGAGATAGTACCAGAGTCTCGTCGAAACAAATCCTCCGACCATGGAATCTGACGAAGACAGAGTATCCTCTTATTGTGTCGGGTCGTCACGACTACGTCCCCGTTCAGAGGGGGAAGAGTCCTCTTTGTGCACAACTTAGTTCCCCTCCTCCGTCCTCCGTCCTTTTCGGAAGTATAAAACTATGTCTCAACTGTGGACATCTCTCTCGGTTCCTTCTATGTCCGTTCTTCGGATCTCCGTTCTTCGGACATCTCTCTCCGTTCTTCGAATCTGTCGTCGTCTCAATCCTAGGGGTGGCACTCTCGTGCCGGAAACTCTTTTGACTCGTCCCGAGGAAGCACCGGAGGTCTCCGGGTACTGGTTTGGGAATCCCTACAGTTGTAAATATCCAACCCGTCTTCTCCTTTCTCTTTTCTACACAATTTCTCTTACTCAAGTTTTTATCTACTACTTCACAGTTTCACTTCGTCCACTCTCATACACCTCCTCAACCTCTGACTTACTCCCCGGCCCGTTACCCTGCCGCGAGTCCAATAGTACTTCCCTTACGACTTCTGTCCTCTGGTTCTTACGACTCGACGTCCCTCACTGGACGTCTGCTCTCGGGGGTTTCCCAGTTTGGGTCGCCTTCCGTTGACCGGCCCGGAGTGTAGTGAACTCCGTTCCGAACAGAATGTGTCACATTTGCGAAGTCGTCTACCTTGTCCTTCCCTTATTTCTACGGGAGTTTTACACCCACCCAGACAGTAGGGAACTCTCCACTCTCTTTAGGGTCGACTATGGAGTAATAAAAGAGGAGCTTCCTCCGCCGTAGGATCTGCCATAAGACACAAACAACTGGTCGTTTTATGTAGTGGTTTTTACTTTTTCTATAAATCACTTTACAATAAACTGTCTTTTGAAAACTTAAATATTTCTTTAGCATTATTGACCATGTGTGTAATCAAGTTTTATAAAAATCATTCGTGGTTTATCTTCAAAGACTTGAAAAGTGATTCTTGGAGAAGTAATGACTTTCTTACAGATTTTACAATAGTCAATCCACAAATTAGTTCTTTAGATTTCAACGGTCAAAGACTGACCGTATTCCACTGGTCCAATTGTTGGAACTGTAGTCTATTACACTAATTTTTGTTGAAAATTTTCGAAATGGATATGTGAGACTGACTTCCTTAAGCAACCGGAGTCCGATACATGGTATGTGTTTTCGTGTTCTTTTGTTTATAATACATATTTTTTTATTGTGTACCAAGGAGACATAAGTCTCCCCTTATTGCGGATGAAAAGTACTCTTGTTTCTCTGTCTAGAGATTGGGGTCTCCCTCTTGGTTCATTGCGACCGTCTTCTTTGTTCTCCAGGACACAGGACCCCTACACTACCTCCCGGAAGTCTCCGACACCTTTGGTCCACCGTAGGTCCGGTCTGCCTTTGAACTCACCTACAGTTCCACCCACCCCGCCCGGAAGTTCTGGTCTCTTTTTTTTCAGTCGGTTCTGTGACTCAGAGTCTTCATGACGGACAAGTCTTCTGTCATGACGTGACCAACTCCCACCACCCCACATTAGATTACTCCCTGACATTTGTTGTCTCTTTCCTTTCGGAATAGATTCCTCTGTCCCGTGTTACGGCCAAACATAAAGAGTCGTTGTCAAGTTGTCTCTTTGACTCTACCGGAAACACCGGTTGTCTCCGAATCTATAGAAGGGTTGTGGCTCAGAGGATACGTGGGATGTCGGGTGGAGGGTGAAGTTCCAGGGTCAGGGAACCTTAGTTGTGGTAATCGTTCTTGGAAACAATTGTCTTTTTAGACGAGGTTTTCTCGTCTTGTGTGTTTTGAATTTTGAGTTCTCTACTAGTGTCGTTCAAGTATAAGTGGTTACGGAGACAACTCTCGTCCCAGGTGACACAATTTGACTAAGTAATAACGTCTTCGTTATTAGTCATAACGAATAGAGTGGTGATCGTAATAGTGACGAGGGTGGTGACGTGGGGTTTTCATTTATTTTGTGATGTGTTTTCTATTTGAATAGGGTTTATTTTCAGTTGTAATTAAGTTCCTATGATGACCTAAAGATTTCGTGATCCAATGACGTCATGTCATTGTCAGTGATATGATTGGATACTATAATATTAGGAGAAGGAGAAGACTAGATAAATATTTTATAAGAGTGACACTCCGAGACCTTCAAAATGTGACACGGAATCTGAGGAGAAGAACTCCATCAAGTTTCAGAACTTTTTGTCTTTTAAACGTATAAAAATATATGACGGTAACTTGTCATTTAATAGTACCTTCGGATGTTGGTTTTAGGAGTAGGAGACTATACGTCGAGTCTAGTATAGTATGTTTGATTAGATTTTGACCTTTATGTCTCTTTAACTCAGTATGTTTTTATTTTTGTTGTATTTTCGTTCGTATTTTTTGTTGTTGTATTTTCTTTAGACATTTATCGTAGTGTGATTGTCAGAATTTGAAACGATTACTGTTATATGAACCAAATGGTGTCGTTATTCGTAAAATATTTCATGAGTTCTTTATTGTGAATCTTTTTATTCCCCTTTTAAAATCCACTCTCGTGTTTTGCTTTCAGTAGAGTAAGAGACCGTTTCTCAAGAGGGTTTTACAGTTCAGATGTTCTTCTCTACAAATCGTTTTGTCACAAACCCGACTGAGTCCGTGGTCGATCACACGTCCACCCGAAAGGAGTCCAAACGAAGTAGCCACGTCCCTATAAACGTCTGCGGACGAGCTCCATTCGGTCCCTCGGGACTCCCTACAGCCGACCGAAGAACACGACGTACAACTACAGGAGGTCGTGGACGACGGTTACAGAATCAAAACAGTTCACGAAGACCTGGTCTCGTAGGAAAGCGACATTAAGTAAGGAGTCAAGACTCTGTAGGATGTTTACTTTCGTTAGCTTCGTTACTTCAGTCTCGTTTACGTACTTTTTACTTGTATTAAGGGCTAATCAATTCTCGTGATTCTTCATTTAAGTTTTGTCTTAGTTGATTCGGTATGATCCGGTTAATGAGACGAATCGACGTATGAAACTTATTTGATTTCGTTGAGAAACGAATTGTGACTCAATGAAGATTAAGTACAAGAAAATTATTCATTATGTTGTTCAGTGTTTTAAGGTTTCATGGTTTCCCGTCGGTTTTATTTTTTTAGTCAGAGAAAAAAATAGGACCGGAGACCGGGTCGTAAAGATATAGGTTTCGGATGACACTCTTCTTAGATTTGTGAACTCCTAGACTTTGTGTATAATTGACAAAATTTTCTTAGGTGTCGATGGTAAGATAGGAAAGTCTAATACTTCATCATTTGGGAGTAAAAATTCTCAAAAAAAATTGTTTATTATCATAATTTTAAGACATAATTCTGGACTGGAATTTGTATGGATCTGATAGTGAGTCCATAAGTTTAGTCCTTTACTAAAGTATACCACTTAATATCCTTATAGTAGAAGAATGGTAAGTGGAAGAATTATCGACCATAGTTTCTTATTTTTGTAAAACTGATTAACGAATCGAACACCCTCTTCAATGAAATTTTTAATAACCTTTTATTACTAAGATTAAATCAAAAAAGGTAACTTCCTTAACGACACAAACCCCGTCCTTCTAGGAAGAGAAGGTGTGACGTCCCTCGTCTGGGACCCGGTTGGGTGTTTTACGGTAATTGCTGTTGGAGTTATATAAAGGTTCTGAGACCAAAGTTTGTTGACTCTTTTTACTTTAGAACTCAAAGTTCCTCGGACCTTGTCTTGTGACTGAAAAACTAAGGAACTTGCTTTGACGGGTCTTAGGAAGGACACACATTCCGTGGTCCCAGTGTGTCTGATCAAAGACAGGTTTTACTCGAATAGTAGATGCAATTACCGAAAAGTTGTAAAAGTTCGTCGTCTTGAAAAAAAAAATTTCTTTTTAGAAGGTGTCTTTGATTGTATACTTTGTTCATTTCCGACAAGACAAACTTCGGGACGAAAGGTGGGGATGGGGATTCCAGGTCCAACAGTACTTGTGACTGTTGGTTGTAAAATGTGAGTTCGATACTTCGGGGTGACATTGATCAACCGTTTACCTCGTGGAGTCAATTTCACATTTACCTTAAACCTGTTGTAAACAAGAAGGAATTTGAACCCTTCTTTCGACTCGAACATGGAGAAACTATTGAACTAGACCAAAGACCTGTCTATTGACGTTAGAAAAAACATCCTTTTTTGTAAGACAGACAGAACGTTATAGGTCCTTAAAGACCTATGTGACCAGTTGTGGAATTTTTTTTTTTTTTCTGGTTTTATAATTTAATTCTTTTTGTGATGTGTGTGTAGAGAGAGAGTATTTACTTGTCAGTCCATAGTCTACCCTAGTCCCCAAGATTAGGACGAGTGTCGTTATTATAACTGGTGGCTGGAGGATACATAATTGGTTGTAATTTATCGTCTATTAGACACGTAAATAGTTCACTTATTCTTTGGATGGTTGTCATGTTTCAAGAAGGTTTCTTTCTGTTACGTCTCTAGGTCGTTAATTGTTGGGTGACTGGTCCCTGTATATTTACAGAAAGCAATGGGTTTGCAATAACTGGTGTCCACAAAGTCAGAAGTGAATGTATTGTTTTGTGGTCGTTGTGCGTAAGTAAAGATACTTTTGGGGGACCAGTCATTACACAATTGTAGTGCTAAAGGTCAACTTTAATTTGTAAATTTTGTGTCATGTTTTTTTAGTTTTCATGGAGAGACCCCTGTCTTGAACCCTTGAATCTGCTCCTCCCCCTTCGTGTTTTGAATCAAGAAATTTTCGTCATGTGTGATAACCGGAAGACAGAACCATAGTTGTACTTTTCGAGTAAGTAAAATTCACCAAGTAATACTCACTGTACTTGTTTTTGGTCGTCATATATCTAAATGATGTGTTTAGAATAAGGACCTTTTCAAGAGAGCCCCATGTCGTCCGAACTTTGTATAGTTTACATTTTAGTCGTTACTCCTTAAGAATGGTCAAGCTTAAAGAAGGACTAGACATGGTAACTGTATTAGAACTGAGTGGTCTCTTCGTTTCGTTCGGACACACTAGTTTTATAGTGTTTTCTTTTTTTACAGTAAGTGTGTAGTTCTTGCAATGAAATCTCATTCTTTATTGAAGAGGACTACAGTAAGTCAATCAACTGTCGAAGACCCAAACGTATGGTTCACTGTTCTGTAACACAGTTACTTCTTTGAACCATTTGACTCGGGTAATCCGGGTGTCTCCTTCGGCCATAAACGTCCGTGGGGTTAGACCAGAGAGAGGGTGACGGTGAGGAAAGGGTCGATAGAGTAAGGTGTGTTCCCGGAGCTAGGGATAAGGTTAGGGTAGACATCGGGGAGGGGGACTACGAATGTACTGTGCATAATAGTGTGTAAGTCCTTAGTCCAATGGAGGAGTCTCCGATAGGGACAGATGAGAAAGTTTTACCACAGGGAGGACGAGTACGCGGTTGGAGTTCGGGACGAAATAACAAAGACTGAACCAATTGACTATAACACGGTAAGAGAGTCAAGTAATAATCGACACGGAATGATCGTCGACCCTTAAAACGGACAGAATGACAAACCGTGGTACACCTACGAGTTATTTATGTACAATGACTGACTAACCTGTCGGATTCTCTTTCACCACAATATACTTGTTTGTTGAGGGTTATTCCTTGTACCTAGATCCGTGTGTCCTCAAGATACGTTCCCATTGAGAGTCCTTTACCTATTTCTTCCCGGTAGCGTCTTGTCTTTCCGGTTTTTCTCTTGGTCTACCCTGGACCCCACCCCTACCCCACACTCCTTCTCTTTAGAGTTTGGAGTCCTTTCGTGCCTGGATCAAACGATCATTCGTATAATGTGATCCACATCCACACTCCGTCCGTTCAGATCCAAGTTTAAATTCGGTAGTTGGTTTACACTCTCGGAAAGACGACGGACGTCAATGGGAAGTCTTTTTAGTTTCCTAAAGAGGTCCCTTTTAGGATATTGTTAGTTCTTTAACCTTTTTGTCTGACGGCTAAGACACATAATGAAACTTTCCACTGGGAACGACCTAAACCCTACATCGTCCGCACGTGGACGAAACACTTTGGACACCGATACCCTTTTGTAGAGTAGGTCCTTCGGTCGGTCAGTGTTCGACGGTTTCTTTCGACCCCGACGAGGAAGTCTCAGTCACCTCGGTGGTCTCTCCTACCCTTCTTTTGAGTAGAGTCCTTAAAATCAAAGGAGACAGGGGAATTTTTTTATATTTATTTATCTATTTATTTTGTATTATGTGTATGTTTATAAATCGACTACTTTTGTTTTTGTGATTGAATTTTTCCATAGACATGGGGTACGAGTAACGTCATAAATAAGTGTTATCGGCTCTATATATCTTTGCTGGATTCACAGGTAGTTACCTACTTACTCATTTCTTCAATACCGTATGTGTGACTTTATAGTAAGTCAGTATCTTTTCCTGTGTTAGAACGGTAAACACTGTACCTACCTGGACCTCCCACATTCAGTCGGTCTCTTTTTGTTTATGATATACTAGAGTGAATATATACCTGGAATTTTTGTGGTGGTGGTGGTTATTTTGGTTCGAGCATCTATATGTCTTGTCTAACCCCCAACGGTCTCTGTCCACTACTCTATTCACTTTACCCACTTTCGATTTTCCGTCCTTGAAGGTCAATATTTAGTGTCCCTAAAGGGAGGACCGAGTCACCATTTCTTAAGTGGCCGGGTAGACCCCCTGTACCCAGACTCGAGACCAGACCGTTCCAGGGTGCACAGTACCCTGTGGATTCGGACACGCGGTGTTGATGACTCGGGTACGTGGGGTTGATGAGTTCGGGTGTCCGGATCTTGGGCACGAGGTGTCATCCTCTTTGGTGACGTTACTCTTCGAACGTGTAGGGTTGATCTCTCGTCGGGGACGAGGGGTGTTGACCTTTTCCGGCACGTTTCGTTACTTCTGGACTCCTCTGGGACACTTCAGTATTTGTTTGTTGCTTTAGAAATTTTTATCTATTTGTTCAGTATGCCTCTTCCGCTACCGTGGGGTGAGGTCATGAGAACGGACCTTTTAGGGTACCTACCTCTTCGGACCACCCGACGTCAGGTACCCCAGCGATCCTCAGCCTGTACTGACTCGATGAAGTGAAACTGAAAAGTGAAAGTACGTAACCTCTTCCTTTACCGTTGGGTGAGGTCACAAGAACGGACCTCTTAGGGTCCCCGCCCCCTCAGACCACCCGCCGGTAGATACCCCAGTGTGTCTCAGCCTGTGCTGACTTCGCTGAATCGTCGTCGTCGTTTGTTCAGTACCCATACCCTACATGTCTCATTAAATTTTTTTAAAAATATTGATACATACCACTGTCTATAATTGATCTGAATGACACCACTAGTGACGTTATGTATGTTTATAGTTTAACACAACATGTAGACGTTGATCATATACAGCTAATATGAAGTTAAATCTCTTTTTAGAGGGTCTGACCACTCCGTGACTGCTGGGGTTGATATAGGTTCAACATCAACATATGCCTACACCCTCCCTCCTATGTAATGTATAAATATATTAATGGTAAACCCCGTTATAAACCTACTGTGTAGTAGATAATCATAAGACTGAATTTTGCACAGTATACGTTGGTTTCACTTTTACTCAAAGTCGTTTTGAGTTTCAGACCCAGTGGAGACGGAGAGAGAGAAATGAGGGGTCGAAAGGAGGAGGAGGGAGTCAGGAATCATGGTTGGAGGGGATGACATTGAAAATTTATTGAGGTATAGTCGAGGTTCTCTGGGTGATGCAGTCCTGGGAAATTCCCACCTGTATTACTACCTGTGACGTCAGATCTCTCCTACTCGTGCATTATGCGTCTTTGCGTCCTTTCCTATGACTTCCTACCCTGGTTCCTACCTCACTCTGTCCTTCTTGGATAACTCTTGGTTCTTCCCAGGGGGCTAACCCATATCTGTTTGAAGGTCAGACGCACGGAGGTCTTTGCAGTTCTACTGCGTATAAGCGGTCGGACACGAACGCACGATTCAGCGAAGTTATAACAGGCTGAGACGCTGGGATACCTGAGCATCGGACGGTCCAAGGAGACAGGTACCCTAAGAGGTCCGTCGGATGATCTCCTCTTAAGCCGGTGCTGAGCTACACCTCTGATTTCGTTCACTGAATGCGAGAGACTTGGGTCAAAGGATAAACATTCGGCCACCTCTATGGCGACTTCCTCTTTTGGACGCGATGCGCGTCGTACGGAAAACGCCCCGCCCCCCTCCCTCCGACCCTTGTGTTTGCGGGTGCAGAGTAGAATGGAGCTTTCTACTGAGGTTGAGCAGGTGGTTCCATGACAATCTTCAAGAGCCTTGCGGACCGCACCGGACTTCTTCGCTTCGGACCGGGTCCTCGGGGCCGCCTCCAACGCCCCCAGGCCCACCGACAGGTCTCTTGTACGGAGGGTCACTTCGGCGGTAAAAATTTTACCGCCCACGGACCTCGACGCCAGGCGACCAGTGCACTGCATCGACCAGTATACTGTCACAGGGCCCGCACAACCGCAGACAACCTACGGGCCCTTTGGCAAACAAACCACGAAACAAAGGTCGGAGTGTCTGTTGAACCGAAAATGACCCAAAAAAAACAACAAAACGAAAAACAAAAAATTGGAACTCTTAACTTCCGATCCTAAATTGTGTCAACACACCTCTCCTCTTAGTCATTCATGTCGCTTCGCGCAGGAGGACGCCTCAGTCCATAAGGACATGGCCAGGGCGGAAGCGAGAGTTGAGGACTTTAACGAAACCGGGACCGCGAAAGAGACCCGAGTCAAAATGGGTAACCATCTTCCCTCCACGCGTAAGTAGGGCGTCTGTAAATAACTCAAAGTGACACACGGTGAATGATTTGGTCAGTGACCCCTACATCGCCCTTATTTGACCTTTTTACAGGGGACTTAAGGAAGACCCCTCTATGTCTATTGTTTTGCTGTTGTAACAAATCCGGGGGACAGATACACGACCCGCGATAAACGAAATCTATAAATACCAATGTAATTTCAGTGATACGATCAAAAAATTTTTATAAACGAATAAGTGGAAAAGTCTTCGATTTATGAAAAAGTGATATAAATTGAAATATCAATAGGTCAAGTAAACAACTCAGTAGACACTTGGTCCAAGATAAATTAGTAGACCCCCAATGTCATTAGTGGGGTTGAAAGACGAAAGCCTCTCAAATGGCAACGAAACACCCTCTCCCTGCCTCTTCGTACATGTATATATCTCACTATAGTACATCTCTATTGACAGTTCTTCCTTTGATTTCGGGTCATTCCCCTACTGAGGGACCTCCTCCGTACCGTTGGGTGAGGTCATAAGAACGGACCTCTTAGGGGTTCCTATCTGTACGGACCGCCCGATGTCGGGTACCCCACTGTTTCTCAACCTGTGCTGACTTTGTCGAACCGTACCGTTCCGTGTTATGATTTTGTAAAAACTCCTGAGGTTTACAAAAGTAAATGTACTCCAGACAACCCGTTATAAATGGATAATTTTTCCATTCGTAATTTTAACTCTGAAAATTTTTATATTTTTTATTCGGATAATATACTATTGTTTACAAGATTAATTTTTACATTGGTAAAATATTTTGTTTTTTATCTTACCTTTGTAAAACGTAAAATGAGAACCCAAAGGTTACCGGTATCCCGATGAACTTCAGATCTAAAGAATTGAAGTCACTAGAAAATTGTGATAACACAAGATTTGGTGATGAGAACCTAAACGACGACAGACTTCGGTACGGAGAGACATTCGGTACGGAACAGGAATCACTAAGTCTACGTCTAATGTGGTGGACAGTTACCTTCAAAATTCCTAGACGGTTCCAAAAGACTTATGAACCATCGGTCTACGTGATCGTTACTCTTGATTAAAAGTAGAGTCGTTATAATCCATTCGTGTCCTTACGTCAGTAAGACAAACATAGGGTGTGTGATCATTTGTGTTCTCAAGATAAAAAAAAATTAAATATTTTTCAAAATAATTGTTTTTAAGATAAAAATTTAAATATAAGAAAATAAATAGTTTTCGGAAACTATCCGAAGATAGTTTAGGACTGAACCAGAAGACTTAGTATATCTTCTTTAGATTTACAAAAAGGAAAGTTTCGGTCGTCAAGGGGTAGTAGTAAAGGTAGAAAGGACGACTTCATCGAAGACCTGTACCTACGGGTCTCTTTGGACAAATGTGTGATAAGGATTAAAATTAGTTTAAATTTAAGTACAATAAATAATTGTACCTATACGTATAGGGAAAGATATTCGGTCAAATCTGTGTCATAAGGGTAAATTATTATATTTCTTCCGTCTCGTGAGTTCTTAACTACGCAAACTTGACACCAACGAGGGAACCTGTCGTTCTAGTTTGGTCAATTAGGATTTCCTTTAATTGGGACTTATAAGTGACCGTCCAGACTACGGTTTCGAGGTTATGAACCGGTGGACTCCGTTGTTCGGTTGAGTAATCTTTTGTGGGACTACGACCTCTTCTAACTCCCGTCTTCTCCCCATTGTCCTACTCTACCAACCTACCGTAGTGACTGATTTGTCCGTACTTAAACTCGTTTAAGACTGACTTATTGTTGGTGGTAGGTAAATGTATAGTTCAAAAATTTTATGAGTCAAGTCAAGTCAGCGAGTCAGCACAGAGAAACACTGGGATACTTAGCGTCGTGCGGTCCGGAGGGACAGGTAGTGGTTGAGGGCCTCAAGTGAGTTCGAGTACAGGTAACTCAGTCACTACGGTAGGTCGGTAGAATAGGAGACAGTAGGGGAAGAGGAGGACAGGGGTTAGGGAGGGTAGTAATCTCAGAAAAGATTACTCAGTCGAGAAACGTACTCCACCGGTTTCATGACCTCAAAGTCGAAGTCGTAGTCAGGAAGGTTACTTGTGGGTCCTGACTACAGGAAATCTTACGTGACCAACCTAGAGGAACGTCAGGTTCCCTGAGAGTTCTAAGAGTTTTACTGAGAATTAAATTTTTTTTTGGAGTTTGTAAAAGTTTCAGTTTTTTTCNCAGTCACTACGGTAGGTCGGTAGAATAGGAGACAGTAGGGGAAGAGGAGGACAGGGGTTAGGGAGGGTAGTAATCTCAGAAAAGATTACTCAGTTGAGAAACGTACTCCACCGGTTTCATGACCTCAAAGTCGAAGTCGTAGTCAGGAAGGTTACTTGTGGGTCCTGACTACAGGAAATCTTACGTGACCAACCTAGAGGAACGTCAGGTTCCCTGAGAGTTCTAAGAGTTTTACTGAGAATTAAATTTTTTTTTGGAGTTTGTAAAAGTTTCAGTTTTTTTCTGTGATAAAAACCTATTGAACTAAGTGAGTCATGTTTACATCTTTTCTCTCGAAAGAAGATTTAGACGTGTTTACCTTAAAACTAACCAACTTCAAGGTCCACCACCTTCATCAAATGGGAAAGTGTCAGGGAAAATACCGGGAGAATAAAGTCAATAAAGTTTATTTAAGGTGTAGGTAAGTTCAGGGTCCTCACTTTCGTTCGTAATGTCACTTTGTTCTTACGGTCGAGACCTCCGTCTGACCCGAATTTAAAGACGACAGGGTGAAGAATCGAACCACTGTAGTGACCGTGCAATGATTGGGAGAGAACACAGAGCAAAAGGAGTAGACATTACACCCCCATTACCATGGACTGAGTGTTTAAATAGTGATTCATGGGGTTTCAATAATTGTAACTCTTTTATGTAAAAAGTGGTGTAGGGTTAAATTAATGAATCAAATACATTGTGTCGGTCTTCTCTGTTTAATATACTTATCGTAGTGACCCAAAATATCATCATTTTCACTTATACTCTCGGTGTGGTCTCTCGTGGTTTTCAACCTAAATAACAAAGACTGTTGACGTGTCGTTGAAAATCAAACAAGTATAAGAATCGTAGTGTTTAGACTTTATGTTAAAACGAAGAGTTAATTTTTGTATATGACACTTTTCACTAATCTATCGAAAATTTTTAGTAGTCAAATATCTGATAGAATTTTTAGAAACGGTTCATTCTATGATCGAAATGGAAATATTTAGAGACGTATTTTACTTTTTAGTTCCGTATGTTTAAAGTAAAACAAGACAAAAATTTATGGTAGAAAACAAAGGGAATTTTCTAAAAATAGATAAGTAAGTTTTCATAAGACTTCAAGGTGACAGGTAAATTCTGTCTTACTTCCGTAAAATCTCGTAGACTTGATTCGTGACAGAACTGACTTGGCTTTGTCCTTAAGTTAGTCCCAGGAGCACCCGGAGGGGCGGTACGGAAACGCTTCTATTCCTTGGAGTAGAAACAACCAGTAGTGTGGACGATACAGATTTACACGGGTGAATCCTACTCAGTGTTTAAGAAAGTCCTTACGACGTCGACATGTACGAGGACGTCTAGACGTCTCTTTCTGTTTTTAGTTGTAGATTGGGGTGATTTACATGTGACTTACAAGGTAATTCTAGGAGGTAAGAACGATTCACCGAAGATACTGATCTCTCGTTTCAGTTCGGTTCCTCTGGAAATTTCTTCAATTGAGTCTTTAGTTATGGATAGAAATCTGTGTCGAAATTCGTATTTCCTATTTAAGAAAGAGGACACATTATTGGTATAACAGGTAGAGGAAGGGAATAGTAAACGAATTTTCCTGGAAATCTAAACTTTTACGTTTTTGACTCTTGGTCAACCCTTTGTAGAACTTTTATTGTCTGTCTTTAATCACGAATACTCGTGATGTAACTTTTCTTTGACCTATGGATTTGGAAACACTTTCCTCTAATTTTGACTTTTACGAGTAAAACCGTTTACTACTAACATTTTTACATGAAAATATCGAATAAAATGTATGGATATAAAAGGTTACAATAATTGTAGTCGTTCAACCGTTAGATATTGGACAGAACACATTACAAGTTTCTCTCCGTAGGAGGTCTGTGCCAGAGGACAAAGTTACGACCGGATCTCTTGTTTATCCATACTGTCAACCGTCTTATCTACTTCGTCCAAGACTGGACAATGAGATTTTGTACTGTTTATGTTGTCTAAGATCTTAATAAAATTAATTAATTTTTCGAATTCTTGATGTCTTCTTCGGTCCTTACGATATCTTGTCAGGATGTTTAAACATCCCGTAAACGACTTTAATAGTTTGATTATAATACCCAGAGTCAAATTTACTTATTCGACCATAGGACATCACGTCTGTCCGAAACGACCAAACTAATCCCACTTGATCAGAAGTACTACAAACACCGGAACCACACGGATCTTGACGTGATGATTTCCGGTCTATGATTCTATTCCACTAGAGTAATTAAGTACAGTAAATGTGTAAGTAAGTAGGTAGGTAGGTAGGTAGGTAGGTAGTAGATAACTTGACGATTTGTGGTTGTCCCCAACCCCTAGATTTCTATGAATTATAGACTCAGTAGTTTCCCGGATTTCCGATCATCCTCTTTACCCATTTCCAACAAAACTATGTGGCACCAGTTACCTTTCTCGGTTTTCACTTTTCAGTCCTTTGTCTTTACATTCGACAACAAAACTCTGAGGTCTTCTTATTGATTGTCTTCTTAGGTAGTTCCCAACTTTCACTGATGGAAAGCCTTCTCTCCCATATATCCGACATATTTGACGACTGACAATAAAGTTACAAATACTATCTCTCCCTGTCACACACGGACCATGTCTCCTCCCCTCTCCGGGGTGTATGATAGACCTTCCTCTATTGTCCCGACTCGAAGAGGGTCTCCGACCTCTACTATCTCTCCCCGAAGTGTTACCGTTCTACTGTCTTCACTTTCCCTTAGTCAAATCTCACCTTCTCTTCAAATCCTGGAATTTGGTGTAGTTCTTTGTTACATAAGTCCTTGGAAAACATAAACAGGGACGACCATGTGTCATTTGAGGGTAATTAATGAACAACTTTCTTACTCCACGGTCTACCTCAACAAAGTATCGGTTCACTTACGTGTCCGGGACCCCGAGTCTTACCTGTCGTCGGTCTCTCCACGGTCGACTTCGGTACCCTTATCTGCCCTAAGGGCCACTCGTGACACGTCTCATTCTCGCACTCCAGGTCCTGACTTCAGTTGGTTTCCCGGTCTGTTTCCTTTTTCGACCGGCTCCTCCGACTTTGTCTTCAGTAGTTCTTTCCTTTGGTCTTCTCTTCTAGTGACACCTTCGGTTCTCGTCCCACAGTGGTTCTCCGGTCTCCATGTGCGACGGAGACCTATTCGATTCCCTCCGATTGTCTCGCCACAGTGACCCCTTTCGACTACCGTCACTTCTCATAGCCCCACCACTACCCTTTGACGACAAACCTTCTCCGACGACACTTTCCCGACCCTCCTCCACGTCTCGTGTCGTCATCTTCAACAGGAGGAGTGACAGGTCATTCCTTGGGCTCGTTCGGGATAAATGTATGATGATAAACTGAGTACTGTACACAAGTAATTTTCCGGTAAGGAAGAAAATGTTTCGACAGGAGTATAGGAAAAGATGTAGTCCCTATAAAAATTCAGTAAAAGTGAAGTAAGACTCTTCCTTACACCGTAGTATAAATAGTAAAAATTTATAAGTATCTTTTCGTGTAACTTAGCTCAAATACCTTAGTAAAGTTTCTGTTAAGATGTTGTATTTTTGGGGACATTGAGTCCCAACTTCTTTATGTCGTAAGATTCCGATTTCCTTACTTTAGTGGAGGCATTAAATCCACAAAGACACAATAAGAATGGAGTTTATCAAACAAGGTGTCGGTTCTTCTCAACCATTTCTGGGGTCACCGTGGTCTAGGGTTTCGATACAGGTACCGTGGACGTTCTGTGTCGGGAAGTCGAGTCGTAGGCCGGAGAAGATCGCTCTACCTAAAGAGATGACGACACGTCCGGTTTTGAAATCGGAAATTGGGATAAAATTACAGAGGGAGTAAAAGTTTTCGTTTAGGAATGACATATATAAATTATCGAAAAATCAAAGAGTTCAATCTTAAGTGGAAGTTAATAATTCCTTTTTCGTTTGTAGTCTATAGTGATTAATAGAGTAGGATCCCTATTGGTAATGTATAAAAATTATAAAGAAAGGTTTAAAGAAGATTTGATTTTTGTTTTTGGGTATTGATTCTGGTGTGACATGTACAGGTTCATGTACAAGGATGAGAATACGAAATTTACAAATCAGAAGAAAATATTTGTTTAAGTAATCTTCATAAGAATTAATAAAATATTCAGGTAACACATCTGCATTACCGGATGGAGTAAAATAATGTGAGGCAAAATGACGTTAAACTTCTATGACGTAAAAAGTGTGTAACTTCCAAACACCGTTAGGATACAGTTCATTCGGATAGTCTCGGTAAAAGGATTTCGTCAACAAGTGAAACACAGAGACAGTGTAAAACCATTAAGGACGTTATAAACCTTGAAAAAGTGAATAAACAATGACACTAGATACTAGTCACAAGAAACTGCAATGGTGACGCTGCGTGTCTTCCAAATTTTCTACCAATTAATCGTGAAAAGTCGTTATATCATAAAAACTTAATTCTATACATGTAACATAAAAATCGGTGATACGATGACGTTGGTATTGTCACTGGGTAAACATTTTCGGACACTGAGACGTACTGTAAACCCGTTGAGACAAGCGCAGTAAACAAGGAACCCGAAACAATGAGATGGAGGGTTAATAGAGAGTTTGGATAGGTAAAGGGTAGTGGTACCGATGGTGGTAGTAGATGGTGACCTGATACCACTATCAAATTTTTTTTTACATGACATTTTTTGAAGTTTATATGTGTTTCGTTTCTCTTATTATATTACCTGTATGTTCATGGGTAATTGGTAGTAGTCACTAATAGTTCGGTACCCGTTTGAACAAAGTGGACGTGAGGATCTACGTTGTCTATAATGACTTCAGTTTGTGTGAGTGAGAATTGTGTGTGTGAATGTGTAGATCTCAGTTATTGGTGTGTGGCGAGTGGTCGGGTGGACCGGACGGTTGGAGAGGGACCAGGGAGAGGGAACACCAACCGTGTGACAACCGGTTCCTGGAAAAGAGTCTCGTTTGATAGAGTGGTAGGGGTGAGTATCGAAGGACGACGTGAACCGACGTCTGACTTAGGGCGTTGTGTGGTTCCGGTCGTCCCGTGACCACGAATGGTCCTGCACCCAGGGTTCACAGAACTGGCACGGTGTGAGACAAGGAGAGACAGGACAAATAGTGGCGGGGGTGTGGGGTTGGAACTCCCCACGGAAGACACCCTACGAGAAGGAAGAGGTGGGTCACTACGGAGGAGGAAGTCTGAGGTCGAGTTCGTCGTGAAGAGTGTCACGGACTGAAGGGCATGGTCAGTTTAAGGGTCTATGTATCCGAGAGCGTTTGAGGAAAATTGAACCGAGGCGATACGACCAGTCACACTACTAGGCGACTGACGGTGACGGGTTTCCTACACCCGGAGTGGAGACATACAGGGTGGAGGTATAAGGGTCGGTGAGTGTCCTTAATTTATACCCGGTTGACTCAGTTATTGACAAGTACTGTGGATAGTGTAGGGTCTATGATACCACCCACGACCAATGAGTGACGGACACCGGACAGATATACTGAGCCACCCTATGTAAAGTCAATGTGTATGTGTGAGTACTTACGAAATGAAAAGTTCAATCACTGGAAAAGACATAAATAAGTGAACAGGAATTTTGTAAGGATAGTTGAGGTGTTCTTGGAAGGTAGTCACAAACTTAAAGAGTCTCTCTTCTATTCGTGACCGGTGTTTGTTCTTACACTAGACTATAGGAGAGAATTTCCTTCTCTTTTACCCTCTGTGTTTATAAATGACACTAGGTTGTCCGTGATCTCTACTAAAGTAATGTATAGAGTCTTTTGTTAATAAAAGATGGGTTAGTTTCTTGATCATGGTGGTGGTTAAAGTCTTCATGGTAATAACCCCCGTAAGAAGGGTAAAAGAAAATGTTCCGTGAAAATTTCGACATAATTTGTGATTGAGTAGATACGATGGTCTTAAAGAGTATCATACCTTCTTTGTAGTTTCGAGGTTCCTTCCACGACTTCAATGATGAGAGTAAGGTAGGATTCGTGTCCGTAATTCTTTTGCTCTCCAATGGTACTGACTTACCGTGGGTGACTCGTCGGTGACGAGGATGTCAGGCGATGTCCGGACGAGAAATTTCCAGTTATTGTAGTCAGGTCACACACGGTTCGGTCCACGTTGGTGGACATAGTAGAGTAAATTAAAAGTGTCCGTTGGTGTGACGCGGGGGGTGGGTGGCGACGGGGACGGTTACTCCACGATAATATGGTGAAAATGTCTACTCTGGTGAATCTGTGATAGTTTCAGTGCACGAGAATTCTCCGTCGTGTTTAAAATTTTACTCCAGAAAAGAGAGATTTTTGAATACAAGAAAGAGGACGATCCTTGAGGCCAACCTTTGTAAGAGTGGGAGGGGAAACTTAGGGTCGAGGACCTTGAGTTTTCCACGAGTTAGTCATAAACCCCTTGATTTCGCTTAGTAGCTCTCGGAAGTCGTTCCTGTTGTCGACCCCACTGGACTTCCGAGTGGATAGTCCGACGGGAATCATTAGATATAGGTTGAAAGTGTGGGAGAGTATGGGGGTTCGAACCCCCTTTTTTTTCCTACCCCTTCCCCACCCCTCCGTGACACTGAGGAGTGAATGTCTTTCCCTCATGATGGTGGGTGGAGTCGTGACGTGCAGTTTGTGGTCGGGATCTTGGGGGCAGCAAGTCGAAATTCACAAATGATTTGACTTGTCTCTGTCTTCTGGTATTTTTATGATATTGTGGTCGAATTTTTTATTTCCTAAGAAATCGTCTACTTAGATACCTGATAACAATCTTAGTGTACTTTTTCTTTGTACTTGACTAAAGGACAATTTCCGAGGGTACTGGTCCTCTTAATTTTAGTTTCTACTTTTACTAGATTTAAAATTAGAATTTTCTCGATCTCTGTGTTACTTAGGGATTTCATTTGACAACCTCCGAAAAGTCTTTGAGGAAGGTTAGAAGTTTTGAGACTCTCCATTTGTCTGAACAGGGGTACATAACTACAAACTCCCACAGTCCCTTGGTCGGGTTCCAACCACCGGATCCTTCATCGTGTAGACCCTCAGTAGGGGTACAACCGGAATTTCAGTTGTACGAAGTATGTTGTTTGTGTAATGTATCGGGACAGAGACTATGTATTGGGACGGTAAGGGTGGGGAGTGGGGTCACAAAAGTAAAGACATATTTGAGTTTATGCTTTCAAGTCTTTTGTGAGGCCCCGGTTTGTGAGAAAACGTGGAGTACCTGATACTGGACGGTCCAAGGAACCAGGTACCGTAAAGGGTCCGTTCCTATGACCTCATCCAATGGTAAAGGAAGAGGTCCCTTAGAAGGACTGGGTCCCTATATTGGACTCAGAGGACGAAACCGTCTGCTAAGAAATGGTGACTCGATGAACCCATCGGGTAGTACTAATTATTTTCGTTGATGACTAAACCCTTAAATAGTGATTAGAAAAGACTCGACATAGTTTACCGTTGGTATTGTCTTTTGTAACGAAACATAGTAAAAATCGACAGTGACACCTACCCGACTAGACTAGGTGAACAAGAAAAAAAAATTTCATATCGGACCCTACAAAGCTTTGGTGTTTGGATTCTAAGTTTCGTCAAATGTTAACGTCTTATTAAGAAAACCACTTTCTAGAGACTTATGTTTACCTCGAACGGTCTAAAGTCGTTTTATTACTTACGGGACTCATGTTACACACGTGAGCTTCCGCTGTTTACTCTGAAAGAAGTTTGTTTTCGTCCTTTTCGTGTGACAGACTGGACAGTCCCACCGCCGTAATTACTACTGGAGACCCAATTTTCACACTCGCATCGTCTCGCGTAGCCGGTCCTACTCAGAGGGGAGTCGTAGCCACAATAGGTGGACGTTTTTCCTTCCAGTTTTCTGATTTTCCTATTCTACTATGTTTGTTATGTTTTAGATCTGTGAGTCTCGTCACAAGTTAAATCTTCATATTTTTGCGACGACACTATAAACAGTATTTAATATTTTTTATGTGATGGTAATTTTATCCTTATATAAATGAGACTTCTCGTTTATATTAAATTATTAGGGACATAGTCTCGACTACTGGTTTACGACCACTGAAACCTCCGACTTTATTTCTCTTCACAGATCAAGTGTAATGGTAATGCAAATATTGTGCTCCCCCTTTTATAGTTCTAAAAGTTTTTGTTTTTCCACTCCCTCAACTTCTTTCTATGTGATTTCGTCGTTGGACCTAGAGGTCTGGTATTTTGAGAACGTTGACGTCGTTGACGTCGATATAGTCTATATAAAGAAGAAAATTTATCCGAATCAGCAATACACATCACGTACGCACGTACCGGGTCGCTTCCTGGACGACGGTGGAGGGGTCTACGTCACGGGTGCTACGTCCTGGACAAAAGAAGAGTTTGTGAAGTGATTTACCTTTTTCAATGGTGTAGTTTCCACATAGGCCTTTTGTCGAACATGAAAAGGGCGAAACGGGACGACACGTCCCGACCAACGTTTAAGTATTCGACACACATGTCGTATGTCTTTCATCCCCTTGTCATTCCATTCCCTTTGTTAGAATTTTAAGGGTATTTATCGAAACTGACGTGCTTTTCGATGAGTATTATTTCCATGACGGGAAGGGATTTACCCCGGGCGTGAGACGTGGGTAAGTTCCGTTCCTTACCGTTTTGAGTCTCCGACACAGAAGGTGGATGTTTGGACATACCAGAAGGGCAAGAACCGAGATTGTTGTAGGGGTCCGAACAACCGGAAGGGTGACCCGTATAAAAGTGTTTCTCCTCGGTTTGGACAAAAAAAACTTTTTTTTTTTTTTTCTTATGTACTTCCTTGTACCTCACACGATACCGGTTTATACGGTGGGTACCCTGACTCTAGTGTCACCTGGGAGTTGTCTACGGTCAGTGTCTGTAATGGAACTGATTCATAAACTCAAATCGTAGTGGTCACTGAGTCCACCGTAATACACATGGTCACTGTCCTTCGTGTGTAGTGAGAAAGGTTTCTTCAGATTAAGATAGTACTTCTTTATTGGTTTGTTTAGACTTACCATCTTGTAGTGTTCTATTCGAACTTGGAAATTTTTGAAGGTTCATTCCCCGTTTTTTCCTACACCCCGCCCTTATCCAAGACCTCATTTCTTTTAATTTCCCTGTGCTACTGATGTACGCTCCCCACTAGGAACTCACCGAGGTTCTAAAGTTTTGGTTTATCTTTCTTTCTTTACGAACACATATATTGTGTGTGTATTTTGATTGTAAAAGACCTGTTGACTCGTCAAACTTAAACCAATGACATAGTTAGGGACCCTTACTATTACCATAATAGTAATGTGTCTTACAGAGACAAGAGTCCTTTATGTTCGTGTTCGTACGTCCCCACTGAATAGTACTACAGACACTGAGTGAACACTCTGTCTGGACCTGGCATCAGGTTGAAAGAACACGTTACCTCCACTGTGACCCGTTCGGTTAAGTTAGAATCAGGGTTGGAGGTCTAGGGGGAGACTGGGTACTGTTTGGAGGTCGTAACACAGACCGTATGACTTGATGTTTTTAGCGACGACGTTTGCCTCCTAAAAAAGGCAGGGTTCGTGAAAAAGACGTACAGTTCCACAAATTAGTCGACGTTGGGATACTCTATTAGTGATGGGATGAATAGCCCGTAAAAGCCAACCTCATTTGACGTCTGAACTGTAATACACGGGGACTGACGATTGGTGTAAAACGTCTTCATTTTGTTAGTTAAGATCAATGACGGGTATTACGTCTTATGTAAATTGAGACGGTCAATTCTGTTGTGAATCGATTTGTTTCTCGAAGACGGACTACTTTTGGCAAATTTTTGGTAAAGAACTAGAAAAGTCTAATTTCCTTTGGTACAAACAACAGAGGTAAGATGGTGGACTGACCTAAGATCTTCGAGAGGTTCTGTCGGCAGGTGCGTGGATGCTACAACTACCCGTCCAGCTCGAACCGTCGTCTGTGCTACCGACTTGTCTATCACCGTCGAGGAGGGTACAGCCGGGAGTACTCCAGGTACAAACGTCGTCGGAACTACCTCTACGGTGGTGACCCCCTTTTCCTGTTACACGGTACAATTCTCGTTTGCTCCCCCGATCTTCGTGAGAAGTCACACCTCACTTGATCGAGTATGTTCGTGGTTCTTTAAAGGTTTAACTCTTACACTTACTAAAGTGGTAAATTTTTCTATTGCAACACCAAAAATATTTTCTGTGTTTCATTAAGGTCTTTATGCCCCCCAATCCCATAGAACCAAGTAAAATAAAGATAGACTTACTTTACAATCGTAACGGTGACCTTTGTAATGATGTAGTATGTCAGTTGCGACGAATTTAGGGTAGACTCGAGACCTCTGAGTACATCTAAACAGAAATGTCGTTTAAAATACTTCACTAGTTGAATAACTTGGACTTCCAGTGTTCGACAATCCCTTTTGTCCGTTCAAGTGTCTTCTGACCCTCCTAGGGGAAAGTTGAGGATCCTTCTGACTGTCTGGGTTCCATGTGGTCTAGAACGTCTATCGTTTTGTGTTGGGTGTCTGTGCTCCTTCTGCGATCGGGTTTCGGAACTCTGTCACGGATGTGTGCCCCCGTCTCTTTCCAAAGTTAGGTGTTCTTTGGGTCCGGTGACGGGTTATCTGAAGACCTTGGTTCACTGAAGAGACGAAGACCAAATATCCTTGGGTCCCGCTGAACGAAGTGTCCGACCCGTTCCTCCGTCCCCGAGACTGAAACTCGAGATTAACCTAAGACGACGACTGGACGGGACCACTCTCTCAGAGTTGAGGAACGAGACTGTGGACGAATGGAATCTTTAGTCCGGGATTAAGAGTGAGTGGAGGTTTCGTGAACTATCAATCTACCAACAGTAAATGTGTAGATCTTAATTTCTAATAGGTAACCGAGTCTTATTGCTTTCATGTAAGGACCAGGTTCTTCAGGTCTCTATTGGGGTACCCCCGTTCCCCTCGTGTGACCAGGAAGATAGATAAAAATCCGACGAAGGTGAGTCCCCCAAGGTGAGAATATCTCCTGATAGTAAGGTTTATTGGTGGTCAATAGACACGAATGAAAAATCTAAGGGGAGGTTAGGTAGGTAAAAAAAAGAGGATGTAGGTAGGAACAACTCCGTGGGTGGTAACTACTAAGTCCACGAACGGATCGAGGATATATAGGTTTACAGGATGTCGTCAGAATGGGGAAGTGAAATAATGGGTATTTTGATTCTTTACAAATGTTCATCTACTTTTTTTTTTTTTCTATTCGTCTTCTTGGAGTTTACGAAAAATCTTCATATATATTTTTAAGTTTTATCTAGTGTCGGAATTTCGGATTTTGGAATTCTGAATGACTTCTTGTGTTTATGAACCGTATCTATTATTAAAGAATTTGTGCCGTCTTTTTTCATATTTGAATTAAATTTTGACGATTGATATAGAGTGACGTTTATTTTTGATGAGAAGTTTTCTGTGGTGAAATTTCCTATATATAGACCTTATATATAAAATTTTTTGTACATTGAGCCATTCTGTTTGTGAGAATATACGCAAAACGGTTCCCGTTTTCTGAACTTCTCTATGAAGTGATTTCTTCTTCATGGTTACCGATTATTCGTGTAAAAATTTTACGATTTGTAGTAATCAATCTCTTTGCGTTTTCTTGTTTTCTTACGCGGGAACGTCAGGACAGGCTGAGAAGCGCTGGGGTACCCGATATCGGATGGTCCGAGGAGACGGGTACCCTAAGAGGTCCGTTATCAGGGACTCACTGATCTTGATCTTTCTGTCTGTGGTAGTTCACGGCGTCTCCTGTCCCTTGTTGATCTTGGACCATGTGGCCACCTCCCTTCCGTTGTACCGTATTGGTGGGACCTTTCCGAACCATCAAAGAACATTTCATTTGTACATCAATAATATGTCGAGTCGGGAGGAGAGGATCCATGAATTGATTCTCCTTCTGTTTGTATAGATGTGTCTCCGAATGTCTACTACGACCGAAAATATTAATCATTGAGTTTTGACCCTGTTGGGTTTAAAGGGAGTTGTTGCTAACCTATTTGTTTGCGACCATAAAGGGATGTTACCTCATACTGGTTGTTGTACCAATTTAGAGTTTCTATTATACGACTCTTTCTCCGACCAGAAAATAATTTTCTCAGGTACATTTACTTAAAGATCTTCTCCGTTTTCATTGGATGTTATTGTCTATCTACTGGTCAGTAGACTCCACCCCCACTCTTTCCCCAACCCACGTTTTCTCGTGGGAGGTTTTAAGGGTTCCCTCAAAAACCCCGGAACCTCTTTACAAAATGAAAGTACTATCTCTACCAACAACGTCCCCACGTGTGTAAACAATTCGAGTGACATGACTTGTGAATTACCGACTTTTGACTTGTGAGTCACCCACTTGAAATGACATTTATAGATATAAATATTACAGTAAGAAAGGGAGACGATCTGTGGGAAGTCAATGAAAGTTGACAAGTTTCAGGTTTTAGATTGGTCTAGGTCTTGTTGGGTCAGAGGCGGTCGGAGAGGTCGACACGGAGCTGGGGACGGGGTCAGTGCACCACAACACCGGCGGGACCGTAAAAAAAGTCGCGATCCTTACAGGGGAGAAAGGAGGGTAGGCGCCGGATGTGGACCGAGAAAGGGACTGGATGAGGGGTGTCTTGATTGAGGGAATAGGAAGTGTAGAATTCGATTTTTACAGTGAAGAAGATCCTTCGAAGAGATTTGGTTTTTCTGATCCAACTCGTGGGAACGATTTATAGGGGTATTGTTTTTCAACTTTATGTTTAAATTTAGTTGTTTGTTGAAGTGGGACTCGTGTTTTCCAAACGTGACTGTAATGGGGTTACTGTCATATTTTGGCAGTGTTAATCGTTCTGTAAATTCTTGTTGAAAGTAAGAGATTAAAAATAAACGACATTACAAAGTAAATAAAAATAAAATAAAAATCGACACTGTACCCCGAACACCCTAGAATCAAGGGACTGGTCCCCGACTTGGACCCAGGGTCGTCACTTTCGTGACTCAAGATTGGTGACCTGGTGGTCCCTTAAGAGACGACATCACAAAATATTTTGTGTGAAATTATGTTGTCATACACGTATACTATATTTGTATATACGTATAAAAAGTCACCATACTCGAGGTTAGAAAATGACTACCCGGTGTATTACTAGTAGACCTCTGATTGCGAAATTTACTCTCTTTCACTTGGTGATTTTCCTTTTGTGCCCTCCGTCACGTCAGACGATCATATTTCTTCTGGTCAGGTCGCCAGTCTAGACGGGTCCTGTCTCCGTAGTGTCATGGATCTTTGAGAGAACATTCCCGTCCTAAGTAAGTGTAAAGTCTACCTCAAGAACTTACCCATGTTTTTGCATGATCCCCTGTAGTTTTAAAATATCTAGAAATCGTCGTAAAAGGTTTCGTCAAAGATACCTGGTACTAAAGGACTCTATATTCAAGAGAAGTTTTCCTTTAAATCTACAATTAATATAAAGTTAATTTTTGTTTTTTCTAAATCTTTTACAACACAAGATATGGGGGTTCTTCATGGTATCAACTTTGTTTTGTTTTTTGAATAAGCAAAATAGATTGGATCTGAAAATTAGTTCATTAGAAAAAGTTCAGAGTGTAAATTAATCGTAGGGTCTTTGGTCATAAGTCATCGTTTACGAAAGGTGCCCTTTATGACTGAGTGGTAGAAAAGGTTGAGTCAAAGAGGGACCAACTTTATCGGTCTCACTCGAAGGTAAAGATTCCTTGTGAATACCAAATTCCGTCCCTAGGGGGTGGGAGTCCCTAGATTACGAAGTATTCGACTCCACCTCGACTACATTATTATTTTATGAGTTATTTACATTACGAGAACTTAGTAGGGTTTTGGTAGGAGGTGGGGGGGTCGCGGGGTCAGGCACAGAAGGTACGTTAGTCAGGGACCACGGTTTTTCCAACCCCTGGCGACCAAATTCCTCTGATTACTTTCGATCTGACCGGTCGTTTTTTACACTCGACTTCATTCGTTTCCCTGCTGTCATACTAGGTGTGTCGACGGAGTGGAATAGGTCGACCTTTAAAATTGTAGGGGTATCCTCGTAGTTTTACATACCATCTTCATAAACTTCCGTAAAATTTGTGTGACGATTCAAACTAAAGACTGAGAATAATCAATAACTCGAAAGTTTTTTAGTAAATTGGAGAGACTCAGTACTAACGGAGTGGACGTCTTGTAGGTGTTGCGGATCGAGGACGCCAGTCTAGTCCCGATTATATACATTCTCCGGGATTATGTCGGAGACTGTGTGTCACACGTAAAATATTCACCACTGGATTATGTAAATTTCGTTGTGTATTTTAGACTGGTTTGTGGTATGAAGACTTCGTTTAGTGTGTGGTTTATTATGTTGATGTATGTTTCGTAAGTGGCTTTATGTTTCGTACCTATGTCATTCATGGACAGTTTCCATTAGGGGAAGGGTTGTTTGTGGTTGCCTCCAAGTGAACGTAGCCCTGACGGAAACATCACTTAAAGGTCCTTCTGACCTCCGAGAAGCCTGGGAAATCGGTGTGAATCTTTACTAGGGTAAAGGACAAGGAGTTAGGTTCTGAACCCAGATGTTCCGTCCTTTACTTTTTACATTTATGTGTAGCGAGATAAAGTTATTGAATCTTATTTGAGTAGACGTACATTTTTTGTCATATTGTATGTTCGAGAATTTTATATATGTACAATTCAAGACTTTTATATATGTACAATTACGAAGGTAATAGTGGAGGATAGACGAAAGATATATAAGGACCCGGTCAGTGAACTAAGACTTAGACAAAGGAGTAGATGTTTTATTCTAATTACTGTGGAGGAAATTTTCTAATCGACATCTTTTCCGTAGAGGTAGTTCTCTAATGAACATCTTAATATCTTCTTAAGTTCATACCATACATTTTACTACAGTCCATTGTTACGTATCAGTTTCCGATCCCCGTGTTTTCTCGAAACATAACTAAAGACCGGTGTCATTAATCCGGTTCCCTTCTGAAGATGGGAGGATGTCTGTCTGGTCTTTGTTGCAGTAAGTCCCTTACGAGGAGACCGTGGACGGATCGGTCTCCTCGATTCGTCCACTTACTTTAAACAACTTTGATAAGTTGATCTTGAAGTAGTATCTCTCTACCGGTGGGTCGAAGTCTCCCTTTTCTTATATTTTTACCTTCCATACTGTTAATTTTCTTTGAGTGAAGTTTTCTTCGCTCCGACATATTAGATCCGTAAAAATTAGTGTTTGGATCATGGACTACAAAATAATTTCAGGGCGGGAAGACCTTCATGTCAGACATGAAGAAACTAAATGTGGGTGGATTGTGATCTCACTCAACCTGCGTCGACGGAGTTAAATTATCCAAGGTAAGACGGGTGGACTGGACGGGGTAGAGACCGACTCAAGGGAAACGAGGTGGAATTCGGAATACCAAAGGGTTCCGGTGACGTATCCACAAAGACGGGACGAGAGAGCAAACAAGTGGAGGGACTGACGAATCCGTGGTAAAAACAACGGTTTGGAAAAGTTAAGAAGGTATTGAGAGGGGTCGAGAGACGAGAACGTCGTGGGAGATATGGTAAAGGGAAGGATAAGGAAGGACGTTTCGGGAGTCAACAGACTCCCGTTCTTGGTGATGGTGGGTAGAAACATACGGTTCAAGGTCCGCATGTCCTCCACGACGATGACACCGGTGTACGACTGTTTTGCATCGAGACCACAGAGGAATTTACTTTGTTCCTTGTCAAAAGTGGTTCTGTGGAAAAATCTCTGATTTGTAACGGTGTCTTATGTGTCGTTGGTAGGGTCTTTAACATAGTTCGAGGTTGTGACGTAAAAGATATCTACCGTGTAAAAGAAATAGATCTAGTGTCCTCAAAGGGACTTTTTGTACACTTAAGATTAGTGTCAATTTATCACTTCTTAGGAAAATTTACCTTCGTGGGAACTAATCGTTGAAACTATCATTTCCTAAGAAATCTACTTCGTTTATAGATAGCTCAATGAAAGTAATATTTAGGGGTTTATGAGTCTGAACCAATTCTAATCCCCCTCAAGGGTTCCTCCCGTCTTTCGGATCTCCACGTCCGAAAATTGAAGTTGTCGTTCCGACGACTGTTGTTTGGAATCCTGTCGGTCCCTTGTAGTCGAGCCCATAGACTAGATCGATTCCCTTAGATGGTCCATCTAAGAGTAAGGTACGGTTCTCCCATGTACGATAAGTGAATACAGTTTTTTTCTCTTTTCTGTCTTCCTTAAGTGGTTTTGATTTGTGTTATACATGCGAGGAGTTTTTCCATTATCTCAAGGTTACGCTAGGTTATTAAGTTAAGGATCCATGTACGGGTTGTCTATACTTTTGTGTACAGGTGTGTTTTGGGACATGTGTTTACGAGTGTCGTCGCAATAAACGTCAGGTTTTTCATACACGACACGAATCAGTGAGTTGAGAAAACGTTGGGGTACCTGACATCAGACGGTCCGAGGAGACAGGTACCCCTAAGAGATCCGTTTTTATGACCTCACCCAACGGTCCGGGAAGGGGTCCCCTAGAAGGGTTGGGTCCCTAGTTTGGGTCCAGAGGGCGTAACGTCCGTCTAAGAAAATAGTAGACCCGGTGGTCCCTTCAGGTAGGTTTTACATATTTGTGGGGTTTACAGATACTTGACTACCGACCCCTTTTCCCTTTACTCCTCACCCGTGTTCTAAGGAAAAGGTCCCTTTACTTTTACAAGATTTTAACTGACATTACTACCGTCGTGTTGAGACATTTATCTGATCTTTAATGACTTAACACATAAAATGTACTCACTTAGTGTACAATATACTTAATATAAGGTTACTTCGACGATGTTTTGTGTATGTTTTACATCACACTTCAGTGTTGTGACAGTTTTCGTCCGCTCTAAACTGTCTTTATTTAGAGTTTGACTTCTTGGGAATGGGGATGAACACACACCGACGGTCTCCCAGTGAAATAGAGAGACCAGAGTTCAATTAAGAGACTTACCACTCTCTCGACCTCAAATCCTAGAGACTTCGAGGTAGACCGAGACCGTAGTATACTGAGATACCATATTAGGACTTAATGGACTACTTCTGCAGACAAAATGATGATCGTGAAAACTCTAAGAGGAGTTGTTAAAGTCGTTTAAACCAGCCGCAGTAGAGCAACCGTCCTCAGAGGTAGTTCGCCGCACGGTCCAAGACGGGTCTTCGTTTCTCCTGCGGAGAGACGGTCCGGAGGACCAGGAGCGACCGTCTTCTTTCGTGTTCCAGTGGCAGTCTGTCGGAGAGGTCTTGTCTGGTGTCGGGTGCTCCTCCCGAGAATGACTTCTGTTTGCTTTTCACTACCTATCTCCCCGGGGTTAAATAAGAAACATTAGACTTGGTCCCTCCGTCGACAATGCCAAATATTTCTCGACGTCTCTGAAGGGACCACCCAGGTCCCCAACTCTGGTACTCAGAGGTGACGTCCCCCGCGTCCAAACTAGGGACCAGTCCCTTGATTCCGGGCCGTACGAAGTACCGTACCGGTTTTTGATTGTCGTCTTTTGTGCTGGGGGTGACTCGGCTCACTCTCTTCTGGATCTTAGGAGAAGACATACTTTTTCTCCACCCGGACTACCTGCAGACTTCGGGATTTGGACGGGGGGTCAGACTGTCGTCTTCACAAGCGTCTTTCCGGACTTACTGACGTCTACTCGAGGGGACGACAGGACGACCTCTTGGCGGTCGAAGGACGGAAGAGGGACGGACCGAGCCCTGGGACTTGAGACTGGACGGCCTTTAGTCCCAGCCGAAGTTGGACTTTTGTTTCCTGCACCCGGTTGAAAGGTCCTGGGACCGAGAAGAACACGTGGTGTCCTTAATTGTGTGCACCACACCCCTGCCTGTTTTGTTGTGAGTAACGATGGTGCACGTGTGAACTACCCAAAAGGGAAAACTAGTATTTTCAGGGTACTCTAGACTAAGTGTTGAGATGAGTTGGTTTCTCCTTTTACTAAAGACAGCGAAGTAATTCCAGTGGGTTGGTCTTTCACTCTCGGTCGAAGTTTCGGTCCGACTGCCCAGCGTCCCGGGAGTAAAAGTGAGTGACATAGTGTCCACGGTTGTTCTGGGGGCGACAGGGGGCGGTGCAGAGGACTCCCAGAGTGTGACACACGAGGGCTTGGGTCTTGTCCCGACCTTATATTCACCCCGAGTTTTTTACACAGGTTTCGACTCAGAGGGGTGATCTGATCCTCCCGTCCCTGGCCTACGGTCGTAGACGAATAAAGACCGGAAATCGTGTCTCGGGCGTCCACGATCCATCTGCCTTTGCTAGACGTAATTTTGGAAGGCCCTGGGAAGGCAGTAGAACAAGATAGGGAGGAGTCCCCCGGTTGGTCCTTATCAAAGGATCCTTGGTCGTTCGTGCCTCTTCCCTAGATCTCTCAGCCTCCCTTTGTGTGGGTCCTTGTCAGTCCTCGTCTTTTCTCCGTCTCAGTAGTATGAGGATTGATTGATCCCGGTACTCTCTCGGTGTCTGTTCGGTACTCCGTCACGGCCTACGACTTTCCGTCCGTCGGTACAGGTTCTCCGACACGGCAGTCGTGGGCCTCTTCCCTGGACCAGGAGCTAAGCTCGGTAGTGGAAGGTACCTCGAACCGACTGTGGTGGTGGAAGGAGAAGACGAAGTCCAGTAGTATGAGTATCTCGGGCTCGTGGCGAGGAAGGCGTCGGCGGACCCGTAGAGGCGTCCCCAGGTGGAGGTGCCTGCCCTAGAGGTCCAGGACTTAGACAGACGTGGGGCGAAGTGTCCCGTCTCCTTGGTCTTTTAGCCTCAGTCAGTCCCTGGGGAGTCTCCTGTCTTCCGTCTCTGAATCCCACCCCAGGACTCTTTTGTAGTTCTAACCCCAAGTTTAGGACCGGGATTGTAACTAGAAAGACTCGAAAGTGAAGAAGGGAAAGGTATGTCACTCCTGTGCGTGTGTGGAGTGTATCATCACCCTCCTGTCTTACTACCTATTTTACTAACCAGATGGAGTGTACCATCACCCTCCTTTCTTACTACCTATTTTACTAACCAGATGGAGTGTACCATCACCCTCCTTTCTTACTACCTAATTTACTAACCAGAGTGAGTGTTCCTTCACTGGCGATAATGGTCGTGGTGAAGACTTTGTGATCCCAAGGGACTCCTTCACAGGGTCAGTGATCTTCGAACGGTCTAATTTTTACTCTCTCGTCACTACTATGACTTTAATATAGGTTCCTTGACTCGTTTCAGGTAATAATTGTGTCGCAAATAATTCTAGTCCAGTCGTTTTAAGGGGTTTAATTTCAATACTTTATTAGTGGGTTGTACTTGAAACTTTCATTTAAATTGTTCGTGTGTACTATATACACCCCAGTGTCGTGTTAGGTCGATTACTAGGGGCGGAGTCGCCACAAGTTTCGAAGAAATTGGTGTCAGAGGAGCTACTTCCGGAGTAGGACGGTGAGTCGAGACTGTCCTGGGTTTCCGTGGATGAGGTTGAGAAGGTTGACAGGTACACTGTTGACCCTGTCCATGTGTGGAGACATTGATCACTATTTATTCGTGGAACATGAAACGTAGGTAAAAGAGACTGAACATTTATCAATACTGAGGTACACTAAATTTTCACCCCGTTGTCGTGCCTATGCAATGTTTTTTTCTTTTTTTTGTTAGATGGGTGGTCCTGAAAGACCGTTTTTTCTCAAGATGCCGTTTATGACGTTCTCCCTTTTTTACCATGACTTTGGGGTCTGTGTTCGATTTCTTTATATTTTTACTTTAAGGTATTGGATTGGAAGATATAGATTTCATTCCGGTTCGTACGACCCATTCCTTTTGACTCATAAACAACTCTCAATAAACATACTTACACCCTTCCTATTACTACCATTCTCCTGTTTTTCTCGACTCTAACTATTAGAATGTCTCACTGGGAATCCTTAGAAATAGTTGTCATTTGAATTTTCAATTTCTTGGACGTTGTCGCCGAGATTACAAAAGAAACGGAAGTACGGTCAAGAGGACAAGTAGTTAAGGTCGGCAGAAAAACGGCTCCGGTTGGTGGTGGTGTGACCCCTTCAGGACAAGGTTTTTATGTTTTTCAGTCGGTGAAATTAGAAATTTCGTAGGTAAAGATCGTCCTTTACCATATGCTGGAAGGTGTGTTGGTGGAATTAGAGGCGTGTCCTGTTGTGAGTGGTTCTTTAAACCAACAAAATTAAAAAAAATTCGGGACTGTAGAACCATTTCAAAATGTTGACGTACAACCTTTCCGACTCACTGCTGTTAGGACGCTTACAGACGAAGACATTCTGTCCCGATGACTTGGCTCTTTCGGATATCTGACTCCTTATACTCTACGTCATGAAAAGCTGTCGTCAAACGGAGAAATGTTAAATTGATTACGAACACCGAATTATGATCCTATTTTGATTAAGTATTAGGGTGTGTGTTAAAAGACATATTACCATGTCGGTTTCATGATCCGTGTATATCCACAAGTGACTCCCAAACGGTTTATTTGGAATAGAAGTAGAGTATGGAGTACATTTGGCATTTTCCAAGCCCAAAACGGACGGAAGTCCCCACCAGGTCTAGACTTTGTTTTTCTTTATTGACACAATTTTTAATATCAAACGAGACAGGAGAACACTTCACTGTCTTTGGTTGACATAATAATGTCACCAGACTACGAAGACGTTTAAACGATGAATACAATAGTTTTCGTCTTGAGAGAGTCTTTAAAGAGTCTAAAGAGTCTACGTCGTGAAGATTAAGATCGAGTTTTTAAGGTCTAATCTAAATTACGTGAATAAAATTTTGTTACTATCTTTCGTCACGGTACCCACCCATTACGTCTCTTCCGACTGGTGACCTACCTCCGACTGGAGTTAGAATTTAGATTATTTTCTACGTTCCGTGGTTGGATTCACCGACTGAACCGACGTGACATAAATCGAACCTCCTAAAAACACTAAATAGATGTCTACCCTATGGTCCGTTAAAGGTTTGTTTCGTCGACCGTTATGTGTTAATATCGGACTCTTGACCTACGTGACCATGGTACGTCAGTCCTTCCGGTCCGACAAGATATGAGCATGTCCAATCGAAACCCTAATTACTTAATTAGTTTCGTGAAGTCCCTCGACAGCTTCCCATTTCCTAACCAATTAACTGTCCCCTACGTTTAAGACAGTAGGTTATCAATCTGTTAATAAGATTAATAATCCGATGTAAATAGTCTATGATTATCCAATAGACATTAAGTTTATTATACGTCAACGTTACCGGATACAACTGTTGACAAAGACAATTTAACGCCGGGCATCGATTCTTCCTCAAGTTTACGTTTGGAAAAGGATGGAAGGGGTAAAGTTCTCACCAATCTTAGAGTCCGGGGGTGGTCTAAATGACTTGACCTTACACGTAAGATTGATGTGGGGGTCCGTTAAGTGCTCATGAAATTCTAGACTCTTCGGGAACTTTAAGTTTCGAATGTTTCGTCGGAAGACTCCGATAGACTAGATCGGGTCTTGTCCGACAAAGGGGTTTCACTTCTCCTCAATTTCTCCATCTCTGTGACCATCCTTCGTCCACCCTCCATCCCACCCCTCTCTACTTGACTTCGGTCCTCCCATCTGACTCCTTTAGACCATGAAAGGTCTAGGAAGACCCAGTCGGAGAACGTTATGGGACCACTAAACCAACTTCATCGGACTAAAGGGTCTTGACACTTGGTGTTTCATGGCTATACGTCAGGTGTCTGTGAAAGTGAAAGTGGTTCTTGTAGGACCGGTCACATAAAGACACGTAAAAGGAGGTGGTCGTATCTTTTCTGTAAGAGAAAGTGAAAGTCCGTAATTTTTTTGACTTTAGGTTTCTACTTATGCATGTACAAGTTTTAAAGAGAGTCGAAAGGTCTGTGGTTAAATAATTTTAAGAGAGGACGTGAACATTTGACTCCACGTAGAAGAAGAAAAAGAAACGATATCTAAGGATTTTGTTCCGGGACTCTTTTTCTCTTTTTTCCACATATATTCATCTCATCTAGGGTCTCTCCCCGAGTTCCCTAGGGATTAAGGTCTTTTTCGATTAGTAAAGTTGGTTTGGCACAGGGGGAGTTCCTGTTTTCTTGTTCCGGTTTTTTCCGTCGTCCACGACTCGTCAGTTGATATGAGTATCGGACGGATACACGAAGTTTGAGGACGATTATGTTCTCGGTTTAATGACGGACAGGACCAGAATTACCAGGGAGAGTTCTCGAAAGTGTTGTGTCTCCCGAAAAGGAAGTGAAAGTTTATTTCTTCTCATCTTTCCATAAAATTCTTTTGTTAAGGGAAAACATTGGTTCAGACTTGACTTCCCTAAGTCTTGTACGGTGGGATTTTATACGGTCAGACCGTATAACTAATGAAACTCCACGTCCGTCGATTCTTTGTCGTCTACGTCTTTACCGAGAGACTAGAGAGGGGGAAAGATAGGTTTTCGACCAGTATTTTAAAGGATACTCTTTCAAAGAAAGGAACGTGGTCGTTCTCTTGTAAGAATAGTAGTCTCTGACTACTATTCTAAACCCTCAGTTATGGTTTTACCTGGACATGTTTGTTTGGATGATTTTCTTGGGAGTCGGAGGGAATCAAAGGGGGTGTATAAAAGGATCAGGGACAGAGAGTTAACTGACGGGGATCCGAGGAAACGCATTAGTGTAAGGGTGTTAAAGAGTAAGAGACAAATTTTTCCATATATTCGAAACCCCGGATATCCGAAGAAGTCCAAAAGAGGGAAAACTTCTGACCTGTGTATTTTTATACTTCATTTTGAACATACGGAAAGAGAACAATTATATTAGACAAAATCCAGGTAAAGTAAGAATCCGAGTCGGATCTTAGATCCACTCATCTTCATTCAAAAGCGAGGGAATGTTGGAAGTTTACGTTTTTACACGTTATAAGACCCTATGATAGAGTTATTTCGGTTCCCGACGTGAACGTCTATGATTGTTCAAGAGACCGGTTGAGTATCCGACCTTCTCTCCTTTTCCTACGTGGAAGTGACCCTCCCTGTCCCTGTGTGTTGTAAGGTAGTCGTGAATCACCGAATAGGAAAGTAGAGGAACTCGGGGTCTGAGGTTTGTGGACTTTGTTCCTTCATTTGGATCCTTAGTGACAAATGGAGACGTGTCGTTAAATACTGAAATTTTTACACGAGACTGAATCCCGTGGAGACATTCCACCTTTCTTGTCCATCAGAAGGGTGAACTGTCTATTCCTTTGGCTTTGGTCCAGACTGTATGATCGGACCCCCGTTGTCTTGACCAGTTCTTAGGTCTACGGAAGGCAGTGACAGGAGACACGAAAGATGTTTTAGTGTGACCATTGAATCTGTTTTAGTAGGAACAGAAAAGATAATTTTTTTTTTTTTTCCGAAGGAGACGCAACCATTGGAAGGGTCCAAGATTGAAAGGATTCCGACGGTTGACGTCGGAACCAAGGTCTCTTGGTTCATCCCTTGACTAGTCTGTCTTGTGTGTACAATGGACTCGTCCTACATAAAGGTATAATGACTTTTCTTGTCCCCTGTCTGGAGACCAGGGAGCCGGTGGGACTCGAGTTCGGGGTAGGTCTTATGATGATCGGTCCCTGCCAGGACGACCGGGAGTTCGGACTGAGGGAGCGCACACGAGGAGGGTGGCTCGGCAAAGGGGAAAGGTGTAGGGGGGTGCTGGTTTAAAATCACTGGAAGTGTTACAAAACCTCGAGTTAATCCACCTTCTCCCCAAAGAAGACGCCCTGTGAAGAAAATTAGAGTGCTTGTCTGCCTAGAGGGACGTTTCGGGAAAAGGGATCTCTCTGCAATAAAAAGAGATCTTCGGGAAGGTCCATCAAATGAGGGCCTCTTAGACACATAAGGACCGGAAGTCGCAGTCGTCTCCTCCCTCCAGGACCATGCCTTGGGCCCCGGTCACTGATAGGCTGAGATCCCTTAAAGTGGAGTGGTTATGAACCCGTAGGAGGATCGATTCCACCCTTGTTAGGACCGCGCCAGCAAGGGGCCCAATGACCCTACTAACTTGTTTATCGTTTTATCCCCGTGCCATGTCTCAACCTCGAGTCCATTGCCATCGATAGATAGATACCGATAGTTAGAGATCGCGACTCAAGCCTAGGATCGTGAAAGTTCGATCTCTTCCTTCTTGCGTAGGAGGCGTGATCGGATCATCTTATGACCCCCCAGACGTCGGGGCGCGTCAGCCGACGGTTTCGGCTCGAGCCGTTTTAGTTCCATAACAGAGAAATCAGCTACAGACGCTGAGCCGAATCTTCGGGCCCTGTGGCGCCGGAGCGGGGCGGGGCTTCAGGGACAGCGGGCATCCGTCCTGAGAGCGCCGCCGGGGCCCCGCTCGGTGCCGGAGAGTGGAAGCAGTACAGACGTCGCCGACTTGGCCCTCGGGTGTTTGCGGAGTGCGAGTCTACAGCCTGCCGATGAGCGCGCCGTCGGCCTTCTCCGTCGTTCTTGTAGAAAAGCCGAGACGGGGGGCATGGCGGGAGGTGGCTCGTGCACCGCGGCCCTTCCGCCCGCGCGCGGGTCTTCGGCCCGAAACCCCCTGCCGGACGCTCGCAGATCCCCACCCCGTCCACGGTTCCCCGCACCGTACGCATGCGGTACCCGCGCCGCCCTCCCGCAGTCACCCGCTCCGACAGCCCACTCCCGATTGCGCGATCGCCTGCCTGAGCCTGGGCCTTCTCATACGCACGCGGGTTCCCCGCCCCGCCCCGCCCGGTCCAGCTGACCCACCACGACTCTATCCTCGCTCTTCCATCGCCCGCGACCCCCGGTCGGGAACGCCTGACTCCGCTTCTCCGCCCCGAGAACCCCCTCGCGCGTTCTCTCCCCGCCTCAGCGCCAACACGACATGTGGTTCCCCGCCCCCACCCGCGCCCCCACCTCCGCCCCGTGGCTCCTCTTTCCAATGTGCAACGAGATCTCGTCTTAACTTTGACGCATCACTTCCGTAAGGATGATTCAAAAATAACAAAACGAAAAAAAACTTGAAAAAAAATTTTGAAGGTAGACCAGGCTCCCAAGTGGTAACATTCCGTAAATCGGGTTTGTCAAAAACTTTTTTCTTCGAAACGCTTTTCGCGAGTCATAAAATTATATATAAAAATTTTCTTCAGAATCTAAAAAATAACATACTTATTTTATACCAACTTACCTTGATCCTCTTGTGCTGCTTTGAGTTTCTCCCCTATGTTTTTTATAGGAATGACAATGTGGTCACAGACTTGGGTTAAAATCGACCTAGAAAAATGGAGACCGCGTTCCTCCCGCCCCAGGTTCTTGATCTTCACTTATTTCAGGACCGGAGGCATGGTCCTTCCTCTCTTACAGATAAAGTGACATGTTCCCGGCCTGTGTTGTCTCTAAACTGACAGACAAAAACTTTTCCAACCTGTTTAACCCGTATCATCCAGGAGAAAGTCAAAGATCTACCAATTTTCTCAACGCAGCGTTTGAGACATTTGAGTCGTTTTAAGTGGATACAAGTAAATTTTCTCTTTAAAACATAAGTGGAATATCGACAAAAGAACAAGGTAACTTGAGTTCGACGTCAAAGGTGTCGGTCTTTAAACGATTTTGGACGAGGAGTCGGAAGACACACTCACCTCTCCTCCCGAGACACTCGAAGTCTCCACTACCAACGATGTCTCGGCATTCAATCTAAACACAGATAGAAAGTCGTTTAAGACAGGGGAAGTAAAACAAACGACAAGGATGGTCTCTCCTAAACAAAGGACCGTATCGGAGTGAATTGAAAGGAGAAACGAACCAGGAATGGTATGACAAACGTAAAAGTGTACGGACTATCTTACTCCCTCTTGTTTACAGTGTCCGGAGTTTATTAAAAACAGGAATGACTTATCATAATAACCGGTGAAACCCTACGTTCTAAATCAGTAGGTAGTTTGGGATTCAAGTGTTCCACAAATGACACAAAAAGAAAATCTTTGGTACCCCATGTTGTCTTACATCGGACTTTCTGAAATAATGGATCTTTCTCCGTTCTCTATAGTACTGACATTTCTCTATGTGTATCTGTGCCAAGGTACGTCAAATATTCGTATATAAGAAGGAAGACAGGAGAAACGAACTGGTTCTGAAACCAAACCACGGTACTGAAGGTCCTTTGGAAGCGCCTGCAAGGTGTGGACCCAATACACGAGAGGTAAACGAAGGTTTTGTCGGACAGAGTCTCATGACTCTGTTCATAAGAGGAACAGACAAAGGGGATCCGTAGAACCCTCGGTACCGATAGTAGACACTGGAAGGTCACGGATCTAGATCTTAAGTCTGACACGAACGGTACATATATTCCACAAGTATTTTACAAACTCACTTACACACTAGTTCCAGATGACGCACGAGGTAACAAATAATTTCTCGTCTTGTTCAGGGTAAATACCGGAAGTTCATTATTTACGTTTTTGTCTTTTATGAACTTTCCTCGGTCATCTTACTCTTCCTATATCTACTAACTCCTCCTGTAATCCTATACTTCTTCACACACCCTCCAGTAACCGAACCGAATCCCACATCCCTAGTTCGAACGGATCATATTTTCTAATATTTTCTCTCACTACGACCTAATTTCTCCTAGAACTTTCCGATCTTCTCAAATAATAACAACACCCTCAGTCGTACCTGAGTCGTTACAAGAAACGTCTTCGACCCCGTCCCCTTCGATACTTATCATGTCAACTATCTCTAATCTCAGTTCTCACCTCTTTCTGGTTCGTCACATCTTTAACACGAAACCACTTTTTGATGCATGACAGGTCACTCCAAACTCTTCTAAGGACACCTAATAGACTAATTCTCAGACGTTTTAAGAAAGTGTCGAGACTTAACAATACGTAACGTTATACTCGGACCAGACATCTATACCTCTAATACAGAACAGATCATTCCTCCCCACCACACCTTTGGTCAGAACAGAGGTAAACGTGTAAGTAAAGTTATAAGGACTAGGTATTTACACAGACAGGAGCTTTAAAAGTGAACTTGGTCAATACGGTTAACAAAGGAGGTATTTAATTTCTTTTAGAAATTGTACATAAGTAAAAAATATATCCATATTCAGTGCTAAAATTGATAAAAACTTTTAATAGAAAATTGTCGTCCATTTAACCGGTCTCCGTACTTAAAAACTGCCTTGAACGGTCTATTCAGGTAAACCTTTACCTAGTGTCTTAGTCGATCTATGTCGAACACTTTCACCGTCTTATATGTGGTAATCGGACAAACCCCGGGAGTGTGAAGGGTGAACGAATCCTTCTTTCTCCGACACTTTCACTACCCCTCAAATTAATATTTACGACTGAGAGTTCATTGTCACCCAGTGACCTCTTCTTTCATCTACCTTCTTTCAGGTCACCCTAGAACTCTACTGTTACGTCTGAGGGTGTCGACGTGTCGTCCTCAGACCTCCAAAGGGATTTCTTCGGTAGTAGTGTCTCCCTTTGTTCGTCTCCCTTTCCTGTCTCGGACACCTTCTGTGGTAGGTAGTCCTCGACGTTCTTGGGACGACGACGATTCAGTGAAGTCAGCACAGGCTGAGACACACTGGGGTATCTGCCGTCGGGTGGTCCGAGGGGGCAGGGACCCTAAGAGGTCCGTTCTTGTGACCTCACCCAACGGTAAAGGAGGAGGTTACGTACTTTCACTTTTCACTTTCACTTCAGCGAGTCAGGACAGGCTGGGAGTCTGGGGTACCTGACGTCGGATGGTCCGAGGAGGCAGGTACCCTCAAAGGTCCGTTCTCATGACCTCACCCCACGGTAACTTGGGATCTGTCTCCTTTTTCACCCTTCACAAATCCCTCTCCGTTCTTCTCTAAGTGGTATAGTCGTAAGTACTCATTGTCAGTAAGTCGTAGAGGGGAAGGTCTCACCTCAGACTTTATGACCTTCGTCCTTTGTACGGACTCCTGGTAACTATTTGTACGAAGTCGTTTTGTTTCTTCGTGAAAGACTCGGACTCTGTCTTTTTATAAAGGTGTATACCATTATTCAATTCGTGTTCGGGTACACCTTAGAAACAGAGAGATCTCTTCACAAGATTCGCGCACCGGGTAAGAATACACCACTTCGAACCTTTTTGACGTACAGGTTCTAATGTAAAACGTTGTAAATCACGTCTCAAAAGTAGGAGCCCCCAGTAGACGACGACTTTACAGTCGATAGTGGAGGGGGAAGGTCAATTCTCCTTTCCATTTCTGTTTCCCGTTTGGTGGGTGAAAGTCGACTCAGTAAGACAAATTTCTTACGAACCCTTCGAGGTGGGTTGTTAAAAACGAATTAAGGTTACCGGTACGCATAGATATTCTTCCCGACGATGGATCCTATTCTAGACTCAAGATTTTGATTGTTTCTTTCCCTCGGACCTGTAACAAATGTATGTAGACGGGTGTATCATTAACGATAGGGAGTCTAGGGTCAAGTCTGAAAGCAAAGAGTTCTTCTGAAAAAAAAAAAAAAAAAAACGTTACTCCGTATATTCTAGAATCAAGGGACTGATCCTTACCTTAGGTACGGGGGACGTCACCTTCGTACCTCAGGATTGGTGACCTGGTAGTCGGTCCAGGGTTTTCTGTCAGAAAGAACTACGGAGATGAACCTAGTCCAAGGGAACCAGATACGAGAAATTGTGATCTCTTCTATTTAAAAAAGGAGACAAAAAATTCCTAGATACAAGACGACAAGCCAGTGATTCAGTACAGGTTAAGAAACCCTGGGGTACCTGACACCGTGTGGTCAGAGGTATCCCAAGAAGTCCGTTCTTATGACCTCACCCAACGGTAAAGGAACAAATCTCCTAGAAGGATCTGGTCCCTAACTTGGGTGTATGGGACGTTCCGTCCGTCTAAGAAATGGTGATGTGGTGTTCCCTTTGGGAATCCCAGAGACCGATCTGGATTTTGTTCGATTGTACTGATTGTCCTCCTTTCGTATGTTTAAAATAAAACAGAAATAAATGTACACTACCTTGGCAGTGTTCTTTTTACTTCTGGGTTTCTTCATCCCGACTCTCGAATATATGAACAAATACAACAACTTCAGTTACGTTAACGTAACACATAATATACACAACTCATTTAAGTAACAGTACATGTTTAGATTCAATTCACGGGATTTTAGTATATACACTTTAAATACAAAATTATCAGGATATTCTGTGTAAAACCAACCTTCTTTAGAGTGTCCCTTTCTAGTGACTGTTTCAATAAAAGACTTATTCTACTATTATCGATGATGTATAATTCTTAGAGGATACTCGTCTCTCCGACTTAGATACGAATTATATCCAAAAAAAAATTGTGACTAGAATAAAGAGTAGAGGAACAGAAAAACAAGATACTTAAAGAAGAAAGTTTATAAAATTATAAACTAAAATTTATAAGTTCTCGAGATAGTAAAGAGTAAAAACGTCATAAATGATTATAAAAGAAATTTGTAATTGATGTGAAATAGACTCCCGAAGGGAGTATCGAGTCAACCATTTCTTAGACGGATGTTACGTCATCTGGGACTAAGTTAAGGACTCAGTCCTTCTAGGGGACCTCTTCCGTATCCGATGAGTGAGGTCATAAGAACCCGAAGGGACACCGAGTCGACCATTTCTTAGACGGACGTCACACCTTCTGGACCCAAGTCAGCAAACGAAGACGAGAGACTTACCAGAGATAAAGGAGACTCAAGGATAAAGAAGAAACAAAACCAGAAACTGAATTACAACCACGTGAAGGAGTTCTCGTACCACTAGAAACCGATAGATTATTATAAACTATGTTATGACTTTCAGATTTACGTTGAAGTATTCTTCTGGAACCGTTCAACGTCGGTAGTGAAATCCCACTAATTCATCGTGGGACAGTAGAGTAACACTGTAGGGGTGAGGTCACAAGAACGGACCTCTTAGGGTCCCTGCCCCCTCGGACCACCCGACGTCATCGTCGTTCACAGTTTTAGACATTCGGAAAGGGGAACCTAGAAAAGAGGGGTTTTTCCTAAGAAGTTCAAAATGTACATTATCTTCGGAAGTGTTCTTTTTACTTCTTGGTTTCTTCATCAATCCCGACTCTCGAATATATGAACAATTACGACAACTTTAGTTACGTCAACGTAACAGACAGGAAGTTATCGGACTGACGATCAAAAAACCTTCGTTCAGTTTCCTCCTTACAGAACTGTTTATATTAAGTTAAGTGTCTAAAACCGACATAAATAAAAATAAATCTACGGAGGAAGGGGGTCAACCTGAACACTCGGGGTTTAGACCTCGTAGAGACTGAGTTGGGGAAATTTCTCTTTTAGGTCAAAAGAAAAAAAAAAATTGAAAACTAGAACATAACCCTATATCAGCTAATTGTTACAACACTATTAAAGTACATTTGTCACTTCCCTGAGTCGGTACATATATGTACCTAGGTAAGAGGGGGTTTGGGACAAGGGTAGGTCCGACGGTGTATTTTAACTCGTTTCAAAGTACACGACATGTCATCCAGGAACAACTAATAGGTAAAATTTATATCGTCACACATATACAGGTAGGGTTTGAGGGGTTGACAGGGAAGGGGGTCGTTAGTATTACATCAAGAGTTTCAGACATAAAAAGACAAAATGTTCACTCAAGTAAACATAGTAAAGGAAAATCTAAGGTGTATATTCCCTACAGTATCCTGATAAAGAGGAGGAGACTGAATAAAGTGAGTTATATTGTGAGAGATCCAGATAGGTACAACGATGTTTACCGTAATAAAGTAAGAAAAATTACCAACTTATTATAAGGTAACATATATAAATGGCGGTAGGGAGACAGGTACCTCTAAATCCAACGAAGTACAGAACCGACAACATTTGTCACGACGTTACTTGTGATCACACGTGTATAGGAAAACCTAGTACAAAAGGAGACCTATATGCGGGTCCTCACCCCTTTTAGGTCAAAAGACGAGTCAACCTCTTATACGTAAATACACCTCCTCCTACTTATATTATACATTTCTAGATAACTCTATAATAAACTGAAGTATAATGTAAGAGAAGTAAAGACACATTACACCAGAATACCAACGAGACAGTTAATTCTTAATTCTCCTACCAAGAGCTACATTGACATAGTGTCTGACTTATTATAAATAATGAGGAGTCCGGTGTATATGTTAGAACTCTTTTAGGTCACGAATACTCTGTCCATCTCCTTCTCTGGCTCTTCCTCATCGGACTCTCCTTCCTCTATTTCTATGACTAATCTACTACTCTCACCAGTCGTCCAGTTTACGACGATTTTGCAGTGAGCCATTCTTATACCTGACTCTTCTCGGGTCACCTAGTACGTTTCACCTCCACTACTAAATGGGACCGGTCTTGTCAAAGTTTTAAGAAGATAGGAGTCGTTAAGGACACTTTCACATCCAATCTAGTATAGTCTGACAAGTTTTGAGTGGTTCCAGAAGTGCCAGAGAATGGAATGTCTGTTGTCACAACCTGTTCACCAACCAGAGAGGTAAAGGTCGGTCAAAAGAGGACCCGGAGTAGAGGAAGTTGAAAGAGATGAGATAGTCTGAACGGAGGAACGAGTAAGAACTATTTAGGTCCTAGCGAAAACGACAAGTCTTATCCGGAAACGTAATCAACAAACGAAAAGGTCCTTATTACGAGGGTCTGAAGAAGGTTTGAGTGAGGGAACGAAGGAAGTCCAGAAACGAGTTTAAAACGGGAAAAACTCCGGAATGAGTTGTGAGATAAATTTAATGTACAAAGGTGAGTTCGTGATAGGGAGAAGGGTTGAAACAAAAAGAAGTATTGTAAATAGTGATAACTTCCATGACAAAATGAGTGAAATAAATCACAGACAGAGGGGGTGGAAGGGAGTTTGTATTCGATCTCCTCCCTTCTCTAAAAAAAGTAAGTGTACAGGGTTCTTGAATCTTGTCGTGTATGTTGTATTATGCGTGAATTTATAAACTACGTATTTAATCACTTAGTTCATTACCACGTTTTTTTTTTCCATCTATACCTCTTATATTCAATTTTATAGAAGTTATTTAAACCGACATTTCTTCACCTCTTTCTATAACAACATGAACTTCCCCTTGTACCCTAAATCCCTGCGAGTATACAAAAAATAAACAAATGTGACTAAAAAAAGAAACCTTTTTTATGAATAAGTACCTTCTAACCTTCCTTTCATGACTCTCCAAGGTAAATGGAGAAGTGGGTCAAAGTGGTTACCAAAATGAAGGGGTCGATCCATTGATATCATGTTATAGCTTTGTTCCCTCTACTGCAACCATATAACACGTATATTCAGATACGATGAAACGACGACGACGACGACGATTCAGCGAAGTCAGCACAGGCTGAGACACACTGGGATATCTGCCTTCGGGTGGTCCGAGGGGGCAGGGACCCTAAGAGGTCCGTTCTTGTGACCTCACCCAACGGTAAAGGAAGAGGTTCTGTATTTTCACTTTTCACTTTCCCTTCAGTGAATCAGTACAGACTGAGAATCCCTGGGGTACCTGATGTCGGATGGTCCGAGGAGGCAGGTACCTAAAAGATCCGTCCTCATAACCTAGTATACGTATAAACACATTGGTGATGACGTGAGTTCTATGTCTTGATAAAGTCTTGGTGTTTCTAAAGGGAGTACGGTGGGGAGGGTGTAGGGATCGAGAACTGTTCGTACTGAAACAAGAGGTAGACACTTTAAAACAGTAAAGATCTTGTAGTATATTTACTTTAGTATATCATAATTATGAACTGAAAAATTTTAACACAAGAGAGTGAATAGGATAAGATAACTCTAAGTAGGTGTCAAACGAATGGTTATCAAGTGAGGAAAAACAATGACTTATCTGGAGACACCATACCTGTATGGTACCCTCAAAAATCGGTAAGTGGACAACTTCCTATAAAAGTAACAAAGGTCAAAAACAGACAAGATTTATTTTGACGATACTTGTAAGCACATACCCAAAAATACATTTGAATTCAAAGTAAAGAGACCTTATTTACGGGTCCTCATACTAACGACCCAAAAACTGTGTAATATACTATGTACTTTAATTTTCTACGAAAGAGGAACTTTCTTTTCGATACTGTTTGGATCTGTCACATAATTTTTCGTCTCTGTAGTGAAACAATTGTTTCCAGGTACATCAGTTTCTATACCAAAAAGATCGTCAGCACATACCCACACTCTCAATCTGGTATTTCTTCCGACTCACGGTTTTTTAACTACGAAAACTTGACAACACGACCTCTTCTGAGAACCCTCAGGACACCTGACGTTCCAGTTTGGTCAGTTAGGATTTCCTTTAGTTGGGACTTATAAGTAACCTTCCTGATTACGACTTCGACTTCGAGGTTATGAAACCCGTGGACTTCCCTACTCGGTTGAGTAATCTTTTCTGGGACTAGGACCCTTTCTGACTCCCGTCCTCCTCTTCCCCCTACTTTACCAACCTACCGTAGTTACTGAGTTACCTGTACTCAGACTTGTTTGAGACCCTCTATCACTCCCCGTCCTACGGACTACACGACGGCAGGTACCTCAGTGTTTCTCTGCGCTGAATCACTAATTGTTGTTGTTACTATGCACATATAAAACAAAAATTTCTTTACAGTTCCATAAAAGGTCTCTTCGACATGACAAAATTTAAGGAGTGCAGAAAAGAGTTTCCCACCCCGTTACATTTCAGACAAATCCAAAAGAACCCCTCCTTGGTCGGTGGTCCTTCCCCTTCCTACGTCTCCTGTCTCGGTTCAGGTCTCCTTCGCTCACTTTTACCTCGTTCCATTTCTCTACGAGGAAGGTGACCCCCCACACTGGGTCAATGGACTTCTTCTTCCACACTCCAGTCTACGTCCACCGAAATACCCAAACTACCGACCTTGAATTACTAAAGAGAACTGATTTGTCACTTACTTCCGACCCGACTCTCACTTCACGAAACTGTAGTTTCCCGAAACACCAGTGTGTTTAAACCCTTTACGAATAATTACACAGTGTGGGATCAATAATCGTGTAACTTTCAAATCTTTTTGGGATCCCATCTTTTCTCTGGTCAGTGTGAGACACCGTGCTTGTATACTTAAATACACCATTTCCTGACTAAAAGAAAGGTGTATATAAAGATTTGGGAGGAGGTTAAAACGGGTTGGACCGGGGGTTTCTTGTTGAAAGAAGTGTAGTTAAACTTTTTCAGACCTTATCTTATATCGATGCTACCCTGTAACGTACCTCGTTACGTGTTAACACAACGTGTTATGTACCTCAAAGTGGGAGAGGTGATCTCCCTATGTAGGTTTAAATTTATAAACACCCTAGTCTTATAGTACCAGTCTCAAAATCATTTCAGAAGATTACACATTTGTCATAAGATCATATTAAAAATACGTGATTAATACGGTTAGACTATAAAATTTTACTCAATTGTAAGAATCTACTTGTGAACTAAATAATATTTTCATCTTGACACTTTGTTACCTCTGTGATATCAGAAAAATTATTTGTTTCAGAAAACTAAAATTATTTGACCTATAGACCCTTTTTCAAAACTGTATATGGAATACAGTTTGTGTTTTTAGTAAAGATTCATTTAAACTTTCCAATTTGTTGTCTCGAACATCCTCTATTGTATCCTCTGATAAAGTACTTAAACTACCATCCGTTTCTAAAGAATCTCATGTTTCTCGAGATTGTTATTTTCTTTACCAACTACTTAAGTTAATGTCATTTTAATTCTTTAGGACAATTTGTTTTCTTGTAATTCTCTTATTTTTCCGTTTGGCATCATATCCTTTCCGTAAAGGATAGGTACATTAGTCGTTTTCTAAACATAGATCTTATTCATGACAAAATATTTGGTCAACATCTGACACGTTTTATTTTTGCTGAGATCTTGGTCTGACGGACATCGATGAAGGAGCACACTGAAGTCTGTACAGTAAGTTACGAAAAGACGGAAGGTAAAGGAGTGATTGACCCTCATTCTCATATGGGTAGATGGTAACAAAACTCTCAATTTAATTAGTTATATCTATTTCGTGAAACTCTTTTCAAAACGTGTAATTTTCTTGGGTTGACTCCAATCGCTAATAGTCCACAGGAGACAAAAGTTTATTTCCACGTCTCTTAAATCTTAAATTACACGAAAGTAATAATCTCACTCACAGTAACTACATGGACTGTACGACTCGGTAGTGTAAAGAATAATGCGTCGTCGTCACACACACACGTACACGTGTGTTCACTCCACATTACGGTAATTTACAGTGGGTCGGGAAGGTATCATTCACCCTCCGTAAGACCGAATTGGTGGTTGGTGGACTCTACTTGAACCAACACAAGAGGAAGTGGATTATTGACAGTGTCGAAATATTATAGGGATTTATTTTAGTGTCGTAATTGACGTATTAACACGTTGAGTGACGAAGATGGTCATAATGCAAACCTGTCAAAGGAATGTATAAGTATGTATTAATGACCTCTTATATTTTACAGAATATAAAGTCCGGATTGGAATGGAACAATTCTCAAATGTAAATATATCTACAAAGAGACAGAATTTCTTTTACGAAAGTTAAAATAGTAAAGGTTTACCCATCATGACACTCAGTGACCAGAGAGACCCACCATCCCTCAGTTAAAGATCTGTGGAGGACGGTCTCTTTGTAGAAACAACCGAGACTAAGTGATCCGTTAAAAGAGTCTCAACACGGGATGGAGTGGGCCCAAAGTAACCGTAGTCTCCGCGAATATGTCGGTCGTGTAGAGACCTTGACAAGATTAATTGGGTAGTAGTGAGGAACCTCCCACCAGAGCTATGACTGGTCCCAAGAACCGGAAGGGGTTAGTTATCTTACGGTACCTGTCTCCTCGGACCGCCCGATGTCAGGTACCCCAGTGTGTCTCAGTCTATGCTGACTCATTGATTGTGAAAGTGAAGTTATTTTTTTAACTGATCTCCGGTCTTTTCTTTAAGTCAGTTCCGAAATTCCCCCCGGGACGACGGGGTCCTCCCTCGTTTTCTTCCTTGTTCCCTGTACGAGTAAGGGACCCCCGGTACTACCCCCGCTCGAACAAGAAATATACCCCACTCCCATCCCCATACAGGTCCTCAACCCGGCCTCCCTAACGAATTCACCAAACGGTGGGGAATCTACCACAACACACGTCCCCCGTACATGTCATGGGACTAAAACGAGGACCGAGAAGTCTTCACCACCAACCTATAACATAGAAAGACAGGTATTAAACGGGGTTGACAAATCCGTGTGTTAATAAAATCAGGAATATCAAAGAAACATAAAACAACGACCTCATCCCTAAACAGGTCCCCGTTCGTTACGTCGGTTCCCAGGGTCCGGGGTCAGACAGAGTCAGACACATACTTATACTTCACTAGTAATTGTTGGTCCGGGTGATAAGAGTTTCATACTAACACCAAGTACAAACCTTTTAAGTGGACTCCATGAACAATTTTTGTATCTAGAGGTTCAGGGTAGGGTCTGGGAGTCTTAGTCTCTGAGACCCTTATAGTTAGTTTTCAAATGCAAAAAATTTTTTTCGAAAGATTCACTCAGATTTTAAACTCTTGATAGTTTTATATAAGGTGGCTCAGGGTATCTTAGACCAAGATTTTAATCTTTTAATTACGGGTTGTCGAACTCATTCTATGTCGTTTTATGTTCAATACTTTTACCTCCGACCAACTTAGGTCCATTCCTAATTTAAGTTCCTTCTTTCCTACACACTTCTCCCACCTCCTTACGGGTCTTGTGACACTCGGGACGTGAACATCAGTACTAAAAGAACCTCGACTCACTCATAAAAGGGAAAAAAAGACTCTTCCCTCAATTATTTTTTTTTTTTTAATAAATTAACAATGGTTAAGTTTGTTTCTTATTTTTATATTGACAAAGATATAGAGTTCGTGATAAATTCTAGACTCATGAGAATAGAAAACCGTTACAAACTATTTAGATATCTAAGTCCATTGAGACACGAATGTAGACTTCGGGGTCCGACTTCCAGGAAGATTTGAAAAATCAATTGTTCAGATAGAACCAGTACCCGAAGAGACTATGGAGTTAATCATTTCTTAGACGGACGTTACTCCCTCGGGACCTAAGCTAGGACCCAACCCTTCTAGGGGACCTCTTCCCTTTCCGATGGGTGAGGTCATAAGACCGGACCTCTTAAGGTACCTGACATAGCAGGTACCCCAGTGTTTCTCAGTCTGTGCTAACTTGCTGAAAGTGAAGTGGAGTGGAACCATTACGAAAAACGGTAAGTGAGTGGTAAGTGAGTAGATTGATACCCAATCCACGAGATCTTCTGGATTGAAGTTTATGTATCTTAATGACCCCGACCCTTGTATTTACATTTTACGTCATACACTTAGTCACCAAGAACCCACTCTGGGTTTTAAGACGAAAACACTTCTTTCGACTCGTGGCTTCTTAACTACAAAAACTTGACACCACAACCTCTTCTGAAAACTCTCAGGGAACCTGACGTTCCTCTAGGTTGGTCAGGTAGGATTTCCTCTAGTCGGGACCCTAAAGAAACCTTCCTTACTACGATTTCGACTTTGAGGTCATGAAACCGGTGGAGTATACTTCTCAACTGAGTAACCCTTTCTGACTACGACCCTCCCTGACCCCCGTCCGCCTCTTCCCCTGCTGTCTCCTACTCTACCGACCTACCGTAGTGGTTGAGGTACCTACACTCAAACTCACTTGAGGCCTTCAACCACTACCTGTCCCTCCGGACCGTACTACGTTAAGTACCCCAGCGTTTCTCAGCCTGTACTGACTCGCTGACTTGACTTGACTTGTGCAAGAATCACTACGACTACTACGACCAGGCGCCTATTGTAACTATTGGCGTAACGAACAAATTCTTCGGGACTAAAGAAAAACCGGAAGTCTTTCTCAAAAGATCCGAGAGACCAGGGACCGATATAGACTGGACATGATGACCATCTCCGTCCACTTCTAAGGTATGTCCGTTACGTCATAACCTGAAACAAGAGTCTTCAAGGACTGTACTTACGACACAACCGACGAACACTTACTATTTCTAGGAGAGGGAAAGTATGAAGGGACCACCGAGTCTGCCATTTCGCAGACAGATGTTACACTCTCTGGACCCAAACTAGGGACCCAACCCTTCTAAGGGATCTCTTCCTTTACCGTTGGGCGAGGTCATGAGAACGGAACTTTTAGGGTACCTGCCTCCTCGAATCACGTCCGATGATAGGTACCTGAACGTTTTCAGCCCGTGTCGACTCGCTGAAGTGAAAGTATGAATTAGGTTCAGAGTTGAGACTTAGAGAGGTTGGTCTGTCAAGAAAGAGACCCTCTTATTTAAACCTTAAGACCGGACAGACGGGGGTATGTAGAGGACTTGACAACTATTGTTGGTGCTGATGGAAATTTGTAGAAAATTTAGAAGTTATCGAGTCACCATAGACTTTGGGTGTCATCAACGAAAAGAAATAAAAGGTAAAACAATGTTTTAATATTAACTGTCTGTTATAGTATCACCGGGAAGAGAAAGGAGTCACTCAGACCGATTTCCAAACAATCAAAACAGTTAGAAAAGTTTCTCGGTTAAGAATCTAAGTAACGAGAAAATTTTTTTACAAAAATTTCAAAGTTAAAATAGAAGAACCTCTTATTAGAAGGAAACATCATATTCACTGTCCGGCTCTTTACGACACTCCACGTAAAAAAAAAAAAAAAAACACCCCNAAAAACCACTCCCAGAAATCACTTATTCTTGAGAGTAAAGAAACAAGTTGTCAGACAAGTAGAAATATATGAAGGTCTCTGTTTAACAAGAGTCATCAGCTCATCAAAGTTTATTTGAAAAAAGAGATTATTTTATAGTGTCTGGATTCACATAATAATTTCAACAGTTACACAGTTGACATATGGAAAGTGTTAAAAGGGTTAACGTTTTACTAAAAAAACTTTTCGTCAAATTAAGGTTAAACCAAAGGCGTTAAACCTAATTACTTTCAAGAAATGGTAAGTCTGTGATACAAAAAACACCGGAGGTGTTCAACTAAGATTTGATAGTCGATCCTTTGTCTTGTTTGTAAGTGTACACGTGTGTGTGTGTGTGTGTGTGTGTGTGAGTCCTTAGGTAGAAGAAGAAGAAGAGAAAGAGGTAGTTATTTAAGGCTAAACCATTAAAACTCATAGTCGGTCGAAACCTTTGATGACTCTGTCAAAGAACGGGTAGATATATGGATTGAATAGACAGGTAATAGGAGGAAAGGAATGAGATTTTTGCTAAATGCCACGACAGAATTAATTTATATCAGTGAATCCTTTCATTGGTAAATTCTTTTATCTATTTTTCTAGTTATTACATTATCAATTAGAAATAGAAGGAAGAGTATCAAAATACAAAAGGTTTGAAAGAACCGTACATAATCATATTAATTTTAAAAATTTTTCTGACTTAAAAAATACCTAATTTTTTAAACTACTTCAATGAATACTCCCAAAGGGATGAATACATGATAAAGTATGAATCACTCAATAGTCAATTGGTTCATAAAAATAAAAATCCTGACAGACAAGAGGGTCTCCTGATCTTTCCTTTTGAAAGTGTGGATAATGAAATATCTAAAGACCATTCTACCTTCTGGAGACTTTAAGATAGTCAAAGACAAAAAACCCCAAGACGTTGTCGGAGACCTCCTTACTACGTATAATAGAAATATCGGTTGTTACGATATATTTTGTATTTTTCCCGAAAGGAAGAAACTAACCTTAAACTTCAACATTAGATCGTACAATCTTAGACACAATCTTCTTAGTAAATTCCGAGGGACGGGTTAGTCGTCATTGTGGGGTTCATACAATCAGTGAATCATTACAGGTTGAGAAACGTTGCGGTACCTGACATCGGGGGGCGGTACGAGGGGACAGGTACCTTAAGAGGTCCGTTAAAGGAGGAAGTCCCCTAGAAGGGTTGGTCCCTAGCTTGGGTCCAAAGGTCTTAACGTCCGTCTAAGAAGTGGTAGACTCCGTGGGGCCTTCGGGTTCACACTTTAAATAAACAACGTCACCTAACGAAGGGAGATTACCACTTTTCATCAGTATGGTGAAGTAAAAATCACAAATCCAAGAATCAGAGTTTATCAAATGTTTAATAAAGTGTGGTACCAAACGAAACTAATACTAATAATATTAGATACGAAAACACTATTATAGTGTACTATAACTACGGTTTTGGTAATAGAGTACTAAAATTGTTAGTTTCGTTATTGTAGATTCTTCAAGATCGAGCAATGAAGAGACTAAAGAAAGACTGAGTGATTTACAAAGTTTACTTTGTTGAATAAAGACTAAATATTATGAAGATAATAATTTTAGAACGTCTTTACGTACATTAACAATGTAGTCGGAAATAGTGATCTATCGTAATATATAGTCATACTAATTCAAAAATCTTTGTGTTTAACGGTAGTACACCAATATCGGAAACCACTATTTGTCTTGTGTTGTTTTCTGCCTAAACCTGTCAAATGGTGGTCTAGGTCCTAAACTATTTATTAAGTGCGGATGTTTTGAAACAGTAAAACTCCGTTTAACGAAAATCCTTTGAGTCATTTGAAATGATTCACTTGAGTCATTTCAAAGATTCAGTAGGAAACTACAAGGAAAGTAAACTTGAGTTGTTGAAAGGCTCCATTTTCCCTTTCGTGATAATAGGGTAGAAAAGAAATAAAAAAAAGAAATTTCCAACTCCTTTATTCGAGACTCTCGTGTGTTCTATAGTCAGAGTCTGTACCCAGTTCTTAGGACCAAGGGTGAGACACTTTACAAAGTCTGAGTTATAAGTTACAAGTTGACACGTAAAAGGTGAGTACCCGAGAGTCTATATTGAGTCGGACTTACGGAGGAAGAAGTCCTAGAGACAGTGTAAACTGTCGGGAACGGGGGTGATTCCCCGAAGGGAGTATCGAGTCAACCATTTCTTAGACAGACGTCACGTCCTCTGGGCCCAAGCTAAGGACCCAGCCCTTCTTGGGGACCTCTTCCTTTACCGTTGGGTTAGGTCATAAGAACGGACCTCTTAGGGTACCTGTCTCCTCGGCCCGTCCGATATCAGGTACCCCAGTGTTCTCAGCCTGCGCTGAATCACTGATTCGGGGGTGATTTCCCCTACTTTCTCCTACTCTACCAACCTACCGTAGTGGTTGCACTACCTGTACTCAAACTCATCCAAGTCCTCAACCACTACCTGTCCCTTCGGACCGTACGACGTCAGGGACCCCAGCGTCTCAGCCTGTGCTGACTTACTGACTTGACTCGACAGGGGTACTTAGAGTAGTTTACTCTTTAGATCGTCCGGAAGATCGGAAGAAGGAAGAGACAGGAGTGAACAGTAGTTGTTCAGAACGACTCAAAAGACTGGTAGCAGGTGGAAGATAATGGGGAAACATAATGACAGAATCTCAACGGTATCGTTTCGAGGTGTCTGACGAACCGAATCTGTGGTCTTTAGATAAAGAGTGTCAAGATCTCCGATCTTCAGACTGTCGTTACACAGTTGTCCCAATCAAAGAAGAGGAACCGAACACCGGGTGATAGAAGAAAGACAAAGAGGTGAACCAGAAGGGAGACAGACGAACACAGAAGGGAGATTAGAGAAGAAAATTCCTGTAGTCTATATAACGTAATCACTTACACACACACGATTCATTCAGTGAAGTCGGTACAGTCTGAGACACACTGAGAGACCTGACATCGGACGGTCCGAGGAGACCGGTACCCTGAGAGGTCCGTTCTTATGACCTTACGGTCCGGGAGGAGGTCCCATAGAAGGGCTGGGTCCCTAATTTGGGCACAGAGGACGTAACGTCCGTGGACCCTTCGGGTTACTTCTAATCCCCGGTGGGATTACTGGAGTAAAATTGAATTAGTGGAGGAATTTCTGGGTAAAGGTACACGTTAGTGTAAGATTCTAGGACTCCCAGTCCTGAAGTTGGATTCTTTAAACCCTCCCCCCGTGTTAAGTCGGGGATTGTTGGGACAATGACAAGACTTGACCGACTCCCTACGGAGGGAAGTCGGGATGTGACATGTTGTGTAAGGGTGGACCTACGAGACGAGGTCAAGTGGAAGGTGTCTCTAGTCAGGTTACGTTCGGACTAACACATTCAAGGAAACAAAGATTAGGAAGTGGACTCGTGGATAAGAAACTGTTCTGTTCCCTTCTGGACCGGAACGGAAAGAGTGGACGGAGAAGAGAGGTGTGGAGAACAGACCGGGAGTGGGAGGTGACTACGATTTTACGAAGTACTGGTCCGGTACAACGAAGTACGGAGTTACGGAACCGAATATAAATACGGGAGTGGGTTCTGGAAAAAGAAGTAGACGGACGGAGAAGGAGTAAGAAGTTTTACACGTCCTTTACCCTCGGAGAGGACCAAGGACGGCCGACTAGTTTCGAGACCGGGAGGCTCACTGGACGTCCGTACTCGTGTAGAACCACGAAACACTCATTGACTCGTCCCCTTCTAGGCATAGTAAGTAACACCCCTGTCAAACAAGTCCTTTACTACTAAGTCCAGACTGCGGACTTTGAACGGAGAGGTTTCTCGAGAGGTACTGTGTCACCGGAACCTGGTCCACCGAACATAATCGGGGACCCGTTCACTTCGAAGAAGTACCAAAATGTGTCTGTGGGGTCCAAGAAGGGTAAATAGCAACCAATGTATGTTTAAAGATAAAATGTATGTAAAATTGAATCTGAGTATGGACACTCCAACCATGAGTAAACACCTCTACAGTTAAATATAGTGGTCCCCTACATCGAGTCACCATCTCGTGTACGAAGCGTACATACTCCGGGGCCCAAGCTAGGGGCCGTAGAGGTGCACCAAGACAAACCCGGAGGGACCACCGAGTCTGCCGTCCTCTGGACGCAGAGGATTAAATATAAAGGAAAAGGGGTTGGGAAAGAGAAACGGGCAAGGTCGACTAGAGTCCGAGGTGTAAAACTCCGAAGTCACCCCCTAACCCTGTTACACCTTGTGGTCCCCAGGTAGTACCACCGAAACGACAGACCAAAAGGGTCCGACGTTTAGTACGGGTTATACGGACTAGTTACTCTCTTTACCGAGACGAAAGTGTAAAATTGGTTGAGGGTGGAATAACATCGTTGAGTAAATTGGGGGAGATTGGAAAATTTTTATTATGGTACATTCGTAAAGGTACGGTCGTAGAAATAACCTTTACAATGGGGGTGAGACCGTACACTAACGATCATTACTAAAATAAATGTTTGGGGTGACAGCGGGCACACTTCGACACAGTCCTTGGTTAAAACAGGTAGAGGGTCGGAGGATAATATTAGTTTACCTTATAAACACAAAGTACAAGGACCACACATTTAACGGGTCTGTTACAGGATAAGTAGAAACACAGGAGTCCTGGGTCACGACCTGTGTCTCATTACACGAGACACGAGGGGTTTGCAGATGACGTTTATTTCAATTTTATTGGTCGAGATATCCTGTTGTCCTCTCCTCACAGGTTCATTTATAAACCTTTCTCAAAATCCCTCTTCGGAGACCATTTCCTCCACACCTGACCTCTACTTCCAGTCTACCTCGTTCTAATCGGTTCCCAACTAGTAGTGACTTTGATCCGTTACCCTGACGTAATATCATCAGAGAGAGACGAAAACTTATATAAATTTAAAAAGGGATTTTTTTTTTTTTTGGGTGGTTTTTTTTTTTTTCTGGGTAAACAAATATTTATTCGTGTTCTTTCTCTCGTAAAAAGAAAAAACCTAAACAGTATTACCGGGAATCAACTCCTCGTTCCGTCACTGATGGTAGAGAGGACCCTCTTCGGGTCTACTCCTGCAGTGACCACACCGATCACTCGGGAACTCCACCGCAGTGACAAAGGACTCTTATTTTGGAAGTAAACCAACATCCTCCCTTCCCAACTCATTATTTCACTAACAACAATAACCGAGTCGAAAACATTCGTCGAAGTAAAAATTACTACCACACTCTCCTCCTAATGTCCTTGACCACCCTAACAGACTTTACAGTCCTGACCTTAAATGGTAACGTCCCCCTACGGTACTCCAAGTTGTGACCATATAAGTAATCTTCTATGTTTCTTCTGTCACTCTATCTTTATTTTCTTACCTGAACCATAAAATACACTTCTCTCCCCCTACTTTTAGTCATTTACTATATATGATGAACCATGTACGTCTACCGTAGGTTTTTAATGTTCCAACCTGTAACACGATGTTGTAGCTACTTGATCTTTCATACCCTATTCACTTTCTTTGGTCAGTGTTTTGGGTGTTTATCATATCAAGGTAAATATATTTTACACGTCTTATCCGTTTAGGTATTCTGTCTTTCATCTAATTACCAACAGATCCCAATCCGACCCTTCTCTGACGATTGTCCATGTTCCAAAGGAAAGCCCCATTACTTGAACAAGATTTTAACACCAGTATAAACGTGTTAAGACATTTAAGTGATTTTTGGTAACTCAGTATGGGAAATTTACTGACTTCAATTACCACACATTTATTAAGAGTTATTTCGACACTTCTTTACAACCCCAAACCCCTATTCTCTTAAAATTTTTTAGCGGAATGACACAGTAGTACATGAACGTAGTAGGAAAGGTCTCTGTTATGTGTCACATAACACTGGCTTTCCATTTTAGGTCGTTCCTGTATAGTGTAAGTGGTCACTATTGTGTAACAATGATCTTTAGGGTCTAAAGACTATGAGGGTTTGACTTCTGAGAACTTTAATTCAAGTCAAAAAGTAATTCGCGAAATGTCAATTCGTGGAGTGCCATACCCCACACGGACCAAAAGATCGTCTACGGAGTCCCAGACGACGGTGGAAGAAAAGGAGACAACGAAGCAGTCCCTTCTCCAACTGTTCATCTCAAGAATTCGATCGGTCAGGAGGTCCCGCGCCCTAGTCAGGGAGTAGGGTTTATCCGTGACAGTAAGAGGGGTCTAGTGGTGCTGTCGGGTCAGTAATAACATTAACGACAAGGCATCAGCAAATCTACTATCTTACCACAGTCAAAGAACTAAACTAGTAACTTAACATCGATATACTCTCTTTCGGACCACCGAGCCAGCCATTTATTGGACGAACGTTAAGTCTTCTGTACCCAAACTAGGGACCCAGTCCTTCTAGGGGACCTCTTCCCTTACCGTCGGGTGAGGTCATAAGACCGGACCTTTTAGGGTGCCTGTCCCCTCGTACCGTCCGATTTATATCAGGTACCCCAGTATTCCCAGTCTGTGTTGAATCTGTGTTGGTGTTCTCTTATGGAATTGTAAAACAAATTTGTCTATTTCTCCATTCTACAGACGTTGTATGAGAGTCAACTGACTCGTTTTTAAATACGAGTGTGTGTTACCTGTGTGTATAGAGATTCCTCATACCCTGGGGAGGGACCGACATGGGGAACACTATTTTACACGACTAACTTAATGGCCCTTAGTGGACTAAATATCCCTGACTAAATTGTTATCCTCAGTGTAATGGGTTCCATGACTAACTTAGTCACGGTCGTGGAGGGGGCTTTGTTCCTGTCGTACACGCATACGTCGACACATATCTTATGCCCATGTGTTTCAAGGACACGTGTATTATTGTTAACATATACATTATACACGGGTGTCTTCATGAAACCCATGAGTCAGTATATATGTTGTCACATATATCACAGGTGTTTCTTTGAAACCCATGCGTTACACATATGTGTTGACACCTATGTATTACAATACACAGGTGTCTCGTTGAAACACGTGTGTTACGTACATGTGTTGATTCATGGTGTCCACCCACGGGTCCGGAGGGGAACCCGCAAGAGGGTACAGAGACCGAGAAGAAGCTTTCTATGATTAGTCTAAACCCGGACAAGATTACTGGAGTAGAATTAAAGTAATGTAGACGTTAACTGTTAAATGTTTATTCAAGCATAAGTGTCCATGACCCTTCATCCTGAAGTTACATAGAAAAGTTTAATTAATTAATTAATGAACCAGGACGACGTACCAAACATCCAGAATCAAGGGTGTGGTTCCTGACTTGGGCGTCGGAGTTGTCACTGTCGCGTCTCAGGATTGGTGACCTGATGGTCCCTTAAGGGTTATATAGAAAAATCTCCCGTACTAAGTCGGTATTATAGTGAGTACCGTCCCTTTTCCTCTATTTCTGAATTCGGTCAAGTCCTATCCCTCAATCTTGGCTTACCGAACGTTTTGGACTTTTGGCTTCCCCTCGTCCCTAGAATCCGTAAGACCGTTGAGACGACGGACCTTGTCAGAATCGGGTCGTATAGTCAAGTTACGTCAAGTCATCGAGTCAGCACAGGCTGAGAAACGCTGGGGTACTTAGCGTCGTACGGTCCGGAGGGACAGGTAGTGGTTGAGGACCTCAAGTGAGTCTAAGTGCAGGTAGCTCAGTCACTACGGTAGGTCGGTAGAGTAGGAGACAGCAGGGGAAGAGGAGGACGGGGGTTAGGGAGGGTCGTAGTCAAAAAAGGATACTCAGTTGAGAAGTGTACTCCACCGGTTTCATGACCTCAGAGTCGAAATCGTAGTAAGGAAGGTTTCTTTGGGGTCCCGACTAGAGGAAGTCTTATCGGGTCGTATATGTACACGAGTAAACAAATTGACCTATCTCTTTATTTACCTGTGTCTCACTTTTCTCCTCTCTCTCCTTGTCTGACTCTATTCCAACCTCTCTTCTGAAATCTGTAAGTGAGAGATCCAGAAGTCTCTGGTGTGGGTTGAGAGGACAAAGTGTTCCCCCACTCCCCCCCTACCAAGAGTATCAATTTAAGGAGGAACTGGGGTTTTGGAGAATTTAAACACTGAAATTGGGGATTATCACTCCCTCTTAAAGTTACCCAGAGGGTCTTGAGTTATCCAGTAAAAAACGGGTATTCGGTAGAAACTCGAAACGAAAGTAACGAAAAATTTATTTACGTCCTACTCCATAAGGAAGACGAGGTCGTGAGGGTCAAGTCTCACGAGATCAAATGTGGTACTACGACAATCATTCAAAATTTAAAAATAAATAGAAAACATTAGTTTAGTATCAGACAAGTGAGTTTTAAACATCGTTCCGGTATTCGACCACTATAACCCGTGACACCGTCCTTGTTTCTCCTTTACACCCTCCGGAGACGGGTTACCTCGGGTCAATCCCTCCGTTCATACAACGTTCCTCACACTCACGGGACTCCCGTTACCAGTCAATGTTAGGACGATGAGTCACACCAGGGAGTGGGGAGGTGGGGAGGTGGAGTGACCGTAGTAATCGTGACAGACCCTCGGACAATCTTTACGTCCTGGAGTTAGGTCGAGTTCTGGATTTAGTGTTAGAAGTAAAATTGTTCTAACGATCGTCCACTGTACATACGTGTGTCCTTGAAAACAGGTCCTCTATCTTTACTGAAGGGTCATCACAGGTTTCTATTATAGTTAAGTTGGTAGTAGTGGTCTTGTTCGCCTCTTCCGTTACTGTGGGGTGAGGTCGTGAGAACGGACCTTTAGGGTACCTACCTCCTCGGACCATCCGACGTCAGGTATCCCAGTGCTTCTCAACCTATGCTGACTCACTGAAGTGAAAGGGAAAAGTAAAAGTGCGTGACCTCTTCCTTTACCGTTGGGTGAGGTGATAAGAACGGACCTCTTAGGGTCCCTGTCTCCGGACCACCCGACGGCAGATACCCCAGCGTGTCTCAGCCTGTGCTGACTTCGCTGAATCGTCGTCGTGGTGGTGGTGGTCTTGTTCCGGGACACGACCCGTGACCCCTGGATCTCTTCTTTCTTTACACAGGAACGGGAGTTTCTCGAACGACAGACAGACCCTTTGTCTGTGTGTTGATATCTGACCTCGTTTCTATCCAAATGTCTGCTTCACCGAGACTCTACGAGTTGAGATCACGATCATCTCCGTAGTAAACAAGATTCTTTTGAGAAATATTTCGTACATCGCAACTAAGTCACGTTGTGGTAGGTTAAAGGACATCCAAGGTTCATTGTATTCCAGAAAGATTCCCCTAGTAGAAACTCCACCACAAATGTTTTGTTTGTTTGTTTGTTTTTCTGTTATTTTTGTGGAATTTTGTATAACGTGTCTGAACAAATTTTTTTAATGAAACCTACAAATGAGGTGGTGTGCCTGGATGGACACGAAACTTGTACGGTCCACGAGTGCGAAATTCCGGAAACGTACCGGACCTACCAGAGCTCCTATTGAGAGAGACGAGGCAAATCAGAACTAAGCTTACCGTGTAAGAGTGACTCCAGACGGTTCAGATAGAATAAATTTGAATGCTGAGTAAGACAGGGAATGAAACAGATATGGATATCGAGTATATATACCGGAATACATATATTCATATATGTATCATATTTTAACATGTATCATATTAACTGAACGAACAATAAAAGTAAAAAGATAACAGAAGGAGGAAGAGGTTGGAAGGAGTTTCTGATATTTGAAGGTGTATAGTCTCTTTAAACATTTGATTAAAACAAATGACTACTTAGAATTTAAGAATAATTATGTTATCCCGGATCAGATGTTAACTAACTCGAAGTTTTTTATTTGTAAATCATTCGGAAATGTCCACCTTAGTAGTTTCACTATTAACTTTACTATCTTAGGACCATGATATGAACGTTATAATGGTTATAATCACTCGAAGAATTTTGGTAGTAGTAAAAGAAAGACCCAAAGAAAGATCATCCTACTATTAAGAAGACACGATTCACACACAAGTAAATAAATGTATCATTCTCCAGGACTTGTGTCCTCGAAAGTAAGTAGTTGTTGAACGACATAAGGTTCACGACAAGATCCGGTACTCGTGTACTCTCATTTAGTGTATACACAGGACGGTGATTTCTCGGTCACCCTTCTTCCCTGTGTTTTCTTCATGATATAAGACTTCCTTTATTCTTTTCAGTCCCCCGACGTCGTCTCTTGTACTCCCACTCTCTCTCCTCTCGTCTGTCTAATCGGGCCCCAGGACGCACTACAATTCCTAAAGTGACCTTCCCGTTACCCCTTACCAAGATTCACCCCCTTAATACCGACACGACGTCTTTTATCTTAGACCCTTCCCGACTCAAACATATTTCTCTGGTGGACCGTGTTACAGTGCCCCCACGTCTACTCTGACCAACTGATCCTCCAAGTGACCCTTAACTTTCCTTTTGACAATCTAAAAAAAAAAATTCAAATCTACCATCTTATTTGTCCTAGATACCAACGACTGTACACCTTATTGAACCAACAACAAATCAACGATTCAACACAGCCTGAGAAAAATCTGGGGTCCCTGACATCGAGTGGTCCGGGGAGACCTCACCCAACGGTAAGGAAGAGGTCCCCTAGGAGGACTAGGGCCCAAGTTTGAGTACAGAGAACGTAATTATCCACATAAGAAAGGTGACTTCGGGGCTTCATGTAAATCCCCTCCCCTTTCACGTTAGAAGGGTGCATGAACCCATTCCTATACTTGTCGACATTTCGGAAGTATTCTACTGAATTTCTCCAGTGCCCTCCTCGGATGTTTATTACACGTATGACCTCACCCAACGGTTCGGGAGGAGGTCCTCCAGAAGGAGATTTTCAATACGTTCACCTAAAATAATAAAGGTAAATCGTTTTTGTCACGAATTCTCCTCTTATTTGAGGGACTTCTAGTGTTGTCGGCCTTCTCCCTTTCGACCTTAAGTTTACGTTTGGATAGGATAATGTTTAGAAAGAAAAACTGTGTGATTCTTTCACACTTGTCCATCTGTCCACGGAACGGTGGTTTCACTCCCATCTTGATTGGGATCCTCATTAATGTGGGTCGGGTACAAGTTCTCGACCACCGAGTCTACCATTTCGTAGACGGACATTACGTCCTCTGGACCCAAGATAGGGACCCAGTCCTTCTAGAGGACCTTTTCCCTTACCGATATGTGAGATAATAAGAACGGACCTCTTAGGGTGACCTGTCTCCCCGGACCGCCTATGTCAGGTACCCCAGTGATTTTCAGCTGTGTTGACTCACTGATTGTGAAAGTAGAGAAGTTGGTGTTATTTTCTTGTAAAAGGAAGAACAGTAAATGAAAAAGACAGATAATAATCTACATCAGAAACAGTTCACCGGAAACCAGTTCAGGTTATAAGGACTTAACTTTTTTTTTTTGGTTCCACATAACTCCTACCTGGTCGCGGAGACGGTCCGACCCCTTTCCCTCCCTCCCGCCTCCTTCCCTACTCTCTACTGCAATCTCGGCCTTCGGCGATCTCCCGCCGTCTCGTGACCGCCTCGAATGGGCTCCGAGGGAAAATGTGGAGGTCCGAGACTCTACCCCAACCGTTTTGGGTTCCTTCCCGGGTTTCTCCTCCCAACCAATAGGCCTCGGTGATTGAGACCGAGTTTACCGGAGACGGAAGCCGTAAACTACCCCTGTGAAGGTCGAATTAGCCCAACGGGTCAACGGACTCTCCGACCGCCTGACGCCTGACTACGGAAAACAAAGCGATCTCCGTCTAAGCCCTGGGTGTTTATGGACCGAACTGAGACCGAACGGATTCACTCACAACCACAGACTTTTTGTTTGACCGACCCTAAACAGTTACACCTCGAACATTTTCGGAACCATAAGTCCGTCCGCCCGACACGAAGAGAAAGGGAAAGAAAGAGACCTCTAAAGAGGGGTTTGCAGGAAGAAGGAAAAGGTAGACTCGGAGAAGGAGGACAGGGGTATGGGGACGGAGCACCTAGAATCGTTGTGAGTTTATGTTATGAACATATTAAATGACAAAGTCGTCCAACATGAATCTAGAGGTCTCAAGTAAGTAAGACGTATTGGATTAAAAACATTGAGCACAGGTCGTAGAGGGTAAAGGGTCCGTTCAAGGATAGATACTTATGAAAGAACACAAAACACTCAACCTGAAATCATCTAAGGTGTGTATTAACACACTCGAAGGGACCATCGAGTCGACCATTTCTTAGGCGGACGTTACGTCCTCTGGGTCCAAACTAAGGACCCAGTCCTGCTAGGGGACCTCTTCCCTACCCGATGGGTGAGGTCATAAGAACTCGAAGGAACCACTGAGTCGACCATTTCTCAGATGGGCGTTACGTCCTCTGGACCCAAGTTAGGATCCCAACCCTTCTACGGGACCTCTTTCTAATTCCGATGGGTGAGATCATAAGATCGGACCCCTTAAGGGACCCCAGTGTTTTTTCGACCTGTGTTGACTCTCTTAAAGTAAAAAGTGTGTATTAACTCTATTACATGATAAAAGGAAAACCACACCTGAAAAAGGTCAATCATACTGAAAGGTCAAGTGAGTACAACAGGGTTTACCTTCTTACAGGAAAAAAACAACAAAAAAGAAAAAGAAATTTTTTTTTAATAAATAAAAATGAACTTCCTACTAACGAAATGTTATAACAACTAAAAACGGTATGTAGTTGTACGTAGTCAGTATTCATTTGTATACAAGGGAAAGAGAACTTGGAGGGAGAGTGGAGGGTGAGGAGGAAAAAAAAAAAAAAATTCCGACTTCTTATAAATAAGAATATGTAGTGTAAATAAATAAATACGATCTATGGCCTCTTCCGTTACCGTGGGGTGAGGTCATGAGAACGGACCTTTTAGGGTACCCGCCTCCTCGGACCACCCGAAGTTAGGTACCCCAGTGATTCTCAACCCGTGCTGACTCGCTGAAATGAAAGTGAAAAGTGAAAGTACGTAACCTCCTCCTTTACCGTTGGGTGAGGTCACAAGGACGGACCTCTTAGGGTCCCTGCCCCCTCAGACCACCCGACGGCAGATACCCCAGCGTGTCTCAGCCCGTGTTGACTTCGCTGAATCGTCGTCGTCGTCGTCGTCTGTGGTCCCTTTGGTATTATCCTACCGTGGAGTTTAAAGATCTACGAATTTATCCTTCATTTTGTTTTTAACTATTGTAGTTTAAAATCACTGTTACCTCTCCTTATTTTTAATGGGACATATCGAATACCCTTATATTCTTTTATGTAGGTCAATCCCTTTGACTAACCGAAAATGAATATTTGAATTTAGAAATACAACAACAACAAATGAGCGATTCAGTACAGACTGAGAAACGCTAGGACACCTGACGTCGGCCAGTCCGAGGAGACAGGCATTCTAAAGGGTCCGCTCTTATGACCTCACCCAACGGTAAGGGAAAGGGTCCCATAGAAGGAGTGAGTCCCTGACTTGAGCCTGGAGGACGTAACGTCCGTCTAAGAGCTGACTGGCTCAGTGACCCTTCGTGGTTTAGAAATACGCGGGATAATCTTTTTCATTTTCATTTACGTCTCGTTAACTGAAGATCTTTGTTGAGAGACTTGAAGATCCTACCAGAAAATGAAAGGTATAAGGAGGTCGACAGATACCCATCGAGGAGAACATACGTTTGTCATTTTTTGTTTTTAGTTACTATCTCTTTGTCTTCTCTTGCCACTCAGGGTCATAGATGTAGGAGAACCAATAATACTTTCAGGATCACGGGTTAACCTCTTCCGTTACCGTGGGGTGAGGTCATGAGAACGACCTTTTAGGGTGCCTACCTCCTCGGACCATCCGACGTCAGGTACCCCAGCGATCCTCAGCCTGTACTGACTCACTGAAGTGAAACTGAAAAGTGAAAGTACGTAACCTCTTCCTTTACCGTTGGGCGAGGTCACAAGAACGGATCTCTTAGGGTCCCTACCCCCTCGGCCACCCGACGGCAGATACCCCAGCGTGTCTCAGCCTGTGCTGACTCCGCTGAATCGTCGTCGTCGTCACGGGTTTAGGGTCCCGTAACACTTCTAATTGAAGTTATTGTCGACACTTCAAAGGTTTTGTTACGTGACATTGGATAAACATTTGTGAACATTAGTGTATCATCTACATTCATCAGTAACGTAATTACTGACATAATATAATTATATATATAGTGTAATTTAATATGTTAATATATAGTATATTAATATATATATAATATATTTATTATCTTAATATTGTGACATTATATTAGATGATAACAAGGCAGTAAGTCAACCCAGACTAAGAAACGTTGGGGTACCTAACGTCGTGTGGTCCGAAGGGACAGGCAGTGGTTGAGGGCCTTGAACAAGTTTAAGTACAGGTAACTCAGTCACTACCGTAGGTTGGTAGAGTAGGAGACAACAGGGGAAGAGGAGGACGGAAGTTAGAAAGGGTCGTAGTCCCAGAAAAGGTTGTTCAACCGAGAAGCGTAGTCTACTGGTTTCATACCTCGAAGTCGAAGTCGTAGTCAGGAAGGTTAGTTATAAACCCCAACTAAAAGAAATCCTACCTGACCAAACTAGAGGAACGTCAGGTTCCCTGAGAGTCCTCAGAAGAGATCATACAACAAAGGGTTTCTCTGAATGAGTCCACAATGTCGGAAATGATCGGAAGACATTTGAAAATTAACGGTCGGTTTGTACACTAGAAGTTCTGGTGTTACCACCAGAAATCACTTTGGTTTCATCAACAAAACTCTATTCCACATTCCCCGACTCCACTCTACACTGAAGAAAGAGATGACGACGACGACGTTTTTTTTTTTTTTTTTTCCCAGACCCCTCGTCATATCTGTGTCCTTCTTTGAACTATTTCTACGGTTAAACACCTGGGGCAAGGTCGGACGTCTTAGTGTCAAAGAAGGGACCCATGACCTTATGAAACATACGGATAATTTCAAACTCTCCGTNGGGACAGGCAGTGGTTGAGGGCCTTGAACAAGTTTAAGTACAGGTAACTCAGTCACTACCGTAGGTTGGTAGAGTAGAAGACAACAGGGGAAGAGGAGGACGGAAGTTAGAAAGGGTCGTAGTCCCAGAAAAGGTTGTTCAACCAAGAAGCGTAGTCTACTGGTTTCATACCTCGAAGTCGAAGTCGTAGTCAGGAAGGTTAGTTATAAACCCCAACTAAAAGAAATCCTAACTGACCAAACTAGAGGAACGTCAGGTTCCCTGAGAGTTCTCAGAAGAGGTCATACAACAAAGGGTTTCTCTGAATGAGTCTACAATGTCGGAAATGATCGGAAGACATTTGAAAATTAACGGTCGGTTTGTACACTAGAAGTTCTGGTGTTACCACCAGAAATCACTTTGGTTTCATCAACAAAACTCTATTCCACAATTCCCCGACTCCACTCCACACTGAAGAAAGAGATCACGACGTTTTTTTTTTTTTTTTTTTCCCAGACCCCTCGTCATATCTGTGTTCTTCTTTGAACTATTTCTACGGTTAAACACCTGGGGCAAGGTCGGACGTCTTAGTGTCAAAGAAGGGACCCATGACCTTATGAAACATACGGATAATTTCAAACTCTCCGTTCTACGAAAAGTGAGATCCGAACGTTATTTCTACCGTACCATTCAAAATTAATGACGATAGTGGACACTGGAGGAAATGTCTAAGACAACCAGACCCTCTCACGTTTTTTTTTACGTCATAAAATTTTATGAAAAAATCTTTACTTCATATCAACTGTGTGTCATAACATAAACTAAGTTCACATTGTATCAAAGTCCATTTGTTGTACTAAACATCTCTGATGTTTATTTAAACAAAATTAATGCAAGAAAACCGTTAAGGTTTCACTTATGTCCCAATACGTCCTCCCGAGCGTCTATAAAAACACCACACTCTGAACTCAGGTCGAAAACCAAGCTTCTTTCCATTATCTCAGACACACCCACCCACTTCAGTCACGTTTGGTGTACGGGGTAGCGGTAGTGACGTAATCACCGATTGCCTCTGTCTTCCCATCTACTTTTGCCTCTTCCTCTTATAGTACAAAACCGGAGGTCCACCCTCGAATAAAAAAAGACTTAGACAGTCCACTGTCTCCCATCCTCTCACACCTGAAAAGACGTAAAATTCCCGGAGGACGGGGATTCGCACATCCATCGTCCACTTTCAAGATACGACTACGGAAGTTTCTACATGTCCACACTAAAGAGAAGTATGATAGCGGACTCTTTCTTTGGATCTTTACCTCCTTCTTCTCCTTCTTTACCGTCCAAGAGTCCATTTTAAACAGTAGACCTAGTCCCCGACACAGGAAAAAAGAACGACTTTAGGGTATATAAATCTTGAATGAGTGAAAATGAAGACCACCCGGAAGGATTGTGTAAACAAAAATTATGAAAAGGAAAAGAGGATTACCATCGGTTTTAATCTAGAAATCCTATAAGGAGAAAATATAGGGTAACGAAAGAGAGGTTAAAGAGGTAGGTCCGAAGGAAAAGTCGTCCCCAGGGGTTGGAAGTCCTAGATCATGGACTACTAGACTCCACCTCGACTCCATTATTATGATCTTTATTTCACGTATTATTTACATTATACGAACTTAATAGGGGTTTGGTAAGGGGAGACTGAACCAGGCACCTCTTTAAAAAGGTATTTTGACCAGGGACATGGTTTTTCTAACTCCTGGTGACGAAATGTCGTATTTCTTAAGGGTGATACTTAATGACTACACGTTTACAACTTTTATAAGGGAAAAACAGAATGACTAAAACCCTATACAAGTATTGTGTTCTAAGGGTGACTTACACTCCAGCCCAGAACCCTATCGTCACTTCTTCCTCTTATACGTTATAAATCCAGAACAGACCCACGTCATAGTCAGATGTATCTGTTCCTATTACTTTTACTTGGTTACCTCGACTAACGACGACGACGACGATTCAGTGAAATCAGCACAGGCTGAGACACACTCGGGTATCTGCCGTCGGGTGGTCCGAGACGACAGGGACCCTAAGAGGTCCGTTCTTGTGACCTCACCCAACGGTAAAGGAAGAGGTTACGTACTTTCACTTTGCAGTTTCACTTCAGCGAGTCAGTAGGGGCTGAGAATCGCTGAGGTACCTGACGTCGGGTGGTCCGAGGAGGCAGGTACCCTAAAAGGTCCGTTCTCATGACCTCACCCAACGGTAACGGAAGAGGCTCTCGACTAACGATATACCTATCTTATTGGGTTTCAAGACTTTTTCTTTTCTCTCGAGGGTTAACGTAGTTCCCTTCTGAAGGATAAATTTTATGTGTTCTGATGTCCTGTACTATCAAAATACACCAAATTTACACAAATTGGGAGAGTACTAATCTACTTATAAAAAGCCAACCGAAAAAAAAAAAAAAAAAGTTTTGATAGGGTCGTTACTACTACACGTGTAACCAGTTCGTCTATAGTTAGACAGGGTAATGTCGATCACAATTAAAACAAGTGGACTAAGTTCCCCAGACGGTCTAAGTTGACTTTTCGATCACAACAAAGGGACCCTATTCATTGTACAAGGAAAAACAAAAATTATTCGTCTAAAACGAAAGAGATTCGACTTGGACCATTGGAAAAGAAATCCGTTTCCTTTCTCGGGAACCTCCACTTCTTTCCCTCTGTTGTCAGTAAGTAGTTCTATCCACCCTTACTTATTTCTTCTATCGTGTCCCCACTGCAGACTTCCACTTCTTCTCGATCCTATATTTTACAATCCCTTCAAGACTAAGTCACCCTTAATATAATTCGGATCCAAATACAGACAACGACAGTGTCTCCATGTAAGGGACGAGGTGAGTATAGTGTCAGGATTTAATAGATTCCCTGTAAAAGGAAAACGAGATCACTAGTGGATACCGTTAGTCTTACTCTCGGTTTCCGAAGGGCACCGAGTGCACCCGGACGTACAAGACTGAGAAAAAGATAACGAAAAGCCCCGGACTTTTTGAGGTACATATATGTTTCAAGAAAATACTTGAAATACAATCCAAAGAGAAGGCAATAGAAACCTCCGTAAACAGAGGATCTCCGTGGATGTAAGATAATATTGTGATCTTGCACTCTGTCTGACAAGGGGTAAGTTCAGATACATTTCGTCCGAAGGGATACCTTGTCTGAGACATAATCCAGGTCTTTACTTGGACCCTTCAGACCCTTGGGACCGGAGTCTTATGGGACCCGGTGAAACAATTCTATAGTAACTAGGACCCGGGACGGTTTCTGATTGACTGTCTCATACATCCCCTCCCTGTGTCCCACACCATCAAGATTTTTTGTGTGTTTGTAAGGGTTACCCCTCAGTTCCGACTTTTACTGAAACCACTTGAACCGAGTGGTCTTAAAGTACAGACATGTTTAGTGAATACTTAGGGCCATTTTTGACTATCCCCCCAAGAGTGTGAGTCCACAATACTGAGAGGTTCAGACCTTACTTCTAGAAATTAAATGTGAAACTCGTCGGTGACTTCAACGAGGGGGGTCTGGAGTAAAGGACGTCGTAATTAGATCCCTTTAGTTCTTGTCACAGACTCACGGAATGTGTGTTGGTGGGATAGACTTGTGTTGATGACGAACAAGGGTCACTTCTAGTGATTGTTGAAGACTTTTCTACCGTAAGAACCGAGAAGTGAAAACTTAACTCACCCCTGATCTCTTTCGTCACTCCAGACTCGTTCTGGTAATACCCCTTTGTAAATTAGTAAGTACTTTCCTACAAAGTAATCCTAGACGATGTAAGAGTGTCCATCCACTCCTGCGTGCCGTACGTTCTGTGACACGATTCTAGGAGTCTCCACTAACAGGATTAGACGACCCATAAGATACAACCCTTAATCCACAAAAATACAAATAGAAAGGGTCCCCCTAAATCTACAGACCGAATGGAAGGACCCTCATCTCTAATAGAAACAGGGAAGAGAAACGAATAGTGACTACCATTTCTATTTTAGGTGGGTGTTTAAAGTATAGGAAACGAGAGGAAAAGGACTCAGTCTCGTAGTCTTTAACACTTACGGTATAGGTAAGTGTTTCCACCGTCGCAAACGTCCTTGAGACCAGAGACTCGATGAGACTCTTGTTACTGACTCTTTACCCTCGTCTCGGTACCATTCTGAAGAAAAAAAACAACACATTCACCAGTAATTTTTTCTTTTAGACTTAACTGTAAGGGTCAATCTAAGACGTTCAGACTAAAACCTTCTCCCTGGTATAAGACCCACCTTTAAGATCTCGTTGTCTCGACACGGACGTTACAATTAGGACTTCATACTTTGTCCTTAGACACCGTAGACTACCTGACGTGATCTCCACCCTAACTGGTCACAGAATACGTAAATATAAAAAGTCCCACTAAGACCTACCGATCAGGACTAAGGTCAGACAAGAACTGAACATACGTAACAAGTCAAGTCAGCGAGTAAGCACAGGCTGAGAAACGCTGGGACACTTGGCGTCGTGCGGTCCCGAAGGACAGGTAGTGGTTGAGGGCCTCAAGTGGGTTTGGGTACAGGTAACTCAGTCACTACGGTAGGTTGGTAGAGTAGGAGACAGTAGGGGAAGAGGACGGGAGTCAGAAAGGGTCGCAGTCCCAGAAAAGGTTACTCAGTCTAGAAGCGTACTCCACCGGTTTCATAACCTCAAAGTCGAAGTTGTAGTCAGGAAGGTTACTTGTGGATCCTTACTAGAGGAAATCCTACCTGACCAACCTAGAGGAAAGTCAGGTTCCCTGAGAGTTCTCAGAAGAGGTTGTGGTTTCAAGTTTTCGTAGTTAAGAAGTCACGAGTCGAAAGAAATATCAGGTTGAGAGTGTAGGTATGTACTGGTGACCTTTTTGGTATCGTAACTGATCTGCCTGGAAATAACTGTTTTATTACAGTAACGAAAAATTATACGATAGATCCAACCAGTATTGACAGGAAGGTTCCTCATTCGCAGAAAATTAAAGTACCGACGTCAGTGGTAGACGTCACTAAAACCTCGGGTTTTTTTATTTCAGTCGATGACAAAGGTGACAAAGGGGTAGATAAAGGGTACTTCACTACCCTGGTCTACGGTACTAGAATCAAAAGACTTACAACTCGAAATTCGGTTGAAAAAGTGAGAGGTGAAAGTGAAAGTAGTTCTCCGAGAAATCAATAAGTGAAAGATGGTATTCCCACCACAATAGATGTATAGACTCCAATAACTATAAAGAGGGTCGTTAGAACTAAAGTCGAACACGAAGAAGGTCAGGTCGCAAAGAGTACTACATGAGACGTATATTCAATTTATTCGTCCCACTGTTATATGTCGGAACTGCATGAGGAAAAGGATAACCCTTGGTCAGACAACAAGGTACAGGTCAAGATTGACGACGAAGGACTGGACGTATGTCCAAAGAGTTCTCCGTCAAGTCCACCAGACCATAAGGGTAAAGAAAGTCTTAAAAGGTGTCAAATAACACTAGGTGTGTCAGTTTCCGAAATCGTATCAGTTATTTCGTCTTTATCTACAAAAAGACCTTGAGAGAAAGAAAAAGTTACTAGGTCTCCTACAACCGTTAAACTAGAGACCAAGGAGACGAAAACGCTTTAGGTCGAACTTGTAGACCTTTAAGTACCAAGTACATAACGACTTCGGACCAAACCTCTTAAAACTCGTACTGAAAAAGATCACACACTCTACTCACGTTAACACACCATCAAACTCGTAAGAAACCGTAACGGAAATAAACCCTAACCTTACTTTTGACTGGAAAAGGTCAGGACACCGGTGACTACTCAAAAGGTTTAAACGGCCGTATAACTCACGTCGTCAAAGTATCGTAGTAGAAAGTCCTAGACTTTATCGAGTCGACCTTAAGGTAGTGGAGGTGATCGAAACAAGTATCCCTACGAAGGATTCCGGGTGAACTGAAGTATAAGGTCCTACAGACCGAGATCCAACCACTAGCGTGGTAGCACTAATAGACCCAGTACTTCTAGAAAAAACATCTCAAGAAGACACATAAGAACGGTGGGACAGAAGTATAGAAGACGAAGACAATCCAGGTACACGTAACAACCACCATCCGTAACGTACGTAACAACCACCATCCGTAACTTACGTAACAACCACCATGATCTAAGTTCAGGAGTACTCAAAGTGGGTATTAGGAACACACACGGACACACTTCGAGACCCGATTTCTTTTCCGTTTTTTACCTCTTTGACAGTTTTGGGGATCCTTATTGTTGTGTCCACTCTTCCTTTGACCAGACACGATGTCTAACACCATGGTTGAACGAACTTGACACTTAAGTCCCCACACCCGAAGTAATTGTACCCTAAGTTCTGACCGCTAGAACTCACGGTCCTACCACTTCCCTCCTCGTATACTGACCTACAAACCCGGGACCCTCCCCGACCACACAAGATCTTAAGGAGACACGTAACGAGTCGTACACCACCCTCTGAGACTATCACACCCGTCATACCACAATGGTAGTTCCCACTACAGACCAGTAGACTCCTACATCGAAACGACCACATAACAACCGTACTCACTTGTTCCCGTCGCTCTACACCCCGTTCCGACGTCGACTTACCCCAGAACTCCCTGATCTACTCCTCTCACAAGTTTTACTTTATACCGTGACACACGATTTTATAATTAAATACGTATAATTTTAAAATTTCTCGATTAAACTCGGATGGACATAAGGAAAGATTGTCGGAGTTTCGTTTCTACTAATCCTCACGAAATAGACGTCCTTGATCCCTTTCCAAAAACATCTCTTCTATGGTTTAGTTTCGTTCCTATTATAAACTGACATAGAATTGGTCAGTGGAACCAGAACCTTTTGGATCAACCGACACACACTAACGAATAAAAATTAAATAGAAGAGTCTACATTTTACCGAACTGACGTAATTCAAAACAAACGAATTCTTACTCTCAGTGGAGTCGGATTACCAGAGAAACAAATTAATGAAGTTGTAACCTTTGTGGTATCCACTCTATAATATGAAAGAGAAAACGAGAACGTCGAACGACCTAGAATCAATGGACTAGTCCTTAGTTTGAGTCCGGGAACCGTAACTCTGCCGTCTCAGGATTGGAGAATTGGTCGTTCCTTAAGGGAAATGAATCTAAATAACAAATTTATAAAATATTAGAGTATAAAATGTTAATTTAAACAAGGATATGAAGTATCAAAAAATCAAAAAAAGGTGACGGTATTACATACTGGAGTGTAAATCGTCAAATTTTTTGTAAGATGTCAAGTATTCAATCTTTCGGTCACCGGAACCGGCCCGAAAGACCAATCCCAGAATGTTCCAGTCTTTAGTCCCACAGTACTCCGTATCCAAGAATAAACGACGAAGGGACCCTCTTAGACGAAATCCTGATAACTCCACGATCCGTCTTAGGTAAAGTAAGACCACCAAAGGTACTAGTGTGGAACGTGGGTCACTGGGATTTCCTCTCTTCTTACTAACACGGTAACAAATGAGTAAACGAAGAGATTTGGAAATGACACACAAGTCAACTTCCCTAGTAGTGTTCATAAAATACATTCACTTCAATAATGGAGTTCCAGAGTTTAGTCTTTGATAACTGTTAATCGAATACTAAACTTACGTTCAGTACCTTAATCACTCATCTCCTTTTCAATCACTGGGAGTTAGATGGGCGACGTAGATCGTAGTGGGGAGGAGGTAGGGAGATGAGGTAGTAAGAGATATAGAGACTGGAGTTATAGAGACGGGGACACTGGAGACCTATAGAAGTCTTGATTAAGAAGGGGAAGATCTGAAATAACGAGAGGGTGAAGGGTGAAGGTAGGACACGTAAAATCTATAGGTAGGGATACCCGGGAGATCGGGGACCTAAGGTCTCGAGAGTTAGGTCGGGAGGAGGGGAAGATAACGAAGGTTTGGAAACTAGTAAGTATAGGAGTAAGAGGGACAGGAAAAAAGGAGGAGAGTAAGGTTACTGAGGAGTAAGGAAACCCACATTCCAAACCAACATGTAAATTCTATAAAGAACACAAGATATTCGAACCCGAAGGGTCCACCGAGTCACCTATTTCTTAGACGGACATTATGTCCTCTACGTCCGTCATGTCCAAGTTAGGGACCCAGCCCTTCTATAGTGACATTTGAACCGAAAATCTTAGCGAAAACGACACAGGGTATCTAAACCTGACCAAAAAACAAAAGTATACAAAGATCCAACCAAAAAAAAAAAGGAGAAACTAAAGAAGTCACTAGGTAACCGACAAATCATCGTATAACAAATTGGAGGTACACAAACACAAAAAACGTCAATAAAAGAACGTAACACGTAAAGTATCGTAACACAAACCCTTTTTTACGAAATACATTAAAGTTAAAATTTAAATGACTAACACTAAAACTCCGGGACGTACACTGGATAGGACCTCTTTCAAGGTATACGTGGACTTTTCCTTCATATCAGACAACGAAAACCTACCTACATGATACATACACATATATATATAAATATATACATAGGTAGACCAAATTACACAGTAAATTCCAGTCACAAAGGAATAACTAAAAGACAGACCTACTGTACAGGTAACAGAATTCACCCCGAAATTTAAAGGAACGAAAATGACAATGACAGTTAAAGAGGGAAATTCAGTCAATATAAACGAAATACATAAATCCACGAGGAACAACCCACGTATCCATGAATGCAAACAATCAAGAAGAACCACATTAGGGAACTAGTACCACATAACCGGAAGAAAAAGAGAAAATTGTCAGGAATAGAATTTCAGATTAAACAGACCCTCAAGGGACCGTCAGGTCACCAATCCTAAGCCACGAAAGTGACGATACTGGACCCAAGTCAGAGACCAACACCCCTTGATTTTAGGGTGTTCGAAGAGTCGTTTTGTTTGTTTGTTTTTTATGACAAAAATTTTTTAGTGAATTTTAAAATTTATGTGATCATACACCTCGTACTGTGTGAATAACCCTATCTGATTTTCTAAGTTTTACTATGTACGTGGGATTACAAGTATCGTCGTAACAAACGTTAACAGTTTTATGTCCTCGTTGGATTTACAGGTAGGTGTCTATTTACCTATTTCTTCTACATCATGTATATATGTTACGTATATATGATGGTGAACGTTTAAACGATAAACGTGGTTGTACCTACATAAACCTTCCGTAATACGTTTTACTTTACAGTGTGTCTCTTTCCGTTTATGATATACTATAACGAATATACATCTTAGATTTTTTATATTCTTTACTCACTTATATTGTTTTTTCTTTGTTTGACTGTCTATGTCCCTTGTTTAATGACAATGGTCACCCCTCCACCCTCTCCGTCATATCCCCGACCCCTCGCCCTCCGTGTTTGGTGACCCATAGGATATCCGAGTTCCTATATGACATGTTGTACTCCTTTTATCGGTTATAAAATACTATTAACACTTACCTTTCATTGGAAATTTTAACGTACTTTTTAACTTTATATATCTTCTATGATCTAAGAGTTTCTTATAAACTTTTTCACCTATACGAAAAGAGATTAAAAATGGAATTGCTTACGTGAAATCTCTCCTTCATATTTATGAATTCCCCCAATCCCTCTTGTTTGACACCGTGGTGTTAAATATTGTGTTTGTGTATCTGTGTGTTATTTGTTTTTCAAGACTGGGCAACCGAGTCAACATTACACGAAATAATTGTACCCAGTGTTAAAGGAAACACTTAGTAGTTTATACGTAAGTACCGTAGTAAAAGTTTCTGAAGACTGGTAAGGGTCGTGTTTTACAATTAAGAGGTAATTACGGAAACCAAATAAAAGTTTATTTAGACACTACGTTTGTTGAGTACGGGACCTAGAAACCCCAATACCTCAGAGTCGAGTGGGCTCCTGTCCACCAGTACGGAGTGAGGGGTCATCAGGAAACCCAGTTCACCCGGGACTCTCCTGTCCCCCGATTTCCTACATTCCTGATTCCCATGAGACCTCATCTAAAGATACCCACTGGGGAGTGTATGGGATTTGGGTGGTACACTAAAGGTGGTTGGACCGTCGTAGAGGGGCCCTGTTGTTGTTCCGGTGTACATAAGGTCCTCCCCGAGTCGGGGATCCTTAGTCCGAGTCTCTTGGACGTGAAGACCTTCAAGAATCGGATTTGGAAGTTCGATGAGTGACCAGGGTCCACCCGGTACGGACTGTCGAGACCGAGTCACGATAACTTATGTCCAGACTCCCGTAGTGTAGTCGTGGCTGTTTTTTGAACAATTTCTACGGTAAAGTACTTGGCGTGTCCTCTTAGTATCAATCTGACCCTGGGAGTAAGGGGGGTTTAAACACACGTGAAATTTTGAAACCTTCTTTACAAGCGACGCACCAAGGGTGCGTCAAAGTGCAATCATAAGGTACTACTCCCAAATCGTTATTGTGGACACGGGACGGGTGTCTCAGATAACTAGCACCACCCTCGTAGACGCAACAAAGTTGTGGTCCACTAAGATGCAATCCGGGTCAAATTCATGCTCCGGACGGCCCATGTACCCACTCTTAACAAGGTCAGAAGTCAGAAAAAGGCAAACCCCTCCGTAACTACAAACGAGATGTACCCTACTCTGCCCGTCCCGCCACATCGGGTGAATGAGATGCGACATCGTCTCAGACCCCCGTAGACACACTCCCCTCTCGTGTACCTCTGTCCTTTCTTTTTGGAGTGTCAAAAAAGACACTCTTTTTGGAGGTCTTTACTCGAGGTGCGTCCTCGAGTAACAAGAGTTAGAGAGAAAAAGTTTTCCAGTCACAAAGACCCAAGAAAACGGACACCCACGCCATCCTTGTCTACGTCCTCGACACACCTACGGTAACTTCAGTAAGAGTTGTATTACTACACCAAGAGTCGTATAACTACTCTTTTGTTGCGTCTCGCCCTTCTTTTCCTCTTTTACCGTCGAAGCGTCCATTTACAGGACAGGACCCAGTCTCCGACACAGACGAAAGGAGGACTTTACAGTACCTAACTCTTGGACATTCGGAAAGTAAAAGATGAAGACTACAAGGACAGATCACTCCGACAAAAGGTGAAGAAAAAAAAAGAAGTATCTATCAGTTTCAGTCGAGAAATGAAGAGGGCACAAGGTCTCAGAAACGGGTAACAGACGTAGGTCCGAGGGGTGTTTTGTACCTTCTGAGAGTCGTACTTAATTACTGGACGTCAATAATTTTAATAGGGAAGACACTTTCTCGTTGTACCCTTCCGTAATTATAGGCTTTAAGGGATACGCTATTAAAGTCTACAACTCTATGATCACTTCCCCTTTCACCTTACTAATGAGATGTGGACTTACATTGTAGCTGAATAGTGTTGTCCTAATTCTTTTGTGCAAAAATTAACCCTACCGTAATCACCAGGTAAATTTAGTTTCAAGACCCCTTCTTTTCATTAAACCTCCCAAAGCTAGACATATAACTATTCTTTCTGATAAATTTATGTCATAAGTTCAGTCTCTTGTACCCTTCATACACACCTGACTTTAAACGTAATTTACTGTAAAAAAAGTACCATCAAAGTCTGATACTAATAGAATACATAAAGCTGGGTCTTATGATGTAGTCACTAATACACAGAACACAGAAAGTCAGGACACTAATAGTAAACAGGACAATGTGGACTCCAAATGACCAAGACCACGAAAGACGTTCTAAGGAGACGATACTTCAAACATATCAAATAGAAATCATTCTGAAACCACACTAATCGACTCTTTACACGTATTTGGTAATACCATTTAGACCTTTGAGGTTAGAATCAAAAGGAAACGAACATCAACGAAACCTTTTACTTGTACCAGTGGAAACAAATAATTTCTATGATCGAAAATTTTACCTCTAACATTAGTCAATTCCGAACGAGAACATTCAAAGGTAGTATAAGGTCTGAAGTACGTTACCTGTATGAGAGGAACTAGTAAAGAAACATCAAAGTTTTTTTTTTCAAATGTTCTTAGTATAATAATTACATACGAATCAATTCAAAGACTTTATATCGAGTTGAGTTTACTATTTATGAAAGTTTCTGTAGTTTCTAAGTCTTGGTTATCGAGATTAAATAAAATATATTAACACACGTACAGAGGACTTCACATAAATATTTTACATTTAGGGACTATTACTTATCTTGTAGAAAAAATCCACAATCAAGATCCTCCAGAAGATCCAGAAATACCTTGACTAGTTGAAATGGAAGAAGTCGTAACCACCATCCCCGTATGTGAACCTAAGACACCAGAATTTACAGGAAGGAACCTCTGATTGACTCTAGTAAGACAGTAAAAACTCCAACATGGGTTCATGACATAAAACCTGAGAAAACTAAAACTCCGGATGAGGTAAAGGAGATACCCTAAGAACGGGTGTCATCATCTATATTACCAAAAGACTTAATTTAAACGAGCAAGGGTAGGTAAAATCAAGTAATTAAGGATTCTACAGTCACAAATAAGAATGGTAGAGGACGAACTTGTGTAGGTTAAAAGAAACTAAGTACCTGGATTGTAAGGTCCAAGAATACGTTATGACAAGAAACGTCGTAGCCTAAAATGAAAGTAGGGGTCTGTGTAGGTATTGACTCGCAACATAGACGAAACCGGATCGACGAAGTAAGTAAGACCCAGACAACCATTAAGAGGAGACGAGAAGGGTTCTTTGTATAACTTGGGAAGTCTGGACCTCCTGAGTAGAAAACCACAGTATAGAAAAACCGGAAAATACGTCAAGTACTCCAAGAGTACCGTTCATATGACCCCACCAAACGGTAAGGGAGGAGGTCACCTAGTGTAAAACAGTCTTGAGAGATGATACTGGACAGACAGAACCCATCGGGACGTACCGCAACAAGTGTCGAAGTGACTCAATGTGTTCGGGGAAACGGTACTGTTCCGTCACTAGGAACTTCCCCCATATATAGTTATATCTACGTCTACAGTATAGAAAGAATGGGTAAATAAACAACTTTTCTTGAATCCAACGTAGGTATAGAACCAATAACACCTATTACGACGTCATTTATATCCCCATGTATATAAAAAAGTTCAATCACGAAAATAAAAGAAACCTATTTATGAGTTTTCACCTTTACTACTTAGTATGTTACCTAGATAAAAATAAAAAACTCATAACAAAAGGTATCGTCGACGTTTTTAACATAGGGGTGATTGTCAAGTGTATAAGGGAAAGTAGATGTAGGAGTTCTTTCTGTCATTCAACTTTTATAGTAGAAAAACTACTATCGGTAAGATTCTCCGCACTCTATCATAGACTAACACCAAAACTAAACCTAGCGTGACTACTACTCAGCACAGCTCGTGTAAAAGTATACGGATAACTGGTGGACGTACAAAAAAACCCCTTTTTTTAGATAAAGGAAATGGAGAGGTAACCTCTTCCCGTACCATTGGGTGAGGTCATAAGAACGGACCTCTTAAGGTACCTGTCTCCTCGGACCACCCGATGTCAGGTACCCTAGCGTTTCTCAACCTGTGCTGACTCGCTGAGAGTGAGTGAGTGAGTGAATGGATAGGTATGCCCTAATAAACCAAAGAACACCGTAAAATACTCAAAATTTTTTTACATAAAACTAACATACGGGACATAACTAACATACAAACGTAAAAAAGGGGTAAACCATACAACTGAAAAGTAAAACAACATCTTTTCGACTTCAAACTAAATTAAAACCAACAATTAAAAACGAAAACAAAACACGAAAATCAGAACATAGGTCTTTTTATTGGTAGTTTTGGTTACACCTCCTCAAAGAATGTAAAAGAAAATTTTGAAAATACCATAGTTCAGAATCCAAGTCAGAAAGTATAAGAACAATTGACATAAAAGAAAAACCACGATAACATTTATCCTGGAAAATTTGGAAAAGACTAGTAAAGACAACAATCTTACATTTTAGTGTTTACTAAAAATATACGACCAAAGCATAGGACGTCGAATGAGATAAATAATCCAACTTATCACAAACTCTCCACTATACAAATCCCAAAACAATCTATATCTTTTGACAGTAGACGTCTCTTTTAGGTCGAAATAGAAATACTAAACCTAAATAAAAAGAACGAATGAACGAGACCAATCCTCAAAGTCATGAGACAACATAGTTTCTCCGTTCTTCTCCATTCGAACAGAACCAGGTTTGGAGTCTTTACAAAACACCTAAGTACTAAGTTATATGACAATCGAAACCCGAACAGCATACTGAAAATTACACAACTCCATATAAGGAAGATATTGAAAGAACTCAGAAATAGTACTTTCCTTCAACTTTCTACAGTTTAAAACAGTCTAAAAACAGAGATAATCATTACTAATCATCTAGTAATGACGATGTCATCCAATTACTAATCATCTAGTACAAAGGTGTAATAAGAGTCACATTACGCAGTGTAAATAACTAAACGTATACAACTTGGTGGGAACGTAGGTCCGTATTTAGGGTGAACTAGCACCACTGACTAGAGAAATTACACGACAGCTCATACCAAACGGTCATAAAACCCACACACAGTAGACACAAAAATCCCTCTGACTAGACATGAAAAGAGTGTCACGGGAGCGGACTAAAACTATCACCCCACTACTTACGGAGTCTTCCACCAAACTTTCACAGGTAAGGAGAAAAACCTTAAGAACCGAAATTAAAGAGAAGTTTGTAAACAATATTAAGTGGTCATTTTGGTAAACTTAAAATAAATAACTTTACAATAAATAACTCTCTAAAAAGTTATGACAAAGTAAGAGAGATGGGCGATGACCAGACAAGTCCATAAGATAATTGATAAAGCCAAACCATCAAACATACAAAGATCCTTAAACAGACAAATTTATTAGGTTGAACAAACGTAGACTAATAATTATTAGAGACTAAAGGAGACATAAAAACATTAAACATAGTAACATTACGGAAATATACATACACACATATACATATATATACGTGTGTATGTATATACATGCATATATGTACAAGAGAAAAAGAATCAATATGATCAATTGTCAAACAACTAATATAAAAAAAGTTCGGTTTGAGGAGTTATAATAAAGAAGGATGATAAAAACATTAGAAATAATGAAATGAAAATACCACATATCAACTACATGTTACAACAAAGTACACATGTCGTTTCACTCAGACAATATGTATGTCGGTGACACAAATCTAACAAAAGGCATATCTAGCAATGTCTTATAACTCACCTCAAGGGACACGAAATCACGTCCAGGAAGATAAAATATTGACGAGCTTAGGAACAATAAATAAAGCAAGACGTTTGTAACCCGATTCAGACAAGAAAAAGATCAAAGAAATTAACACTTTAATCCAAGAAATTAAGTCAAAAAAAAAGTCTCTATTTTCTAAAAATAATGAATATCGTGTTGTTCATACTCGTATCATAACATAACTATAAAGGAAGGGTAATCAAGGGTGACCCTACTGTGTCTCCCTAGGTTAACCTACGATACGTACACGAGTCAATGCAATACACCTCCTTGTGACCCAAACTCCTGGGGTGATGGAAATTTTACTCTCCAATCGTTCGAAGGACAAACTCCCTCTCTGTAATGGAGTAAAGAGTTTCGACAAGTAATCTCTGTATGGGGATTCTTTGCCGAGTCCACTTTACGACAGTCCCGTCCTTAAGAAAAGAAAAAAAAAAATTTAACTTCTTATCAACTGTATGTCATAATACAATCAAAGTCTACATGTTGTATTAGTAAGTCGTAAGTCCTTCTAGGGGACCTCCTCGTTTACCGTTGGGTGAGGTCATAAAAGTGGACCTCTTAGGGTACCTGTCTCCTCGGACCACCCGATACCAGGTGTCCCAGAGTTTCTTAGTCCGTGTTGACTTCGCTGAATCGTGTGTGGTGTATAATGTTTTACTAGTGGTATTTAGATCATTGGTAAACAAGGGTAGGTGTCCATAAAGTTATAGTACTTGGTATAAGAAATAGAATTTAAGAACAGTTAAAAATAAAATATCGATCTTAAAACATTAAGAATACAGGGAAGTTGATAGAACAAGTCATGGGTGAGTGGAGGGGAGAATGTTAGTGGTTAAACAAGTGACACAGACTTCTGACAAAAACAACATAAATCAAACAAAAATCTAATGTGTATATTCACTCTAGTACATCATAAATAGAAAAAGATACTGAAGTGAATCGTAGTATGAAACAACCAGGTAGGTTCAGTAGTTTTTACTGTTCTCAAGTATTAAAATACCGACTCATTATAAATATTGATATACATATTTGTATAGAGATATATAAATACATAGATAAACGTACATATACATGGATACCATATATATATAAATACACACATAGATATATACACATATACATACATACATATTACACAAACACATAAAAGTATACACAAAAACATACATATACACACATATATATATATTTTAGTTAAAAATAGGTAAATAGATAACACTTGTAAATCGAAGGATGGTACACAACTCATAATATTCGATACAACGTTACTTGTATTCCCCACACGTATATAGAGAAACCTATTTATTGGTTTGACCTTAACGATTTAGTATACAAAAATAAAAAAATACAAAAGTCTTGTGAGACATTACAAAAGTTATCGCCGACGTGACTCAATACAAGAATCGTTGTCGTGTCCACTCAAGAGAAAAGAGATGTAGGATCCGTCGGGAAAGATTCACAACAGTAAAACTACTATCGGTAAGACTGTTGACATTCCACTATAGAAACACAGTAAAAAAGTAAATGTGAAGAGACTACTAATAACTACAACTCGTACAAAGGTACCAGGAAAATCGGTACACATAAAAAAAAAAAAAACCCGTTTTACAAATAACCTGAGGATGGGTTAATAATAAATAAAGAATTTTTTAATCAAATAAATGTTATAATCAAAGTATATATGTCGTATCACTAGGTCATTAAAAATGTCCAATATGAACTAATTTTCAATAATATTCTATTACCGACATTAAGGAACAAGATATGTCATAAAGAAACAACGAATAGATAATTATAAAATATCTATCATCAAACATGGAGAATTAGGATATGGGGATTGAATGGGAAGGGGTGAATNAGTTATCACCGACGTGACTTAATACAAGAATCGTTGTCGTGTCCACTCAAGAGAAGAGAGATGTAGGATCCGTTGGGAAACAACAGTAAAACTACTATCGGTAAGACTGTTGACATTCCACTATAGAAACACAGCAAAAAAGTAAATGTGAAGAGACTACTAATAACTACAACTCGTACAAAGGTACCAGGAAAGTCGGTACACATAAAAAAAAAAACCCGTTTTATAAATAACCTGAGGATGGGTTAATAATAAAGAATTTTTTAATCAAATAAATGTTATAATCAAAGTATATATGTCGTATCACTAGGTCATTAAAAATGTCCAATATGAACTAATTTTCAATAATATTCTATTACCGACATTAAGAAACAAGATATGTCATAAAGAAACAACGAATAGATAATTATAAAATATCTATCATCAAACATGGAGAATTAGGATATGGGGATTGAATGGGAAGGGGTGAATGGACGGGGGCAACCCGTAGTGATCAAACAAATAGATATACTCAGACAAAGATAAACGTATATGTAAACATAATAGAAATCTAAGGTGGATATTTACTACGGTGTGACAAAAACAGAAAGAGACTGAAGTAATTCTTATTCTAAGAGCTCCGGGTAGGTGTAAAGACGTTTACCCTCTTACAATGAGAAAGACACCGACACATTATAAGGTGACCTGTATGTACGGTATAGAAGAAACAGGTAAACAGTCAAGTACCCGTAAACCTAACGAAAATGTAGAACCGGTAAAAGTTATCACGACGATCCTTATAACTCCAAATACGTTGAAAAACTTAATTACAAAAATAAAAAAGGATCTACACATGGGTCCTCTTAATAACTGCCTAGTATACCATGAAGATAAAAATCGAAAAACTCCGTGAAAGTAGGATAAAGGGTATCACGGACGTTATTAAAAGTTAGGATGGTTGTCACATGTCCCAAAACGAAAAGAGACGTAGGAGAGATTTTAAACAATAAACATCTGTAAAACCACTACTAATAAAACTGTTCACACTCCAACTGTATAGTAACAAAACTTAACTTGAAGAGATTATTGATCACTATAACTCGTTGAAAAGTACTCACAAAATCGGTAGACATACAGATATAATCTTTTTACAGATGAGTACAGAGGACTGGTAATAACTAACACAACAAACAAGAAACACACACACACTGTAACTGAACATACTCGACGAATATATAGAACCTATAATTGGGAAATAGTCAGTACAGTAAACGTTTATACAAGAAGGTAAAACGTAAAACTTAAAAAAACAACTACCAAAAATAACGACACTTTTTCAAGAATTCAATTAAATCCAGGGTAAATAAATAAAAACAAAAATAAAGAAAACGGAATCTCTGGTTTAATTTTTTTTTAACGATGTTAAATACAGTCTCAAAAGACGGATACAAGGAAGATCCTTAAAATACCAAACCACACACTGTAAATCCAGGAATTTGTTACAACTTAAATATGAACACATACCACACTCCTGCCTCTTCCGTTACCGTTGGGTGAGGTCATGAGAACGGACCTCTTAGGGTACCTACCGCCTCGGACCATCCGACGTCAGGTACCCCAGCGATCCTCAACCTATGCTGACTCACTGAAGTGAAAGTGAAAAGTGAAAGTACGTAACCTCTTCCTTTACCGTTGGGTGAAGTCACAAGAACGGACCTCTTAGGGTCCCTGCCCCCTTCGGACCACCCGTCGGAACACCCGACGGCAGATACCCCAGCGTGTCTCAGCCTGTACTGACTTCGCTGAATCGTCGTCGTCGTACCACATTCCTTTACGAGATTAAAGTAATAAAATGCACAGAAAAGAGGAAACATATAAGAACGGAGGAAACATCATCTAAATAAATGGTATTGATACACGTAAGGAAAAACCCCAGATATAAGGTAACTAGATATACAGACGAAAACACTAATAATATCGAAACATCAGTCCCTCGTACGATAGAGGTCGAAACCAGATAAAAAGAATCTTAACGAAACGTTACACCCACAAGACACCAAGATACAAATAAAATCTTAACAAACGAGATCAAGACACTTTTTACAATACCCATAAAACTGTCCCTAACGAAATTTAGACATCCAAAGAAGTTTATTTTACCGACAAAAATTTTTCTAATTAAGTGGGGGTTGGTTCTCGTGTCTTATAGAAAAATGAACACAGTCGAAGTTAAAGGAAGTAGTTACAGAATATGAAAAGTCATGTATTTAGAAAGTGGAGACACCAATTTAAATAAGGATCCGTAAAATAATTAAAACCATATTAGGATTTACAAAATAAAGAACTAAAGAGACTATCAAATAATAAACACGTCTCTTTTTATTGTTTAAAGACATATAACACATATGAAGTTCAAATAACTTAAATAAATACTATTAAACAACCACTTTAGAAATCCCAAAAAAGATATATAATAGTACAGTAAACGTTTACCACTGTCAAAATGAAGGAAGTGTTTAGGGTTAAAAATGAAGACGAGAATAGAAAAACGACATCGATTTTATTAATTATGACACAACTTATTTTCACCACTGTCATCCTTAGGAACGAGGACAAGAATCTCCTTTACGAAAGTCGAAAAGTGGTAATTCATACTACAATTGAGACTAAAAAAATATATACGGGAAAATAAATAAATAGATAAATAACGGAGTGATGTGTCATACGTCCTAGGATCAAGAGTCTGGTCCCTAACTTTGTTGTGGGAGACGTCCCCTTAGTATCAAGGGGTTTGTGAATTGGTAGACCCCTCAAGGAAGGGAAATAATACTTTTTTTTCATACAACAGAGATAATTAAAACAACTCTCAAAAACATTATTTAGTTTAAATCTTAAAACAACTTAAAACGGTTTACAAAACGAACTCCATACTTTTACTAGTATACTAAAAAAGGAAACAACACGATTAGACCATACAGTAATTTAACTAAACGTATATACCTTAGTAAGGACGTAACGACTCTATTTAGGGTAAACTAGTACCACATACTAAGAAAATTACATAGTAACTTAAATCAAATCATTATAGACTGACTCCTAAAAACGTAGTCTTTATAACCGGACAAGTCAAGTCAAGTCAACGAGTCAACACAGGCTGAGAAACACTGGGACACTTGACGTCGTGTGGTCCAGAGGGACAGGTAGTGGTTGAGGACCTCAACGGGTTTGAGTACAGGTAACTCAGCCACAACGGTAGGTTGGTAGAGTAGGAGCCAGAAGGGGAAGAGGAAGGAAGTTAGAAAGGGTCGTAGTCCCAGAAAAGTTTACTCAGTCGAGAAGTGTAGTGTTTATATCCGGACATTAAATGGAAAAAACGATTACAGAAATGGACCTAAAGTATATACCCACTACGACCGGAGTCTTATAAACGTTTGTCAGAAAGAAGTTAAAAAATCACATCAAACCTTTCCTATCTACAGTAATTATTGAAAGGAGATTTACAAACTATCTTGAATAGTAACTTCGGTGGACAGGGACCTGAAAACAAATAACCCTTAAACAAAAATAATAATGACTAAGTTAAAGTAAAGACCATTAGACAAATCTAAAAATTTAAATAAGGATTAAGTCAGAACCTTCTAAATATAAAGATCTTTACATAGATGAAAATCTATTAGATTAAACAACCATATATTAATTAACATGATTATCACTTGAGAATACTATGAAACATAAAGACACCACAGAATTAAGGTAGAGAAAGTAAAGACTATATAAACCCGAGAGAGAAAAATGAAGAAGAAAAAGTAAAAAAAGTAGTCCGGTACACCCTAGAATCAAGGGTTTAGTCCCTAGCTCGGAGGCGGGGGAAGTGACCCTCGTGCCTCGGAATGGGTGACCTGGTGGACTCTTCAGGACCCGGGAGAAAAATTAGAGTCAATAACATATGACATAAAAAGTCGATAAACCGAGAAAATAAATAAATAAAAAAATTGTATAAAAAAGGAGAAACAACTTCAAGAGTACAAACAGACAAGAGGACTGTACCCACTCGTAGGAATATTAGTAATGAAACTTACGAAAAAAAGGGTCCATGTAACGAATAAAGATAAAATAGATCAAAAAAAGACTACACAGAATAATGAAGTAAACATTGTATAAGTAGACAAAGGAATACAAAGGATAAAGAGACACGTAAACATAAGTGATCCAAGTCAAGTAATGTAAAGGACCGGAATCTGTGTACCGAAATATGTCCTCTACCGGGTATCCCGGGTCGTGTGGAGGGGAGACCGGTCGTCTCGGTCTACGAGGTCCCCACAGAGGAGACACCCGACGTACGGGGAAAGACGATACTGTCCCGGTTGTCGACATCTGATCAATCTTCCGACACAACCTACGACCAGATTTAACTACACTCCGGGACGTAATACACTGACACTACCCACACGACCTCCGCTCCATTGAGAGGTACTACCCACCGACACACCGCGAGGTCCCCGTGTCCACCTGTCCCATCCGGGGGTCACACAGACCAACCCGCCGGAACAACACATCCTCACGACCTCCGTACCACCAGGTACCCCGTCCGGGAACTATGAGTAGTCGATGTCCCTTCTGAGATTTACACCGGACGGTCACAGGTAGAGATCGACCTCAGGGTCGACGGAGAACGAAAAGATTCTTCGAGAGACTCTACGTGTTAATCCAGACTGGGTCCACAGAAAGTTTGGTGACTGAGACGTGTCCCTGACTCTTGTACTCTCTAAAACACACACAGGATCCTCCTGTCCCAGACAAAGAACGTCGGAGGTCTAGAGGATTTTCATTCGGGCCACCCAAAAGTTTCGGGAGGGACACCTCCTGGATACGTCAACACTATAGAAGGTCGACACTCAGTGACCAAGACCTCGACATCCAAGATTGATCTGGCAAAGGTCAGGAGGATGAGTGGAACCCCAAAGAGGAAGTATAGAAATCAACACCTTTTAAAAGAGACGATTAGAAGTCCAGTAAGAGTCTCTATTAAAGAGACATTCAACATTGAACGCACACAGGTACCCTCCTCCACTCGAGATAGTAGAACTAGGGGAGATGCTTGAAAAATTTTTTATATACGTAAATAGTGACATTTGTATTGAGAAGTTTAACTTAACAAAAACATCATAAGGTATTCAAATCCATGAAGTCCAAAGGTTAAAAAAAGTTCTAAAAATTTTAAAGGGAAAACTAAATAAAACATACGTAACCAACAAGTCCTCGAACAACAAGTTAAAGATTCACAAGAACTTAAAAGGTAATAAGGAGAAGTATGACTTAAAGTAAAAGTATGGTAACACCAACCTTTTCTATAAACTATACTAAAGTTAGAACCCAAAGACTTCTGAACAAAACACCGATCCGTAAACTAGATAGGATCCTTTACAAGATAATTATACATATGAAGTTTTCTTATCTTTAAAACCACGACAACTCACCTTACATGTATATACGGACGGACCAAGAGAACGATAGTTTACACGTAAGTTTAGGTCACAAAGGAAAAACTATAAGAGAGTCCTACTAGATATGTCACCACTGTCGACACACAACTATAAAGAATGGTAATAAAATAAAGACGTATAAAGGGGAAGTACCCACAATTGTAAAAGAAATATATTATACAAATCACTGATTTTAATATGTATAAATATTAACAGTATTAAAGAACTACTTAATTAGGGATATAGTAGTATATCGGAAACAAAGAAACTCTCCAAACTGAATTTTAAAAAAAACGGACTATCATCTGTTCAGTCCATTTATAGTAAACGCACTTTATAGAAAAAAGGGGTTAATAAGTTGAAATAGTGATATATACCGGAATTCTAAGTACCAGAGAACATATGTTATATATTCAAAAAAAATTAGGTAAGTCATTGTGATACCTAAAAATTTTAACTTCATATCAACTAAACGTTAAAATGTAATCAGAGCCGTCATGTTGTATATATCTAATACGAGATGAATTTCAATAATGTTTTACTACCGATATAAAGGGACAAAACATGTTATATAGGGAGAAATAAAAGATGTATCCTCATAACTTAATTCTCTTAGCTGACAGAATGGGAGGGACGAAGCGTCAAGGTTGGTCATTGGTGATTAAAAAAGAGATATTGAGATGACCATAAAACAATAATTATATATGTAAGGAAAGAATGTAAAAAAATCTAAAGTGTATATTAACTCTTGTATCTCGAAAGTGATCGAATAAAGTCGTCCATATTATGTGAGATCCGGGTCAGTACAACAACGTTCACCGTCTTAAACGTTACTGACTCATTATCAGATGTGTGATGTAGAAGAAATATGTAACTAGACAACTACCTGGGAAGGTATGACAAAAGACATCATCAACAATTGTCAAATGTAGGGTGGTTACCGTATCGTCCGGAGGGAAAAGAGGAGTAGGAGAGGTCGTAAATAACAACCATCTGAAATTATTGTTGGTAAGACTGTCCACGTTCCACTAGGGAGTAACATCAAAACTAAACGACCAGAGAACGGACCTCTTAGGGTCCCTACCCCCTCGGACCACCCGAAGACAGACACCCCAACGTGTCTCAGCCTGTGCTGACTTCGCTGAATCGTCGTTGTCGTCGTATACATGTAATCAACGAGTCCGTGTAGGTTGAGAAACGTTGGGGTACCTGACATCGGGAGCCCCGAGGAGACGGGTACCTTAAGAGGTCCGTTCTTATACCTAGTTTATCGGTAAGGGAAGAGGTCCCCTAGAAGGATTGGGTTCCTATCTTGGACCCAGAAGTTAAGTCAGACGGACCACAATATCCGTCTAAGAAATGTTAGACTCGGTAACCTCTTCGGGGAACGTACAGAGAATATTCGTGAATTATAAGTGTTCGAACGTTCTGACATTTGTTGTAAACGGGAGTTATTTACGGGACCCCATCTATTAGCTTCTTAAGTTTTGTCCCGTCTGAAAGTTCTACGGTCAAAGTTCTCCATTTAAAATGAGTGTACCGAATTTTTTTTTTTTTCTCAAGAACTTTTCTACGTTTTGTAACGACTAATAATCTCTGTACGTACGTAATCTCTGTTCACGGGACATCGGACGGTCCGAGGAAACAAGTACCTTAAGGGTTCCGTTCTTATGATCTCACCCGACAGTAAGTGAAGAGGTCCCCTAGAAGGACTGAGTTCCTGACTTGGGTCCAGAGGGTGTAACGTCCGTCTAAGAAATGGTAGACTCGGTGGTCCCTTCGCGAAGAATCTAAGACAGGAGTATATCCAATAATGTCTCACAACCCATCCCAAGGGATACGACATAATATCCAGGAACACCTCATATATAAAATATTCATGATGACACATGGATAATTAGGGTTAAAGAATTGAGTAGGAAAGGTGGGTGGAAAGACGACACCATCGATATTCAAACAAAAGAGTCATACACTCGTACAAAGTGAGACATGTCAAGGCCCCATATTTAGAAATCTAAGGTGTACATTCACTATGGTATACTATAACCAGAAGGAAATAGACCGAATGAAGAGATTCGTACTAGTAGAGATCCAAGTGGGTGCAACGACGTTTACCGTAATAAAGTAAGAAAAAATACCGACTCATTTTAAAGCAAGAGAGATATATGGTAAAGAAATAGACAAGTAGACAACTACTTGTAAAACTAACGAAGGTACAGAACCGATAACATTTATCTTGACGTCACTTTCAACCCAACAAAAAAAATTTTTATACTAAAAGAGGTCTGTGTGTTGGTCCTTACCCTGACAACTTAGTAAATTATCGAGATTAAAATCGAAGAATTTCTTGAAGGTATGACAAGAGGGATCACCAACGATAGTCAAATGTAAGGGTGCTTGTTATTTCCTTCTAAGGGAAAAGAGGTACGGGAGAGGTCGTAACTAACAAACATCCAAAAAATTACTACTGGTAAGACTGACACCGTTCCACTATGGAGTAACATCAGAACTAGTTGTAAAACACACACACACACAAAATTGTCTTACTCATTGTAAACGGAGAACATTGACCGAATAACTTTCAGAGGGGACAAACCTAAAGAGAACGATAATGGATAACGTCCTATAAAGACCTACCATCGAAGGTCGATGGTAGTCTCGAAGGTCGAGACTTCAGGAACACTGATCATTTACGGGGTTTCGTGCCCACAATTTGAACGACAATGTCTTTGACACTCTTCCGTCGTCCTAAAGAAGGACGGGTCGAGACCTACGAACCCGGTGTTCTCGGTCTCACCTTCGGCACAAGACCCAATATGTCGCCTTACACGGTCTTGTTTATCGGTTTTCGAACACAGAGTACTGAACAAATAAAAAATAAACTCAATTAAAAATCATAAATAACCACACTTCAACTAAATGTCACGAAACAACATCCACATGGCCTTGAACAAGTCAACACGAATTTGTATATACATAAGAAAAAGTCTAAGACAAGGGTTTATCTAATAGTCTCACAACTCACCTCAAGGTACACGATATGTCTGCCAGGAACACCTAATAGATAAAATTTACACGACCACACATAGACAATTAGGGGTGGAGAACAAAATAGTAAGGGGAAGTGGAAAGGGGAAACCAGTGGGCACCAAACAGAAGATTCAGACACTCATACAAAGGGAAAACATGTAATCAAGTCCCCATAGTTAAATATTTAAGATTGATATTCACTATAGTATACTATACCCAGAAATAGAAGTAATTCGTGTTAGTTGAATATCAAGGTAGGTACAACGACGTTTTCCGTAAGAAAGTATAAAAATACCGACTCATTAAAAGGTGAAAAGTATGCATACTCAAGAAATTGGTAAGTAGACAGTTACCTGTAAAACAAAGGTACAAAACCGATAACATTTATCTTGACGTGTACAGAAAAGGTTAAGATCTAAAGTGACCTATGTCCGGGTCCTCACCCTGACGGTCTAGTATACCATCGAGATCAAAATCAAAAAAAAATTCTAAAGGTATAACAAGTGGTACCGAATGGTATCACCGACTATGGTCAAATATAAAGGTGGTTCTCGTATCGTCCTAAGGGAAAAAAGAAGTGGAAGAGGTCGTAAATAACAAATATCTGTAAAATTGACATGATAAGATAGGCCACACTCCACTATGGAACAAAATCAACACTAAACGTACAGAGATTATTAACCGTTGTAACTCGTAGAAAAGTCTACCAAAAAATAAAATATGTGACATTTATTTTAAATGGAGAATTTCGACCGAAAAACTTTTAGACGAGACAAAACTTGAAAAAAAGTTTAATGGTCGGGGTCCTATAATGAACTCCCATCCACAGTAAATGTCGGAACACCCGGAACACGTATACTTCTCGGGTTTTCTTGACTAAAATTTAGACGTCGAAGTATTTGTCGTCCCAAATGTCCCGTCGTCCTAAAGAAGTAGGGATGGACACGAATGACCTTTTTGTGTCGACACCACCTTTAGCGTAGGCACCCAAATTTAATCTCCTGTTACACACAGAGTATTGTAAAACGAAAGAAAAGTCAAATTACAAATCAAAAATAACATCGTTTAATTTTTTGTTAAAATTAACTTCCTATTAACGAAATGTGTTAAAACACCAAAAGACAGTGTGTAGTTGTTCTTAGTCGGTATCCATGTGGGTACAGGGGAGGGAGGACCTGGAGGGAGGGTAGAGGGAGGGGTAGGGTGGAAAGTCGAACAGTGTCGTGGGGACAAACTCAAGGGACTCAGTATGTCGTTTAAGGGTAACCGATAGATAAAATGTATGTCATAACATTTACAGATACAATGAGAGAGGTATGTAGAGGGGATAACATCATTTAAACTAAATGTCAATTAAAACAACATCCATATGTCGTTCGACGAAGTCCTTGTATATACATAAGACAAAGTCTAAAACAAGAGTATACCCAATAATGTCTCACGACTCATCTCGAAGGACACGATTTATCATCCAGGAGTAACTAATGTATAAAATATACACGATCACACATAGGGGTGGGGTCATGAGAACGGACCTTTTAGGGTACCTACCTCCTCGGACCACCCGACGTCAGGTACCCCAGCGATGTTCAGTCTGTGCTGACTCGCTGAAGTGAAACGGAAAAGTGAAAGTACGTGACCTCTTCCTTTACCGTTGGGTGAGGTCACAAGAACGGACCTCTTAGAGTCCCTGTCTCCGGACCACCCGACGACAGAGACCCCAGCGTGTCTCAGCCTGTGCTGACTTCACTGAATCGTTGTCGTCGTCACACATAGATATTTATGGGTGTAGAAAAAAGGGGAATGAAAAGGGGGAGTCATTGATAGTCAATCAAAATCATAAACTCAGACAGACAGGGAATGTATACTCAAGTCCTCATAGTTACAAATCTAACATTCGCTATAGTATATACACAGAAATAGAAAGAGGTAATTCATATTAGTAGAGGTTAAGGTAGGTACAAGGACGTTTTCCGTAATAAAATATAAAAATATCATTATAAGGTAACAGACGTATATGTTGAAGAAGTAGGGAAGTAGACAACTACCTATAAAAACGACAGAGGTACTAAATCTATAACATTTATAGATTTATTATAGATTTATTTATCTTGACGTGACTTGCAACTTACGTATACACAAAAGTTTAAGACCGAAAGTAGTCGACATACGGGTTTCCACCCCGACGGTCTATTAAACCATCTAGATCAAAACCAAAGAAATCTTTGGAGATATACCGAGTGGTATTGTTTGGTTCCACCAACAATGGTCAAATGTAAGTGTCGTTGTCTTTTCCTCCCAAGAGAAAATAGAAACGGAAGAGGTCGTAAATGATAAACATATGAAAAATCAGTACCAATAAGATTGACTACTCTCCACTATGAACGAACATAAAAACTAAACGGATAGAGATTATTAATCGCCGCAACTCGTAGAAAACGTCACCAAAAATTTTAGAGTTGGGACGGCAAACTTTAATTGGAGACCTTACAACAGGACTACTTAAGAAAAAGGTATGGAGTGGGTCCTATAAAGTACTTCCTGTTACAGTAAATGTCGGTACATCCTGAGGACTGATAAGTCCTGGGTCTTCGTTACCAAAATCTCAACGATAATACCCTTCGTAGCTGTTCCTCCGTCGTGAAAAAGTACGGGTTGAAACCGGTTGCCCTGTTGGTGTCTGAATCACTTTGACACGAAGGACCCAAAAGTAAACCTTACAGAAAACGGTCTTTTTCCGAGTTCCCGAAAACAGAAAATTAAAGAAGGGGGATTGGGACATGGAGACCCTGTTTAGACTTGTGGACCTTTCGACGACCGAACTCTAACAACAGAATTTCCCACCATCACCAAATCAACGATCCAACGTAGTCCGAACAGCGTTGACGTACCCGACATCGGGTGGTCCTAGGAGATACGTACTCTAAAGGGTCCGTTTTAGATCTCACCCATCGGTAAGGGAAGAGATCGCGTAGAAGGGTTGGACCCCTAGCTTTGACGTAGAACAAACCGTCCACCTAAGAAAAGGTGACTCGGTGGACCCTTCGGGTGACAGGATTTAGCTTCTCCGAAAATTTTCTTCCTTAGACATCATCCCTAGATGTGGAGACGCTCTGGACCTCTTGTCGATCGAAAAGTTTCGAGAATCTCGGGTCCCCGAGGTGGTCCGAAACCTACGCATTCGAACCAAACAGAGAACTTTCCGGGTTAACGTAGACTTTAACACAAAAGTGTTTCTTCCCTTTTTCGTAATGTCCGGACTTTCCCCAGAATACACGACCCTGTAGGAGGAGAGGAGGGACTTCGGGTCCTGTAACGTCGGAACTCGAGGTTTGGACGAGTCCGACGTCCTTGTACCGTGGTCACTCCTTTTCGTTCCAATCTCTCTTCATCTCTCACGTCAATAGAAAAGACAATGAAAATTAGAAAATATCATCATAGGAACTAAGTACAAAACAAACAAAATCCAGATGTCATTTCCCTAAGTAACTATGTAGATGTATACCTTAAAAAGTCTCGAAGACTGGGTATGTCCAATAATTTCGTACAACTCTTCTTAAGTAACAATATCTAATCCTAAAACAACTACTAAGTAAAACACATACATAATCACTCATATTCAAAGGAGGGTGGACGTTTAAATAAAAAAGGAGATTGGCAAAGGGAAACCATTCAAATTCAAAGACAAAATTCAAAGACTTAGAGAAACGATTTCATCGAGTAACGATACTCACAAAGCTAGCGTGGAGATTTACTATAGTCACTACAAACAGAAACAGATTAAATAAAATCAATCATACTAGTAGAGACCCTTTTGACTACAACGACTCTTCTTGTTATAAAGTAAAGAGAAATCCCAACTTGTTCAAAGTAAAGAGGGACATGGTGAAGGATGATAAGGAAAGTAGAAGGGTTCCTGTAAAACTACTGAAGTTACGGAACCGATAATATTTATCACTCACGAAACAACTTGCAACCGCATGGATACAGAAAACCTTAATTTCAAAAGAGGTCGACGTAAGGTTCAAATCTTTATGGACTAGTTGACTGTCGATATAAAGATCAGATTCCTTGTAGGTATCACAAGGACAAAGTCGAGATATGTGAAACCTAAAATAGACTCTCACATCCTCATGACAAGGGGTCGTTAAAAAGTTCGTAAACAACAAAAATTTGCAATTTTACTATTAATAAGACTGACCTTCCTTTACTATAGGACGACGTGATAAGTTAGTGAAGAATTGAAAATAACTTCCTCTATTAAAATAAGTTCAGAAAGGTACAAAGAAATTTGAACAATGAAAATTTATGACACTCAATATAAATAGACAACTCTAACCGAAGTCCTTTCGACAGGACTAAACGTAATAAAAAGGGTACTTACAGTGGGTAACTTATAGAGAACTCTCGGCCACTGAAAAGGTGGTTCGTCCGAACACTTATAAGTCTGGGGTCCTCGACCTCTGACTGTGATCGTCAATTTTTTTGTAGGTGTTCCACTGTCGTGAAAAAGTACGGGTTGAGACGACTCCTTTCGACTTGGGATCGTATAGACCCGAAGGTCCTAACCGTGACACTCATGTGGGCTCCCGCAGACAGAAGGATCCCGAAAGGAGAGTCGGGAGTGACGTCCTTGTTCAGACTTCCGGACGAGGTTCAAAGGAACCTCCCACACCAGGACGGATCCCCTCCGGGAACTTTGTTCCTTCGACGAAATTCCTAGAGATAGTGGACCTCTCCTCCTCTCGTCGACCCAAAAGGTTTGAGGAAGACGGGTTCCCGAGGTAGTAATAAACCCACGTGAGTCTAACCCAACCCAGGACCGACCAGATAGACGTAGTCCTTTAAACACAAGGGTACGTCTCTCCTCGTTCCTTATACCCAGACTTTCCCCGAGTTTACGACCGTGTGGGTGGGAAGGAGGGACTTAGGGTGGTATAAAGTCGGAATCCTAGGGTCGGACGACTCCGGTGTCCCTACACTACGGTTGGTCCGATTTCCTGAAATCTCTCGTCATCTCTCACGTCAAGAGAGAGAGAGAGAGAAAAAAAAAAGAACAAAGAAGAGACAAGGTAAAATTTTCAACATCTTTATAGTAACTACATGTCACACAACAAACAACATACACACGTCTGTCCGTTAAGTAGCTATGGAGATGTGCGCGGTACAAAAACCTCGAGAGCGAGACTACGTCCAAGACTCCCGTAATACGGGTCGGAAGGAAAATGTGAGTTAATGTAAATCAACTACAACAGAAAAAGTACACGTAAACACACACATCTAATAAGTGCGGAAGTTTGAAGATTAAAAAGGGGATGGAAAAGAGAAACAACTCGACATTCAATTGCATTTATTCAGTTAAAGAGAAAACATGACACCAAGTAAATCGACTCAAAAGGTAAACTGATGTTTCGTCATTGTGTCCTATAGACAGAAACAGAGTAAAATAAAGCATCAAAGTATATACCCAGTTAGGGACAATGACTCCGCCGATCCTTAAATGAGAAGGTATACCGGATCATTCTAACGTAACAGAGAGGCCTGTGCAAAAAGGGTAGCAAAACAGAGAGGGACCCAGACGAGGAGCGAAGGAACTGAACACACGAACTTATGACTCGTGGCGTCAATTCCAACGTCACGAACGGAGAAACCCCTAATTCTTACCGAGACGGATAGGTCCGTATCTTAACGGGCTAGGAGACTATAGAACTAAAAAAATCACAGCAGGAAGGATCCCATCCGGAAACTGTGTTCTTCAACCTCATTTCCTATCCGTAGTGGACGTCTGGACCTGTCGTCGACCCAAAAGGTTCAAGAACCCAGGTGCCCATGGTGGTACTGCACTTTCACTTTCACTCCAGCGAGTCAGCACAGGCTGGAAAACGCTGGGGCAACTGACATCGGGTGGTCCGAGGAGGCAGGTACCCTAAGAGGTCCGTTCTTATGACCTCACCCAACGGTAAAGAAAGAGGTCCCCTAGCAAGGCTGGGTCCCTAACTTGGGTGCAGAGGGCGTAACGTCCGTCTACGAAATTGGAGACCCGGTGGTCCCCCGGGTGGTGGTACTGTACCCAGGTGATTTTGACCCAACCGAGGACCGACCGGGTAGACGTATCCTTTTACACAACCGCACGACGTTAAGTACCCCAGCGTTTCTCAGCCTGTGCTGACTCACTGACTTGACTTGACTGGGTCTTCCCTCGTTCTTTATATCCGGGCTTTCTCCCGAGTTTACGACCTTGGTAAAGACGACGACGACGATTCAGCGAAGTCAGCACAGGCTGAGACACGTTGGGGTATCTGCCGTCGGGTGGTCCGAGGGGCAGGGACCCTAAGAGGTCCGTTCTTGTGACCTCACCCAACGGTAAAGGAAGAGGTCACGTAATTTCACTTTCACTTCAGCGAGCCAGCACAGGCTGAGGATCACTGGGGTACCTGACGTCCGATAGTCCGAGGAGGCAGGTACCCTAAAAGGTCCGGTCTCATGACCTCACCCCACGGTAACGGAAGAGGTTCTTGGTGGAGGAGAGGAGGGGATTGAGGGTGGAATGAAGGCGGAACCCTAGGTCCGGACCAAGCCGACGCCCCTGACCTGAGGTTGCCCAAAATTTCAACAAGAAGGTCCTTTACCGGTGTTCCACCGTCCAAAAGGAGTACGGGGTTAGGCCAATGAGACCGTCGATCTGGGAGGGAATCAGTTACCACCACAACGACCAAATATTTAACCTCAACTTACAGAGTCTTGTTCGTGGGTTCCTGAAGAAAACAGTAATAAAGAAGGAGGAATGGGTAGTGGAGGAGGGGGACAGAGCTGTTTACGGACATAGACGTTTTGACAACACGACTCCTACGACATAAGACATCGACTCCGTTGAATTTCTTTCCTCCGACCTCCATCCTTGGGTGGCGATCCTGCAAACCTCTGGTCCGTTGAAAAGTTTCGAAAACATCGGGTCTCATAGGCGGTAGGAAGCCCACGTGAGCTGAACCAAATCTACATTTTGTAGTTTATACACTTTCACGAAGCATCTAACGACTCCTGAGGCACTTTCTTTCCACCATAAGGGACCCGTATACCAGTGACAGTCCCCCTTGAACGAAAAATTCCTCCCACCTCCTGAACGGACTTCAGAGTCGACACTCACCGTCTGGACCCAAGTGAATTTCGACGGAGTGTAAGGGGGAGAGTGGCCCATATGAACCTGAAATGTGAGTTTCAGTTTTACTACTTTCTGTCATCTGACATGGGGTCACAACCCTACAACCACCTTCCCAGACTACGAAGAACTCTGTAGGAAAGACGACCAGAAAGTGTACATCACTAATATCAAGAGGTACGTCTCCGACACCCAAGACTATGAATCTCACAAAAGTACTTCTTGTAAATTAAACAAGAAGATTCTCGAGACCCTCCAGTCCTGTAAGGTCCCTGGATCTTCTATCTACCACCAACCAGTCCCTATTTCCAAAGAACAACAAATCAACGTAGAGTGTTTTCTCTCTAACATGTCAAGTACAATCCTGTTAACCGATCATAAATCTCTTTTTTATTTCGAGCTAACGTTGGAACACGGAAGTCAAGTCAACGAGTCAGCACAGGCTGAGAAACTCTGGGGTACTTAACGTCGTGCGGTCCGGAGGGACAGGTAGTGGTAGAGGACCTCAAGTGAGTTTGAGTGCAGGTAGCTCAGTCACTACGGTAGGTCGGTAGAGTAGGACAGCAGGGGAAGAGGAGGACGGGGGTTAGGAAGGGTAGTAGTCTCAGAAAAGGTTACTCAGTTGAGAAACGTACTCCACCGGTTTCATGACCTCAAAGTCGAAATCGTAGTAAGGAAGGTTTCTTTAGGGTCCCGACTAGAAGAAGTCTTACCTGACCAACCTAGAGGAACGTCAGGTTCTCTGAGAGTTCTCAGAAGAGGTTGTGGTGTCAAGTTTTCGTAATTAAGAAACCACAAGTCGGAAGAAGTGTCAGGTTGAGAGTGTAGGTATGTACTGGTGTCCTTTTTGGTATCGGAACTGATCTGCCTGGAAACAACCGTTTCATTACAGAGACGAAAACTTATACGATAGATCCAACCAGTATTGGAACACGGAATGTGGTGTCATTTAAGGTCTTTACATTTTTTACTCCGTCATTTTCTTAATCTTTTACTTCCATTATACGTTTTAATAGAACCTCATTCCTACAAAGTGTCCTTTATCGTTTACGTCTTTTTCTTTCCTTTTCTATTTATTTTGACTGATGTATCTTCTAACTTCCGCTCCCCTCTTCCCTTACCGTAGTGGTTGAGTTACCTGTACTCAACTCGTTGGAGGTCCTCTACTACCTGTCCTTTCGGACCGTACGGTATCAGGTACCTCAGTGTTGTTCATCCTGTACTGACTCGTTGACCTGTTGTTGTATCTTCGACTTTGCATGGACACCGTATCGAGTGTCTCAGTCAGTCTTCCATTACGTCGACACTTCTCACGACAGTCATGAACGTCACTCGCTTTCGACAAGACATCGTATTTTTCTCGAGAATATCTAGGTAAAAATTTTACTGGTTGTAAAGTTTTCAATTTACTGGTTGTAAAGTTTCTCTTTTATAATCTATGAAGTTTCATAGTATACTTTTCCATGAGTTGGACTGATCATTACTCCCATCAGTACTTTGATAATTATTTGACTTTGTCGTTACTCTAAAGAAAAAAAAAAGTGGGAATTTTAACCGGTTCTAATTTTCCAAATCATCCTTTATAATCCCAAAAAATTCCGTAGAAGGGTAGAAAAATACCCTCACAGTGACTACGTTAGACACCTTCCGAGAAACCGTTGTAAATGACTTTAATTTTTACATGTACAGAGTCCTGTGTCCTAAGGTGAAACCTTCTAAACAATCTTTATAATAGTGTACATTCACACTGTGTAAGGTTCCTTCAATATCGTATGTACTTTTCAACTTTGGTAGATTTACAGGTGGGTCTCCGTTATCACCGATGGTTTTTCTTACTCTAAATGATTCCACGAATCCTTTATTTAAGGTTCTATCTAAAATCTCTCTCTTTTTTTTTCACTCTATGTCATTCCATACAACTCTTTCGAGTGTGAACTCATTTGTTCATAAAAAAATACCGTCTCTATTGACCTTTGTCTGTGAAGTATCGCTAACGAATGCCTCTGTCCTAGACCTCCAGACCCTTCCCTGTCTATAAAAAGAAAACGTCACCCATAAAGAGTGAAAAACAGGACAAACCCTAAGAAATACCAAGGATTTTATTCCAAGTCACAGACTAAGACCAGTCCTTTAAGAGTCAGTAATGGTGAAACGTCGACGAGGGGGTAGGAATTAGGTGAGGAATATCTTGAGAACAAAGAAATAAACTGACACAGTCCAAAGTCGACACCGCGCACCCTAAAAGCAACGCACTAGTGTGCCCTAGCAAGTAATACCACACACCTGAGAGGTCACCACGACGAACCCGAGGCATCAACGTCGCGTGGCCGAGGTCTTGTGCGTCCGCAGTAATCGACACCGTACGTCCGAGAGATCGACTCTGTGTCCCCAAGACCTTACGTACCCGAATCAACGAGGTGTCGTACACCCTAGAATCAAGGGGTTGTCCCCCGATGTGGAGACAGGGAACGTTCTACCTCAGAATTGGTGACCTGGTAGTCCCTTAAGGTAAATAACTTGAGAATAGGACACATAAAGCCTGAAAGAGTAGGGTCGGAGGTATAGAGAGTTGACGAGAAAGTATAAATTGAAGGATAAAGAGATCTGATGTAATAGTAATAAACGAAGGTTAGAAGTGATTAAGAGAAAGTCAATACACGCATAAGATGAATTGGACAAGTAACTCAAAGAACTTAAAGTTCTTGGTATAAAATAAAGACATCAATAAATTTTGACTAGATAGAATTGTGAAAAAATAAGGACAAGGTAGACAAGCTAAAGAAGAGAATACAATGATCAGAAAAGACTGAACCAATAAAGTACCAGAACCCCTGTTTCTTACATCGGAGAGTATCGTCATTTGGTTCCTACAACACCGGTAGTTTGGCAGTCGGAGACACCGGAAGGGAGAGTACCACGTGGGACTCCCCTTAAGTCCTACTTCTTGTTCACCAACTGGGACCTACCAATTCCACATATAGTTACCTTATTAAAGTCATTCGGGTCTAAGAAGATATCAGGATATGTATCTTCTCGTGACTCAATAATTGAACTCTCCGAACAAAAATACTAATCGTTAGTAGAAAACAACAAGGTGGTGTACCACGACCGCCAACGACAAACAACAACAAAAGGTCGTTTTTCAGCATATATAGGACCGAGGAGGGAATGGAGAATCCTCGTCAAGGAGTCTCGACGGACTCTCCGACCAGGGACCTGATGTCAGGAGTTCTTGCGGGACTTATTTTGTATTAAGAGTTGAAAGTCCAACACTTAAAAAAGACAACTGTCGGATATATAATATAAAATATCAGTTATATAATAAAATGTCAGACACATAACATAACAGACTAAAGAACCTCTGATAAATATCAAAGACGACTTTATCACGTCACAAAAGAGCACAAAATTTTAAAACTGGACAATCGAGCTCGAGGGACCACCGAGTCCACCATTTCTTAGACGGACGTTACGTCCTCTGGACCCAAGTTAGGGACCCAACCCTTCTAGGGGACCTCTTCCCTTACCGATGGACTAGGTCATAAGAACGGACCTCTTAAGGTACCTGTCTCCTCGGACCAAACAATGTCAGGTACCCTAGTGTTCCGACTCGTTGATTGTGTGTACCCTTAGGATATTTTGGAACTGACTCTCACTTGGAGAAGTTTCTCCTAACCGTGAACACGGGTTTTGAACAATACTCAGTTCCTGTTAACAAATAAAAAATTTTATAATAAATAAATAACCCGACGTGGGTCAGAATCAACACCGTATACCTAGAAAAAACTTTAACTTCGTGTACCCTAGATCAAGGGACTGGTCCCTAGCTTGGGTCCGGAGTATGTTGTCCTCTTACTTTAGATTCGGTGACCTGGTGATCCCTTCAGGGTCCTGTTGTCAAATAAAATGAAAGAGCCACACTACGCCACGACCTAGAGATATCCTACCCACGACAGGTTTTGGGAATGGTTGATCATACACAAGACGACTCCGAGGTCGAGGGCACTCACCTTGACACTCTACTTACAGGTCCTCCCGGACGACCGTGGCCACCACCGTCGGAACCCACCGATGTCCCTGTGGTCTCTCGTACACGAACAAGAGTACCGACACTAAATGACACTACTTTCCTATGTTTCTTTTCAGTCGGTTCCCCTTTCGTGTGTCTCACTTCAGGGACCCTTTAGTCCGGGGTTGAGGTTCCCGGGGAGAAGGTCCCCTCAGTGCGTCCTCCTCGAGTTGAGGAGGTCGGGAATCGACACTGTTGCGGACCCTTTGTAGTGGACAGCCCTCCTACAAAAAGAACCCCCGACGAGTATTTCATAGGGGAGACGGACCTTGTCTGGTTGTAAGGTCTGAGGACCTTCCTTTCGTCCACAAACCGTATTTGATACAAACATGTGTGTCAAATTCGTGAGAATAGTGAATCTCAACACCCTTAGGAGAACTTAGGGTCCAAGGGTCTACTGTTGGTCTCTGGTTGGATCGTTCGTCGGAAAGATTCCTAGCGTCAGACTCTGGATGATAAAAGTTAGAAAGGACGTACCCAACGAGGGAACCGGGACCCGGTAGAACTATCGTTTAAATAGTAGTCATCCTGGGATCCGTGTCCTACTCTTGTTACAATCCACGACTAGAGCCACCACTGGAAATCGCCAATTGTAATATCAGGAATCCGAGGTCCTCCGGACCCCCGACACACGAGTACCCAATTGTAATATCAGGAATCCGAGGTCCTCCGGACCCCCGACACACGAGTACCAGTAGTTCATCAATTGTAGAGGGTGAACCACTCCCCAGAAGTGTAGACCTTTTGTTGAGTCCTTACACGAAGTCTATGACAACAGATCCATGAAGTCTCTCGTCGATTTCGTCTCTTCTACTCCCTTCTCGGGTATTCGAGGACGAGTCAATGTTATGTTACAGAAAATAGACCACTAAGAACATAAGATGACCCCGAAGGGTCCACCGCGGTCACCATTTCTTGCACAGACGGTTACGTCCTCTGTTTTCTGTGTGCCCAAGCTAGGGGCCCAATCCTCATAGGGGACCTCCTCACGTGCCGTTGGGTGAGGTCAAAAGAACGGACCTCTCAGGGTACCTACCTCCTCGGACCGTCCAATGTCAGGTATCCCAGCGTGTCTCAGTCCGTGCTGACTTCGCTGATTCACGCGTACATAAGGTATTGTACTACAAAAGTGCCGAATAAGTAAAACACGGTACACTGTTCTAAGTCGTAAAAGTTTCGATTTATTATTAGGGAGTATACATATATGATATACAAGAAATACGAAACAAAAACAAGTTAACGATTCAGTACTGACTGAGAAACGCTCGGGCACCCGACGTCGTGTCGTCCGAAGGGACAGGAAGTGATAGCGGGACTCAAACGAGTTTGAGTACAGGTGACTCAGCCACTACGGTAGGTTGGTAGAGTAGGAGACAACGGGGGAGAGGAGGACGGAGTCAGAAAGGGTCGTAGTCCCAGAAACAGATGTACACTACAAAGACGAAAAATTATGTGATAGATCCAAACAGTATCGAAAAGAAGGTTCCTCGTTTGTAGAAAATTAACACACCAACGTCAATGGTAGGTGTCTCTACAACCTCGGGTTCTTTTATTTCAGACAGTGACAATGTTGTAAATGGGTAGACAAACGGTACTTCACTGCCCTAACCTACAGTACTAGAATCAAAAACTTACAACCCAAAATCCCGGTCAAAAAAGTGAGAAGAAAGTGGAAGTGGCTCTCCGGGAAATCAAGGACCAGTGAAAGACGATAATCTCCCATATAGACGTATAGAATCCGACAACTATAAAGAGGGTCTTTAGAACTAAGGTCTAATACTCAGTAAGTCGGGACGTAAAACGTACTACATGAGTCGTACCTTCAATTTATTCGTCCCATTGTCGAAACTGTATGAGGAAAGGGTGAAACCTTGGTCAGACAACTAGGGACAGGTCAAGATTGACAACAAAGAACTGGACGTTTACCCAAAGAGTCCTCCGTCCATTCCACCAGTCCATAAGGGTAGAGAAATTCTTAAAAGGTGTGAAACAACACTAGGTGTGTCAGTTTCCAAAATTGTGTCAGTTACTTTATCTTCATCTACAAAAGGACCTTAAGGGAACAAACAAGATACTAGGTTGTCTACAACCGTCAAACTAGAGACCAAGGAGACGGAAAGGATTTAGGTCGAACTTGTAGACCTTCAACAGTCAAGTACATGACAACTTCGGACCGGACTTCCTAAAACTCGTGACGGAACGAGCGTACACTTTACTCGTGTTAACACGTGATTAAACTTGTAAGAAACCGTAACGGGAAGAAACCCTAACCTTACTTTTGACTGGAAACGGTCAGGACACCAGTACCGACTCAAAAGGTTTAAACGACCGTATAACTCACATCGTGAAATTGTCGTAGTGAAAATCTTAAATTTTAACAAGTAGACTTCCAGGTTATGGAGGTGGTCGAAACAAGTATCATTTCGAAGGCTTCCGGGTGAACTGAAACGTGAGGACCTAAAGACCGAGATCCACTCGCTGGTGTGGTAACACTGATAGACCTAGTAATTCTGGAAAAAACATCTCAAGAAGACACATAAGAACGTTGAAGAAGAATTAGAGAAGACGAAAATAATCCAGGAACGACAAAGAAAGAAATTAACACGACTTGAAGCGTACTTGTAAAAGGAACCATAGAGAGGTTAGAAGAACTCCTCTAGAGATCAGAAAGGGTAAGACAACAAAAGATAAAGGAACGTAACAAGTAAATTCTTCCGAAAGAGTAGAGAGGAACAATAAGAGACCTTGAGACGTAAGTGAACCTACAGAGAAAGGGAAAAAGGAAACGGAAAACGAAGAGAAGAAAAGAGTCGATAAACATCCCGGAGGAGTCTGTTGGTAAAACGGAACAACGTAAAGAAAAAGAACCCCTAGCAAAACCAATAAAGGAGGACATGTCACAATGATAGGAAACAGATATCAAGAAGTCCATGAGATAGATGGTCTAGATTAGGGAACTCAGACAAAAGTGGAGGTTAGTACCCTAAACTAAATCCAGTATAGACTTACCAGATCACCAAAAGGGATGAAAGAAGTTAAATTCGGACTTAAAAGGTTAGTCCTCGACTAATAGACTCGGTGTCAATCGAGGTCTAGAACAAAAACGACTGAAAGATCTCAAAGAGGTAGAAACCGACGTTTCTTACAATAGTTAAATTAAAGTTATAACTGGTAGACCACTACAGGTCCACATCTCAGTACGGAACACAACAACCTTCTCCCACAAACGATACTGGTCACGTAAGAGAATCGTTTTAACAATCGGAAACGGGACGAAGTAAAACATGAGGTTCCGGTTTAAGCGGACAATGAGGTCCACAGAGAACTAAGGATGAAAACGTAAGACTATGGGATACTACTTTTCCTGTAGAAAAAACCGACAATCAAAATCTTCCAGAACATCCGGAAGTATCTGTTGGTAAGTCGAAGTCGAAGAACGCCCAGTCACCAACCCCGTATCTGAAGTTAATGACACTATAACTTACCAAACGGAACCTTTGTTTGTCTCTAGTAAGATAGTAAAAACTCTAACATGGACTCATGACGTAAAGCCTGAGAACAATTGATACTCCCGATGGGATAAAGAAGATTCCCTAAGAACCGGTGTCATTATCTATATTACCAGTAGGTGGTAATTTAAACGGGTAAGGGTAGTTAAAATCAAGTGACTAAGGATTTTACCGTCCTAAGTGAGAACGGTAGAGGACGAACTGGTACAAGTTAAATGGGACTAAGCACCTGGACTACAAGGGTCCAAAGATACGTTATAACAAGAAATATCGTAGTCTGAAATGACAGTGCTGGTCTGTGTAGGTATTGACTCACAGCAAAGATGAAAGCGGGTCGGAGAAGTAAGAAAGACCTCGATAAAGAGACGAGAAGGGACCATCGTATAACCTGGGGACGACTGGACCCCCGAGTAGAAGGGTACAGTACAGACAAACGGAAAGTATGTCAAGAAATACGGAAGTACATAAGTATTGGTAACCCGACGAAGGTAGACAACCACCACTATACTTATTACGATGGTACGTGGACCCACACGTTTATAGAGGACGTCTAGGAGGAAACTTCAGAAAATATATGTATGGGTCTATACCCTACCATCGTAGTACACAATAGTGGTTTTAGAACCGAAAGAGACGGGTTACTTCNATTGACTCACAGCAAAGATGAAACCGGGTCGGAGAAGTAAGAAAGACCTCGATAAAGAGACGAGAAGGGACCATCGTATAACCTGGGGACGACTGGACCCCCGAGTAGAAGGGTACAGTACAGACAAACGGAAAGTATGTCAAGAAATACGGAAGTACATAAGTATTTGTAACTCGACGAAGGTAGACAACCACCACTATACTTATTACGATGGTACGTGGACCCACACGTTTATAGAGGACGTCTAGGAGGAAACTTCAGAAAATATATGTATGGGTCTATACCCTACCATCGTAGTACACAATAGTGGTTTTAGAACCGAAAGAGACGGGTTACTTCGACTTGAATTTTTTTAATCTCTTAAACCTCCTTTCTCTTCTACCGAAATTAAGAATTGGTTCGTTCCCCCTTTGCCTCGTCCCATCACGGAGTTCTTACCACGGGTCTAGGATCACTAGTCCTCTCTGAAGTACACCGGACCAGAGTCTCAGAATCCCATTTACTATTCTGAGTTTAATTACTTCCAGAACGTAGAAGAAGAACAACGAAACAAAGTTTTCAGTATCGACCTCAGTTCATATGTCCGTAAACTCAGACAAACAGAGAGGACCAAATAACATTACGCCGGAAAAAAGACTTTATCCCTTAGGTTGGTCATGTAGAATTTCCTTTAGTCGGGACTTATAAGTAACCTTCCTGACTACGATTTCGACTTTGAGGTTAAGAAACCGATGGATTACGTTTCTTGACTGAGTAAACTTTTCTGAGACTATGACCCTTTCTAACTTCCGTCCTCCTCTTCTCCTACTGTCTCCTACTCTACCAACCTACCGTAGTGACTGAGTTACCTGTACTCAAACTCATTTGAGGCCTTCAACCACTACCTGTCCCGCGGGACCACACGACGTCAGGGACCCCAGTGTTTTTCAGTCTGTGTTGCCTCACTGAATTGACTTGAAGAAAGACTTTACATTTTTCTTTCTTTTGATGTTCCCCACCACACGTCATTTCCGTTCGTGGTCCATGTCCTACATTAATCGTATCTCAATTTCCACGTCTTATATCGAATACGTCTCAATCTCCCGTGATAATGTCCTAAATTTAATGTACCACAGACCAATCAAAACTCTTTTCGTTAGAATTAATGTCTGAAGTCTAATCCTTTTCAATTTCATTTTAGATCCTTACTAGTCAGGACGAGCGAGAAGAGAAATAGAAGAAACAAGAGTCATTTCCCTTCTTTTTGAGTAAGGAGAAAGAAGGAAAAGTGACGTTGTCATAGTATTAAAATGAAAATTAAAAACTCTTTGGAGGTATCACCAACGTGGTGACATATAAAGGAAATTGTGGTGTATTTCTAAGGTTAAAGAGATGTAGGAATGGTAGTAAACTAGATAGATAGAGATCACCGGTAGACTTACCAACACTTCACTATAGAGTGACACCAAAAAATTAACAATACCTAAAACTCATGGAAAGTGCAAAAAACAGGTAAACATATAGATTGTACCTAATTACAGACACTTAAGGAAACGAGTATATGACACGATAACAAAATACTACAACAAAACAACAAACTCGAGAAATAAATGGGACCTGGAATCGAGGGATAGTCTATGCACGAAACGTTTTTAAAGGAGAGTAGGGTGTCCATCGGAAAAGTGGAGTAACAAAGGAGATTCCACTGTGAAAAAAAAAAAAATGTATACTATATTAGGATAAACTGAAGTAAACGAAAACAACTGACTCGAAAACCAAAGTATAGGTTCTTCAGTAACAATGTACTTTACAGTAGTTTCAAGGAAGGACAGAAGAGAAGGTCCTCTAAACATAAATATCCAAATAGATATTTTAGCAGATAGGGAAAACTCAATTTTAAACATACACCACAATACATTCCCAGGTTTAAGTAAGAAACTGTAGGTAAGAATTTACAGGTGACAAAAACCTGTGTTTAAGACGTACTCTCCTATGGATAAGAGACCAACGTTTTGACTATGTGACTTGAATCTTCTTTTTAGATAAACAAAGGAAAGGATAAAGGTCGAGAAGATACACTGGAGTAACAGTATAGACGATGGATACTTAGGGTTGGTAAAAGAATGAAACTGAAGCAATACGTGTTTCTACAACTGACTTTTTTTTAAGTGTTCGACAATTCAAAATAAAGTCCGTTATACTCTTGACGTCTGGTCCTCTGTTGTCAAGTCTATCGAAGCTCTTTGACAAGCTTCTTCATTCCCCCTTCCTATCATACATATACTAAAACCATTTCCCCGCCACCCCTTACGTTCGTTAGTTCGTGATAAAAAACATCTTTCAAAGACGACCAGAACAGTTTAAAGACGATCAGGGTTCTTTGTTAGTAGTGGTACTTCCTAAAATCACGAAAACTTTATACTCCTCCAGTCCTTCCCACCGTCACTCCTCTGTGGGGAGCAGGTTCCATTCCTCGTCACCGACGCGAAACGACCTCGTCGGCACTTCTCTATGGGGTGCGGGTTCCATTGTCTTTGGGTTCATTCTACCATCCACAACGTTCTCCCGTAGTCTCCCGTCTGTGTGACTTTGGTATGAGTGTCTTTTGATCAGTCAGATCAGTGTGATCCTGGTGTCGGAACAGATTGAGTCACTTTGATTCGGTACGGGTGCCCCGTTGGTTTCTGCCCGCCCAGTACCACCTCTCCAGACTGTCTCGGACCAGGTGACCTCTTCCCTTACTGTTTGGTGCAGTCATAAGAACGGAACTCTTGGGGTACTTGTCATACTTTTCCGTTTTACTATCCTATGACTTTCTCCTTGAGGGGCCCAGTCATCCACGGGTTATACGATGACCTCTAGTCACCTCTTTATTGAGGTCTTTCTTAATTCCCTACCGCGGTTTCGTTTTTGTTATGGGTCTACACCTACACTGACCACTATCTTCGTTCCAGACTACGACATTTCTCTTTATAACGTATCCTTGGACCTTACGGTCCAGGTACTTAGTTCTGTTTAACCTTCACCAGTGTGTTCTCTGCCGTTCCCACTTGCAACTGTAAGATCCTTAGTCGTTTGATTTTACCTGACCTTACCCACTTAAATTGAGTCTACTGGTAGTATAGATGATGACGCCCGTCCTTAGGGAGTCTTCTTTACCTCATCGGTAGTACCAGTTGTTTTATCAGGTTTTAAGTCATGAACCTACGTTAGAGTTTTTGTTGTCTTACTAGAGACAAGCAGAGGCTCCGTTTGGTAAGTGATAGTGTCATTAGGTTCAGATACGGGGTTGGTCATTGAGACTTCTTCGACTTCAACTTACCAAGATACTTCTGGATGTTCTGGAAAGTCTTGATTGTGGGTTTTTTCTACAGGAAAAGTAATATCCCCTGACCTTACGTTTTAATCCTTCAGTTCTTTGTCCGTTTAAACCGGAACCTTACGCCTTACTTCGTCCCGTTTCTGATTATGTCAAAACGGTTCTTTTACGTGACCAGTATCGTTTGTGGGAGAAGGTTGTTGTGTTCTCTTCTGAGATGTGTACCTGTAGTGGTCTACCAGTTGTGGTTTTAGTCTAACTAATATAAGACACGTCGGTTTCTACCTCTTCGAGATATGTCAGTTGTTTTTGTTCTGGTCCTCGACTGACACCGAGTCTAGGGCTTGAGGAATAATGGTTTGAGTCTGACTTTAACTTCTTTCATCCCTTTTGGTGATCTGGTAAGTCCATACTGGATTTAGTTTAGGGAATACTAATATGTCACCTTCACTCTTTATCTAA